>OX415249.1:22001719-23201719 GCA_948329865.1 Linaria vulgaris | reverse complement strand
TTTAGGACGAGTTGAAAGCAAGCCTTCTCCCCTTAAGATCGAATTCCTCGGCTATCCTTCAAGCCCTCGTAAGGAAGAGATCTCCCAAGGTACAACGTCCACTCAAATAAACAGCAAGTGAAGGACTATACTGTTTTTCTATTTCGAACACGAACGATATTTGCAAAACTCTGAAATTGAATATGAAAAATGAAATGCAGAATACTATGTTTTCTTTTTCGATGAAAAGTCCTCTGCGCATAGGTCTTATTTTATAGCATGAGAAAGAAATGTAACATCCAAAACAATCAAGGGAATTTATTCACCATTTAAAACGTTTTGACTCAATTCAAAACGTCTTATTTAATTCACGAATTAAATCTGCAGATTTAATTTTAAGTGTGTAATCTTGAATTTAAATTTCAAATTCAGAATTCAGACATTAAGCATTTTATTTAATAATATAATTAAATAAATTTCTCCCAAAAAGATATTTACTGCCTTCCCAGCAGGGACACGCGCGACGCGACGCAACGCGACGAGGCGAGGCGAGGCGAGGCGAGTCGAGTCGAGACGGACGGAAGACGACGAGAGGAGTCCCATATCTTCTAGTTCACTACACTCTCTAATTTGCTAAAATGTTAAAACGTTATCTGGAGTCGAACCCGGTACCCTCCGCATGCCAGCTGCAAACTTTGCCGTTTGTGCGTTATTATTATTGTTGATTAACTGATCGTTTACTTAATTTATTACATCCCAAATATTCGTTGATAATAATTGTTGGGAATATTTATTACCAAAACGTTACAGCTAAGAATTGAACCTGTGACCTATGTCAGGTTACTCTATTCCTTAACGTTGAGATAGCATTTACATTGTTACATGCATGCGTTATTTGTATTAAATCAATATGCGGCAGTTTATTATTTGAAAAATGTGCTTAATATATTCATGCTATATATATTTACATTTATATTTTGAGTAAATACAATTTAAATGTGTGATTTTATGTTGAGCATGGCTATGTGAGTAGTAAAAATAAATTGCAATTGAATATGTGGAATATATAAAAATTGCAAGTGTGCCATATGAAGACTATAAATAATTCTAATGTGTGAGACTTGTGAATTATTTAGAGATATGGTGGATGATAGCACTAACAACAATGTCGCAAGCATTGATACCTTCCCAATAGCGGGCGACGTTGAGGTTGTCAAGTTAAATCAAAGTGCTAACGGTATTGAGACCGTAGTACCGGTTTTGAGAACCACTATGTCATATTCTCAACTAGAGAAACCAAAAAGAATTTCGAAATAATTCTAAGTACTGAGACTTATGAATTATTCGAAGGAAATTTAAAATGAGAATAATTCTAAGTATTGAGACTTTTGAATTATTTGAAGGAAAAAAAAAAAGAGAGGTTAATTCTAAGTATTGAGAATTGTTGGTTATTAGTGCGTGCACGTAAGCGTAATAAATAATAGAATAATCTCCAAAACACGTATCAACAATTCATAGAAGAAATACTTTCATATAACATGCATAGATATGAATTGAAACGCAACAAAATAATTAAAACTACCTCTCAGCAACTGATGATAAAATCCTTGGAGTGGATTAGACGAGTCAGAAAATTTCTTCGAGAGAATTGGACGAGTTGGAAGTGAGACCTCCTCCCCTTAAGATCAATTTGCCGGTTCAGCTTCGAACCCTCGATGGCAACGACCTCCCAAGGTACAACGTCCGTCGCGGTGGAATATTCTTGAAGCTAAGAACTATTCCTCTATCGGACTTCGTAATACTTGCGGAACTAAAAAATTATGTATGCTATGTTGTGCAAAAATAATGTTTTGTTTTGTATGCTTGTTGGATGATTTACACAAGAGTGGAGGCCTCCTTTTATAGGTGAAAAAAATGTAACAACCACAAACATTAAAGGGGTGTATTAAACTTGTCATTCAAAACATTTGAATGTCATCAAATTATTTTGACCTCATTCAAGTAATACAATAAGTGTGCATTTTTATTTAAAATTCAGATTTTTATTTAATCTTGAATTTTATTTAACAAATAAAATTGCTTCTCAATAAGCAATTACAATTCACACACTTTGCACATATATTTGGACTCAATTCCAAATTTCTCCAACAATCCCCCACATGAATGTAATTGGTTGAAATGCACGTGAGCCTAGCAATGCTAAATGCAATTTTCCGAGTTCCGCGGGAACTTGTTGCATCAGGAAAGGTGGTTTTGGACCTTGAACCTTCCTTAGCAAAATACCATCGGATATACTTGCCAACCAGTGGACGTGATGCCTTGAACTGTTCGGCGTTTTGTGTATACCAAGACAATGATACTCACACAACTCATTCCAATAATACTTTTCGTCCTTTCGTTGTTGTCCATTTCGGCCCTGGACTTGCCTTGGCAAAATTCATCGAACGCTCTAGAGATTTAGCCTTTTAACTCATCTCAACGAAGCGGCCCCTTCACATTCGACATAGGTGATCTCTCATTAAGGGTATCCTGTAATACCCCGCTCGTGTCACAAGCCATAAGGATCATTAGAACCTCAAGTTCTCCTTCACTGTACAGGTCTATCACTCTCTCATCATAGAAATGGGTTGGGAACTCAATTTCCCGAGTGCTTTGTTCGACCTCACCTCTCACAATTCGGTTGTCCCTTTAAACCTGCAAATTGGGGTTTACAATTCAGGTAGGGTTGCCATCGTGGTTGGAGGTCATTTTCGTGGGCTTCAATCCCATTCCCTTCGATGAAATTTCTACTTGGTCTCTTGCTAGACCTTTCGTCAATGGGTCTGCAATATTTTCTTTAGACCTCACAAAGTCTAAGGAAATTACGCCAGTTTTCAACAACTGTCGTACACTCTTATGTCTTCGACGTATGTGTCGAGACTTCCCATTGTACACATTGCTTTGTGCTCTACCTATAGCTGCCTGACTATCACAGTGCACGCTAATAGGAGCCACTGGCTTTGGCCACATCGGAATATCTTGAAGGAAGCTCCGAAGCCAGTCAGCCTCGTCAGTTGCAAGATCCAACGCTATGAACTCAGATTCCATAGTTGATCTTGCAATGCACGTCTGCTTGCACGATTTCCAAGAAATCGATGCACCTCCAATTATGAATATGTATCCACTCGTAGATCTTATATTCTTGGAGTCTGCAATCCAGTTCGCATCCGAATAGCCCTCTATGACCGCTGGATGTCCGGTATAATGCAATCCATAGTTAGCAGTGTATCTTAGATATCTAAGTACTCTAACTATCGCTTTCCAGTGCTCAGTACTGGGATTGATTGTATACCTACTCAGTCTATTCACCGAGTTCGCAATATCAGGTCTAGTACAGTTCATGAGGTACATGAGACTGCCTATGATCCTTGAATATTCTAACTGACGCACACTATCTCCATAGTTTTTGTGCAAATTACACCCCACTTCTATTGGTGTTCTTGCAATAGCATCGCTTCCCTTGTCAAACTTGTCAAGAATTTTCTTGACGTAATGACCCTAGGACAGTGCATAGCCATCTGGTGTCTTGGTGATTTTCATCCCAAGTATGACATCTGCAAGACCTAAGTCTTTCATGTCAAAGTTTCGTGACAACATCTTCTTGGTAATATTAATGTTATTATTATTACCGACAATGAGCATGTCATCTACGTAGAGACAGACTATAACATAGTCCTTTTCCTCTCCTTTCACGTAAACACATTTGTCACTCTGATTTATACGAAATCCATTTAAAAGCATAACGCTATCAAATCTTTCGTGCCATTGTTTAGGTGCTTGTTTTAACCCATATAAGGATTTGACAAGTTTGCACACCTTTTTCTCTTTACCTGGAACCACGAACCCTTCGGGTTGTTCCATGTAAATCTCCTCTTCTAAGTCTCCATTTAAGAACGCCGTTTTCACATCCATTTGATGGATCTCAAGATTAAACAAAGCCGCGAGAGCAATGATTAAACGAATTGACGTTTTACTGGAAACAGGAACATAAGTGTCGAAATAATCAACACCTTCTGTTTGTCTATACCCCTTGACTACAAGTCTCGCCTTGTACTTGTCAATGGTACCATCAGTTTTCATCTTCTTTGTGAAGACCCACTTGTGTCCTAGTGGTTTGTTTCCCGGAGGAAGATCCACTAGCTCCCACGTGTGGTTTTGTAAGACAGAATCTATCTCATTTTTTACCGCTTCTTTCCAAAGAATCGAGTCCGAAGAGGACATTGCTTCCTTGAAAGTAGTCGGATCGTTTTCTAACATGTGTTAGAAAATCTGAGCCAAAAGATTTCTCTTTTCTAGCTCTTTTACTTCTTCTCGGACTTTGTTCTTCTTCATCTTCTTGAGATTCTCTCACCCCCACATTTCTTTTCATTTCCTCAATGAATCGAGTTTTGTGGGGAAATATCTCCTCGAAGAATGAAGCGTCTCGAGCCTCAATGATAGTATTCACACTCATCTCAGGGTTATCTGACTTGTGTACCAAAAACCGATAGGCGCTACTATCATGCGCATATCCAATGAATACACAGTCAACTGTCTTAGGTCCTATCCTAGTCCTTTTAGGAGGAGGAATTGGGACCTTTGCTAGACAGCCCCAAACCCTTAAGAACTTGTAGCAAGGCGCACGTCCTTTCCACAATTCATAAGGCGTTTTATCCAACCTTTTGTGCGGTAGGCGATTGAGCACATGGTTAGCGGAGAGCAAAGCTTCCCCCCACATGTTCTGAGGTAGACCAGAACTTATGAGCATCGCATTCATCATCTCCTTCAACGTTCTATTCTTCCTTTCTGCAATACCGTTTTGCTCGGGAGAATATGGCGCTGTAGTTTGATGAATGATCCCACTTTCTGCACAAAGTTGTGCAAATGGCGACTCATATTCGCCTCCTCGGTCACTTCGAAGATTCTTGATCTTCTTTCCGAGTTGGTTCTCAACTTCATTCTTATAGTGAATGAACATGTCTATTGCTTCATCTTTACTTCTCATTAAGTAGACATAGCAATATCTTGTACAATCATCGATAAACGTTATAAAATAACTTTTACCGCCTCTAGATTGTACGTACTTAAGATCACATACATCAGTATGGATCAAACTCAGTGGTTCAGAGCTTCGCTCAATAGAGTGGAATGAGGACTTTGTCGTTTTCGCTTCGACACAAGTCTCGCACTTGTGCTTATGGTTGATGTTAAATTTTGGTATTAAGTTTAGTGAACTTAATATTTGTAAAGATTTAAAGTTCACATGACCTAATCTACCATGCCATAATGAGGCACACGAGTAATCTCTCACAGTTACTACATCAACGGACGTGCTAGCCTCATTACTAGTCTTAGTTTTAGCTTTAGGCGTTATTGTTGTTACAGACATCTTAAACAGATTGTCCGACAAATAACCCTTGCCCACAAAGGTTCCACCCTTAGATAGGATGACCTCGTCTGACTCAAAGACAAGTGTGAACCCTTTCTTGTTTAGCATTGTACCAGATATTAGATTCCTGTGAATCTCTGGAACATGAAGCACCTCTTTCAGGGTCAACTCTTTCCCCGAGGTCATCTTCACCACAACCGTGCCTTCGCCCTCAACCTTCGAGACAACAGAGTTCCTCTTATAACCCTGCTCATTCTCTACTGGTTTATAGGTCTTAAACATCCACCTATTGGTGCAGATGTGTCGAGTAGCCCCAGTGTCTACCCACCATCCGTTCGAGTTGTTATTTGAATTTTCAGCCGCCATTACTAAATAATTCTCACAATTATTTCGATTAGTATCGCTGAGAATTCTCAACTCAAATATTTATACAGATATTCCCAGGCCGGTGGAGGGACGAAACCACTTTAAAGTCCACCTTTCTGCGACATAATATTAGGTTCCCAGGCCAGTGGAGGGACAAGTCCGCTTACACTCCACCTTTCTGTGACAGAACCGTCTGTATAGATATTCTCACTTTGAATTTCCTTCGAATTCACAAGTCTCAATACTTGGAATTATTTTGAAATTAGTTTTATTGATCCACGTGCAATTATAGACTTTTCACGAGTCACTTTGCAATTTCTTCTCAATATTCAATGGCTCACGTGCAATATCTCAAGCATATAATTGACTAATTTTTTTTTCTCTCTAAAAGCTTAAAGCTTTTAATAGTTTTTCACAATTTAATTTAGTCACATAAGCATGCAAAAGCAATATCATATATAGCATGGGAGTTAAGGATTTAATACTAAATAATTAACTGCAGCACTATAAGTCAACTACAGGTTTACGCATGCATTAAACAGAATTAATAGCTGGTCTAACGGTAGGGATTACAGTAAGGTATCGTGAGGTTACAGGTTCGAATCCAGCTTGTAATGTCTTTGGAAAGATTTTAATTCAGCAGTTTTATAATGTAATAAATATGTAACTGCGCAATTAAATTTCAAGAATTGTAACAGCCTAACGGTAAAGATGACAATCAAGCAGCAGGAGGTCAGGTGATCGAATTATACAGTAGCAGCAATGCTCAAATGTTTTTGGAACTTCCTCTTTTAGTTTTCAATTAGTTAAAACTTAAAGCTACTGGAAAGTGGAAACAAATATGAAAACCTTTGACAATTGAACTCAACAAGGAATCAGATTAAAAGATTTTGAAACACAACCCCTTAACAGACTTTGGAAATGTTTAAATATCAGCACCTATCCCAACAATTAAGCAACACAAATATAAATCCTGAAATAACAGAAGCAGACTAAAACAGGTTCTGGATCGAACTCTGTACCTCCCACTAAAACATAATTCAGACATTAAGTATTTTATTTAATAATATAATTAAATAAATTTCTCCCAAAAAGATATTTACTGCCTTCCCGGCAGGGTCACGCGCGACGCGAGACGGACGACGACGACTGCGCGAGGAGTCTCATATCTTCTAGTTCACTACACTCTCTAATTTGTTATCTCAATATAACCAATAGAGTTTGTAGGTCTTTTTCCAATGTGGGACAAAGTCACTTACCCTTTGCTTAAGTCAATACACATTCACACACTTACTTACTTGGGCTTACTCACTTAAGCCCAAATATCTTAAAATTCTCCAACAAAAAGAATGAAGACTCACTCGCAAAGAGAAAAGGATGAAGAGCGTGAAAGCGCGGAGTTAGAGCGTGTTGATTTCTTAAAAGATTCGAAGAATAAATGATGAGCTGAACACAATACGAACGAGAAGTTAGTCATGAGCAGATAATAATAGTTTTGAGATATTGTTTTATCTCATTCCTTTTTGCAATTTCCTAATTTTGGTAATTATATTAGTTTCCTAAATTCAGTTTTTATATAGTGGACATAGACACTTAGACAGTAGGTTTTTGTAATTCCTAAAGGGAAGTTTGTTTATTTGGGAGTTTTTGCACAACTCGAAGCAGTACTCTGTTCTTCTTTTATTTGCCTTGTATATAATTGGCACTATTCTGGGAAAAAATATTCTAGTTTATTTTTAAAATCATGGATGTACTTGAAATCTTCTAAATATGCGTTAACAACAATATGCATAAGACAGATTCGTTAAACTTTTAATTTAAATGTTCTTGATTTCCTCGTTTAAATCCTAATGGAAATTATTTAATTTTTGATACTATGCTAACTTGATTAATATATTTATAACTCATAAGTTTACTTAATACTTTCAAAATCTAAGTCTTAAAGATATAAATTAAATCGAGATATAATAAAAATATTTTTAAATAGAATATTTATTCGTTCATATTATTTATTATCTAATGCAACCGAGGCAAAAGTAATATAATCCTTTTTCATTGACAGTCTCTATTTTGTTTAAAGAAAAAAAGGCTTCAATAGTAAACCTACATATTACTTCACAAACAAAGAAGAAGAAAAAGGTAAACCTACATACGATTCTCATTACGATAGATAATTGAAATCAGTATTTTTATAATATATATATATATATATATATCTTTTTTTGATTCAAGTATTCCATTTTTACATTGGTGGAAATACGTAATTTTGATAATTTAAAATATTCAATGTTTGCTGAAAAATCTTAACGTTTTAATACTTCTATTTTCCATCTATTTTACAGGAAAAATGATAATAAGTTCTAATTTCCATAAGAATTATGAATTTTTATTACTTATTATATAGGAGAGAAATCAAAAGTTTTCTCCTATCTTTTTCAAATATTTTTCTTTTCTTCGGATATTCTTGAGTTGCCAAACGGACAGGAAAATAACTTTTTTTTCCTCATTTAGTTTTTCTCGGGAAAGAAACTGAGCTTTAGAACAAGTCTGAATATACTTATCCACAAAAAAAAAGAAGTCTGCATATACTATATACTTGTTTTAAGTTGGCTAATTTTTGGCTTGCAAGCAACAATACTAATTTTTTTCCCTTTTGGACTCTTTATTGACTACTTTGTACCCATACATTTACGGACCTGACCTATTATAACTGTTAAACATATAATGACGTGACAATCATTGAAAATGTGAAAATATGTAATGTGCATGGGGTCTTGTTTTTATTAATTAGTTCTCTTATGTTGAGAGTTGTCTAATGTGTTGAGAGTTGTCTGTTGGCTTGTCTGGATCGTTTTGATCGACCCTTGTACTGTTCTTGCGTATTGGAATGGAATATATTCTTGCTCCAAAAAAAATGTGAAAATATATATATATATATATATATATATATATACATCTAATTATATAGAATGACCACTTTTGAGGCACATATTTGCATTATAATTATTGATTTTACTTCAGTAAAATACCAATCCCCATTCCGAACGCATTTCTTTTTCATTCAATAGGTAAAATAAAAGCCAAGATGAAGAAGCAAAACACAACTGGTACCTCCACATAGTTAACCACTGATATATAAGACTTTAGTTACTAAAGATTTACATGCTATATCTAGGTGTAACACTACATTTGCTTATTGGTTTACCTAGTACTATGACAAAACACGTTCTAACGCATTTCACAGTATCTGCTGCTGCAGATTGATAGTCTGATCTCATCGGGAGTAAGGAAAACTAACAAAAATGTTATCTACAAACGCGAAAAACGTTAATCATAGTTCAGTTTCTCAGCACTAGATTGCTACTTTAGGATTTCGGGAACCAGTACTCCTTTAATAAGCTTAACTATATATCTTCTGTGCTCCATAAATCCAACACACTCATCTCAGGATCTGATCTCAACCAGTAATCTTCATCAATCTGCATATGTAGAAATAATCATGGCACAATTAAAAATCTTTCAACAGGGAGCCAAATAGTAAGTATCAGCAGGCGCAAGACGAACTTACACCACCATCAAACGGGATTATTTTGCGGACCCCAGATGCTTCTGAGCTTGTTGAAGTATTGCAAGAACTTGAGGACAGATCGGATTCATCGAACCTTCTCGTACTAGTCCATGTAGATGGATCCATCAACTTTGCTCGTTTCATTGATATGTCCTCACTTTTCTGCTCGTTTTTTCTGAATTTTCCATACATTGGATATCAGAGACTACAACCATGATTGCTCAATAATTGTTCGCATTTACTGCACAAAGAATGTTCTAACTAGCATTCTTTGTATGTGGTGTCTTGAGATATCTAGTTATGGAAAAGTGTAAGAAGTTTTGGGTTATCATTTTGGAATCTTCGATATATACCTTAGGAGATACACTTCCATTGGTGCAGTGGTGCTTCTTACAATAAGCCTGTACTGCTTCTGACCGAAACCGATGTCCTGTGGGAATAGCCCCAATGAGAAAGCAGCACGTAAGAGAAAATATGCTATCCACGTTATTTTAAATATACAAACCTCATCAGGATCCGGAACTTCTATAAAGCTGGCATGAGGAGCTTGAATGGCAATGACAGTTTGATTCTGCAATAGTTGCAGCATAAAGATGCATAGTTAGATGAGTATGCAGTGGTAGTGTATTGAGCTAAAGGCGGAAGGAGATGGAGAAACAAACCCTGAGATGTGGAAGGCTCATAATATCTTCCTCAGTCAGATAAAGGTTCCTACAATGTTCCAGGTTGACAGAAAATTAAGAAAACAATTCCTAGCGATAACTTGAAAAACGCACTAGGTAAAGCTGGTGCCTACTTTTGACAGTTCTGATTGGATTCCAGTTCCCTTATGCGTTCAACTTTTTCCCTGAGGAATAACGTGTTATAAAGGAGTAGTAAAGCAGTTGAACTGCAAAATTTGTTGCTTTCAATGAGTTATACCTTATGAGATAATCGAGCCTGCGTTCTTCTGCATATAGACTTTCAATCTCCTCCTGTAATGACGATAAATAATTGTCCGTCGTTAAAATCAAAACTATACGAAATTTGATGTGTGACCGTCACAACACAGACAGGCACAGCATAGTCGAATCTTTGGTAAATCTGTAGCATCATTCTGATGCATTAACTGCAGAACTTTAGTACAATCTTTGTTAGGTTGAAATTCCAGCAAGCATGAGTTTGAGTGGTTGCTCTGATCCAAGATTTGGCACAACAAAGATTTTGAATAAGAGAAGTTAATTAGATTTTATAAACGGGGTTTGGCTAAAAACATTATTGTACTCAAAAGAGCACGAGTTTATCTTGAGTTACAACAGCAAAATAATCTATACTTTAAACGCTCATAATAATAAAAGTTCCATCAGTTGAGCCACTGTCAATTCACCTTCAAGTGAGAGACTGCAACCAGCTCTTTAGCTGGAAATACTCCGTGCCCTCTGTTACAATGTAGGTCCACAGATTACAAAAAAGAGCAAATGATGAAAAAGATTAGCAAGTAATCACAAACGATAGCAACATACTTCCATCGTATGTGATTCTTAGTTGTTTTTTCGATCAAGCCGATGCCTTCAAGTACATTTGTGATATCATAAATTCTCCTCTTCTGGACCTGCATAAGAATCAAAGGATAGTGAGGGGAAAATCTATAAGTACAAGATATTGCAATAGAACTCCTTAATACGCCACTGACATAATTCAACTAAGCTAGTCCTGTATCACACGGACAATTACGTACGTCCAAAACATCGGCGGTTCTGTTCAGATCAAGAGTACCATCCTCAGCTTCATGTATGAGCTTGATAAATTTCTTTGTCAACAAGCCTGCCAAATATATCTTAGTTTAGCACTTCTAAAATCTAGTTATAGTCAAACTCATTAACATCAAAGAAGATCAAGGAAGGATTCCAAAAACAAAGAGCTCACCTAAAGAACTGTCATACCGGCAGCAGCCAGAAGGGATGAAGTTATCAACCGGCTCTGCCAAAAAAGAAGAGCTATGAATGAGGGATTAAACCTCGATTTAAGTATGACCATCATACAACTCCATATGGTTGAATACCTAATTTTGCTTCCTGAATCCCAGTTTTGGCATGTTTTGCAGATTTAGCTTTAGGGCCGCGTCGTGCACCCTTATACGGCACAGGCTGCGGTAAGATATTGATCGTCGCTTCCTCCTGTTTAGGAACTTGGAGAAGCGCATTTCCACTGATCTGAAGCCCAGTATGTCCAATTCCATTTGACTGTTTGAAGAAAAGCTAGAATCGTTAGCAACAACGCTCCATAAATTCAATGAGATGCACATAAGAAGCAACCAGTCAATAAACTGTATTTGTTTACACAATCACCCGTGACCCCTCTATCATACACAAAAGCCCGATCCACCTGGCTATGGAGACACGGGCATTGCTCCCGTAGCTAGTGTATAAATATAAGTGCAGTTCTTAGAAGTATAATTTGATCGCCAACTATGACTTTGTCGGGTTTCAAAAGAGCTATACGTGCAAAACCGACAAAGGCAGAGTAAAGCAATTAATGCCACAAAACAGACCAAAAGTAGAATCCGAACAAACAGATACCAGCCTCAGTCATATAGAAAGAATAAGCACCCGGTCATACGCAAACGACAAAACAGAGATCGATACAAAGACAGTTACACTCCGATCAATTATTGCGTGGTTCGTAATACAGAACCAACAAACACACCAGCTATTACCAATTCCAAGCTAATTGAGCTAAATTCCCAATTATGAGGAAACAAAAACCATTCAGCAACATTCCCCTAACCTTAAAACCATTAAAATCATAAACAACAAAAAACTAATATCGCGAAAATTCAACAAACCTTACAACAATTTACCAATGCAAACTCGACACATATTAGAGGAATCTATCAGCACATTCAAACACAAATCGGTTGAGAATTAAGCAACGTATGCGACTTTGAAATTGGAGCCGGAATAAAATCAATCACAATTCAGACAAACCGATAACGAATGTAAAGTCGATACAAAAATTAGGCTCTATCAGTGTACATTCAACACAAATTGGTTAAGAATTAAGCACCGTATTGTTGTGCACTAGAGAATGCGGTTTTGGAATCGGAGGCGGAAATAAATTAGCAAAAGCGTTATTAGTATTAGTCGTCGTTTTACAAAACGGCGGCACCGGCACCGTCGTCGAGTGTTGTTGTTGTTGTTGTTTTTCCAAATGCATTTGCGACAGAGAGAGATTTAGGCTCAAATTGAGGTCGATATTCTCGCCGGAGCTCGCCGTCGACATGTTTTTAGAGAGAGAAAGTAAGAGAGAGTGAAACGGTGGGTGGAGGCGGTGAGAGTTCGAATGAGGCTCTCTGCCCGCCTTTACTCACTCACTGCCCTTTTTTTTACAACTTTCAGAGTTTCAGTGTAAAAGTCTTTAAACGTTTTTATTTTATTTTTATTTATATATATTTATGTATGTATATGTTGTGGGCCTTTTATGGTGTGGGGTCTTTTTTTTTTTGTTTGCGCTAGAAAAGATTCTGAGATTGAAGGTGACTGTTATGAACGGCGCCGGAGATCGCCATTCGAACGTCATGATGTTATTCTTTTTGGTATTTTCAGATTAATTTGATAAGAGAAAGAGAAAAGAGAAGAGCTGATGAGAGATAGAGAGGTTCAGCTCAATGGGGAAGAAGACTATTTCTTAGAGAAGAAGAAATAGAAATGTTATAACTTTTCGTTCCTACCTCTCAGTGTCCTCACTTCACCTTCTTATACAAATAAAATGGAAATAAAGAAAAGTATAAAAGACAGGTGGCAAAATATGAGAGGCCACATAATAACTAATTAATAAAACCATCATTTGCCTTTGCCTAATCACAACATTACTCCCTCCTTTATTGAGGCTTGACCTCAAGCCTCTAACTGTGAACCTCTTCAAATAATCTGTCAGCTTCATGATTGACAACACCATCACCAATTTTATGAACTTTCTACCCCGGACAACTTGAGCAATCCCCGAACAAAAGAAAATGCCGACGCCCATGTTGGCATTACTTATCAGAGTATCAAGCATTTTAGTATTTCTTGCAAATGTAACTCCAGAACTTATCAAGGCCAAGGGATTTCCAGTAGCTATTTCACATTTACCATGGCTATCAAGTTTTATAAAGGTTCTGTTAATAGAACTTTTCAAGTCTTCTACTGTAGTAACACATCCATGGAGTACATTTTCTTCCGTGTGTTGATTGTTTGATCCATCACCTTCAAAATCTGACCCAAGCCTAGCATACAATGAGTAATTCTCCTTGTTATCTATTCGCCAAGGTTCACCTGGAAATCTCGTTCTTCCCTTAGCATCCTCAAATTTTGTTTTATTCTTATGAGCCGACTCCTCCCACGGTTGGAAGTTCTTATAAAAAAAATCAATATCAATATTCGAAGACGTGTTGCAAGAGCATAAAAGTATAGAGAGTATAGGAAATCGCCGTCTTCATTTATCATTTGAATTTTCTCTTGGGTGACAGAACCTTGAACAATCCTCACAGAAGAAGGAAAGTCTGAATTTGTGCTGTCAAAACTTGATATTTTACCAACGCTTTCAGCTTTTTTAGTATAGTTGGCCCCGACACAATATAACACCGAGGAGTTGCATGTAACCCCAGCAAGCTCCTCGTTCTCTTCAGGATTGAGTTTGCTCAACTTGTCAACAATACAAACAGTTAGTAAAGCCCAAGCCCTCTTTTTACAGTCAACAATAATATTATTGCTACTCTGATCATCAAGAACTGGTGCCACATCTGTACCACAGTAAGCTTCTTGCAACATAATATTACCAACATCCGTATGCACCTCTTCCTGAAACTCCACTAACAGATTAAAGTCCAGAATTAACATTAGAGAACCTGATGCATCCCCTGATTTTGATGAAAAACTTGGTGATGATTGTCTTTGCTCAACTCTGTTAGGCTGCTGGAGGCCTTCATGATTTAATGCGAAAAGCGAACGTTTCCAGTCACCATGAGGTGCAACTGGATTTCCCACAGGTGGTGCAGTCAGATATCCAACTTTCAAATATGGTAGAGGCAGCATCGAACGCACAAGCTTTAAGGCACTGGTGTAAACCGAGTAATTTGGCTTTAGTGCATGAGCAGCTGCTATATAAATGGCAGACTGGTTGTATAACTCATCAGGAGAGACCTCCTTGGCATTCATCTGTCCTCCAGTTCTTGATATGTCTTCTGCTAACCCATACAGAACAGTTCCAAGATTGTACATTGCCCTATGAAAATCAAACTGCAGTTGTATTGCGGCACGGAACTTACTGATGGCAGTTTTGACTATGGTCTGTTTTTCACGAGCAGGAACAATTGCACTGAGTTCCTGCAGAGCAAGTCCCCAGTTGTTAAGTGCCTGGGGACTGTTCCAATTGAGTTGGACAGCTTTTTCATAGTTCTTTGTTGCCTGTTTCCAGAGTTCTTCAGCTTCTTTTGTACGCCCTCGCATTTTTACCCGATCAGAAATTGCTATAGCCCAATTATAGTAAGCATCATTAAGTGTAGGACAAAGACTGGTAGCCTCCTCGTACTTTTTACATGCCTCTTCTAGCAAAGCATCTTTGGAACGAGAACTAGAATCTGGACTAACATTATCGGCACTTTCTTGGAGAGAAAAGACCACCTCACTACCTCGTTTGTACTCATGAAGGACTGTCTTGATGTAGCTAAACTCCTGTGCACACTTGGAAGCTTTCACAGGCATCTCTCCACCTTTCTCTTGAAGGTTCTGACAGAGTAGTTCATCCAACCTCACATACTCAGGAGAATTACAAATATAGAAAACAGTAATCATGCCTTTCTCTTCAAGGTTCTGGACAAATACTTCCTCAAACTTCAGATATTTGTTCTCGAAGCTGATGCCAAATAGCTCGCCAAAACAAAATGATTCAACGACATTCATATATTTATTCACAGGAGGAAAGCATAGCAATTCGACAACATTCAAATACTCTAGATATCCAATATCGACAAAGTGTGAGCCGTGAACCTTAACAACAAATCCGCCGGGATCAAACAAATGTGTATAGCCTAGTGATAGTTTACCTCCACGTTTAATCTTCTCGTTATTAAGTCCGACCATACTATGATTGCCTAGTGAACTCTCCACATCCATTTCCTTCACAATCATTTCATCGAGCACATTGCAGCCATTTGATTTCTTCTTCAATTCCTTAGGTTTTCTTTCAGGAGTTTCATCGAACAATTTATACACGTTAAGTGCATCATCTTCGAACTCCGACCTTTCATCTTGAGGCATTTCGTCAAACAGGTTATATACGTTAAGTTCATTACCTGCGAGATTTGGCGTTTCATCGAATAGTTGGCCGATGTAAAAGCCATCGTCCAGCTCCTCACCCACTGATTCGTGTTGGATCAGATTCACTTCATCCGTAGTTTCTCTAAAAGCTCTCAAGGACTTGCCATATGATTTGAGGTCTTGTCCATACTTTTCGAGAGTTTGTCCATATCGATCACACGACTCCATCATCTTGTCGAGCTTTAAGGAAAGTGCATGAAGAAGATCATTTAACGATCCTGACTCAGTTTGCACCGTGCTCTTGTCGATTCCCGCTGATTCGATCAGAGTGTTGCGCCAGGAGAACGGCTCTGATACCATTGTTATGAACGGCGCCGGAGATCGCCATTCGAACGTCATGATGTTATTCTTTTTGGTATTTTCAGATTAATTTGATAAGAGAAAGAGAAAAGAGAAGAGCTGATGAGAGATAGAGAGGTTCAGCTCAATGGGGAAGAAGACTATTTCTTAGAGAAGAAGAAATAGAAATGTTATAACTTTTCGTTCCTACCTCTCAGTGTCCTCACTTCACCTTCTTATACAAATAAAATGGAAATAAAGAAAAGTATAAAAGACAGGTGGCAAAATATGAGAGGCCACATAATAACTAATTAATAAAACCATCCTTTGCCTTTGCCTAATCACAGCAGTGACCGCCACCTCATAAGCCCATCACCCAAGAGTTCTCTTGAATAGAGGTGTACAAGAATTAACCTTTCAAACTAAACATCTTTTACAAAATCTTTCTCGCTTTGATGCACTGATTCTCCGAAAAAAAATATGTAGCGTTCATGTATGATGTATGGAATGTGTTCGACGCGTATCAGTTAATAAAGATAGTGTTTGAACAGTTTTGTAAACTATCAAGAGCCTAACACACATAAACATACACATACATATTTTTGAATTGAGACCCCGTCTGGCTCGTGTCGCTCGATTCAGAAACATGAAGGCGTGAAAGCACCAGTTATACACCCTCTTCTTTTGGACAAACCCTTTGTTCTTTACAAGACCAACGATCTACCAATTTTTGAAACCCTAAGGGTCGCGTCGTACTCATCAACCAGTACACAACTTGTTACGTTAGTTAAGTTAGGGAGAATAAGAAATAATGATTCTCAGATCCAACGTAAAACCCTTTAGATTAGCGAGACTATCTAAAAGGAAGGGCTCAAGCTCCACCTATTCATATGAAACTCACATGCATCTTAGCTCCCGCTTGTTGTAGTACTCCTTAATTACTTAGAAAACCTTTATCTATCATTCTGTTTCTGCCATATGATCGAATCCCCTCTCTGCATGTTCCATTCTCTCGTCCGTATCTCGTCTTTATGTTGTTGGGAAATTCCGCAAGGGTCAACTCGACCTAAGCAAGCCAGACCGAACATTCGAATTATATAATCATGCAAATATAAAAATACAATTTACGCATTAGTAAATAGACGGTAGTTGAACATTGAAAGGTAATAATGATGTTAATCTAACTTTATTAGTAATCTTATATTATAAAACCTCTAAATGTTGTTGTTGGATACGTTCGATGCGTTAGTCATTTAGTATTTTGAGTTTAATTCATTACAAGAATTGAGCACTTTTTCCGACCGCTGAATTTCGACCTAAATGCGGTCGGAAAAATTCCCGACCGCTTCTGACCAGATTCTGGTCGGAAATGAGATTTCCCTCGGGATCCGGTCGGGGAAATTATTCCCGACCGGATCTCGGTCAGGACCCTTTGGCGGGAAAAATTCCCGCCAAAGGGCGTCGCCCTAAACTCTGTCCAACTGGGCCGCGCAGCTGGGCCGAGTATTGCCGACCGCAGTGTGGTCGGCAATAGCTGTCGGAAATGAGGGAGGTATTTTTATAAATACCTATCTCCTCCTCCTCATTTCCCACACCACACTTTCTCCCTCCCTCTCTCATTTCCGACCGCCCATCCCCCATTTCCGACTGCCCATCGGTAGCAAATCCGAATCCGGTAAGTTTTTTAGTGTTTTCTCGTTTTTTATGTTATTTTTATTGTTTTAATAATTATTTTATATGTTTAATTGTTAGATATTGTAGAAATTGTTAGGCTTTAATTAGGAAATTCCTTTAAGAATTGCTAGGCTTTAGGGAATGTTAGAGTTTAGTAATGATTTATGCCTTTAGAAAATGTTTTCTTTATGCATTGTTAGTCTTTAAACTTTATGTATGTCTTTAGGGATTATTTGATATTGTGTTATTGTTAGACATTCAACATTGTTTATACCCTTTACAAAATCGATTTATAAATTTGAATTCATGATGCTTTTAGGGAATTACTATAAAGTAGTAATGATTATATATTTAGAATATCTACTTGAAATTTATGTTTTAGCTACTCTCGAAATATCTATATGTCTTTTTAGGTAATTTTATTTATCTTAGCATTGTTTTATTTTATATGATTTTTATATGTGTTAATTTAGTTATTATGGCGTTAATTTTATGAAATGTTGTTAGATATCTTAGAAATGATATTTTATATAAATAGTTTATGCCTTTAGGAAAACTATATAACTTAGTAATGATTAAATTTAGGTCATCTCTATAATTAGAAATATTTTAACTTAGATGCTTTTACTTAGTACATAGCACTTTAGTCGACGACATGCCGGGCGATCCTCCACCCTCGTCTCGTGATACCGGCCATGGCCAGCCCTAAAAAAGAATGGCGTAGTGGACCACCGAGTGATGCAGGGCCTAGTGCTCCACCGAGATTAGGTCCTCGGCTTCGATTTGTTCATTTTGGCGCTACACTACCCGATGTTGTCGATGCCCTTGCTACCAATCCTGCCGAGTCCCCTTCTACTTCCCAGCCACCTAGGCGTACGAATGGATCGATCGGCGGTACTCCACCAGATCAAGTAGTACCACATCGACTATATAATGATCACGCAACATCGATGCCACCTACGTCATCTAGATCGAGGCGTAGGGCACCTAGGCCACCATTTACGGATTCTACAGCAGCGGGTCCCAACACTTCTTTCCCGATAGACGTCACCGGTGCAGAACCATCTACAGCGGCGCAACAACGACAGGGCCGAACTTGTCCAGAGGCAATCAGGTTCCGTCTCACAGTAGAGGCCGCCGTAGAGTTGTTTTGGATGAATGCATGAACCCCATCCTGGACTACGTTTCTATCAAAAAACTTTAAATTGTAGCATTTCTGGCACTGGAACCTAATACGATTTCTTAGATCTAAGTAATCTCTCTGTTGCGATGCAAATTGTATGAATGCACGAACCCCAACCACGTAATGTTGATTCAAATAACCAGTATTACTATCTATCCTATCGTACATCCAAGATCTATCGGCAAGATAATCCATTTCTAATCTAGGAAAATTAAAATGAAATTGTTACAATTAATTCCATCAATCTATATTAAATTTCCAAAACATGAAAAATAGAAGTCAAAAAATACTTAATTGTTGTAGCGTAGAAAATTCTTAGATCAAGTATTTTTGGCACACTCACGCCCCTCGTTGCATTTACCACAATATCTAATAATACACAAACAAACATATATATATATATATATATATATATAAAATTTAAGAGTGATCGTTTTAATAAGAAATTATTAAGAAAACAAACACAAAATAGTTATAACAAGGGAAAATCGTGAATACCTTGCAAATGTGGAAGAGTGAAATGATTTGACAATTGGAATGGGGTGGGTATTTATAGGGACATCTGGCCACTTTTCCGACCGCATTTCGGTCGAAAATAACAACGTTTAGTCGTTTTTTCCGACCGGAGTGCGGTCGAAAATATTAGAGTTTAGGGTTTAATATGAATATTAAAAATATTCATATTTTTAATTTTCCCATTTCGCTCTCCAATTTGAGATAAATCGTTGGTTTAATGATCAATTACAACAATATTAGTTATATAATAATAATAAAAAAAAACTTATTTTCCTGCACGTTAAATAATCATTTAAAGCGTCGGTTGGTAATGTCACTTGTAAATACATTAGTATATTTTGCTAATTAACTACTTATGATTATGTTAATTGAATGTAACATCTAAACTAACGTTTCTAACCAATGCTAATCGCAAATGAGAGATTACTCTATACTACGTATGATTAATATATGTGAACTTCAAACAAATTTAATAGTAATCTTACTATGTTAATCAATATTAACTAAATACTAGTTCAAAAGAACATTAAACTAAGTAAGTATTATTTCAATTCATGTATTTTTAGTGAAATTCTATAGTTAAACTCACAAACACATTTTTCTAAAATCAAGCAAAAAAAATAAATTATTTTCGACCGAATTTCGGTCGAAAAGAATATTCATAATTATTTCCGACCGGATTCCAGTCGAAAATCTGGGCCGAAAATAAATTTCGACCGGAGGCAAAAAAATTGGCGCATTTTCGAAATTTCAAACTTTTTCCAACCGGATTCCGGTCGAAAAATATCGAAAATTTAGGTGGGCTTAGGTGGAAAATTCAAATTTTCCGAAAATTCAAATATTTTCTCCAAATTCTATATATACACTTCATTTTTCATCCAATTTTCATCAAAATACTCTCTTCATCTTTAAATACTCTCCACACACAAATATTTCACCAACAAATTTCAAACTTAAACACTTTTTTCATCTTTAAATACTCTCCAAACACAAATATTTCATCTTTAAATAAAGCACTTGTTTCTTCTTTTCATCTTTAAAACAAACATTTTTTGCTTCCTTTAAAACAAACATTTTTTTCTTTAAAACCCGTGTGTTAGTTCTACTTAACAAATGACCTGGTGTCATTCGTATTGGCATATACTTCCTGCAAAATTTAAGAAAGTCTCTCTTGATAGCTAGTAATTTTATACGTCGTTTATTTGAGTTTATAAGTTTATGTGAAACCATTTCGGGATACCTATGAAAACTTTGTGTTTTTTATAACCAAATTAGTATTGTGATTTTTTATATCTAAAAAGAAACAATGAATATACTTTTAATGAATCCGAAGATTCCATAAAAATATATACAAGTCCTATCTAACTTTTTTTGACATCTCATGCATCGAATAAGGGCAACTATTAAAAAAATTAAAAATAAACTCCTCGTCAATTAAGATCACTGAGGAGTTGCGTGTTATAAATTTGCAGCTCAAGATTTTCGATAAAAACTTTGAAGCGTGATAGTTATTTAAGTTGATTGAATACTCTATGTCAAACCCATCATTGAGTTGTTGCTAAAAATATATAAATTCCACATCAATTGTGCTGCTCTGATTTTTTTTTATCGGCAAAAATATTTTTATTTAAAAACGAGCATAAGCAATGCTCGAATGAAGAAGTTTACATACAGTCAAGATGGAAACTTATCCAATCATAAGTAGAATACAAAAAGTTTCTTGATCTAGCACTAATCCAACTCCAAGATTTCAACTTGACAAGGTCCACCGTGGCATTAATATCAAGTTCAGCTCCCTCAAAAATCACTTTATTTTTCGATTTCCAAATATACCAGATAACGTAAATCCAGATTGTGAACCATTTGTTCTTTAATCTTGAAAAATGTATCAACCCAGGAACATGATGAACAAAGTAATCCAGGTTAGATGATAGGACTAACCTGATGCCGTGCCAATCAAAGATTTTCATCCAAATCTGAATTGAGAAGTCACAACTTACAAGAATGTGATTGGTTGTTTCTTCATTCATGCTACAAAAACAACACTTCTCATCTTGGATCGGAACTGTCATGAAGAGCAAGCCAAAGGAAATTTTTCATTTTCAATGGGGCATCAATTTTCCACAAGTCTTTAAGACTCCCCGAAGAAATATTTCTGCTGAAAGTTGAAAGAATTTTATATCCAGAATTGAAATAACTATTAGATATTATTAGATATATGTTGTATATTCTCTAGTATATTCTTGTGTGTATATCTTAGATTGATTTTGTACTTATTTAGATTAGGTAGTTTACCTTACTTAGACTCCTTGTTGTACTATATATTGACCTCAAGATTAATGAAGAACTCATTCAGCAAAATATTATCTTACATGGTATCACGAGTCTAAACCTAGCCGTGGACCTTCTCTCTTTCTCTCCTTCTCTCCCTCATAGCCGTCCCTCTCCTCTCTCTCTCTCTCTCTCTCTCTCTCTCTCTCTCTCTCTCTCTCTCTCTCTCTCTCTCTCTCTCTCTCTCTCATGGCTGAATCAAAATTTCGTCCCGCTTTAGCCGTCTCTAATGTTCAGAACTTCATCCCGACCACTCTTGAGATGGAGAAAGGACAATACTCCACATGGGCAGAACTTTTTCGTATTCACTGTCGTGCATATCAAGTCATTGACCACATCATCCCACCACCACCTTCCGCCTCCGAGAAAGCCGCGGACAAGGACGCCGCCACGGACAAGGCCCCATCTTCTCCTCCTAAGGACGCCGCGCTCTGGTCCCGACTTGATGCCATCGTTCTCCAATGGATATATGGCACTATATCTGACGATCTCATGCACACCATCATTGAGAAGGATTCCACAGCACACAAAGCCTGGGTCCGTCTTGAAAATATCTTTCACGACAACAAGAATTCACGAGCGGTTTATTTGGAGAATCAATTCTCTCAGGTATCTCTGGATAATTTTGCAAATATCTCTTCTTATTGTCAAGAACTGAAAGTACTTGCAGATCAACTCTCCAACATTGGTGCCCCTGTCTCCAATCATCGTCTCGTTCTCCAACTCATTGCCGGCCTTAATGAGAACTATGACAGTGTAGCAACGTTCATTCAACAAAGTGATCCCTTGCCTCCGTTCTATGAGGCTCGATCCCGTCTCATCATGGAAGAGACGCGCAAGGCCAAACAGGCCTCCACCGCCGCTGCTGCCGCCATAGTCCACACCGCGCCACCACCGGTCCCTCCTAACCACGATCGCGGTACGCCATCTCAAACCCGCAGCTCCTCCTCTTATCAACGAGGACGCCGCGGCGGTAACCGCGGACGTGGTCGTGGTCGCAGCTATTCCGGGCCTGTCGCACCACGCCCATGGGCTCCTCCGGTCCAGTCTTTGCCGTCCTACCCCTGGCCCAATGCTCCGTGGGCTTATCCGCCTTGCCCTTACCCTACCACCGGGTGGTCACGGCCCACGGCGCTATCTCAGGCCGGTCTTTTGGGCCCACGCCCTCAAGCCTATTCTGTCCAAGCCCCTTCTCAGCAAGGTTATGCACCTACTGATATTGACAGTGCAATGCATACTCTCTCCTTGCAACCTCCGGTTCAGTAGTGGTACTTGGACAGCGGTGCCTCATCTCACATGACCTCGGCGAAAGGTACTCTCTCGTCTTATTCTTTTTCAGGCATGCATCGTAATATTCTGGTCGGCAATGGTTCTAATATTCCAGTGAAAGGTCATGGTAACGCTTTACTCCCCTTTTCTTCTTACCCACTATACTTACAAAAAGTCTTACATGCTCCCGATATCATTAAAAATCTCATCTTTGTACGACGATTCACTATTGATAATTGTGTTTCTATTGAGTTTGATCCTTTTGGTTTCTCTGTGAAGGATTAATGGACGGGGACCCCAATCATGCGATGTAACAGTACCGGTGACCTATATCCCGTCACTCCCTCATCACTGCCGCCACCATCCACCTGCCCCACTCTCGTCCTCACCGCCACCTCACCCTCTATTTGGCATAGTCGTTTGGGACATCCGGGCTCCCCTATTTTACAGTGTTTACATAAAAACAATATTATTTCTTGTCGTACTTTGTCTAAACAAACTTTGTGTTGAACCTTGTGTTTTGGGGAAGCATATTAGACTTCCTTTTTCCTTATCTTCTACTGCTAGTTTGAAACCTTTTGATCTTATTCACAGTGATTTATGGACCTCGCCGGTCTTAGGAGCTAGTGGTCACAAATATTACGTATTATTTTTGGATGACTTCTCTAAATATCTATGGACTTTTCCAATTGGGCGCAAATCTGATGTTTTTGCCATATTTTCTGCCTTTGCTACATTTATACACACTCAATTTGGTACCCCTATTAAATGTTTACAATGTGACAATGGCAGGGAATTTGATAATGAGCAATTCAAGTCACTATGTCACAACTCTGGCATGACTCTCCGTTTCTCTTGCCCCTACACCTCGGCCCAAAATGGAAAAGCTGAACGTCAAATCAGATCCATCAATAATATTGTGCGCACTCTCCTCACTGAATCGGCCGTCCCTCCCTCTCTATGGCCTCACGCCTTACAAACTGCAACTTATCTCTCCAATATACTACCCCATCACACTATACACAACTCTTCTCCCACTCAAATATTATACCACCGCCTACCCTCCTACATGCACCTACGCACTTTTGGGTGTTTGTGTTATCCTCTTTTTCCCTCCTCTACTATAAATAAACTCCAACCTCGTTCCTCTCCTTGTGTCTTTCTCGGGTATCCCTCGCATCATAGGGGCTACAAATGCTTTGATTTTAGCAACCACAAAATTATAATCTCTCGTCACGTCTTATTTGATGAGTCTAAATTCCCCTTCAAACACTATTCTCCTCCTTCTCCAAACTCTTACTCTTTTCTAGATGATAGCCTTCACCCCCATATCATCCAAACCATAACCGGCTGCCCCGCCCCCTTGGCCCAACCCAATCCGGATGCTCCGCCCCCATCCCACGGACCGCAACCCATCACCACCGCTGGGCCCCTAGAACCAGCCCCTTCCACCGCTGGGCCGCCCACTTCACCCACATCCCCTCCGGCCCACTTTACTCCGGCCCAACTACCGCCTCGCCCGGCCCCAATCTAGCCCGCGGCCCTTCCCGAGTCTGCCCCATTACCCGCGGCCGTGCCCCCTAGCTCGGGCGCCGCCTCCTCCGATCCCGCATCTTCCCTTCCACCACCACCTCCATCTCGAACCATCACCACTCGCAGCATGCATGGCATTCACACTCCGAAACGCCCTTTTAATCTCTCTCTTACTACCTCCCCCTCCCCTCTACCTAAAAGTCCTACCCTTGCGTTGTCTGATCCGAACTGGAAATTAGCCATGCTAGATGAATATAATGCTTTGATTAAGAATGAGACATGGGAGTTAGTCCCTAGTCCGACTAATGTGAATATTATTCGTTCTCTATGTATTTTTCGTCATAAAACTAACGCTGACGGTTCTTTTGAACGATATAAGGCTCGTCTTGTTGGTGATGGCAGGTCTCAGCAGGTTGGCATTGATTGTTGGGATACTTTCAGCCCGGTGGTTAAACCCGCCACCATTCGCACCGTTCTTACCATTGCCCTTTCTCGTTCTTGGTCCATTCATCAGTTGGATGTCAAGAATGCCTTCCTTCACGGGAATTTGGAAGAAACGGTTTACATGCACCAACCTCTTGGCTTTCGTGACTCACGCCACCCCGACTATGTTTGCTTACTGAAGAAGTCTCTGTATGGACTTAAGCAAGCTCCACGGACGTGGTATCAGCGTTTTGCCGATTTTGCCTCCAGCATTGGGTTTTCTCACAGTAAATCCGACCACTCTCTCTTTATTTATCAGCGGGGTAATGATATTGCTTATTTGCTTCTATATGTTGACGATATTATCTTGACTGCATCATCTGTATCTCTTCGCCAATCTCTAATTGCTCAGTTTGGGACTGAATTTGCCATGAAGGACTTGGGTTCCCTTCACTATTTTCTGGGTATTGCTGTCACTCATCATGCAGGTGGTCTTTTCTTGTCACAAAGCAAATATGCTCGGGAAATTATAGAACGTGCGGGCATGTCATCTTGCAAACCCGCCGCTACACCCGTTGATACTAAACAAAAGCTCGGTTCCTCGGGTCCTTCCTTTCCCGACCCGACTTTGTTTCGTAGCTTGGCAGGCGCCCTCATGTACCTTACCTTCACGAGGCCGGATATATCTTATGATGTTCAACAAATTTGTCTTCATATGCATGACCCTCGTTTAGAACACATGGCAGCCCTCAAACGAGTCATTCGGTATATCCAAGGCACGGCCCATCTCGGCTTTCATCTCTCTCGCTCACGGCTCGACTCTCTTCTCTCTTATACTGATGCTGATTGGGCAGGTTGCCCCGACACGAGACGTTCTACTTCTGGTTATTGCATCTTTCTTGGTGACAACCTTATTTCTTGGTCTTCTAAACGGCAACCCACTATCTCACGATCCAGTGCCGAAGCTGAATACCGTGGGGTTGCTAATATAGTATCCGAATCATGCTGGATTCGTAATCTTCTTTTGGAGCTCTGCCTTCCTCTCTCAAAAGCAACCTTGGTTTATTGTGATAATGTGAGCGCCATCTATCTCACTACTAATCCAGTGCAACACCAACGCACCAAACACATTGAGTTAGACATCCATTTTGTTCGTGAAAAGGTTTCTCGAGGCCATGTTCGAGTTCTACACGTCCCCTCTCGGTCCCAAATTGCCGACATTTTCACTAAGGGGTTGCCTCGGGTTCTTTTTGATGATTTTCGTGACAGTCTAACCGTTCGTGATCCTCCCGCTTCGACTGCGGGGGTGTATTAGATATTATTAGATATATGTTGTATATTCTCTAGTATATTATTTTGTGTATATCTTAGATTGATTTTGTACTTATATAGATTAGGCAGTTTACCTTACTTAGACTCCTTGTTGTACTATATATTGACCTCAAGATTAATGAAGAACTCATTCAGCAAAATATTATCTTACAATAACATTTCAAAGGATTATCCCATTATCAAGCCCATCGGTCGACGTGTTGCATGGATGGCGCAACTCCTCGGATGGAGTTGAGAAGATGCTGAAACTGATCAAATTCCCATTAGAAAAAGTTTCTTCTCCAATTCTGGTTCCACTTTCATTCGCTATTATTCATTCTCCTTTGTTCCCGATTAATATTTCCTTGTCCATTGTAACCGCATAGATTCTCGGGTATTGGAGACAAAGTGCTTTGTCGTTTGTCCAAATGTTTTCCCAGAATTTCGTATTCCTTCCGTTAAATCACTTTGTAAACACCCTCTTCAAGAAAACATCCGCTTAGACAAAATATCTATCGGATGGTGTCCAACTCATGTCACTGCAATACATAAGTTAAAAGTTGTAGATTGAAAATTTGAATGAGGAAGTTAAAAGATCTTAGTGTCTGCAATACTTTCAACTGTGTCCAGTTGCACTTAGCAATAGTTGCAACTGTATACTGAAGTATAACAGACGATAGTTCTTTAACGTTAGAACACAGTTTTTGTAGTTGCAATTGCAAAAAACAGTAAAACATAAACAGTAAAGAACACAAGAGATTTTTAACGTGGTTCGGTCCAAATGGTCCTAGTCCACGGGGCTTTCACCCAAAGTTTGACTCAACCTGTTTCCTACTTAAGAATTACAATGAAGGATTTAAATCAACTCATATACTAGACTCCCTCTAACATATGCAGTTGCAACACCTAACCCTTAACTTGTTTTCAGAAACACGATTGAATCGAAGACACACTAAGCTACTCCAGAGACCCTCTGACTTAATGTTCTTCACGAAATGACTCGATACAAGACTGACTGCTTAATATATTTTTCAAAGTGTCTTGTAACAATCTCGAGTCTTCTCTTTATATAGGCGCACCAGAATCTTCTATCGAATCTTCAGTTGCAATCCACTGGCAATCTTCTTTCCAAGTAAGATGAGCACGCCAGCTGTTCTTGTAGATCCGTGAGACTGTCCTTCCTTATTAGGGGGATTCCAAACGATCTTCACGGATCTTTTAATGAACCTGCATGCTTATTAGTCCAAGTGCAATAAAGAGATAAGGAATATACATCATGATTTAGATGATAACATATCTTTTTAAGATAAACCAATATCCTTTAAGATAATTACCAAATTAGTTTAACTATATCCTAATAATTTAAACAAAACAATAACAACAAAGATAAGGTATGGGCTGCATGGTTTTAGAGCCCACCCGAAGGGAATTCGGCCCTAGCAGAAGTTGTGATTTTAAAGAGAAAGTTAAATTGAGGATGAAATTAGGATTGGATAGAGTATCTATAAGTATTTTATGAGCCACTTAGTGAGCCTTTGGGCTAGTTAATGGGCATGCAAAATACTTTGACAAGATATAAACAACTAATTGAGCGATTTTGTTAGTTTTAAAAACAGTGAGCTAGCAACTCGTTAAACTAATGAGCAGAAAAGGCGTAAGTCAATACTATTAAGAAGACAAAAGCCAACAAATTGGTGGTCTAACGAGATAGAAGGTGCAATCCAGCAACCAAGTCCCCAACTGAAAAAAAATCTTACTCTTTTTTTGTGTGATATTCTTCACTTCTCCCATTGTACCTCATGAACATTTGTGGAGTATCTGTTTTACTCCCTTCAATAAAACTCTTTTCTTGCTAATAAAAAAAAGCAGTTCAAAATAGCTGAGAATGGTCTAATGAACTCACAAAGTGTAAGTCAAAAATCTCGTGGTTCAATGAGATCACTACGTATTGAGAAATTTTCTTTTTAAAACCGCTAATTAAAAGAAATTAAGAGGAGAAAAAATCAAAACAATTACCATAGAATAGAAGAAACCGTTGTGTGTTTTGAAGCTTCTGAAGAAAATTAATGCTCACAGAAGTTTGTTTATCGTTTGACCTATTATTTTCGAAGATAAAAACCATTCATAATAAATTTTACGATAATTGCGCTGATAAAAAGTGTTCTGAAACCCGGCCCATGACTGACCCGGTGAGACTACCGGGTAGTGGGTCAACATGTCGAACTACTGGGTGGATCGGTTTGTTGACTTTAGTCAAATTCAATAAAAAATATAATATAAAAATTAATTGTATAAAAAAATTATTAAACTTTTAAGTCACTAATATTTTGTTATATTATAAGAAATATAAGAATATGGTTATCACAAAACTAGGACTTAAACACGTGACCTCCAACAAAATAAGTTCATGGAAAGTAGTGACAACCATTGAGCTATCCAACAATTTACTAAATAATCTAATAAACATTATATTTAATACAAGTTAAAAGATTGTTTTGGATTTTTAAATGTTGACCAACTGTATCAAAAAATTCAATACAAGAACAATAATATGTGACACTAAAATCTGGAAAATGAACTTAGCATCGGACGAAATACTATGCATGAAATTCTCAAATGCATGCTCGTTTAGCTTCAAAGTCAAAGTAAGTATAAAAAGCAGCGTTTTTTTGAAAATTTGTTGGCCCAAACCACCGTAGAAAGTTTGCGTTGGATAGATCTCGTTGAGATACCCCAAATAAAAAAAATGCGTCCAAAACGGACACTCCTACTCAAAGTTATGACCTTTCAAAGTTTTGTATTTTATTTTCTTCCTTGTTTTAAAATTTTTGAGGCAGTTTGTAATTGTCAAAAAAATAGAACTGATTCGCAATTGACGGAAAACCAAAAATAAAAAAATGTAAGAGGGCTGAACCAGTTCGCGAGCGGAACCGGTTCAGCGGGTCGCCGGTCGAACCGACAAAAACCGCCAGTTCGACCACTGTAGCGAGCGACTCGCTTTATATTCAGAACCGGCCGGTTTTCAAAACACTGCTGATAACCATTTTTTTTTCATTAATTACTTTTTTTATCAAACACATAATTATTAAAATAAACGTTATAAACTATTAGCTCTTTGGATTTGTTTGAAGCTATACAAAAGCATAATAAAACGAATCTGCTAGTAATGACAAACAAATATGCATATAATTAAATCTAAGCAACATTATTCTTTGTTTATCAAATAAATAAATGAAAATAAAATCATTGTCCGTTAATTGCACAAGAGTTAATTAAGTAGTGGAGTTTTTTCGCTAATTCTTAACATTCAAGGAGTTTTTTTCCTAATTAAAATATGATTTATGCTTATTTGCTAATTACACATGGCAGTTTTACAATCTTCCATTTCAGCTTCTTGAAGTTAAGTTTCCCATCCTTTTTTTTTTTTTTAACAACAACTACTTTATTTATAAACTAGGCTGAAGCCAGAAAATGTACAGCGGGAGTGCGGGAGTGCGGGGTCAGGGTTGGCGAGAGTCTCGTATATGCAAACCTAATATCACATAAAGCAATCTTCTTCAATTCGGGCGGACAACCTAGCCAGGTTGCGCAAAAGGGCGGCTGCAGAGGGCAGTCCATGCAAGCACGGTTGAATCCCTGTTTCGCCTGCTCATCCGCTAACCTATTCGCCTCACGATATATACATTAGATGAACAGGGTGTGGCATCTTCCTCCTAACCTTTGTATGTTACGGAGGAGGACTTCCGTTTCGACCGAGGCCATACGGCCATGCATCCTAGTGAGAGAGTTAAACGTGACCTCCGAGTCAGTTTCAATAATTAATGTAGGGATGTAGAGATGTAACGAGGGCAGGATTCCCTGGCGAATAGCTCGGAGTTCCGCTATGTTGTTAGTGCTACATCCCGTCATTTCGAAAAACGCACTAACTATAGTACATGAAGAATCACGTATCACGCCACCAATACCTATAGGACCTGGGTTAACCAGTGCTGAATCGTCCGTGTTGAGTTTGAAGACTCCACTTGGGGGTGGGATCCACCAGATTGATAACCTGTAAGAGGGGTCAAGGAGGAGGGCCTGGCGAACTTTCCGCCAAGGTTCTTGTGATGCGTTGGGAGATGAGCACAATAGAGATCGAATGTCCTTAAAAAAGGAATTCATTCCGAGCCCTCTAGATAGCCCAACACCCTACAAGGGTGACGACGGGGGTTGAGACGTGAAGAAGGTGCGAAATAATGTGGTTTCCATTATGTGGGGGATTAAAGAGGGGAAAGTCGTGGCGCATATCTGCAAAGAGGCCGCAAACAGGTGTTCTGCCATTTTTGTGGCTGAGTGACAAAGAGGGCAGGTGGGAGAAACGGGGACATGTCGGCACGAGAGGCATTCTCGAGTAGAAATGGCTTCATGTCCCCATAGCCAGGCAAAAATTTAATGCGTGCTAGAACATGTGCTTGCCAGAGAGCCGACCAAGGTAGACTAGGTATTCGTGTCCCGTAAGCTTTGCGGACCAACCATTCTTAAGCCGATTTGATTGTGAACTATCCTTTATGTTTCCATGCCCAACAGGCCGAGTCAGACGCGTCGTCAATTGGTAGGGGAATTCCCTGAACGCGGGCTGCTATGTTGGTTGGAAGTAGATGGCCTATTCTTGAAAGGTCCCATGTGCCAGGTGTACGAATGGCATCTCACACTGTGAGGGATAGAAGAGGGGCTGGAATGGAGGGTACATGTTTTGCAATAGTAAAAGAGCCCAGCCATATAGAGTGCCAAAAGTTATTAGAGGTCCCGTTGAAGTGAGGATGCTAGGAAAAAGACAGGCAATGGATTTCCATGCAAGGCTGGAACCGACAAGAATTGGGGTTGTGATCGGGTGGTGTCGTGGGAAATATTTGGCACGTACGACTCACGCCCAAAGAGTGTCTGAAGACTGGAGAAGTCTCAAACCAAGTTTGAGAATATACGCCTCGTTCAGTTGTTCGAGGTGTCTGAATCCCAACCCGCCTTGGTGGGTGGGGGAACATGTAATCCGCCACGGCACCATGCCCTTACGAAGACCATTTATGTCTGCATTCCAGACTCCAAAGGAATGATTTGGACAATTTTGTAAAGTTAGTAAGGATGGAGCGGGGTAAGGCGAGCATGTTCATCTGGTACCCCGGGCATTGTTTGGAGAGTGAATTGTATGAGAAGACGACGTGTGTGGCCCAGTCGGCCACAATCCAGGTAAAAGTCCACCTTAACCTCGTACGTCACTTCTTGCGGGTGGCCATTGACACGAATTTTGGTAGGCAGTGAGGTGGTCGTGTTTATTTCGACGCATATCCGAGCATAGCAGGCCCGCGCTTGTGAAGCGGCGTGGGTATCGATCTTAATCAAACGGCCAAATAAACTAGCTATTTTAAATAGGGCCTCAAAATCATAGAATTCCCGTGGCAAACCTGGTACTTGTATCCAAGTACAGATCTTGCAGGGTGTGGTAGAGCCAAAGAAATTTGGTTGCCACTGGCGAACGGCCAGGTAGTGGTTAAAGAGAAACCAAGGGCCACCCGCCAAGGCGATGGTATAGTCCTCTGGATTGCTCATTCGAACCACATAAGTGCCATGACCAATATCCGTGGTGCCAACCGGTTGAGTAAGCTTCCAGAAGCGCTGCAGTTTAGCTGCCATGTCAGGGATGGTTTGTGAGATGCCTACCATCTGCACAATGAGCGCTTTTTTCTACGGTTCGCTGAGGCGGTTCATCTCGACTTGGGTAAAGGTGATCTTGGGCCCAGTATCTGTTATATCATCATCGTAAGTGTAACACCCCGTCTCGTCACGTGAGTATAATTTTAAAGTTATTATTTAAAAATGAGTTCAACTCTGTTCATTTTAAAATTTATTGTATTTATTGACTTAGTAATCATATTTATATGTATACATGTAAAATATCGCTCTGTTAAATTATTTTATCTACGAAATACGAAATAAAGTAATAGTAATGTGAAATAGATTATTCTCGTGTTTCACCGTGGATATTAAAATTATGACTATCTTGATCATAGTAAATAATTTATGGGTTTAATCGGAAAATTTTGGAAAAGCATGGAACAAGTTCAGGGTAATCTTTATAATAGTCACCTAGTTTTGTTTCAAAATCCTGTAAATTATATAATATATATATATATATATCAAAAATTTGTTTACGGGACCACCTTATAATAATAAGAATAGTTATTAACTATTTTGAGTAACATGCTAGTCAAAGTTTTGTTATAAATTTGGCGTAATACTGTAGTAATATTTTATAATTTTAGTTACATGACACCGTAAGTAATTCACCTCACAAACATGCAGCTATATATGTACACATTATATATACATATATACTATAATATATATAGATATATATATATATATATATATATATATATTTGTAAGATGATTAACATCATTATAATATATCAGTTTCTCTTTTGTTTACACGTAGTGCAGGAGTCCACTCATCCAAACATTTGATACATGGCAGCCTAGGAGAAATTGGAATTAGTAAAAGAAAGATTACTTTCAATCATTCCAATATGTTCAGTTGCTCTTAGCCGCTATAATCCTCCGTGATTCATTTTCTCCTTTCTCACCAATATACGTACACCCCTGCATTTAAAAAATAAAAATAAAGTGTTGTGTATCCATGGACAAGCCTCAACAAATTAAAGTAAACCAAAAAGGAGGAGAGACGAGTCATGTAGCCGATACAATCAGAAAACTGCTGGTATACTTGAACACCTCATAATAATTCATTCTTTAATTATTTTGTCCATGATTGTGACATAGCTATTGTTAAGTATTTACATCGGAATCATGAATTGTGAAGTAATGAAAATATCAAATCTTAATTGTATTTGAGAACTGTTAAATCAAATGTTCAAACAGATCATGAACAAAGGTATAGATGGTTCAATTAGATCCAAAACTAGCAAGTTATAGTGTTATGGATTCATAGATTTACTAACTCCTCTAAATATTTGGCGCATGAATTACTGGTATCAAACTGCTAGTTTACCCGTGTCTTTTAAATAAGCTTTACGACTTATGGTATATTGTTTACTGGATTAATTCACAAGTCTTGGACCCAAGTTCACATAGGCTAATATTTTAGAAGAGTTCAGTAACATATTTAATTAACTTGATGGTGGCTTAGTAGTCAAGGTCTCTTTGTGAATAGAAGTGCAAGAGTTTTTGTGATTTAATATATGTTTTACATGATTGGGCTCGTTTTGGAAACTTAAACCTTTAGTAAATGGTAATTAGACTATAATATTAACCAGTGCGTGGCGCCAATATGATTAGAAGAACAAATTGAGAACTTCATTATCTTGTAAACTATGTTTTGCAATTAAACATAATTCCGAAGGTCAAGACAGAAACATAATGACTAGTTAAGCTGAATTAATAAACTAATTATTATATTGGTTAATTATTTAATAGAGTGAGATTATAGTAGAGTAAGGGATGAGTGACTTTTAATGAAACTTCATCGTTTTGATCCTAAAATTGAAGCGATCGTAATATTGAGACGACTTGTTGTTGCTATAGGCAAATGAGATTTATGTTTGATTGAGACGCCAAGACGGTACCATCGCTAAGGCGCGTGATATTTAGGCTAAGGTGGTTACCACTAGACGTTGTCGCGCATTTACTTTTCCACCTTATAGTCGGATTCCAGGTGAGTGTTCCTAAACTGTATTATTTTCAAAACTGGAAGGAATGCATGCATGTATATCTATACATATATATATGTATTCATGAATCTCTGCATATTGAACTGTCACTTTTCAAAGAAAGTTGTTTCTGAAAATGTTGATTGCTTGAAAGAGTGTTTCTGTAAATTGGATATTTGAACTGTTTATTTCTTAAAAGCAAGTTTCTGTAAATGGAGTATTCGAACTGTTCAGTTTTATCAAAGCAAGTTAACCGCACACTGGTTAATTGCCGTAAATGATTGCAATTGTTATGATGAATGGTGTCCCGTTGGTTTACTCGGTCCCGATCGGATATATAGTTGGATCCAACTTGGCGTGGGAGTACAGGGGTACCGCCGGGCGGCAGCGGGCTTGCCGGTATGGGCCGTTGTCCCCATTGGCCCATTCCCTCTCAGGCATAGCAGGAGGTTGTTGTGTCTTTGTTGGGTACACTGTTTCCGTATGTTCCATGGCATACGTTACTGATTCCAAGGTCGCTCCTTGGACCGGGAGATAAGGACTGTTATGAGGTGATAAGGTTGACTGGCATCGACAAAAACGTGGACACCGATCATCACACGTGAATTTGTTCTTTTGTTAAAAGGTTTTTGTTAAACCATGAAAGCTTTTGAGTCACAATTAGATTGCATGGCATTTGTATGCGTTAAAGTTTCTTTTATTAAACTATTTTCAAAAGAAAGTTATGGAAAGAAAATGCCACACTTGCACACACGCATGAACACTCACTGAGATTTTTATCTCACGCAAAATTTTGTTTTTCCTTTTCTTCCTTCCAGATTAAGATGAACTAGGTTACTACCGTATCAAGACCTGGGAGCCTTTGGCATTGGGGAGCGTTAAAAGTTTAGTCGGGTATTGAGTTAGTTCAGTTTCTATTTCTTTACTTTCAATGTATTTGATTCAGATATTTAACATTTAGACATGTAATAGTTGCTCTGATATTGTTCTGTTTATCTCGAATTTATCGGGCCGTTACAGTAAGCGTCAGCCGTTCGTTCCTCCGCCGTTTCTGCCACTGCCTGGAGCCATGTCGCAAAGAAAAGATGGTTAGTCGAAGAAAAGAGGCGGGCTTGGTACGATTCGTGGGCGAGGGGTTGTGTGGGGATTCGGGTGGTGGCATGTGTGTTTGGCAGCGTGGGGGTGTTGGTGGTGGTGGTGGTCGAGACGGGGTGGGAAAGTAACAGGTGTGGATGCTGGTTGGGGCGGGGATGGTGGCGGGCGGTGGTTTGGTGGGAGGGGAGAGAAAGGTGGGGTGTGTGGGAGGTGATTTGGAGGTGGCTTGTTGGGCTTATCCATCCGAGAGAGGCGGTTGTCTATTTAGCTAGAAAGACACTATTGATATCGTTTTCCCTTCCTTTTTTGTATAGTTATGTTAATGGATTAATGTTTCGCACATATTATACTAGGCCCCTACGTTTTAGGAAACCTTTAAAAAACACCTTAATAGATCCGCCACCGAGTGAGATGAGAGGCTTTAATGTGGCAGAATACTTGCTAAACATTGACATGTATTGTAGATGACATATGGCGACTCTAGTAGACGCTAAGAAACGTGTGATTGTGTGTATCAAAATATAATACATCTAATATGTAAAAATTAGAAAAAAATATGTGCAAACTTCAATACAAACAATTTTTACCTCTTATACCAACAAAACAAGTTTCGTGATTCATTAAGAATAGTAAGGGGGAGTGTGCTAATTTTTAAATTATACTGGAAAGTATTTAATTTCTTATTTTTAAGGATGATTGATTAAACAAAAGAGGTATCTCTCTTCGACTTGACTTTTGCTAATTAAGAAAGAACAAGGGTGAGTTTTGCAATTTACTGTATTTAACTGTCTCCTTTACCGTTAAGAAAAAGCAAATGATATATACAGAGCAAAATTTTTAAATACAAAGTAATATTTAAATTTTCACTGTTATACCCTTGATACTATAAAAGAGAGACTCGGCTTATATTTGGATGATTTTCAAAATTTAATAGAATCTTTAAAGAACTGAAATCAAGCTTCTTGTTTCCTATTTATAAAGTGTGAGATTTCCTTTTTAATATGGAGATTGTAAAGAACGAGACAAAAGATAGAACGAGACAAGACATGAAATTTCTTAAATATTAACCCAATAAATAAAAGTGAAAAATATTATATACATAATTAGGATTGGTTATATAATAAATTAAGTTCACGCCTTTGCAAGTTATTAAAAAATACAAGTCTGTATTCAGTGAAAAATATCCTATTCACTTTTAGTGATGGCATTTTATGTGAATTTATTTGTGAAATTAGTGTGGGCTTAAAATAAATCCATTTGATATTAAGCCATTTGTAGAATTTCTGTTCCAATGATGTAATTTTTTGGAGGATAAAAAATTGAGAACATACACATAAGTTTTTATATTAATAATATGATAGGCTAAAAAAACAATGACGAATTATTTTTTTATAATATATTCATAGCATGAATAGAGCTACATAAAAGAAAAAAAGAACAAAAAAGCAAACTTTCACTAAATGTGCTCATCAAAGATTACAAGAATAAATTAAATAAGTAAATATATTGAATGTACAACACACATTTTGCATATAAATTATAATGTTATATATAGAAACTATTCATCTTGGATCTTTTGTTTCCTATAAGATAGGAGTAAATTAAGGAGGTTAATTAAGGTGTATGATTTAAGTAATGATTAGAAAAGAGTAAAATAGAGACTAATGTTAATATTGCTATGTATTTAGAGATTTTGCTCACTGTATATCATTTCCCTTAAAAAAAAAGTTATATCCATTTTTTGAAGTCCATCGCGCCTAAGCCTCTTTCTGTATCAAGTTTTGAATAATTCCTAATCTAAAAATGATATTATTTTTTTTAACTTCAAAACCTTTTTATTTCCGAACAACTAACGTACCTCCTTAGAATGCAAGGGTACATCAAGCCAATGTCATTACATGAGCATAATAAGAAAGCATCAAAAACACAAAAACCAACAAAATACCAAAATCGAATAAAACTAAAGCTATCCAGCTACCAAGACAAACTACTCGTTCACTTCAAAACCGTCGGTGTCTTCAACCGCGTTCCTTGCAAGTGCGTGAGCCATCGCGTTTCAATCACGTCTAACCCATTTAATGTAGAATCCCCCATGACTCCGAGTCAAGCGTCTAACATCGTTGATAATATTCACAACATGTATATCCCCATTAGTGCTGTATGCTATGTCGTGAACAATACTTAAGCAATCTTCTTCAAAAATAACGCTCGTCCAACTCTTCTCAACTGCCCAATGCACCGCTCCCAACGCGGCCATCGCCTCAATGCCAGTGGGTTCCATGAGAGAAATTAATCGTCGTTGTCTTCAAGCAATCAAATTGCCTTTTCTATCGTGTGCAACCATCCCGAGCCCGATTTCCCCCTCATCAAAAAACTGCGCACCATCAAAATTAATTTTAATTATGTTCCCGACCGGGCAGCCTCCAATCATCCCCATCTCGTCGCTCCACAACACGGCTCAGTCTCCCATTGTTTTTCAACCACGTCGACACATAGAGTTGTGCAAAAGTCGCCATCTCATCCGACCTCCGTTCCTTTTTCCCGGCAAGCACGCTATTTCTATTTCCCCAAATCGTCCAACAAATTGTCCCAAGCTAATGACAATAGGCATTGTGGACTTAATAACTCACACTAACCAATCCCCAAAAGATTTCGCTTCCGTCATAGCGTTTGATAATGGGCAAACAAAAAGGCAATGACGTAGAGTCTCAACACCCTCTCGACAAAAAGGTATGACGTGTCTATGCAAATTCGCCTCCTTGCAAGTTTCCAACATGTATGGAGGATATCCATGCAACAACGCCACAAGAACATCATGATTTTATTTTCACATTCAATCCTCCACAATTTCAACCAAACGGCATGCGACTCGTAGTTTGACGTCGCCTCTCCCGTGTTCCTCAATAACCTGCAATTCATGATGACATGATACGCACTCCTGAGCGAAAACAACCCATTCTTCTCATAATGTCAAATACGTCGATCTTCATTGTCTTGATCTCCAAGCAGGATAATCAAGATTAACTCCACATCCACCTCTCAGAAATAGTCGCGCATCACCTCAATGCCCCACCACCTCGTGTTATTGTCAATTAAATCGCTCACCATAGGGAACGATTATCGGAATTAACGGAGGTAATAGGCTGGAAAGTGTTCGGTCGTGGCAGCCATGGATTATGCCAAATGGAGACCGACTCACCGTCTCTTATGTGCCACCTCAAACCACGCTTCAAGACTGGAATTGCTTCCCAAATACAAAGCCATGAGACTAACGGTGCTGTCCCCAATCGTGCATCCTAAAGGTCGGAGTTTGGGAAATATTTTGCCTTATAGATCCTACTCACTAAACTTGTTGGATCAATCAAAATTCTCCAAGCCTGTTTTGCTAGAAGATTGAGGTTAAACTCCCTCAAATCCCAAAACCCGAGGCCGCCTTCACCATTTTTCTTGCACATCCTATCCCACGCGATCCAATGAATTTTGTTTTGCAAACCGCTGCTCCACCAATAATTGCTAATTATCGACTGAATCTCTTTAATCAACAAATCCGGAAGGCGAAAACAACTCATGAGAAAGGTAGGAATAGACTGCATAACTGCTTTCACCAACACCTCCTTCCTCGCGGCCAATAGTGTTTTACCTTTGTATTCTTGAGCCTTTTTCCAATACGCTCTCTAATATAATCAAAAAGCTCCTTCTTTGACTTCCCCACCACCGATGACATCCCAAGGTATTTTTCGTGTCGATCCGCCACCGCTACTCCCAAGTGTTCTCTGATGTCGGTTCTAGTTTGTGCATCTGTGTTCTTGCTAAATACTAGCATGGACTTATCGAGATTGATTTCCTGCCCCAATGCTACCTCAAAATGCTCCAAAATAACTCTAATGCACCCCGCCGACGCCGCATCCGCATCACAGAATAAGAGGGTATCATCGGCGAACAAAAGATGAGACACAAGAGGCGCATGGTGGCTGATTTTGACTCCTTTGATCTCCCCTCGTTCCCCCGCTTTGGATATAAGGGCTGAAAACACCTCATACACAAATAAGAAAAGGTAGGGGGATAAAGAATCCCCTTGCCTTATACCTCTTTTGGGGTAAAAAACATGCGATTTGCGCGCCCGTTCCAAAAGAATGGCATAATACCGTCCGTACCCCAAGCATAATAAGCGAAATAAAATTAATGTCAAGACCCAATTTAAGCTTTACCTTCTCCAAAAAATTCCACCCGACTCGGTCGTAGGCCTTACTCATATCCAGTTTTAGCGTCATATGGCATCGTTTTCCTGTCCTTCTGTCTTTTAGACAATGATTGACCTCGAAAGCCACCAAAATATTGTTTGTGATTAGGCGACCCAGGATAAAAGCGGACTGAGAAGGGGAAATAATAGACGAAATAAAAAGTTGTAACCGATTAGCCACATCCTCAGATGCAATCTTGAAACACACATTACTAAGGATGATTGGTCGAAACTGCATCATCAAATCGGGGTTAGGACACTTAGGAATAAGAACAATATGCATAAAATTAACACACATATCAAGGATACAATCATTAAGAAAATAAATAGCAAAACGAGTCACATCTCCTCAAAATTTATGATAAAAAACTGTTGAATAAACATCCCAGGGGATTTAAAAGGATACATATCGTTGAAAGCTCTTTGTACCTCGTCCATTGTAAACGACTGGACTAAGCGTTCGTTCACCTCAGGACTGACTCGCACGCCGACATCTCGCAAACATCCTCAATGGCCGTCTCTGAAGGGACAGTGGACTGAAAAATATCGGTGAAGTAGTAAGTTGCTATTGGTCAATCTCTAATGGATTCGTATGAAGATCACCCCCTGAATCGTGAAGCCCCTTAATCTCATTTTTCTTCTGTTGTTCACTCGCCCTACTATGAAAATATTATATGTTTCTATAACCCTTCTGTAACCATTGAACCTTAGCTTGTTGTTTCCAGTACAGTTCCTCCGCTTCTAATAACTCCCCAAGTTTTCCCTCAATTTTCTTCTCCTCACTTTTCGTGGCCGTCGTTATGATCCCCGTTCGAAGTCTGACAAGCTCATTTTTTAAAGTGTCAACGCGTTGTTTCATATCTACCCCGTCCACCTTATTCCATGGAACAAAACCAAGTCGACACCCCACAAGCTTGTCCACTAGTTCCTCGCCTCGTAAGTCCCGCCAACAGTACGCCACCACTTTCTTGCAATCGGTCTTCATTAGCCATGATGCCTCTAATCAAAAACGCGTAGAAGGTCGCGCCGTTGATGTTGTCCCATTGTTCGGACTAGAATTGCATGATGATCTGACTTCAATGTCATGACATGCTAGACATGACCGAGCGCAAAACGATTTCTCCAAGGTATATCTACGCATGCTCTATCTAATCTCTCCCACATCATATGTGGCGTAGGGCGTCTATTGTACCAAGTGAATCAAGGCCCAATAAAGTCAAGTTCGCTCATACCCATGTCCATAAGAGCATCACGAAAATTATGGATTAGCCAATTAGGACACCGCGTCCCTCCCCTATTGTCTTCTTGATTAGAAATCTCATTATAGTCCCCCGTGCAAAGCCATGGCAAAGCTGAAATTCCCCGAAGGTATCGTAGTAAATCCCACGTGCACATCCTCAGAGTCCCATCTAGTCCCCCATAAAAACCTGTAAATCTCCAATTAAGATCAGCCCCCTTTCCATGATAACAACGTCAATATGGTTATCCAACATGCTTAAAAGATGAACTTCCACCTATTTGTCCCACAGTAAAGCCAACCCTCCTGAAAGACCATTAACCTCAACACAAACACCAAAATAATTAAAACTCCATTTCAGCGCCTCTATTTTCCTAGTCTTACATTTGTTTTAGACAAAAAAATAAGAGAGGGGTGAAAATTGGAAACTAACTACCGTAGTTCCAGAACTGTCCAAGGGTTCCTCAGGTTCTGACAGTTCCAAGCTGGAAGACTCATTGGAGATGGAGGGACTGCTTCGCAGTCGTCGCCAAACGGTCATCAATGACCATTGAAAGTTTTGCAAGTCTCGCTTTCTTATCCAACGTCCGCTCAGCTAATGTTCCCTCTTCATACAATATTTTCTTCCCCACCATGGTCTCTTGAATAACCAAGTTGCGATTAGTGTAATTTGTACGCCACGTAATTTGCACCCCTCTATTTTTAACTGGCTCGTGACTGCCAAATGAGTTGCGACAACCGTGTCCTACTGTGGCTTAAAGTTCCCATCCAAAACCTTAATCAGACATTGGCAAATCTGCTGAACCCCCACAATCCTGTTCACATGCAATGTGTTCCCCTCGTACATGTGCTGAATTTCGGTCCGCATCTGCTCATCCTCCCCATTCCCTGTTGGAATTAAGTTTAGATTATTTGTACCCCCGTGATTTGCGAGCCCTGATGTTACTTCTCCCAATTCAGATTTCGTTCCCTCTTAACCTCACGATCACGAATAAAGCTGACGGGATGTGTTCTCTCTGAAGATTGCAAAGACGCAGGTTTATTTTTGCACCATGGTTGGTCAGTATTGTAGGATCTGTGTTGAAATAAAAAAACCCCTACCACCATTCGATAATCGACCCTTCCGGCGGATGCTGAATTACCACTCCACCCCCTATCCGTGAATCGCTTTCCCACAAAAGACCCAACCCGCATTGTACTCTCTCGCAACCAATCTCATACAGTAATTGGGATTCCTCCTCAATCTCAGTGTCATATTTTGATTCACAGTCTACCATAATATGTCCAAGCAATCCACACAGGTAGCAGAAGTTTGACAAACGCTTGTATTTAAACGAGACAATCATCTCCTGGCCCTCTTTCCCACGAACCTTCATGAAACGGAATAGAGGCTTGGTCACGTTGATCTTAACCCGAATGCGCATGCTGACTCTGAGGACTCCGCAAGATCGACCTCTTCCATAATGCCCATGAGACAATCGATAGCGTGCGCAATTGTGCTCGTTTGGCGAATCAACGGGATGCCTTAGATACGAACAAAGAAACTGCAATAGTCCAAATTCGTGCTAACTGGGTTTTCATTATTATCAACTGCAGCCACGACCATGATGTTCTTGTCCAAATGACCATGGGGAACCCTGAAGAGCCACATTCTTGTCTATTTTATGAAATAATTGAAAAAGAAACTTGTCCTTATTATTCCGCGTAATTTGCATGCCTTTCCCTACCTTAAACAAAATTTTAATCATGGTGCAGTAGGACGTGAAATTCGTCGGTTTTCCCGAGAACAGCCTACCCACCACTACCAAGTCCGAATCCACGTTATCCTGATTTCATGTTGCCTCCGGAAGAAGGACCCCCCCACCGCACCTTCACCATCCGTTAGAGAGAGACCATTACGTAGCATGTGACACACGTCGTCCATGGCGTCCCTCAGTACTAGCCCGTGAAGAAGAGTTGCAGTGAGTTACGGGCAATTCAGTCAAGAGGTGAAACCGATTCCTTGATCAAGCCAATTCACACCGAAAAAAGAAACATTGAAAAACAAGCGTTAGCAACCTTCAAAACCCTAGCGTTAACAAAGAACGGAAGATGACACGCTAGACGACGAAAAAAGATTGAAAACAAAAAAAACACGAGAACCCCCCAAAAACCCTAGCGACTCGACGAACTGAAAAGAGCAACGGCTAGAGATTCGACGCCAATAATGCTGAGAAGCTGTGTACGATACTGTGCCAAGCACATGGGACTTTGTCGGAAAAAGGTCTTGCTCTAATACGTAGAGACTACCCCTTCATGCGAAGGACTCTGTTTTTCTAAAAATGATATTATTGGGTTACCCTTTTATATGGATTATTTCTTGAACTGCAAACTGCCAATGAATTTTACGACTTTGAATAATTAAGGGGGTGAAATTAATGATATTTCACGTGCCACTCATAATAACTTCCCCTTACGGGCCTATGTATTTCTCAAAGATAGGCCCAATAGTTTTGAAACCCAACACAAATGAGATTGTTGCTTCTCTCATGGAGGCTTCCTATCCCAAAAATAAATATGGATACATGAGCTTACAGCACAATTTGCTAAATATTTTTATAAATATTTGATACTTTTTTGATATACTTCAAAAAGGTTGTCAAAATAGGTATTATCAAAATTCATCAAAAAAACAAATAAATAGGTAGTATAACTAATTTAAAAAGTACTTTTGCGTTTCATATCTGTAAAACTAAAAAGAAATAACATATTGCAGATAAACAAGTTTACTAGTCTCTCTTGGGCCGAATAGCCAAAACAGAGATCTCACAATATCTATGTAAGCCTGAATACATTATATTAATTAAACAATGCAATCAGAAAAGTGAATAGATGGGCTCACTTTCTCGTCAGACAAACGAAAAGTCATCTTATGCAATCGAACTGTGCAACAAACGATGCAGATCATAATCCAAATCAAAGCACATCGTTAAATAATTTATTGATTCGATATTATTGATTGATGTATAAGTTAAAGGTGACAGCGAATTCCCAAATATATTGCATGACTTTTATCATGAATAGTTGACCGAATCAATAATTCAAGCTAATTTCTAACTGCTCCAAATAAAATACTTCTGAAAATATATTACTTATTATTAATTGTTATTGTTATGCTAGTCTTCCAGCTCAACTAGCTAGCAAAAATGTCACAACCAGTTGTTCCGTGTTCGTAGCATTACGAGTACCATCTTTTAATTATATCAAAGAATAGATCATACCACCAATGGCAGAAGCATCAAAAAGCGTGACTAAATTCACGAGCACACATACATGGGTAATGGATATAAATAAATGAGATTTTGTGGCTTAACGCAGAAGCTAATTAAGAGATCAGTTGGTTAGCACGTCAAAAGATATTTTCTTAAACTGGCGATCAAATTCTCAATGTACTTTATGGGAAATAATTTCCTTCTTTTTCTTATTGTTATATTTTGACACTTTTCCTTTTTCCTAATCATTAATTAACAACGTTAACTATTTATGTTAGAACATAATGTAGGAATCTGAAGCCTCCTCATTTTCCTTTAAAATATGTTATTTCAAGAAAATGAGGTGATAATATTAATAAACAGATTATTGAGTTCATTATCAAGCGTTCAGAGATAAAAAAAAAAAAAAAAAACAAGACGTTCGATTTGATATCGTATGGGCGTTGACTAGAAGCATAGAGTCAAAGTTACATTGCAAACGCCACAAGGATTCTTATACTAAAGTAATAAACCCTGGTCAATTAGTGGGCACCACTAAGTTGGCACATTTTCAAATTACACCCACTATGTTGGCATTCGTCAAACTTAACCCACTATATTGGCGTTGGTGTCAAAACTCACCCACTATGTTGGCACTCATCAAACTTAACCCACTATATTGGCGCTGGTGTCAAAACGCACCCACTGTTGACACATGTCACTGGATTTGCCCACGTGGACAACGCGTGGTGCCACGCGCGACAACTATTTACACGTGGCATTTTTAATTCTTTTTTTTTCATTTTCCAGGTAATTTTTTTAAATTTTTTTCTCCTATTTTTTTCATTTTTTTCTCCTATTTAAATTTAAATCTACCACAAAACATTCCATCTTTTCTCTCTCTCACACCATAACACTTTCACCCCCAATTAAAATCACATTGTTACAATATATACCAACAATGAAAGGTTTAATCTTACTCATTGTCGTGGAAGCAACGATAGCACCGGAGTTTACGGATTATCGTCAGAATTGTTGTAAATAGTTGTCACATTAAAAATGCCACATGTAAATAGTTGTCGCGCGTGGCACCACGCGCTGTCCACGTGGGCAAATCCAGTTACATGTGTCAACAATGGGTGAGTTTTGACACCAGCGCCAATATAGTGGGTTAAGTTTGACGAGTGCCAACATAGTGGGTGAGTTTTGACACCAGCGCCAATATAGTGGGTTAAGTTTGACGAGTGCCAACATAATGGGTGAGTTTTGACACCAGCGCCAATATAGTGGGTTAAGTTTGACGAGTGCCAACATAGTGGGTGTAATTTGAAAATGTGCCAACTTAGTGGGCTAAGTTTGATAAAAACCCAGAAAAAGAGTGTACGCAAAAACTAATTGGTTACTCAATAGGTGGACTGGTTGTATAAGTTGGTGGCTGAAAGCACGTTCTAGTTCACGTGCAGTTAAACGCTACAAAATAAACTTAGGTGCAATACTATTGCAGCAAATGGATAGGCAGACACAAAATTGTGTACATACATGTACATAGGACTATAAGAGTCAGTGGTTGTCACTTTTATAATTCTGTTTCTGTTGGCGTTTGTACTTCTCCTTTTGCATGCTGTTGGAATCTAATTTTCCCATTTGCAGGTACTCATTTTCCACCTTTTGGTGATTTGGTCCCATAATATGAAGTAATGGATATATCTGTTTGTAATACTAACTAATGGTATCTAATAGTGCGTATATAACAACAATGAGTACCTTCCAAAATAACTGAAAGTGATACTAGATGAAAAGATGGATGTCTTGTAAAATTTACTTTTACACAACGTATATAATGGTGATCAACTGATCATGAAAAGAACTAGAATTTATTAAAATACAAAAGCCAATAATTTATCAGTTTTATATATGGAGAGCAGGAAAGCCTAAAATTGAAAGCAAGTTCTTTCAGCATTATAATTGTAGAAAATGAAAGAAAAAGCAACAAAGAATAGCTCCAAGTTAGCCAACATACCATGTTACTTCAAGAATCCATAATTAGCAGTTTTAATCTAACATATTTTAATATATCATTCCTATATGTAATGATTTTGGTCCAATATAATGGATTTACTGTACTAGCACTCCTGGATCCAGTACCAATATAAATTAATAGTCAAGCATGACTACAATTTACAATGTCACAGCTTCTTCTTTGTTTTTCAGTAAATAATAAGTTCTTTTTTTGGTAAATGTAAATAATAAGACGTTTACAAGAATTTTCTAACAAAAAAAAAAGAAGTTTACAAGCATAGAGTGATACTCAATGGGTCAAAATTTTCGTGTTTCGCAGTGTGCATATATGAAAGGTAGAACCACAAGGTATTTCTGTTTTCTAAGAAGGTACAGACTGATCCAAAATTCTTTAGTCAAAAACAAACTTTTATTTTGGAACGTATGTATTTAAACACTACGTGTAAATTATACCAAAGGAACATTAAAAAGAACATTAACTTATGAACACATATATTTTCATAATGGGGTGAACTGACTACGGATGTGATGACCTCTGGATATTTATACTTCATACAAATTGTTAGCCTTGAAGGACTAAAACACCACTATTAACACTCATTTTTTAGTACTTGATATTTAAGTATTTAACCTATATTTTATTTAGAACGTCCTACATGGATTTCAGAAGTGTACAAGTATTGTAAAATTCACGATGGAAAATATGAGAGAAAATGGAAGTAAAGTTGATTTATTTTTATTCAACTTGTCCCTGAGATGTGGAAGGATCCTTCTATTTATAGGGGGTACATGGGGTGTAGGTGTCATTCGACATGGGAATACATTGACGGGTGGTAAATTGGGATATCTAGTAGCTGATTAGCCGATTTGGTACTAACAACTGGTTTCCGGGTAACCACGTGCCTGTCTGTTATATTTGATCACGTGGAGTATTTCTTGGCCCTATCGTGTCTCGATGGTGTTGATGACTCCTTTGGTATTGTGAGGGGCATCAAAGTTGGCATTACGTTTGTGTAGCATCTTTGAATGATAACTGCGAGAATATCGTTGGTAACCATGGGTATCGTGGGACCATCTAAGGTTTGTAGTACCTCGCGTGGAACTTGTATTCTGTGAATTGCATCGTGATGCTAAGACTGTTACGTGGCGTATCTTTAATACCCTCTGGAGACATCTAATCTCTGGGGTATCTAAGATTTGCCCTGAACGAGAAGTACGATACCCTTGGCCACGATGCCCAAGTTAAGATGGGGTTAATACCAGTCCCCTCAAAACCTGTTGTACTCGTGAGAATCAAGAGGAATTCTTATGTTAGGCATCGGGCTAAGTGGCGTGTTTGAAACCATGTGTTACTTTTGGGGGGGGGGGGGGACGCGTAACGACTCATAGGATTTGGGATATCGTGCCCCTTTACTGTGGGCTTTATGGGTAATTAACTCCCCACTAACTTGAGCATTAACTCCCGCTACTAGTCATTAATCCCCACTACTTTCCCAATTTGTAGGGTTTGCACCTTTTATTTTGGTTGAGTTGCTGGTAATTCTCCTCATGAGCATCTCTCCTGTCTCATAGATTCATCTTTTAAGCTTTTTTGATGGCGTCTCCTAGTCCTGATTCTGCCATTGCTACTCTTATCTTGGATGTCGACGCACTTTCCTCCGTCGTGAATCCACCAGTCATCACCGGAGCTGCTGAATCTTCTTCTCGAAAAGAGCTTCCTAAAAGAAAGAGGGCCAAAGAAGCCGAAGGATATGGCGGCTCCTCCTCAGAAATGTAGCATGTGGATTTGACGACCAGTACCACTTCGGAGGAGGAGGTCAAGAAATTGTTTACCAATTTTGGCATTTTTGGTGTCGGCGTGGGAATTGTTATGTCGGAGGAAGACCATAGAGCGAATGATCCTCCGGAGAAACACGTCACGGTGTACTATGCACAAGTGAAGGCGGGGCTCTGATCTTTCTTCCCACCCTTCTACTATGAAGTTTTCAAAGCTTGTAACTTGTGCCCAACCAACTTACTCCTAACAGCTTCGTAATCCTGGCGGTGTTCATGTTTTGGTGTTTATTGAAGGGCTTGAGTGTATGGTGGCCAGGTTTTTCTCTATATTCAATGTACTAGGTTCGCCTGTGGGGGTTCCCTTCTTTTATTTTTTTTTGCCATCGTAACACAAACAAGAGGATTTTGGATGGGGCCATCAACTCCCACATCAGTTGGAAGAGCAAGTTCGTATTTTTTACCCACGTGGAGGATGGTGAATGGGATTTCTTTCATACTTGGGGTACACCGAAGGCTCCTCGGTACCAGCTGGAGGCAGGTTTGGTATTTTCGCCCTTGTTTGATGCCAAGACTATTGTTGAATCTACACACTTCAAAACTCTGTACCGGGTATCGGGCCTAAGGTTCGTTGCCCTCTTGGACAAGGAGGAAGGGGAGGAGAAACTGCTAGCTTTGCCCCCAACTTGGTTGCACCTTTTGGTACGTAATGATATCTCTTAACGCGTTTATTATGCAACATTTCACTAACTTTCTGGCTTATTCCCCTGTTTCTGTTTCTGCTTTTGTACAGAGGATACTCTGAAGAAGTTTATCATTGCCTCCGAGGATGATCCCGCTCCCAATGCCGCACCCTCTTCAGCTGGCGATTATTTTCAGACCCGATCAGTATCAGGGACCACCATATCTGTTACAATGGCACTGTAAAGGTCATTAAGTGGTGTCTTCATCGTGCAAGGAAGTGATACGATAACGGCAGTTCTGTTTAAAAAGCCTACTTTTTTTTACTATCACTGACGACTCTAATGAGTTGGAGCTTGGCCTTGCTTTCTTGCCTGTGGTTGCGCTACCTCTGAAAGTGAAATGGGTTCTGCACCCCTCTCTACCACCACTGTCTCTCCAACTATGATATCCTCGCCGGAGGCAACTAGTTTTTCTCTTCCTCTGTCTAAGCCTTCAGGTGACAAAGTATATATGCCTTCGAGGACAACTCACTCTCTGTTGCTTTTGTCGGAGGCTCTCCCCACTATGCTTGATTCCCTTAACGAGATGGAGGCATCCTTTTGGGATGAACCCCTTGCCTCCCCTCCATGTAAATGTTTGTGGAAATTTTCCTTACTTCCCAAGTGTTTTTGAACTTCACAATTGACATATCCTTTTTTTATTGGCAGATAAGGGAGAACTCCTACGGATAAAGAGAAGGCTCCCATGGTGTACTACGATGGTGCCCCTCCTCTAGGTACGCTCCATCTTTCTCCTCTAGAGCTTGTATCTTAAAATACCTATCTGATATTCGTGATATTCGGGTAGCTTTTGAGGGAATGTCCATGGATGGGCCCCTTTCTCTCTATTTTATTTCCTTCCAAAGGGTCCCTCCTAAGTAGCTGTCAAAGATGCTCTCGAGTCCTCCAATGATCATCAGGATGGGTTGTCCTTATTGGATGAGCTGCTATCTTCTGGTCCTCCGAGCGTCACAATGCCTACTTCTGACATTGTAACCAAGGTGTCGACAGTACTGACTGATTCGTTTGTCACATCTACTATTCCTTATTGGGCATGTATGCCATTCTCCCGCCAATTTATCGTGCTTGCATCTCCTTTTTACCCTACTTCTTCTAGTGAGATGGTCCCGGTGAAGGTTCTACCCGGACCCAATGGAGATAGATAAGGCGCTGGGAGTGGTATCGAGATACCTTACGGCTATCGATGCTATGTCGGAGCGTAGTGAATCATTCACTCGCTGCTGCACAAAGTGGATGGTTCGAATGGTATGTTCTTTTAGATGCCTTCGTGCGTTTACTCTTTTGTTTTAGTGCCATTCTAATATTTCACGGTTGCCATTCTTTTCAGGTTTCGAAGGTTCTTCCTACTATATGTCAAGAGGTTGATTCGACCAAAGTGACTGCATTTCTGGCAGAAGACAACCTTTGAAAGAAGGACGAGAGGATAACCGAACATCGTGAATTGAAGGGAGAAGCTTTGGATTGCTCTGGGAAAGGCTACCTTGCGTGAAAACGAGCTAAGAGGAGAAGTTACCTAGTGGTGGGGGACCATTGATGCTTTGAAGGCATCTGAACTGGATTTGACACGCAAAATGGAGGTATTGGAATGCGAGAAGGCATCATGGGCTGAGAGGGAGAAGGAGCTGAAAACAGAGTTAGAGCAGGCTCTTCTGAGGGTGGATATTGTCTCTGAGGAATTAGCAAAGGCTCCTATGGTCTCCATAGGATTTATCACTCCGGAGGAGTTGCAACGTAAGTTAGATGCTATAGTGACCTTTACGAATGAAGATATTTTTGAGCGTTGTAAGGCAGGCTTCGAGAACAGACTTCAGGGGTATCATACCAGCTATTTTCGCTATGGCTTCTTGAGGTGTGCTAACCAAGATCGAGTGGAGTTCGTATTTGGTCATGGATGCAATCCTCGTCTTCTGGATGTTCACGATATGTTGAAGAAGCCCCCCCAGTCTGGAAGAAGCCTACGAAGCCTTCAAGCGACTGGACTACTTGGTCTCCCTCTCCTTTGGGTTCTAGCGCTGGGATGATAATTTTGATTTCTACCCTTATTTGGAGGCCAAATATCCGCGGTGGAGTTGTACCCTCGGGTGTGATATCGTCCCTGATAACTGTGCCTTCGGGCCTTTTTGTTGTGTCGCTTCCTCCACCTAGGTCATCGACTTCCTCTATTGTTACCCCCACTGCCCCTTCAACTAGCGATGCTTCTTAGGGACCTTTTTAGTTTCCGTAGTTAATTTATTTTCTATGTACTTTTCAAGAGGTTTGCTCTCATCGAAACTTTTTTGTACTTGTAATATTCTTCAATTGAATAAAAAGCGATCCCTTGTTGTTTTGTGTATCTGATGTTGTATACTACAGCTGTACAACATTTACCAAATATAATAACTTATTTATCATACCTTGGGATTTGTGCTGCTCCTTAACTTGAGTGTTTATACCTAAATTCAGAAAATGTCGCCCACTACCTGGGACATTCTCACGCTGGCTGGCCAGGGGTGCCGTCCATCTCTGCCAGTTCCTTAACGACATATGCCATATTCCCCTATAAATCCTTGCATTCATTAATCATTTTCACCACACTTCTCCTTTTGTCAGCATCACTTTTCGCTATTTTGCAGCTTTTAACAAAAAGTTAGGTGTTGTCCTTTTGCTATCAAAAAGTTAAGAGTTGTCTTTTTGTTGTCAAAATGTTGAAACCTGTCTTTTGGGAAAATGACATCCTCGCGTTCATCACATCCTTCTTCTCCTATCGGTATCAGCTTTAGAGGCAACATCCGTGTGGGTTCCGGTGCTCAAAGCTCTGTTCCTATCGTCAACATGATGGAAGAGCGTTCTTCTCCTCCTCTTCGCACCAAACCCCTTCCTCGTGGGGAGGGTTCTAGATGCCCCCCCAAGTGATAACATTCCTCCTCAAGTGTCACCCGATGCCAGTTTCTGCCGAAACTTTCAGAATGAGTTGTTGAATCAAGCGGATTGTGAACTGTTAGCGACATTCACGATGTGAGCTTTACAAGATCTGGCTTGTAAGGACCTTTGCGAGGTATATTTTATTTCTCTTGTTTCCACGTGCTTTTTCCTTCTTATGGGTCATGTGCCCTTATGTCATTATCGTTTCCTTCTCTCAATTATTCATGCTGTTCGATGCCATAGTGTCTCATAAAGGTTACTCCTCTCCCAATGTCGGGGTTTTTTTTCCCGTCATTGGGAAAATTTGGAAAAAATCTCATCAAATCACGTAAAAAAATTAGCGAGATGAAAGTCCAACTGGAGGCAGATGTGGGAAATTTAGAGGGATTGCTCAATAACGAGCGAGAGAAAGAGTGGGATTTGAAACGCCGTCTTGTGCTGGAAAGGGCAAAGGTGGTGTGCTTGGAAGAAACAATTGAGAATTTGTATGCCCAGGTTAAAACTTCCAAAGAGTTAGCTTCGCAGCTATTTGCAGACAGGGAGGCTAAGCTCCAAGTGGTTGAGATGAGAAAGGCTCACGAGGTCGCCTTAGTGATGGACTTGCCCAATATGCGGTCAGGTCTCTACCAGGGTTCCTTGTTGATATGGTGATTCCCGAACTGGACATTCGCTATGCGATCCCGACGAATTTGCGAGTGCCTTTGTCTGCTTTGTCCATTTGTTCTCCCGATGATACTATTGTGCCAACAATAGCCATGGCAGAGCCCATAGATCTGACGCCTGAGAAGCATCGTCAAATTATTCGGGATGGAAAACGTCTAGCTGACGAATCTTACAGGTATATGTCCATGGTAACATATTCTATAGATATGTGTGTACATAGTCATTCCGTGCAGGGTTGTGACCACTGGAATGTGAATAAGATGTGTGTTTGGTGTGGGATGGGTACTTCTTTTGGTTAGCTGGAGTTAGTATCTCATTGTGATCCCTTAAGGGGATGGTAATTCTATAATATTGTAATGCTCACCGTTATGAATATAGATTTCCTGATTCTCTAAGCGGGGAATTTGGATTATCTTGAGTTCTTCAAACCATTCCCTTCTTTATTGTACCACTTGGATGTACTCCTTCATTATTTCTTCTTTGGCCTCATAGGCCCCATTAATCTGTTGTACAATCAACTGAGAGTCGTTGTGCATCATCAATATTTTGATATCCCTTTCATGGTATAACTTCATGCCTATCAACAGAGCTTCGTATTTGGCTTCGTTATTATATAGGGGATAATCGATTCTTACATCAAACTGAGAATTTCATCTTCTACTTCGGTATTTCTCAACACTACTCCTGCTCCACCGTGCATTCCTACAGACGACTCATCCATGAAAGCATGCCATAAAGGTTCATGCACCATGGGCTCAGGCTCGATCATTTCCATAATGAAGTTTTCCAGTACCTGGGCTTTGATAGATGGTCGGGAAGCATAGGAAATGTCATACTCCCCTAGTTCTATCGCCATTTTACTAGTCGCCCCGATACTTCTGGCCTTTTGAGGACAAAACACAAGGGGTATCGGGTTAGGATCATGATGTGATGGGATAGAAAGTAGGATCGCAGCTTATTGGCCATTGTTACAAGGGCCAACACTAGCTTTTCCATCTGCGTGCATCTGACTTCAGCCCCTTGCAACGTTTCGCTGACGTAGTAAATGAGGCGATGTTCTTTCTCTCTCTCTTACTAATACAACACTTATAGCTTCCTCTCCCACAGCTAGGTAGGCAAACAATTCTTCCTATGGCTCAGGCTTTACAAGCATATGAGGGCTTACCAAGTAATCCTTCAGATCCTTGAAAGCCCTTTTTCGCATTGTTCACTCCATTGGAAATTTTTGATGTTCCTTAATATGTTGAATAAGGGTAACCCTTTCTCTGACGATCGGGAGACGAAACGGCTAAGAGAGGCCATTCTTCCTGTCAGTTTTTGAACATCCCTGATGGTCTTCGGGGATGTCATATCTATGATGGCCTTGGCCTTATCTGGATTTACCTCGATCCCCTTCTTAGTTACCATGAATCCCAAGAGTTCTCCTCCCCTGATCTCGAATGAATGTTTAATTGGATTAATCTCCATTCCAAATCTATCCATGATAGCCAACGCTTTCTTCAGATCTACTGGATGGTCTTCTTTCCAGACTATTCACGATTATGTTGTCCACGTAGAACTCCATGCATTCTTTGATTAGCTCTGAGAACATGAGATTAACTAACCGCTGGTAGGTGGCGCCAACATTTTTAAGTCCGACGGGCATCACTAGGTAGCAGAAGGTACCCGCATCAATGATGAAACTAGTTTTGTCCCGATCGGTTTCGACCATCGGTATCTGATTATATCTCTCATCCCCATCCATCGTGGAGAGGAGTGCACATCGAGCAGTAGAGTCTACCAGCTGGTCGATACCCGACAGGTAATAAAAGTCTTTGGGGCAAGCATCGTTTAAATTGGTGAAGTCTACGCACATTCGCCATCTTCCATCAATTTTGGGCAAGAGGACTACGTTTGGCAGCCATTCGGTGTAAACGACTTCCCTTATTTGCCAAAGACTTAGTAGTCGTCGGTTCTCCGATCTTATTATTTTATTTCTCTTGGGCCCCATGTTTCTTTTTTTTCTACTATATCGGTTTGGCATTTGGCCTCACCTTCAAGAAGTGCTGACAAACTTGGGCACTGATCTGCCCTAGTTGGCCCCCTTCCCAGGCAAATAGATGGCTATATGTTCTTAAGATGGCCGTGATCTGTACTTCTATTTTAGATTCCATTTTAGTCTCGATTTTAACAACTTTCTCTCGATCCCCCTCTACATTCTCGACCATCTTCAGTTCTTCTATGAGGGTCACTTTAACCTCTTATAACTTCCTCTTCTTTCTCGATATGATGGCCCCTTCTTCAACTTCTAGGGAATCGCATTCATCCAACATTCCCTAGCTTTAACCTAGCTCTTTCTTACTTCTCCGATGCCTGACATATTGGGGAATTTTACCTTCATATGGATAGCGGAAGGTATCGCCTCAAATGCGCGTAAGGACGGTCTGCCGCATATAACGTTGTACGTTCTTGATGATGCCCCCACTACCCAATATTTTATTTGTTCAGTACATCTCAAGGCCTCTTCTTGCCAAGATATGGGTAGCGTATCGTGCCCATGGTGCGGCTAGATTCTCCGAAGAATCCCACAAGGGAAACTTCTACCAGTTCCAACCGCTCATTCATCATTCCCATTTACAAGTAGGTTGGCATGAACAAAACATCTATCGATTTGCCGGCGTCAATGAGTATTATTTAAACTTCTATCTCGAAGATGGTTGCTGCTATAACAAGAGGGTCATCGTGAGGATATACGACCCTCTTCAAGTCTTCAGGACCAAAAGAGATGGTGGTGAGCTTTGCAGCTTTTACAAAACAAACTTGAAGTCCATATTCTATTCTTCTTGCTTCTTTAAGATACCTCTTTTTTTATCAGCCGGGATTACCGCTATGTCTCCTCCTTCTATTATGTTGACAGTCCTTCCTGACGGAGGATTGTCTTTGTATGACTCGGAGGCGGGGAAAGTTCTTGTCCGTAGTCCACTTTTGCAGGCTTTCCTTTGATATCCTCTTCCTCCGTCTCCTCTTCTTGAGCCCGTGCCCTTTTTTTTCTGATATCAAGCTTTCTGTTCCCTTGGTTATTTCCTTCTGGGAAAGTTTTGAGATACCTAAGATCGAGTAACCGGTGTATCTCTTTTCTTAGGGTGGTGTGCCGGTAGGCTTTGTGATATTTGCAGAACTTTCCTGAATCTTTTTTCTTGTAAAGTTGCTTAAACGGTGAAGGCCATAACAAGTCTTTACTCTCTCTCATCACATTTAGTGCTTTGGCAGGGGTGATCGTTAGGGCCAATAGCGGGATGGGTTGGAGATGTTTCTTCACGGTGTTCCTGTCATAATTTGGATGGGAGGAAGCTTTCTCCTCCCTTACCTTAGCTTTGGCATTGTGCTCGTTATTTTCTGACTTGATCTTTGAGTTTTCTACCTCCTCCATAATGATGAGACTTTTGGCTTTTTTCACGAGTTCGTTCATGTCTCTTAATGGGTTTCCAATGAGATATCAAAAAAAGTCGCCCGATCTAAGGCCCTGAGCTAGTATGTCAGCGATCATAGATGGTTCAACACTAGGTTCATCTAAAGCCTCATCAGAGAAGCACTTCTAAAATCCCATAGGGATTCGTCTTTCCTTTGTTTAATGGTTAACATATGGCATGCTGGTTTGGGGTATCTCCTATTGCATGCAAATTTTTGGACAAACAAGCTAGTTGACTTGTGCCAGCTCTGTCAAGGTGTATCTGAACACTCGACATAATACAAAGTCGGTGCTGATACCAGATCCATGCTAGCTAGGTATTGATGAACGTGGTCTTGAGGATCTCGCCAATCATTTTCCTCAGAATAAAGTGGTAAGTTAGCAGGTTGCATGCCCATCAGGACCAATGCCTGCGCTATATTAGGTGCTTGGCTCTGACGCCAATTGTAAAAAATATAGACCAGGATTGGTACCCTTTTGATTCACACCCTGTGTTGACACTAAGTGTTGTGCCAACACCGATTGTATTCAATGTTGTCCCAACACTTGTTGTAGAGTAATTTTGCAGCGGAATAACAAACACAATGAATGAGTTTTAAGCAGGTTATATGAATATAACCCGCCGAGCCTTACGGCCAAATAATCACTAAATATAAATATAATGATCATACAAAAGTAAACTGAGTAAGGAACTCAATCCTAACACTATCTAATCTATAAGCCATGGAGTTTATAGCTTAGCTAGATAAAACTCAGTAAAAACAAGACTAATAGCTAATACAAGAATTCTTCTAATATCTCAGAACTAATTCTAGTCTCGTTAATTAGTCTTGATGCCGAGCACGCCTTCTTATAGGATTTGATCGTCCTTGTTCATTGGCATGATAAACACGAGTTGATGATTGTTCTCTTCTTTTTTGGATAATTTTGAAATCTCTTTTGATGCTTATCTTCATGAGATCTTCTAATTTTATCTTCAATGTATCTTCGGCTTATCTTCTTTCCTTAAGCATAATTCGCACGATCCTCATAGTCCTTGATATCTTGAAATATATCACAGATAACTACAACTTGTGGAACTAGGTGAGTTTAAGAATAAAGGCAAAATAAAATATTTTACTCAAATAATTCTGACAGTGCAGCGTTGAGTTCCGAGTTGTGCCAATACTAGTTACCAGAATGTTGAACCAACACTTCCTGACAACACCTGCACTTTCATGAAGCTATTATAGAGTGTAGCTTAAAGTATTCTTACACATTACAAATGGTTTTGAGCTAACACTCGCACATAGTGTAGACATTATAATGCTGAGCCAGCTGTCATTGTCGAGATTCTAAAGAAAAAGAGTCTCGTGTTGTTTGGCATGAAGTGTGTGCCGCAGTGTCCAAACTGAGAGTAGGAGTGGCTGTTAGGGTATTCTTTATCATTTCCCGCAGGATAAGATATATCATTTACCGTTTGAGGTATTTTCTGCCATTTTCCGTAGGCGAATCGACTGATAGTAAAATGCTTGAAGTTAAGCAAGGTTCCAGCGAGAGAAAAAATCATATGAAACATCATTTAGAAAAGTTAAAGCCCGTTGTGGCGGACTGGAGGCTCCCAAGGACAATCTTTGTAAAAGACGATTTACGTCCATATCACTTATAGGTCAAATGAGAGATGTCAACATTTTCTTCCATGCAACTTAAACATGCGCTTTATCATTCTTAAAGAGGATAAGATAGGTAATAAGCGAGAAGTCATCGTAAGGAAGGATTTGGGCTATAGTATTTGTTGGATTGCTTTTGAATCGATTGACCAGTATGGGTAAGATGTTAACCTTCATAGTGGATATACATGTTGTAATCACTGCGATTGTAACATATTTTAGAATTTGGTATTTTTCTTGACCCGCGTCTCGCACGCGATAATGAATGTGTTTCTCGTTGTAAGATTAGTCGCAGTACGGTGACGGATGTAACACCACTGCCATAAAATTATGGTATGAATGATTTATTCATTAATCGTGTTATCGCACTATTTTTGAGCGTCTAGCAGTATGCTGTCATTATATAGGTGTTATCTTCAGTTTATTATAATTATGCAGAGTAGGCGTCTAGCTAGCTGCTTGAGCTTTGCGTCCTCGGGCGAGATTTAGAGGAGGCATTTGACGACGATTATGTGCCCTTGAGATTCAGGGTCTCATTTCGGTGCTTTACGGCACCTTGAGAGGCAGGGTACCGCATAAGTACTTATTTTTGTGCCGTGTGAGGCGGGGATACCACGTAGGTACTAGTCGTTGTACCTTAAGAGGCGGGTATCCTGCATGTCGGGTATCTTAGTGAGGCTACACAATATCGGCCATCTCTCAATATACGTATATCAAAACCTCGATCCGCTTCTTTTTATAGAACTGTATCTCAAATATCTTTCATTTGATATAAGATACATATCTAATGGACATGTATAACGTTCCCTATGTAGAATATAATGTCGGGTCTGCTGCATGTCAAATGTGATGTCGAAAATGGCATTCGACTTCACATGCCGGTGGGTGTATATCAAATATATTTTAATTTGGGGCAACTTCATCTATTGACTTTATGGCTAATGAAACACTCCACATCATGCTGGTTTGGGGCTACGCTGAAACCAGCTTTATCCTTTGCACATATGTACTCCAAGCGACGTAGTGAGGGGACGAATGGATCTTTAAAGATTTATGACTAAACTTGGATGCGAGCCAAGCTGTCTACGTATCCCATTGAGAGAAGGAAGCCGAACGTAGTTAATTTATCTCTTTTGAATAAGCCTGAGATGACTAGAATAACCCGAACTACCGAATTCGGGAACTGTCAAACAGTCGAACATGAGCAGGTTCGATGTTGGAATAACTGTCGAATATGAGTATGTTCGATGCTAGGATAACTGTCGAATAAGAGCAGGTTCGATGCTGGAATAACTGTCGAGCATGAGCAATTCGATGCTGGAATAACTGCCGAACATGGCTGACTGTCTGATAATGATCGAACTGAAGGCAGATCGATCAAACTGAAGAACTCTCGAACTCGAATAACAATCGAACGACTTAGTTCAACTATTTTCGGGTTGGTCTATGGTAAATAATGATGTGTGTGAGCCTCAAGAAATGGGGTATTTATAGACCTTGGTCTACGGGGCCCACTCTGCGTACAGAAAATATCAATCGAACGAGAGATGTTTGATTGTCTAGAAAATAGTTGAACCGGCCGAGTTCGACTCTTGTATTCTTGGGCCTTAAATGGGTCAGGCCGACCCAGTTCATTTCTGGACCACCTAAAACACCCCCACTATATAGTCCCCCCAATTTGGGAGTCGGTCTTGATTCAAGAGCGGGTGCCAAATCTAAGAATGTTTGTTGTTGTTCTTGAAGCATGGATAGGGAGGTGATTTGCTTCAAAATATGCCCCCCATTTGGGAGTCGTAATCCGTAGGAACGGGTGCCAAATAATGATATTCGGCTTTTAAAATATTTCCCCCATTTGGGAGCCGTAATCCATAGGAATGGGTGCTAAATAGTGATATTTGGCTTCAAAATATGCCCCCCATTTGGGAGCCGTTATACGTAAAGAATGGTTATTAGTTTATACGCCATACGTTACGTGAATTCTCGATTTTTGCGCTACTTCCGTATATGTCGAGTATTTGTGCCCAACATGAAATATGTTGTAGATACGACAAAATTTCTCAGGGATAGAAAAAATGTGTTTTAATCATTTTGTCGCGACTTGGTCGCTCGAAAGTTTATCTACTTTGCGGTTTAAACATATAGGCATAGTCTGCTTGATTCTTTTTATCGTTCCAATGTATCTTGCCTTTCCTATAAAGGATTCTTCTGCCGCTAGTAGGACGACTCTCATTTCTATGAAGATCGCGGTTGAGTTGCAAATTGTGAAAGCGCACCTAGTTACATTCCCGCCTCTAGGGATCCGACACATAGTTAAGACTGTGAATAATCCCATAAGTTCTTTATGTTTTTGAGATATTGGATCAGTATGTCCTCTTTTGCACGTAGGAGCCGTTGAAATGATTAGCGACAAGTTGTGAGTCTATAATGACTACCACACGTTCTACTCCTAATGGCTCTTCGTTGAGGTTTCGACGAGTATAGCTTCTTATTCTGCCTCGTTGTTGGTCACAATGAAGTTAAGACTTATTACGTACGAGAACTCTCTACCGTCTAGGGATCTTAGGTAAACACCTACTATGCCTCCGCCAGTATTAGGGGCCGAACCATCGACATGTAATGTCCATGTGGATTCCTCAATATCGATAGTGGCAACTTGTAGCTCTAGAATTTGTGCCCTTCCTAGGGTTTCGGTAATAAAGTCTATTAGGACTTTTGCCTTGATAGTGATCCTCGGGCGATATTTAATACCATATTATCCTAGTTCAATTGCCCATTTAACAAGACTACCAGATGCCCCAGTTTAGGCTGGGCTTTGGTACGAGAGCTATGTTGCCTAGCCATTTTGAGAAGCGTACTTCGTATATATGCCTTGCGGCCAGCTTGATAGTTACTTCTTGATCGGATGATGCATTATTTTCTTTACTGAAGTTGCATTTCTTTTGTTTGATAGATTTTGCCTCCATATTAACATTTAACCTGTGTGCGACAATTTGTGGATTGATGCCTTTTAGGTCTTGACTCGTCAAAATAAAGATATATATGTTGTTGCAAAGATATTAGATAATCTTCTACTACATATTCTTTGACATTGTAGTGTCGATGCGTGCAATCTTGCTATCGTCCTTAGGACATAAGCATACTTTCTTTTGATTCTCTTAGAGGTTCGACCCTGGTTGTGCTTGCCAGTTGTTGTATGATTCTATGGAGTCTTTTATCCTCCAACTCTGATGTTATCTCTGTCTCGACAATGTTGTTGGGAATATTGCCATCAATCGACCCTTGCGGGGCTAGCATTTCTCTCATATCTTGAATATTGTTGATCGCATTGCCTTTTAAGGCTAGATTCACATGTAGTAAAGCTAGATAACATGCCCGTGCTTCTTTATAGTCTCCATGGACTTCACCCGCACCGCTTTTGGTTGGGAATTTAAGCTTTGGTGGTACATAAACACACCACTACCGTGTGACCATTCAGGTCCTAATGACCAATGATGATGTTGTATGCGAACAATGTGTCGATAACAAGGTGTCCAACATAATGTATTCCAACTTGTGAGTCATTAGTCTTGGCCATGTGTCAAACGAGGTAGGGAAAATACCGCATATATGATTGTGACCGTTGAGCCACTGAAGTCGAGTAGTTAGGTTACCACTCTTTTCATATGAGTATCACTCAACTATATTTTCTCTCTTATGCATCTTGGGAGATGACCTTTACCGAGTCTTCATTATCGATCCAGATTATCGATTATTGAACTGTTTAGATGAGTTTCTTTTATTACATGTGAGTGGGATATCTTTTCCCGCATGCACAGTGTGATGTGCCGCATGCCTTTTGTAAGGAATTTTCTATAGTGGAATTTGAATTACTGGTGTTGTAGCTCCTCGGTGCTGAGTTTCATCGTAAAATTGAACTCATGAAAGTGTTTTAGTACTTGTGTCCTCAGAAGTCAAAGATACAGAGGGATCGAGTTGTCTGAGAATGGAGAAATTGTTGCGTTACCTTGTGGTTCCCGAATAATTATCTTTTATTGTTAGTGTTTTGAGGATTACGACCTTACTCGTGTATTGGTTTTTGATATTTTTGAATATTGTGTCCCAGCTACTACAGTATTGTGGCTGGGATGTGTGAGGGCGCGTTAGTTACTCACATAAAAAGATTTTGTAGGTACTTCTCGAGTTAATCTAGGTTGACCTTCATAGGTAGGTACCTTAGATAACACGTAGGTTATGTTGTTAAGCGCCTCAATTGAGAGAGAGGTCATCTTGACGAAGGCCTTCGACTACAATAACAATATAAATGACATATAAGTGATGGGTTTAGTGCCAGCTAGTGGAGAGTTTCTCAAGCTTCTTGTGGCTTATGTGCTATGAAATGTAGCGTAGTGCACTGAATTTGCAGGTTACGTTTGGTTGAGATTTTTTATCTATAGTCATGAAAATGTATGGCATGCCTTGCCTTCATTTAGGACGTATATGGTGACAACTAAAGAGGCAAAATTGTTCCATGCCACTTAGAGTGGATTTCTTTTGAAGTGGTCGGCTAGTATAGGGAAGACGTGAATCTATAGGCTCGAGCATATATACCTATTATGCAACTTCAATTTTTGTCTATTTGGGCATTGTGTCGCAGACCCATAGATGCACCAGTACGACGAGTTGAAGATCTCGACTTAGGACAGACGGCTAGAGCTCGTGGGAGACCGAAAAAGACGTGGATGGAGGTCATACGGAACGACATGAAGCTAAAAGATCTAAATGAAGACATGCTCGTCATCCGAAACCTATGGAGGCAGAAGATTCATGTTCACGACTTAACGTGATTCATTCATGGTTCATATAGCCTACCCCAATTTAATTGGGATTACAGGCTTGGTTGTTGTTGTTGTTGTTGGGCATTGTGTCCCCCTTGTTTGGATACTTTGTTGTATTTTTGTTTAATGATTGCTTGCATTTTGCTTATGGCGCTTTGTGGTTTTACATTTTATTGCTCGTCGACGTTGATGGCTAATTTGGCGAATTGATATTTGTACCTCTTGAGGTAATCATACCTTTTATAGTAGTCTAGATTTGTACTCATTTGGGTAGATTCTCTTCGTACCATGTTGGATAGATGCTCGTGGTGCTGCTTGGACACGCTTGCTTCGTAGCATGATAGTTGAAAGTTTGCCGTACCGCTTTGGGTAGGTTTGCATCGTACCATATGGGTAGATGTTCTTGATGCCTCTTTGGACACGTTTGCATTGTATCGTCATAGATAGATGTTTGTCATATTACTTTTGGTAGGTTTGCATCATACCATGTTGGTAGATGTTCTCGATGCCGCTTTGGACACGTTTGCATTGTATCGTGATAGATAGATGTCCATATTTTGAGATTTTATGTTTTCATCTGACCACGTCGGGTCGATGTCCATTTATGATATTTCAGATTTTCATCTGATCACATCGGGCCAATGTCCATATTTTAAAATATTAGGTTTGCATCTAACCTCGTAGGGCCGATGTCCATCTCTAATTTTTATGCTTGCATCTGACCATGTAGGGTCGATGTTCATCTTTTGAGACTTTAGGTTTGCATCTGACCACATTAGGCCGATGTCCATCTCTTGAGATTTCAGGTTTGCATCTGTCCCCCTTCGGGCCGATGTCTATCTCTTTTTGTTTTTTTTTTTAATATCCAATGTTCTTCTCTTGAGATTTTAGGTTTTCATATGACCTCATCGGTCTGATGTCCATCTCTTGAGACTTCTAGTTTGCATCGTGTCGTGATCGGTAGATGTCTATTGCACCGTCTTGGGTGGTGCTTTCATCATACCACGAGAATCTAATCAAGCCTGAATTGTACCAAGCTAAGCTAATCTATCATAAAAATGGACCAGCTTTGGCCGAAACGCATTTAATATGCGGGAGAATAGCCAAAAAAGGACCAGAATAACCAGAAGCCTCGAATCTGGATCTCTCGAGTCGGGCAACTATCGAACTGCATGACAATCGAACTGATAGCACTGTAAGCACCTGACTGTCGGTAGTAAAAACCTATTAAAATGTGAAATGTCGAATCTCTAACTATTTAATAAGCCTAACTTTGATTTTGAAGACCAAAGTACTTACTATCGAATGTAGACTGTCAAATGTTGAGTTAAGTATCGAATTTAAGGTTCGATGCTTATGCAGGTAAGTGGAATAGTAATAAATGATCTTCTTTGTCCGCCTGATTGCTAAAGTCTCGAATCATTGAAGTATCGGGATGTTGAACTCTCAAAATATCCAACTTTGGATGTTGAGTAAGAAGGTGCAATTCTCTAGAATTGCATTGAGGTAAGATTATGTGATACCACATACGAGTGACATTCTTCGATACCACCTGAGGGTAAGATTCTTTGATATCACTTATGGGTAAGATTATTCGATACCAGTTACGGGTAAGATTCGTTGATATCAGTTACATGTAAGATTCTTTGATACCACATAAGGGTAAGACAAATTATAACACTATTCAGAGTGTAGTTGTTTGTCCCCTCAGAGGAAGCTCCTCTCAGTCGTTGCATGTAATAAGATAAGGCACATGCTTTCTTAGAAATCGATTAACATTAAAACAAAAATGTAAATGATTAACATATAAGATTGGGATTAAATACTCTCTAATCTTTCTTCCGATGATATAGTTTTCATTGGTCGTAGCGCAGATTTGATTACTGCCATTAGCACCACATCTTGTTTGCTTGACACCGCGTTCCATGTTGTCGACTTCGTAGCTGTTCCACCGATCTCGATATAACTAGATTTGACTTTAAACTTGCGAGCTCGTTTTCGAGTACATTTTAACGTGTTCCCACAGATGACGCCAATGATTTGGGCGAGTTCATCTGTTGACTTGGCGGCTGAAGAAACACTCCACTCTGGTTCGGGGCTGGGCTAGAACCAGCTTTGTCCTTTGCACACATGTACTCCAAGTGACGTAGTGAGGGGATATATGAATCTTTAATGATTCTTGACTAAACTTGGGTGCGAGAAAGCTGCCTACGTATCCCATTGACATCATCAAGCATGACACAGTTCATTTATTTCTTTTGAATAAGCCTGAGATGACTAGAATAACCCTAACTACCGAATCCATGAACTGTCGGACATGAGCAGGTTCGATGCTGGAATAACTGTCGAACATGAGCATGTTCGATGCTGGAATAATTGTCGAATAGAAGCAAGTTCGATGATGGAATAACTGTCGAACATGACTGACTGACTAATAACGATCGTACTGGAGGCAGATCGGTCGAACCGAAGAACTCTCGAACTATAATAACAGTCGAACGGCTTGGTTCGACTATTTTCGGGTTGGCCAATGGTAATTAATGCTGTGTGTGAACCTCAAGATCCGAGGTATTTATAGACTCGTTCCGCGGGACCCGCTCCTTGTATGGAAGACGTTCTATTGTTCGGAAAACAGTCAAACTGGCCCAGTTCGACTCTCTTATTTTTGGGCCTTAAATGGGGCAGGCCGGCCCAGTTTGTTTCTGGGCCACCTAAAACACCCCCACCAATTCGACATAGGAGCTGTGTGGGTGGGGGTTCCCTAGGCATTCTCTCCCTACTTTAGGGCCAAATCGAGGGGTATTTATAGACAAAAGGGGCATGGTATATCGAAAATGGCGTATCGGGGGTGATATTCAAGATGATATTCAATATGTTGTCGAGATCTGTGAAGTTCCACAATTTCGAGCATAAAGTTCACTCCAGACCTCTGAATTGCAATCTGCTTGTTGCATTACGACCTAGACATCCGTGGCTTTCCAATGACATAACATAGGGTGCCTGGTTCGTTATACAAAAATATTGGTGATCCTTGCAATTTTGGTATCCACGTGACATGACAAATATTGTTACTATATTATGTAATATCAGTAGTCCCCTAGTTTGGAGTTTGCTTTTTGGAACATGAGCATACTTCAAACTCTAATTGGATGATTTATTTATACATACCAAAAGGTTAGCGACTTGTTGGGCAGTCGCTATGGCTTGTAGCGACTGCGTGGCGGTCGCTAAAGCCTGCAACCCCACGGTGGTCGCAGGCGGTTGCAGAAGATCGCATATTCTTGTAGTGTATATACATTATATGTATGAATATATATATATATATATATATATGTGTGTGTATATATATATATGTGGCAAAGGTCTATGCATACGTAGGTTATTTATAATGCACTCATAAAATATATGCGTGCTTATATATAGAAATAGCACAAGGCCTGAGGACTAGACATGTTATACAAAATTATTCGAATTTAATTCTATCGTGTAACATACATCATGATCCTGCTATCCACGAAAGAAACCTTCGCCATATAAACTAATTTGATTAAATCATTAGAAGAATGCTTTTGATGCTTTTGATGTATCCAATATGTGCACGCTTTCTAGCACATTTAGCAATCTCTGTTTTATGACAATTTAATAGAATTGATTGTTAAGACCTAGAATATGTTCTTATACTTAATCATAATTAGAATCTCCACAATAAGTTTAAGATGTATTGTAATCAATTTTAATGAATGCATAATAATGTAAAATAAAGACGCATCAAAATTCATTCTTAATTTCCTAACATAATAGACTTGAATTTATATAATTATACACCTCTGTGGCTCTGTCTAATAAGTAATAAGTAGGATAATTAAAGTATTGGACCAATATAGTAATTAGTAACTCATCAATTAACCGGGACCGGAGTCTTTTATTATGTAGTACGAAACAAAATGTTAAAAAAGGATATAATTATGGAAGATTGTATCTGCGCCTCAAGATCCATTTTAATTCTAAAACACAGAATATATTTGCACAGATACACCTTGAAATTTAAATAAATATTACAGATTGACTCTCTTAAAGTTTAATCAACATAAATACGAGTCAGGCTTAACTTTGGAAAACAATATATAAATCAAGAACCCATATTTCTACATTGTTTGTGGATATATTCAAAGAGTAAGTAAGAGATGCAAAATAACTTTATCAGCTACATGAATACTCTACCTTAGATTGCATCGTTAATGTCGATTCTTAGATACCATAACTCTACGCTTTATTTCAGAAAACGCATACTTCAACAAGACACATAAAATAATCGATGACCTCGTTCGAAGGGTTTTCGATGCTTATGTTGAAATTTATCATGAAAACTCATTGAGAAAAAGCACTAACTTAGACAAAAAATAAAAGTAAAAAATGAGATACATCTTCACAAAATGGGATGAGTTGTAGATTAACTTCTGTTTTTTTTTTTGATTTCTCACCACGAGGTCTATGCCCGTGGTGGCTAAACATTTTTTGTTTTGTCTCAAATCGTCCACCACGAGGACCAAAGTAGCCGAACAGTTTTTTTTTTTTTTAACCATTGGCCGCGGGCCTATACTTAAGTTAGTTAAACACTTATTTTTATCTCTAACATGTGAGGTGATCTATGACTAAAATAGTTTGGCACGTGAAAGATTCAAAGGTTGGCAAGTGTTGTGTTAATGTACGTACAATTATGGTATATCAATGAGGTTTTTGAATTATTAGCGCAAATCTGAAGGGTGTATGTCATATAGTTAATGAATAAGATTAGTTGCATTGATCCATTCTTAGCTCCATGATAATACTAAATACATCTATAAAACCCAACATACAAATTTTTCATCAAAAAAAAAAAAAAAAAAAGAAAACCCAACATACAAATTACACTGTATTATTGATTTGTATCTATCACAAAACATAATGTCATGATTACATAAGTGATAAGACAAACACGAAATATAATTAGTATTTGGCAGGGGACATAAGCCAAAGATTATTGACAGATTATGGGGTTAACCAATCTTTGTTTCTCAACTCAAGCACCCAAGCAAATAATCTATATAACCTTTTTTTTATTCTTAATTTATTAAGAAAAGTACTGTAATAAAGATACCCACTCTGCACCCGACCCCAACCCCCGCCACCCCCACTCATCTTGGATCCCTCTCCCCATTAAAGAAACACCTCCCAAATTTTAAGCCACCCCTTCTCTCTCTCACACACACTCCAAGTAAAGTGTGTTTCATTACATATCTTTCCTCCATGACTGAGAGAAGAGTAACCACTTCATTACAATCACGTCTCTTACAATTCTTCTTAGCACTTCTTTTCATGGCACTCCTAACTTTCTTACCGGAATCTTCTCATCATCATAATAAACAACCACCTCAAAAACCAAAACACACCTCAAAACGCAAGAAAAAGCAGCAACAACAACACAAGGATGAAATTACCAAACAGCCCTCCCCCTCCCCCTCTCCATCATCATGGTACCAATTCAAGAACCTGCTGACTTGCAAACAAATCGAGGACTCCAAAATCCACGATCCTTCGAAACACCCCTCGCCGCCTTCGGCCATTTATGCGTCGTGCAGCAACATTTGTACGTTCAGGGATGTTGTACACGGTAATACGAGAGTTGTACACCGAGCGGATAACTCGCCCGAGAGTAGCGCTTTGGGGCAAGAAACTAGGCTGTTGAGTAAGAAAAGTAACCATGGTTCCAGTTCAAGGTCTGTTGTGAGTTGTGCCAGTGGTGCGGCTTCGGTGAGATCGGGTGCGGGTGGTGCACCATACACTACGAGAGGAATGCAATTCAGGAAGTTGTCGGGGTGTTACGAGTGTCACGCCATTGTTGATCCTAGCAGGTAATTATCTAATGTTACAAATATTTGTATTTCGTTTCTAAGAAGTTGAATCCCAAAATGTGTACATATTTATGTATGCAACGTTTAGAAAGTTTGATCCATGATTATTGATGAATTTGAACCCTGCAGGTATCCATTGCCTAGGACAACTATATGTGCTTGCTCTGAATGTGGAGAAGTTTTTCCAAAAATTGAGAGCTTGGAGCATCATCAAGCAATTAGGCATGCAGGTAATTATTTTTTGCCTCTCTTTTGTTTCTTCTTTCTTTAGTTGGGAATTGCTTCGATTTTTGGGTTAATTTCCTCATTATGTTATCATATATTTTTGATCAATATTACAATTTGTAACTTTTTTCTATCTATATAAAATAACATGGACCATATGTAGTTCATAAGTTCCTGTGCTATTTATAATATTTAGTTTCTGCTAAGTACTTTTATTACATGAAACTGTTGAAGTGATCCAATTAATTTACAAAAAAAAAGAGAAGAAGATCTACTCCCATTCTTCATTTCAAATTTCATCTTTTTGTCTCCCCCTTTAAATTTCCTTGCCTTATAATTCTTAAAAAGTGATTTTTGAATTTTTAAGTGCAGGCAAAACGGCAATACTGAAACATTAACAAATCTTAAAAGTAAAAAAGGTCATTTGTGGAGCATTACATAAAAATGCAATACATTTTTGCCTTTCTTTTGGAGCACATTACTGTTAACGCTGACAGATAGTTATAATTCATAGGGACCATATGATATAAATTATTACAGCTCTCAATTTCATATCATACAAATAGAAAACTACAACCAGCTTTACGTGGCACTCTTCCATTCGTGTCATATAAGTAGTTTTTGTACGGCTGACCCACCGACAAAAAGGAACCAATTTACTTCTTTTATTTATTTGTTGGTAAGAATCCAATCATATTTCCGTTTATGGACGCCCGTGATCGACATTCATTTTTTTTCTGCTCATGTCATTATTAGTAATTTTAATTTACTAGTGAAAAGAGGTAGTCAAAACTCAAAAGTGGCCTAAGCTTCTTCTTCTTTTCCTTTTTACCTTTTTTTCTGAAGATACCAATTATTTGAGTATCATGATCAATTACATCAATCATGCTTTAAAAAATCAATAGCTGACTTGCCTCCTGAATAAGATAGTAAGTGTTTGATGTATAATATTAATAGGTCATCCGATATACATATTATGTATAATATATCAAAGGTGACACAAAGTTTTTTATCTTTAATGGTTTTTTTACATAGCTAAAATGCATCTAAATATTTACCAAGGGTAAAAAAATGCATCTAAAAGTCTATATATCTTTTATTGAAACTTATATTTGCCTTATTTTTATTTTATTTTATTTGCAGTATCTGAACTGGGACCAGACGATTCAAGCCGCAACATCGTCGAAATCATCTTTAAATCCAGCTGGCTTAAAAAGGATAACCCCATCTGCAAGATCGAACGGATATTAAAAGTCCACAACACCCAGCGCACCATCCAACGATTTGAGGACTACCGCGATTCCGTGAAGACGCGGGCCCACACCCATTCCAAAAAGAATGCCAGGAGCGCCGCAGACGGTAACGAGCTCCTCAGGTTCCACTGCGCCACCCTCACGTGCACCCTCGGTTCCCGCGGCTCCACCAGCTTGTGCTCCGGCTCGGCTTCGGCTTCCGCTTGCGGTGTGTGCGGCATAATAAGACACGGGTTTAATAAAACTAATATTAATAATGCGGGTGGTGGAATCCGCACGACCGCTAGTAGCGGACGCGCGCATGATTGTTTGTTGGGTGCGAGTGCTGGTGTAGGTCCAAGAAGAGCAATGCTCGTGTGCCGTGTGATCGCAGGGAGGGTGAAGGATCCCACGGCTGAGGAGGATGCGGCTGGTGGCTCGTATGATTCGGTGTCCGGGTATGCGGGGGTGTATTCGAATTTGGAGGAGTTGTCCGTGTTTAGTTCGAGGGCGATTTTACCTTGCTTTGTGGTGATTTACAAAGCGCTTGAATCTTAGGGAGTGTTTTTGTGTTTTATGTGTCTAATGTTAGTTGTTAGTATAATTGTATTTTACTACTTTATAAGAGATTAAAGCATTAAAATCGTATTTTTTGGGTTGTTTCGTAGAGTCTTAAACTTTATTATTTAAGAGAAATCACCCTCAAACATTTTTAAATGTGCGAACTTGTGTTCATGCTAAATTCAACGAACAAAAAATTTCATTTAATTAAATTAAAAAGTTGATTTTAATGGTGGGGCATTCGCCCATTTAGCAAAGTTTGAGGGCTTATAAAGCACTCTATGAAAGTGTCTACAAGATCATGAATTTGACGATACTTTTATTTTGTTTTATAATTATAGTTGTACTTTTGTGGAATCAAGTAATTTAACTAAGGTGGGTTGGCTAAACCAAAAGCTGACCTATTCGTGTATAATTGTATATATTAAGGTGAAGTGATGGTTTTAGTGAGTTATATATATGGTTTGTCATTCAAATTTGTTTTTAATCTCTTAAAAAGAAAAAAAAAGGTAAAATTTAAGTGGTATGGTTCAACTGCCCCCAACTAGTCCACGCGTATACAAAATCTTTTTTAAAATTGCAGACAGATCTAAGACAATTTGTAGACAGCCTTGTAATGTGCAAGATGTTGAGCTTCCATTTAATTATGGGGATTTGATTAATTAGAATAAATAAGTACTAAGATCTTAGAGAAATATGACTTAATCCTACGATACCTTGGACTTGGTTACGCATTTATTGTGAAGTTTGACGCAATCCATCAACCAAGAAAGGAATTAAATTTTCTCTCATGGAAGGAAAGAATCCTCGATTTCAAAAGTTAAGGCACACAAACTTTGGTACTTAATTTCAAAGCATAACCTGAAATTGCTCAGTCGCTAAGTGAAGCGAAGCATGCACCCATCTGCAGTTTGTTTCTCTTTTTCATTTTTTTTTGGGGGGGTGGGGGCGATATATATTATTTTCTTGAGATTTAGTTTACATAAAGAAAACAAGAGTGGAACTCGACCAAAATGATTATTCATTGAATATAATTCCTCCTAATTTTCGATCAAAATCTAAGAAGCTCAAATGAAAAGAGTGATTCTAATTAATTTTGCTTTTTAACTTAAATGAAATGAGCTAGCGGACGATGATATGCAATATTTAATGAATTAATTTTTTTTTGATAAACAAAGAATTTTATTGCTAGAGCATCAAGAATACTCAAAAGATAGGGAACAAAAGGAAAAAGGAGGACAAACAAGATTTCTAGCAAATACATGAAAGAGTGGAGTTTTGCCACTCAAACAAGGAATACGAAAAGTCAAAGGGTTTCTCCTTAAACCTACACCAAGATCAAACCTTGATAATGTCCAATAGATCTTGCAGATCCTTGAACTTTCCTTCAATAGAAATTCCATTTCTAAGGGACCAAATTTCCCAAATAGTGAAGAGCCAAATACCTCGCCAATCAGATTTGAATTTGATATTCCGATTAAAGAATCCACAAAACTACAAGAACAACGCCTTCAGATCTCCAGCAACCCCAGAAATAATTCCCAACCAACAAAAAATTATTCATCCAAATTGAATAAACTACTGGACAACCACAAAACAAATGGGAAGTATCTTCCTCGGCGTTACCACACAACACGCTATTCACATTCCCTTGTGAAAAATGATACCTATGCGAGAGAGATCACATTTTGTTTGAACTCTGTCATGAAACACCTTCCATGCCAAGGTTTGCATCTTAAGAGGTGCATTCACTTCCAATAAGATTTTGAAAAGCAAGATCTGAGAATCGATAGAGGAAGAATTAATGGATTTATAGGGTGACCTCACTGTATAAACACCACTACTATCTCTTGTCCACTTTCATTGATCGACTTTATCATTTGTGGTATAAGTTTCGGATAACATTTTGAAGTTCTTCAAGAGACTGCTGCTCCCATGAGTAGAGATCACGTCTCCAAACCCACTTCCAACACCAACCAGATGTAGACCATTATCCCTTGTTTGCTATCGAGATATCTTTATCCACCGCCACTGTAAATAACCTGCTAAACCTTGCATAGAGTAGTTCATCGCCAATCCATCTATCTTTCGAAATGGAGGTTCTCCTGCCGTTGCCAACTTCTCTAATAATATTATCTGAAAATCATGAAGTGTTATCACCATCCCTATCTAAGGTCATAAGATCCCTCCACCAAAGAGAAACTTTGTTGTTTTGACTCCTTGCAATAGTAAAATATGAGGGTTTATTGATGCACCCATACTTGGCAAAGAGAATATTGCACCAGGTCGAACCTTGTTCTTGCAACATGCGCCATTTCCATTTACCGAGGAGCGCCTTGTTGAATATGTCCATTTATTTAATTCCTAAACCCCCTGCTTCTTTCTTTTTATACACTTGATTCCAGCTTAACCATGAAGTTTTGCGCCTGTCTGAGTTCTTCTCCCAAAGAAAATGTCTCTGGACTCTTCGAATCCCCTTAATAACATCCTTCGGTGCCCTAAAAAGACAAAATTTTTAGAGGAAGGCCAACAGAAACTGATTTTATTACCACAACTTTTCCGCCGAAGAAGGTGTTAGAGCAGTTCAGACTTGAAGACTTGTTACTGAGTTGATCAAGCATTACTTTCCAAGTTTCCACTCTTCTCGGATTTGCACCAACTGGGATCCCTAAATATTTAACTGGAAAAATTTTCAATTTTGAAGTTCAAGAGTTCTGCATACCCAGCACATATGTCTTCGTCATTGGTTATGCCAATTAAACTGCTCTTCAAAATAATTAACCTTTAATGCGGATGCCGTCAAAAAAATTATGAGAATGTATTTGAGCCACACAACATTATGAAAAGATTTTTTGCAAAAAACCATTATATCGCCGGCATACTGAAAATTCGTAACTTCTAATAACTCCTCGCCAATCTTCACTCCACTGAAAAAACACTTTTGCATTGCAGAATTGATAAGTCTCCTGAGTCCTTCAGCCGCAATAAGGAAAATATGTGGGGAAAGGGGATCCCCTTGTCTTAATCCCCTCGAGATATTGATTTGGTCTCTAGATATCATTGAAACCCATCATCCTCATCATATTATCAGGTATTCCCAATTCACGCTATCAAATGCTCTCTCGAAATCAACTTTGTAAAGCACGCCTTGCCTGTACCTTTTTTTCAAGTCATCGATGTTTTCATTTGTGGAAAGAATACAATCCATGATGTGTCTACCTTTCATAAAGGCAGATTGCTCACTGGAGATGATGGAATTCAGCACTTTTCCAAGTATCTTTGCCAAGATTCTCGCGATAATCTTGTAAGCGCTATTGACCAATGATATATGACGATAATCCCGTAAAATCTGAGGGCTGGCCTTCTTCGGGATAAGAGATATAAAAGAAGTGTTCATCCCCCAAACCAATTTCCCATATGAATGGAAATCGTTGACAACTTTGCAAATGTCGTCTTTAATGAGATTCCGAAAACTCTTAAAGAATTTCAAGTTGAAACCATTTGGACCTAGGCCTTTCGACCCATCGTAGCTCCAAATAGGTGACTTAACTTCATTTTCTGAGAAGGCACTAGTTGAGAAGACATTATCTTCTTCGCTAACCTTGGTGAACTCTAGACTTAGGCTCGGCCTGGATCATTGTTCTTTCTGAAAGATCTCTTTGAAAAACTTTTTTAGTCCACTTCTATTATCTGGAACTTCTTCAGTCCATTGGTTGTCAATTAGTAGCCCGTTGATGAAGTTTGTTGTTTTTCCTCTTATTTATGCATCTTGAAAGTATAGCGAGTTCGAATCCCTCTGTTTCATCCAACTTAATCTAGCCTTTTGATGCATAAAAATCTCTTTATATTTTATGGCCTGCCATAAGTCATTTATATTTTTTCTCCTTAAAGCTATATCAGCCGGCAACAAAGGACCATATTCACTTCGAAGATCAATATCAGCAATGACAGATTTAGCCTCGTTGATCCTCACGTCAAAATTGCCAAAATAGTTCTTCTTGTTCCAATCCTTTTTTTTTTGATAAGCAAGGTTTATTAAACAAACAAAGAGTATGAGGCTTACTCCAATCACAAAATTACATCAAAAACAAACAAATGATCAAGAAAGGCACGATACAGGTGAATAATACCAATCACAAAAAGAGAAAGAAAAATCCTTCCTACATGATTTAATCCAAATGATCAAGAAAGGCACGATACAGGTGAACAATACCAATCACAAAAAGAGAAAGAAAAATCCTTCCTACATGATTTAATCCAACACGAAGTACGGACTTGAATGATTTCCACGAGCCTATCCACATCCAAGTTTTCACCTCTAGATAAGATGTTATTCCAAGCGTTCCAAATTGACCAAAGCGTAAAACACCAAATAGCGCTCCACTCTTCCTTGCCTTTAGAGTAAGGGGAAGCTTCAAGGTTTTGCCAAAATTGGTCGATCAACCCGTTGTTCATAACCGTACAAAGTCCAAACCACCTATAGATTTTCATCCAGATCTTATAACCAATCATACATTTATAAAAAAGTTGGTCGTAATCCTCAACATCATCATTACACAAAGGACAAGTCATATTTGATCCAACTCGATCATCCCTCGTCGTCTTAGATTTGCTTTGTAGGAATCCTGTTCAACACGACCCTCCAACAAAAATCTTTATCTTTATTGGTGCAGCGATTTTCCAAAGTCGGTGAAAGAAATCAGAATTTGAATTAACACCTTCATTGTCAACTTGCCTAAGAGCACCGTAACCAACTGCGTAGGTATTTGATCCAACAAATTTCTAAATCCACTTGTCCGCTATGCTTTCTGTAGGCATACAACACTAAAGGATTTGCTCCAATTCGTCCAATAAAGATTTCTCTCATTGAAATAAAGTTCTCCTCCATTGCCATTTCTAAATCCACGCGCCATTTTCCCACTTTTCTTGTTCCGCAACTGTTGAGTTTTTGTTCAAAGCAATCTGATACAATCCTTAATCGCCACTTTAAGCCCTTTCAATTTTTCTTTGAGAATGAAGAATCCACTGCCGTTAAACTGCTTATTTAACCACTGATTTTCGACAAAGCGCTTGAAGTCTTTAATAAGAAAGAAATAGATTAATCTTTCTTTGTACCATATTATCTATCTCTTAGTCTTAAAAATATTAATCTCCACCAGTACATTAGCATTTTATGCTGTCGTCAATTAGGTAGATCGTAGACCCTCTCGTTTAAGATAATTAAGTAATAGTTTTAAAATCATAGTTTTATATGGTGCCTAGTGACTACTTGATGATTATGATGATTTAACTGTAAAGTTCTAATTGCCATAAAGGAGAACATCATTAATTGATGACTATGTCAACTATATTTCCTCTGGAACTTAAACCGTATAATAAACCAATTTATAGAAATTTATTATATGTGAAACGTTGAGAGTCAGCAAGATGAATGATTTCAATGGGGATATATGGTGGTAGCTGCTGAAATTGATTTCGACCCATCATCATCATCATTATTATTATCATGATCAAAAAAAGGACGTAGGATTTTAAAACGCATGTCCTGTTATTCATTATTGCGGGTCTCGTTCAAAACACGAAGTTGGTATACATAATGAATATTAAGTTTCAGGAATGATTATTCAAGTTCAGAGGAACACACGTAGCACTTTCACCAAAACGGATCGCCTGTATAAAAACTCTTTTGACTAACAAAAAGATTTTAGATATTTTACATGGAAATAATTGCTACAATATCGAACTAATTAAAATTCAAGTGATCATTAAGGCTTGAGTAATGTTCTTACTTTATAGACCGTTTGGTCATGCTAAATTATAGATTAATCCATGACATATATATATATATATATATATATATATATATAAATTACCCTTGAACAAATGTGCGATATTAATTATCCCATGCGCAAAAACTTTATTTTACTAAAGCAATATATGACTTTTTGTTTTTTGGGAGATTTGGGCTACTCGAAATAACTTTTGTTTCGACTGGAATTGTTCCACACTTTGTAAATTAGTCGAGAGTGTTAAATTTAAGGTTTGGAGTTGGATTAAATCGAATGAGAGATTTTACTTACTCGTTTGTCGAATGGTCTAACGACCATCTTTCTTGTTGCAGTTGAAACTTTTCATAGGAGTTTTCTTATACTCCTCTATAATAAATATTTTCCAACGCTGTGCAAATGAATATTTAGTTAATTATCATACTCCAATGAAATCACCCGAACAAGAATCTCATATGTTATAATAAACCTTTTTTATAATTTAAATTCTTGACACCCTATTAGTCACTCGTTGGTTACTTCCATAATATTGTAGTGCTATGATATTATGGCATGTGACAAAATACGAAGGGTGCTTTTGTGTGATGCATAAGAATGAATGGTATTATAAGCGGTATGATAACACAATATATGCCAAATTGTTAGGCTGGTCATATAACACTTATAAACTTTTTAGTTTACATAGCACAATTGCTTACCAGCATGTTAGAACGACTCCTCGCTAACAAATTAGCATCACAGGTTACCAACACAATAGATATATTTTGATAATCAAAACAATAGGCACTTTCTATAACTTGATGTGGATACCTATCACGCTCTTGCCCACATGCCCATCAAATCAGCGTAAATATCTCATTTGAGGGTTTTAAGACGCATATCGATGCGGTATAAAGAAATATTCTCCCTATTAAAAGAGTATCCCTATAATTTTCTACACAAATATCCCTAATCTATTGTATCAAGCTTTGTCTTAATATTGAGGCTCGATGCTTTGCCTCGTATATACGACCCAATCATGCTTAACTGCAAAGTCACCAATTAGTCACCCCGACCGCATTGTTGTCCCTCCTAACTTCTATGCAGCATTATCAGACACGGCCTCCATCATCAAAGTCTGTGCTATGTGTAGTCATAAAAGACTATTATGTCCATTCAACTCAATTTTATCAGTATATGTGTCCAAAACTGCTCGACTGTCTCTACCATGATTGCGTTTTAACCATTTAGCCATTCGACATATCTACTCCACACCTAGCACACACTCAGATAATAATGTACAACCCTCCTCACAAAAGTCTTTAATGCGTGCTAAAGACAAACCTAGCTGATTTTCATCCAGTGCTTTTTAAATCGACTTGCACATTAAAAAGGTGACTTTACTGGTTACTGATTTTTATTAGTTCTCACTAGTCGAACCCCTAGTTCAATTGATCAAATAAGTCAAGTAGTCAAACCTCCTTCATAACTACACAAGCAAAGCATTACAACATATCCGTTGTCATAGTTTTAAATATTGCCTTCAAGATTCAACTTTCAACTCTTAGTTCATAACATACACAACTCTACTCCCACACAATCATATCACAAATTCACAATATCAAATAAATAATCTTAAAAAAAATATAATTGCGAGCATTCAAAACTTGAATACAGTTTTCTGAATCCAAACTAGGTACCAACAACCTTGCAATATCCATACAAATGTCATTATTTAAAAAAGCATCTCAAAAGTTACACCATCACTTAGCGCATTCTGATATTATCATTGAAAATTAAAACCAATCATCATCATCATGAAGGTATGTCCCCATATCTTTATTTACATCTTTAGTGCCTTAAAAAAAGTAGTATAAAAACATATAAACGGATAATTTAAAGTATATACACTTTCCTTTTTTATAGGCAAAGTAAATTTATTAAAAAGATTGTTGAGTACAAGGGTTCTCAACAAAGAAGTAACAAAGAGTACATGGAAAAAATTGCACAAATTAAACTAAACAAGAATTGGAGAATTACACCCATAACCAAAAAGAGTAACCAAACCCCATTTTAACTTTACTAGATCAAGAGTATTTGCAAGATCCGCCTTCTCGCCATTGAATATAGCCCCGTTTCTTGCGCGCCAAATAACCCACATAGCGATGAACCTAACAACTCCCCAGTCCTTACGTCCATTTTTGAAAAGCAAAACGATGAGATCTTGCTGAAGATGGCTTCTGAGGTTATTAGAAAGAACGGATTGAAAGCCAAACCATTTGTAGATTTCCATCAACACAACAGAGACGAAGTTACATCTAAAAAAGAAATGTTCCACTTCGTCATACCCTGATTCACATAACACACAACTAGAATTGTTAGTGACTGTGATTCCTCGTCGGGAAAGATTACTGATCATGGGGATTCTGTTGCTTAGTGCTTTCCACCCAAAAGCTAATGTCTTAAGTGGCGCGATAGTGCTCCAAAGAAGTTTAAGAATTCTGTCTTGCTCGGTATCACAATCTCCTTGAATCTTGTTGTATGCAGATTTGACAGTGTATGTCCCCGAGTCGTCCCACTTCCACTTCCATCGGTCTTGAATGTCTGGTTGCAAAAGAGTCGCATCTAGTTCATGCTTCAATCCTCCAACAAGGCCTTCTTCCCATGAAGAAAGAGTTCTTCTCCAAGAGAAACTCTAGACCCATGATCCGTGCGCCCAATTACCCATTTTCGATACAAAAGCATCTTTATTGGTACACATAAGGTAAAGTATGTTGTATCTATTCTTGAGTGGGGCTGATCCTAACCAAACATCGGTCTAGAATCTAATATTTTCACCATTCCCAACGATTCTAGAGACCCCATTGGCAAACCAATCTGAATTTTCCGCAACATGTGTTTTTAATCGAAACAAGTCCCTAAACCAGATTGAGGCCTGGTTTAGATTAGATTTAGAGACTTGTTCGAGTGATCCACAAAATCCCCTGATGTATGGATATTTAGACAAAAGAACTTTCACCGAGAGCTTTCCTTCTTTGTTCATGATCCTCCACTTCCATTTAGCAAGTAGAGCCTAGTTAAATTTCTCAAGATCTTTGACACCAAGTCCGCCTTTTGATTTTTCCTGACACACAACCTCCCAATTTGCCAAGTAAATTTTTTCTCGTATCTTTTTTGGCTCCCCACAAAAATCTTTTTTGTATCTGCACAATAGTAGCATAAATCTTCTTAGGCATATTGTAAAAAGAGAGCATGTATAATGGCATTCTAGTGAGAACAACATTATTGAAGATAATTCTTCCGCCAAAGGAAATAAAATTTCCCTGATGACAATAGAGTTTTTTTGTCATCTTCTCAATCACCGGCTTCCAATGCTCCAACCTTCTTGGATTGATACCAATGGGCAAACCCAGGTAATTGAATGGGGTAGTACCAATCTTAAAGTATAGACACTTAAGAGAATAAAAATATATACCATAAAGTTAAATTACTTATTGATGATTGATAACTACAAGAACCTTCACCATTTTGTGTTCCTTCTCCAAACTTCTCTTCCAACTTATTATAATCAACTTCATGTGGTCCACTTGCATCAATACGCTCAATTCTAGATGATGATGACGCCTCGCTTAAAAGTTTAATGACGATGTTTTTTTTTTTGCCAATTTGGTGCATCACCAAATAGACTCCACCACATATCTTAAAAATAAATCAAATATGTGATTTTGAAAACAAAGATTTGAACCAACGACCCAATAAACACAACAAACATACTTGGACAGATACCTTATTGTACATTATTTTTTGCTATTACACGTCCGAAGGTTCATTCACACCCTCGAAACATGGTTATTTCCCTTACCACATTATCTGATGTAGGACAAAGCTTCTCCACCACATCGTATACACATGAAAAATACAGAAAAATAGAATTCAACCATTAAGCAGTCGCATGGAGGTTTTGTCATAGCATTTTGTCCCACCTTGTGTTGGTCATATCTACTAGACTCTATATTCATTATATTGCCATTGTCGTCCATAACCGTTTTTCCCCTTCATTTTCCTCACCATTCCATCATAAATAAAATCCAAAGATTGCGTGTTCATAAACTTATTTACCCCATTTATTGTCCTCACATATTATGATGGGAACCACAAGTTTCACAGTCTTATTTGCAGTCTTTCCAAGATTGCGTGTTCATAATAATTCTTCTAATTTCTGAAATTGTTTCCCCTTTCATGAATTTCTTAAAACCAAGAGAGACCAACACTCTTTTCAAAAAATATTGTCCTTCACTTAAACTCTGCAATGATAAACGTTGTGCCCAAAGGAATCGCACCAAGAACATTTATTTTAATTTATCCAAGTTGTATCTTTAACCATGCATTTGCCCATTTTATGGTTATAAACACAACCCGTAATTCTTGTTCCAACATGTGCCAAATTGTTGACTTTGAGAAGTTTTGAAACATCCTTCAAGATTAAGTTGATGCAATGGACAGAACAAGGCCAATAAATTGTTGGATACTTGTCTAAGAGCAGTGTTTCAACCATTTTATGGTTACCTGCATTATAAGTCACCGTATGTACAACGTTCTCAACTCCAACCACTAAAAAAACAAAAACAAATCACATAATGTTTTTGGAGCTAGACACAACAGAAGATGCATAGTCAAACTTGATGAATGATATCCTTTTGAAAAATAGACCAAAAACTTAATTAACGACATATTCCACTTTTCAAGCCAACCATCAGCCATAATAGGCCAGGCACTAAGAACTGACTAAATTCTAAGAGCCTCAATAGATAAACTTACATCGATTTAATCTTTTGAGGCGTAGAAACTCTAAAAGCATGATAGCCAACGCTTGAATACACATGATCCGTTGCATATACTCTATTCATTGCCTCTACAAATTATGGAGAATTCACACTATCGAAAGAAATCCATGCATCATACTACCACTTGCAACGACCAAATCCGTGTTCTTAATCATGCCTTTACATTGTGATCTCAACTTTATACTAGGTTAAGAAGTGTCTACTTTCCCTCGCTCTTTCATATAACTCCATATATCTCTTGTCTTCTGTTTCTTAGTACTGCCATCTATATATTGAATTATGAGATTTTTCTACTTTATTTTCGTCACAAAGTGAAATGGATGGTCAATTTTATTTCTTACCCGTACGGCCTTACCATACTCTCTAATCATTCCATTAGTTTATGATATATACATCTGAAAGAAGCAAAAGACAAGCCTTCGCTCTATCCTTGACGCCACGAAGATGTTGCTTTATACAATTAATGCATCTATCATTAATTTTTGACGACAATGAATACATTGGAGTGACCATTCGTTCCTCAATGCTGGTTTTACACCATACAATGATCCCATGTTCCATCAACTTTTGGTTGACAATTTAGATTGCTAGCTGATTAAGATTGATCCCTTTTGCTATTTTGAGGTTGTGCTGGTGTACCAGAGTCTTGCCTTCCATCCCATATTTCAATTTTGAACAAACAAAAATCAATAAATACAAACATAGTTGTACAATCATACTAACTACCAAATTAATAAATTATGCTTCAATTTCTAAATCTTCGTGCATTGCGATTATAGTAGCTATGCACAAAGTATATAACTAGTTTTTCATAATTAGTATACACAAAGTATATAGGTATACAACTCGTTTTTTCACAAAGTAATACTTATCAAAGAATATCATACGAACACCATCCATGATATCCGATGGTGGTGATCAAAACCAAGGATGGGTTTCTCAGTGGATTTGCCGTGATGACAAATTTCAAGCTCATAATTTGGCTTGTCACGTACTGTTACTTAATGTTTTTGGAGGCTGGTTAGCTTTTTTTTCTTTTTTCTATAGCATTTGTTCTCATTTGTCTTGAGGCTAATTGGATGAACATTTGTATTTGTCTTTGGTTTTTTTCTTGAGGAATGATATTTTTTTTTTAAAAATGAAAATCCTAATCCGTTGTCCCAATTTTGCCAAAATATCCTTTTATAATTATTCATCAAAGATATTGTCTTTGTTTTAGGTACATACACAATAGCATTCATCAATCATCAAATACATTATCAAGAAAAAGATGCTAACTTGAAAATCCAAACATTACCTCTTCTTTTATGGAGATTGTGCCAGATGAGGCGGTCTGTAGTGTTGTGAGATGCGAACAAAAGAGGAGGAGGAGGAAGAGGCGTACATGATAGGGTAGTGATACTCCTTTTGTGTGAGTCGATTGTCGAGCGAGAGAGATATGTGAGTTAGTTTATTTTCATTTGAAAAACAATATTATTTTCAATGGACCGATTGATCCACTGGCTCACTATCTAGCGGATATGGATCGATTTCTACTAGTTCAAACTGGTTCAAAAGAGGTACTGATGAGTAGGCAAACATCCTCGAAATAATAAACTATGATCGAACTGGTCCAATCGACCAATTTAATGAAACTGTCTTCAACTTTTTTCGCTTCTTTAGCGTACGTAAATGACCTCATTTTGCGCACTCAAACATACAAGCTGGAGAGTTATGGCAGCTTCAAGGCATGTTACGTGTATATAAGTGTGTAAGTAGGGGGCAACCCCTCTAATATGAAAAATGCATTTATTTCTCACTAATACTCAACTAAGATCATACTTCTTGTTCCAAGAATTTGTCAAGACTCAAATTTTACAAGTTCGACTTGCCAGGGAACCTTTAATGTCTTAACATTCATGTTTGTATCCCTACATATCTTCAAGGAAAAAATACAGTAACCTATCCAACGTTTCCCCGCTTTTACATTTTCCTATTCAACGTTTCATTTTTTATACTTTGCGGTCCAACGTTTCATTCCGGTTACACTTTATGGTCAAACCTTTAATTCCGCCGTATTTTCGCCCACAAACGTCACCTTGCGACAAAATGACGCATCGGTGACGTCATTAAGAGGGGAATTGTCGGTACGTTACTATTTTCAACGGCTAACACATTCAAAAACATCAACTTAAACCTAAATTCGCCCCCAAATTGAATTTCTCGACGAGCCCTAAAAATTCCAAATCGAAAATTAGCAACAAATTCACCAAATTAACGCCACAATCATAATTGAGTAATGTCAGAGACTACTGTTACGGAGGATTTTCATTGCAAGTGCGGGTTTTCAGCGGTTACCCACCTCTCCTTAACCGATAAAAATCCGGGTCGTCGATTTACGAAATGTTACAAGGGATCCAAAGGATGTGGGTTGTGGTTCTGGGTTGATGAACCACTTTGTTATCGTGGAAGAGAGGTTATACCGATGTTGAGGAGAAGAATCGAAAAGGACGAAGCCAAACTGAAGGAATTCCAAAAGGGAAACATTGAACCTAACATGCAGCAGAAGAACACTGAGTTGGAGTTGGAGAATAAGAAGCTGATGAAGAAGATGAAGAAGCTTGAAAAGCATGCTACTAATTTAGAGTCCAAAAATAGGAGTTTATTGATAGTCCTTTGTTGTTTCCTATTTTATGTATTGTACTACAACTTGTTTAGGTAGCCATTTGTTATCTGATTTTGAGATTATAGTCTGCTGAAACAGAAAGTGTGTGTTGACGTTATTAAGTAGGCATTTGTTACCTGATTTCGAGATTTGTAACGTTATGCATCTGTTGACTAAAAATAGAATTAAACTAAACATAACAAAATAACAGAAACTGTTAACAAATTCCCACAAAAAACAAAATAAACCCTTGACAAAAAAATGGGTAAAAGGGGGGGGGGGGGGGGGGGGGGGACAGTGACTACAAAATAAACCCTTCGGGAATCATGCCATATTCTACTTCGAATCTGGTCACGATCCTAATGGGTGGGATGGGAAGCTTCTTGATGCGGAAGTAGTAGTCCATTAAGTTGTAGTTCACCAACCCCCCTGCTGCAAATCTCTTCTCCATATTCGAAGGTTGCATAAGGGGTGCAACAAATATTAAAAAACGTGAAATATCATAACTATGTTCATTATATATGAAGTTCGTAGTTGGTCTTACATTTTTGAAGAGACGTTCATAGACAAAGTTTGTCTTCACAACCCTTGTCCTCCAATTGTAGGTGACCCCTGGTTTCCCATAGAACTCGGTGAAGAGTTCAAGCCGCGTCTGCATTATTCGCAGACGGTCCAGAATCTCCACCGGGGTAACTACAACTCCCCTCCTCTCCGTGAATACATCAGCAAGTTCCTCGTAAACTCGCTGCATACTAGCCTCGGTATAGCTAATTTCAAACTGGACGCAGCGACGAAGTTCTTCCATAAGGACGGAAAAGTCATCAAAGTTGAGGAAGATTTTGGGGAGGTATTCGGTTACCTCGTTGTAGGAGTTCTTTAGGGTTCACTGATAAAAGTTTTCCATGGAGATTCTTTTTTGACAGAAGATAGAAGTGAAGAGTTTTTTTTTTTTTTTTTTTAAGAGAGAAGAGAGTAGTGTAGCGTTTGAGGGTTTGATTGTATGTGTCTGTTGGAGTTGATGCTAGGTATTTAAATACTAGGGTTTGCGTCTACTGAATAAATGCCTCTCACCGGTTCAGTTTTGATCCTACAGTTACGATTTTGGAGATGTTTAATCAGGTTTAAGTTTATGATATTCTCGATACAATTGGTTGTTGAGTAACCACATAAATACCAATTAAGGAAATTGAGGTTTTTTAAAGTTGGCTGACATATATTTAGTTGCTGCTTTACGTGATCTGCTGCGTTGATATAGGATTCTTATCAAAAAAGAGGAAACAAATATAATGGTGTGATTCAGAATTGATGATGGGATAATTGACAAAGTTTATATCGTCGCGTGTTAGGTATTTTAAGGTTATGATATCAAAGTGCAATTTTTTCAAACGTTGGACCTCAAACTGTAATAGCGGGCAAACATTAGACAGGTAAGTGTAAAATGTCATGAAAGTATATGTAGTCGAGTGCAATTATATATATTGTTTAGATAGTATTTTGTCTAACATATTGCATTAAATATCCATTCAATACTATGAACAACAACAGAACGTGGATGCCATTACCACTCACTATTAGAATCAATATTCAAAAGAGCACTAAATAATGTACATTATACATAACCATTAGTTAGTACCATCCTCGGAAGTACTAACATACATCATATTAACAGTTCTTTTTGGAACTCCAATTTTTTTATTTGCAGCAGGAGGTTTGAACCTTTTCCTACCTGGAGGGGTGAGAGTCAAATTACTGCTGGAAGTTGGTACCTCTGAGAACACAAGCTGCTTTTTTGACTTACATGCAGGTTTTTCAGTTGATAAACTAGTAAATCTTTCAGGTGTTTGGCTTCTAGTGAGTGGCCTAGTCTTTGTCCTAGCCACAGAAATTGGTGCATGAGGTACTTGTGCTGTATTACTTCTTGTAGGCCACCTTACTTGAGGTCTAACTTCTAAGGGAGAGGCTTCACAAGTAGATACTACATTATGAGATTGTCTTGTAGATGGCCTTGGGGGCAAATCAGTTGCTTCCCGCTTCTTTTTTTGAGGAGCCACTTTAGTATGTACCTGCTTTTTCCTTTTATTTGCTTTTTGAGAGGGCTCACATTGTCCCATATCATCAGCAGCACCAGTATTAACAACAAACTCCTGTGTTGCAGCAACTACCAACATAAAGTACTAGTAAAATTTAGCAACTTTGGCTTTACATCTTGAATAGATAGTAATAGGAAATAAGACTGGTAATCACCTCATATTGTGCACTAACACATGTCTCTGAAGGAACATTTGCAGTTGAAGGAACTTTAGCAGATGTATTAGCACCACCAGATCCTTTTGTTACCTTTTTTGCTCTTCCCTTCCCACTCCCTTTCTTAATTCTTCCCCTACCATTGACCATTGGCTTGGGAACCCATGTACTTCCAAGAGGGTTATTCTTCCTGGCCTGACAACTTCTAGCATTATGACCTTCAGCTTGGCAATAACCACAATGCATCTTAAGTCCATCCCTTCCTAGATGGCCACTAAGTTCATTCCTCAACTGAATCTCTCTCAGTTCTTCGGGAGATAATTTTCTACGGTTCTTTTTGGGCATACCAGGCATAGTTTGGACATGAGGAGGTTCTATTATGTTCCTATGTGTTTGAGGCATAGGCCAGGCACTCTTTCCTTGCATAGGAGACATGTAGTTGCTGTAACTCCTTAGATAGGTCTCATTTGAGTAATAAGCATGTATGTGCTCTTCTGGCTTCCAACTCATGTGTCTCATTGCAACACAGGCATAAACACAAGGAATACCTGTCAAATCCCACTTCATACATGAACATGTCTTATCCTCCAAGTGCACAATAAAAGTAACACTGTAAGGTGCCTCAACCTCAAACTCTAAATTTCCATTCCAGTGCGCCATATAACCTCCAGACTTTGCTCTAATATTATCAAGAGTATCCCACACCTTAAGAGTAATATCCTTTTTGCTCTTGTTTATCGCAATCTTCCTGATACCTGTCCTCTTCATAAGGGTTCTTCCAATAGATTCCAACATGTCAATGATTGGCATCCCTCTGGCTTTTGCAATTCAGGCATTGAAGCTCTCAGACATGTTATTCAATAAAAGATCACTTTTGCAATGTGTTCTAAAGAATGCTCAACGCCACTGAGTTAGAGGCTTGCTTGCTAACCAATCGTATGCTTTCACATTCCTCTTTTGCAGATCAACCATGATCTTGTTGAAACCACATACTCTACCAGCTCTTGCAGCATCTCAAAGTATATTCTTCCTTGCAAGACTTGGATGCTCCCTTTTCAAATTTGCCCACAAGTGCAAAACACAGAACCTATGCTCACAGTTAGGCAACAGTTCATGAGCAACATCAACCAAGCCTTTCTGGTTGTCACTCATAACAGTCCAATGAAAACTGTTAGTGATAATCATCCACCAGAATACTCGGAAACCAATACCATGATTTTTTCCTCTCCTTCTCAACCACTGCATATGCAATGGGATATGTACAGTTATTAGCATCAACACCAACATCAGTCAAAAGCATATCTCTATTTTTTGTCTTGAGGTGTGTCCCATTCAAGCATATTATGGGCATGCATCCACTAAGAAATCACTTCTTCAAAGCATCCCAGCATATGTATATTCTTCTAAACTTACACACCTCACCCATCACTTTACACTTCAACTTAACAGTAGTCCCAGGATTAGTCCTCATGATCTCCTTAGCATAACTCCATAGCAAGGAATATTGGTTTTCTACAGTTCCATGAACATTAGCAAATACCAGCTTCTTAGTTATATACATTTGAGCTATGTGTAAGTCTATACCACAGTCCATTTTAGCAATAGTTAGCATGGAGCTAGCAGGCCAATTTGGATCACTACTTATCTTTGCATGATATTGCTTTCTCAAATATCTGGTAGTTGCTTGTTTGACTTTGTCCTGTCTGGCACATTCATGGGTTCCTGTAGAGTCTTAATCCTCATTGTGTCTTCCTTGTTTGGTCTTGAAGCATATAACTCCTATTTACAGTTGGTCTGTGCACACTTTACTTGGAGCTTCATCTGACAATTGATTGGAAACTTAACAGACCTCCCATCAGTGATTGAGAAATGAACTATAGCATCCCTCAACAGTTCAGTTGTTACAAACTGCATCCCTAGCTCAAATGTGACACAATGCATGTCAAGTAATGGATTGAAAATTGGATGACCTTGGTGTGTAGGTCTTTGTGGTATTGGCTTTTGTGGTTTTCTCCCTGTCACTTTTTCCTTTCCTTTCCCTTTGTTTGAATTAATTTCTACCCTATCTTGCACATGAGCTTGTCTGCTACAACTCTCAACTCTATCATCATCATTTGGAACAAATTCAGGTGGTGCAATAACTTCTTCTTCCACATGCCCCACTGCCTCACTAGCACTCCTAATATATTCATCATCAGCTGTATCATTGTCACTGTCATTCAAATCATCTGAAAATTCAGAGTCATCACCACATGAAACTTCACCATCACTATCATCACGGTCCACTATATCAACTATAGATTCCAACAGTGGACTTATATTGTCTCTTAAGCACTGAGGTATATGTCTCTAGCTTCTTGATTCAGTTGGGGGGCACTTGAAGAGTTTGGTATATCACTTGCTCTTCCTTTTCTGGTGGCCATATCTCTTAACAGAATTGCTACATCTTCTACATCATGTCGTTCATCATCATCATCATCATCACTCTCTACAAGACCTTCTACAAACCTCTCCTCTTCACCAACATTGGCACCTCCATTGTTATCACCAATATAATCCAACTCTTCACTCATTGGAGGAAGATTAGGCAATTCACTCTGTGATTGAGTAGCATTTACCTCATCTATGAGAACATATACATCTACTGATTTCCTTGTAGATGCAAAGAGTGCCATATCCAGCGCCTCATTATCATTACTTACTTCAATATACTCGCCAGGAGCAGAATCTTGAATGTAACATATTCTCACCGCACAACCCTCTCTTTTAACACCCACCTCTTTCACCATTTACAGTAGCTCTAGCCTAGACATTTCATCCTCGTTACACCAGCCTATATAGCTCACTTGTCCCTCTAGATAAACCCATTTCCCCAAATTCATTAATTTTCCAGAATGATGCAATATTATAGTGAATGGGTCATCTCTATGTCCAGTTGAATATAAACAAAAATTATTTAGTATTATATTAACATACATAAACACACTTAAACTAACTAATCACACAAACACACAAGTGGATATGCTTTCGATATTGGAAATTAGGGTTTCTGGAAATTGGCGGGTTTTTAAGAAAATGCCGCGTTAATTCTTTATAATCGTTATTTGTTAATTTATTTAATTTTTAAGCAATAAAATAGTAAAGTACCGATAATGCCCCTCTTAATGACGCCAGCGATTTGTCATTTTGTCGCAAAGTGACGTTTTTGGGCGGAAATATGGCGGAATTAAAGGTTAGACCGTAAAGTGTGACTAGAATAAAACGTTGGATTGCAAAGTGTAAAAAATGAAACGTTGGATAAGAAAGTGTAAAAGTGGGCAAACGTTGGATAGGTTACTGTATTTTTTCCTATTTTCAATGAATCAACACATATTCTTCACTTTTAGTATTTACCTCTTCTTGACTTCAGCATTCGGTTGTCTTAAGCGAAGAGCACAAGCACATGTCTTATTTGAGTACAAGTGGGATATTGGTTTACAATCTTACACAAGATTTTTTTGTAGCCAACAAAATAATTAGTAACATCAAATAAGTTATTAGTTCACTTTGTACTACAAAGGTCTAAAAGCCTTAATGTGATTTATTTAGTAATCTTACTTGAAAAAAGAAAACAGCTATTGTTAGAACACTACAAGACTTGGAGGTCATCTGCGACCGACGGCTGGTTATCGCGAATCTGCTACAGCTAAACGGTCACAGGTACCATAGGCAACAAGCACCCGCGATCGCGCTAATGCTATCCCGGATTAGGGCATCCAGGGAGCGCCGTTGGGCGGTCACATATGGAGGGAGGTTTTCTATAAACCAACCCTCCCCTCTAATGTTTTGATACCTCTCTTCTCCCCCCCCCTCTGTATTGCTCGGCATTTGCGACTTCGAAATAATATAAATTATTTCAATTTATGTCTTATATTTAATGTTTTAATAATGTTTTTACATGTTAAATTGTTAGTTTAGTTTATTTAATGTTAAATTGTTAGTTTAAATGCATGTTAAGTTGTTAGTTTTGTTTATTTAATGTATTATTATTAGTTTAGCTTATTTAATGTTAAACTTAGAACAAATGATCTTTAAAAATCTTTATAACATAGAAATAATGCATTTAGGGATTCTTTATAAATTAGTAACTATTGAATTTCAGGGAATCTCTCTCAATCATATAACTTAGATTATTTTTCTTAGTTTTCTAGTATATATTCATCATGTCAGACGATCATAGACGTTAGACTTGCAGTGGTCGACCACTTTCGAGTGACAATGGTCGGCCGACTGAGGATGTTTCCCCTACTGGTAGTGGTTGAGGTAGTCTTAGACCTCGTACATATATCAGACAGAGCGGTGGCGGTGCCGCTAGCCCCGACGCGTCCACATCGTTGATGCCTACACTGCAGTGTCGCCTTTCTTTTGGGGACGGTTCTACTCCCACTACAGCAGAGCCGCCCCAGACGGCATGCACATCGTCTGGATTTAGGGCTAGAGCACCATCTTCAGCATCGTCCACTGGAACTTGCCCGAGCTAAAGGCCAATAGAGACTTCATCATAGGAAGTATTCACAGCCACGCAACATCGCCCAGGTAGGAGCCCCTCTAGAGGTGCGACTGCACCCACTGAGCCATCTCAGAGGCGAGTCATTAGATTATGTCCTCATGGCCTGTTTGAGTTCCCCACTAGTAACGAGGTTGCAATGACAATCACACAGCTTATCAGACAGTTCATGAAGGAGTTATGGCATAGCTACTTGATGATACCCAATGAGGTGCGAGATGCTATGTTTGTCAAAATTACGGTGAGGAATTATTTCACAAATATAATATATTATTTAATTTAATGTATCAATAAATCAAAAGACGTAGCAAGAATAATCGTAAAAGTTTATTAATTTTCAGAATATATATGGGATCCGAGCATGAGAAAAACCAACGTACATAAGGCCTACGAAAAGAAGACGAAGTCGTGTTATAAGAATTTGATGTACAACATGAAGAAACATTACTCGGAGAGGGTTGATGATCCGAAATATGATGGGCTTCCAAAGACTTGGATGAACAGCCCGTTGGAGGCTGAGGCGATTAAGCATTGGGCCACTGATGATCATCTGGATGCGTCGCAGACGTCCAAGAAAACAGGAGAGAAGGCGAGGAGCCAGAGGAAGGGAAGAAAGCACCTCCCACTTTCTATGGTGGATCCATCCACATAGAGGAGATCAGACGTCGGCTGGTATGATTTATTAAAATAAAAAATATAGGGGTAATTAAGTAATCTTAATTTATGTGTAATTATGTTTGACGTACTCTTTCTTGAAATGTGTAGGCTGCGTCGCACTCTGAGTGACATTAGCCTATTCGATACAATGAGGCCGACAGACATGGTCACACGAGGACGGTGAAGAGGACGAGTGGTACTTCAAGACCACCACTGAGGCGCGAGTGGGTAGATGATGCGGCGAAAGCCATTTACGTAAATTATTTCAACCTCATACTCCTTTATTTTTTCCTCAAGTAGCTTTAAATTCCTTATTCTTATCTAAATACTAGGGTTGTGCAAAAAGAATCGGATCGATCGAATCAGGTGAAAATCGATCGAATGATCCGATCCGAGGATCGGATCGAATATTTGATCCGACTTTTGGTTTTTGCCTTAGGATCGAACCCCCATTTGATTCGATCCTCGATTTTAGAGGTTGAGAATCGGATCGGATCGAATACTCATCTTATTTTTTAAAAATAAATAAATATATAATAGCATATATAATATTATATTTTTATCTATAAAGCTAAGCCTATTAATGCTACTAAGATATTTCTATATGTAATGTTAATATTATATTTTTATATACACACATACCTAACATCTTTTTCTTGGTCCATTTGAAGGCCACGTTTTTGTCTTTGAGAAACATATACAATTGTAAATTTGTAACACATTTCTCTCACCATATGAAAGTGAATTTTGTAATTCAGTAACTCTGTTTGAATGTTGTGGTTGGTCCCATTGATATTAAATTAAATAAGAAAAAAAAGATCGAAATCGAATCGAATCAGATTGAAATCGAATGATTTTGGATCGAATCGGATCGTTTGAAATTGATTCGATTTCGATCCTCATTTCTCCAGGATCGAAATCGACTTCCAGCCTCGATTCGATCCAATTCGATCCGATCCGATCCAAATGCACACCCCTACTAAATACTGATTCTTTCAAATATTAATGTAGAAGAAGTACATGAGGCTACTGAGGGAGAGATATCCGTTACCGCTCCGCTCCCAGTGTCCGATCCCGACTGTTGGACCAAGGGATTTGGTCCAATGAAGAAAGGGAAGGCAAAGGGCTTACCGACAGAGGTAGATCTAGAGGCGTACAAGATTGAGTACATGAGACAGCCAGATTATGCACGGTCCACCATCGAGGACTTGTAGATGCAAAACCAGCAGATTCGGTTGTACGCAAATCGAAGGATGGAAGATATGCATGCCACTATGCGAAGCTGGAGCGGGATAATTCGCCAGAAGTTACTGGTTAATCTTCCACCGATTGCAGATTCAACATTCATGGGGACTGCACGTAGGACGGGAGCTGGGCATACGATTCCACCGATTCATAAGCCGCCGCATTCGATGCCAGACCCATTTGATCCCAGTTCTTTTGCCAGGTCTGCGTATATCGTGGAGTACGATGATGAGTCCGATGAGGAGGAGATGCCTGTGCCAATGGAGGAGGACGATGTTGTATAGTTGGGTGGTGAGGGCGATGGTGATAGCGATGGTGGTGATTGGGTCGCAGCTGCAGGTGGGGACGACACTTATCAGACAACGTTCACACGATGGGTAGTATTTTTATTTGTATTTATATTCATATTGTTAAATTTTAAATTGTGTACTTTTCTTATTGTAATCGTAACTAAATTGTGTACTTTAAATTTTCATTACTGTAATGTTTTACTATTATTTTAATTTATCTTTTGGCCTATTGTAATCGTTTATAAATTGTGTATTTTAAATTTTAATTAACGTAATGTTGGACTGCTATTGTAATTTATCTTTTGGCCTATTGTAATCGTTTATAAATTGTGTGCTTTTATTTTTAATTCAAATTCGTTATGTTAGATTTTTTAGTGTAATTTTATCACATATAAAATGTTACTTTTAGAAAAATCAAATGCATCTGTGTTTTACAACACTAACAATCCGTTACAAATAAAGTACATCACAAGCTAGTGTTTTAAATTATTACAAAACAAATAAACTAATCAGTATCCCTATCATCAGAACCTAGCTCCAGGTCTTCACTGTCTTTGTCTTCGTTTTCTACTTCATTTCCCCCCTCTATCTTGTACATCTTCGACGACCTCAAACACATATGCCCCGAATTGGATATCCATATCAAAAGAGCTCAAGTCTACAAATAGATTAATCCCTACAGATTCGTTCTCATGAAACACTCTCGTTGGCATCCCTGTTTCTGTTTCGCTCGAATCACTTAGTGACGACATGTCGATCACGTGCCCAGCCAGAATAGTAAATACAACCATCCATCCCTTTTGACCCGGTCGACCACTCGTAAGTTTTGGATACAGGGCGTAGAACGGCTGAAGGGCCTGATTTGCAAAAATAAAAGGCTCGTTGGTTGTAATAGACCGTTGTGGGTTAACATCAATCACTTTGTATGTCTCGTGAACATTCGTCCCTCAACGACCAATATCATACCACCTACACTTGAATAATACAATGTATAGCGGTCTTCTACCTCCCGAATATTCCACTCTTATGATTTCGTTCAATGTCCCGTAGAAGTTGGTGGCATCATATCCTCCCATGTCCCCCTTCACATAAATCCCGCTACAATCACTCTTCTTAAGGTCTAAACGCATATTTGAGTTGAACCAGAACCTGTTCACAATGTACCCTTCATATTTGTGTGTCATATACTTGCGACTAGAGTAGGTCTTCTTGAACCATGCCACATACTCTGTGTACTCTTCGTTTGCACCTCCATGTGAATGAGTCCACCGCACTCCTCCTGTACAAATAACCTGCGAGTTACAAACAAACAAGTTAGAAATACTCCATATGTACAAGTTAACCTTAATAAAGAGAGTGTTTGCACATAAAATAAAGAATGTTGACTTACTCGACCCATCCGTCCAACTCCTCACAATTAAAAAGTGTGTACAATTCAATTTGCTCCAACTCCTCGGACGTCAACCGCTTCTTCTTGTTCAATGGCCCAAGAGGCTTCCTCTTCTTTCGAAATAACAACATCTCATCATTCCACTCTGAACTCTCAAAAGTCTCGTTCCTGTTGAGCCGGTTAAATCTAATACTCGTGGAGATATCGAGATATTGTGCACACATATTGGATAGCTCTGAAGGAGGGTAGGAATTGGCTATGCATCCTTCCACCTTCGCTTTTTTCATTACAGGCTTTTTAAAATCAAACATATGCCTGAAAATATCAAAAAATCTACAACATATTGAATAAACTAACAAAACATAGTATCGGGTTAAGCTCATTAACTATTGTGTACCTCACGAATGGATACATCCATCTGTAATGAACCAGACCGCCTACTCTAGCGTCGAATGGTAGGTGTATGACCAAATGCTCCAGAGAATCGAAGAAGGAAGGATGAAATATCCCCCCAAGCTTGCAGATCATGATAACAATGGATTCCGCAAGACCCTTCATATCGGTAGTCGAAACATCTTAAGCACAAATTGTCTGGAAGACCAAACTAATCTCCACCAATTGCCCCAAACGTCGGGCGACATGAAGTCACAAAAAGTAATGAGAATCGATCTCTGCATGAAGACGTGACAATCATAACTCTTCATACCAAATAATCTCTGTTACTACTTTTGTACGCATCGTCCCAAGTTTGACAAGTATCCGTCCGAAAATTTAAGATTGCCCAAACATTCCAAGACCTTTGTTTTTGCTCCCGCGTGAGATAGTGGTTCGCCCTTGGCTTCTTAAATGCACCTCCTCGGGTTGGTTCTAGAAATAGCTCTTCACAGTTAGTGAAGATCTCCAAATCATTTTTAGACTTGATGTTGTCCTTAGTGTTAGAGTCATCCAACACTGTGTTGATGATGTTATCAGAAAAGTTCTTCTCACAATCCATGACATCTAGATTGTGACGAATCAAGTTTGTGGATCAATAGGACAGTTCCGAAAATATGCTCTTTCTCATCCAATTAAGATCTGTACCAAACCCCGGTAGCTTTTTCACTGTGGGCCCAAAACCAACATTCCCAAGATCCTCCACAATTTCCCTCATTTCGTTGCCCGATTGCCTAAGAATAGGTGCTTCTAGTGACTTGTGCCCTTTGTATAAAGAATTCCTGTCATGTCGCCATCTATGATGTTAGGGCAAAAAACGACGATGTCAATCGGAAAAAACACGGTTTACCACCATTCTTCAACGTAAAAGATTCTATGTCTCACATGCAATAAGGACACGATAACTTCCCGTGTGTACTCCACTGAGACAACATTTCATACGCTGGAAAATCGCTAATCGTCCACATCAGGGCCGCTGTAATTGAAAGTTTTCCTTCCTCGAGCTATCAAACGTCTCCAAACTAGTGCTTCAGAAAGCATTCAACTCGTCAATCAGTGGTCTAAGAAAAATTATAAGGCTAAAAAATCTGTGTGAAAATGATAAGGCTAAAAAATATGAACTCTTGCCTCATGCAAAGATCGGGAGGGAGGTTATACGAGGTTACAAATACTGGCCAACAAGAGTAATTCTTCCCAGATGAGCGATACAGTGTGAATGAATCCATCCTACACAAAAATAGTCGTACGTTCCTAGGCTCAGCTGCAAAATTCGGATGTGTCTGATCAAAGTGTCGCCATGCCTCGCCTGAAGTGGGGTGAATCCTTAGATGTAAGCCTCTCGACACTTCAAATTCCAAGTCATATGCTTTGTTGTGCATACGGTATAATACGAGCTCTGAGGACGAGGGCCTAGGGGGAAAAACCACAAATGCTTCTTCGTGACCTTCGACTTCCTACCAGGCTCGCATCTATCTTCCCCACATATCGTGTATTTTAAGAAGTACTTGCTTGACGCAAACCCGTAGAACAGGAAACACAATTTTTGGCAAACATCGATTTTCACGTACCTTAACTCCAAGGTTCCAGCATCTTATGTACCTCTTTCGTGTCTTTAGGTAACAACTTCTCAATCTCTCGGTCAAACCCATTTTTAGACAACTTTAAAAAATTGTCAGAACTAGTGTTACTCGCCTTGTGCATGGTCTTGTAATTCAACCACTCTCCAACTCACTGTAGGACGATTTTACTCCTCTTATGATGCATCAAGTTGTAGAAAGCTCTCGCATCGGGATTCGGATCTTTGTTACGCATACCATCCTCATCAAATCGGCCTCCATATACATCCATGACCATCTGTCTAAACGAATCGTCACCACGAACATGGATGTCAAGAATATTAGCGTGTGATGGGTCATGAGGTATGTCCATAAACGTCATAGTAGTCTTGGTAAACTTCTCTCCATGCAAAATTCACTCAAAATATCGAAATGTAAATCCCAACTTATGAAGATGATCACATACCCGGTATTGATAAAAAGAAATTGAATTGTTACATTTCCTGCACGGGCACCTAATACGGCCCCTTGATCTAAATAGGCATCTTGTTGCAGCGAATTCTATGAATGTGTAAACCCCAACCACAAAACTATTTCGCAAATAACCATTGTTATCGAATCTACTATACATCCAATATCTATCGACTTGATAGTCCATTATTTATCTAAGTTGTAAAATTTAATTAGCTACAATTAATACTACAAACAATTAAAAATTTAAAACGTAACAATTATCATGCACGATAAGGTTGTAGAGTGATAAATTGATCAACTTACTTATTGAAGCGTGAAAGAACGATTCTCAAGAAGCTTGTATCCACTTCGAGTAGCCTCGATGTGTTTACGATAATATCTATCAACAAATGAATAAACAAGTTAGCATACCATACCATAATTTAGTATTGAAAAAATATATTTGAGAATCTAAATGAGAAAAAGGAGAATACCCTAAGAATTGGCGAAGATTATTGTGAATTATGAAAGTGAGGGAATTGGGTACTTATAGGTGAAGATATGGCAGCTTGTCAACGCCAGGCGGTCACGAAGCTACTGACCGTTGGCTAGTCGTGACCGCCAGGCGATCGCAACACATTATTAGTGATGGCCAAACGGTCACGAAAGAGTGTCTTTCGTGACCGCCCGACGGTCACAAATAACATTCATATTAATTTTTTTGATTTTATGGAACGATCTTGATGTGTTTATTATTTATAACAATAAGTCTTATTACTACATGTGAATTGAAGTACTAAACGATTACAACATTAGTAATTGACTTATTGAAATAGTAGAACAAATGTGATTAGGCGAGTTATGAACGAATAACCTATTATATGTTCTACAACTAATCATCATATATACCAAGTTGTTTTAATTGTTATATGCGATTGTGCGATAAAACCTTAAAATTTGCCTCAATTTAATTACTTTATCAATTTAACAAACAACGCGCCTTAAATAAACAACCGAAAAGCAAAACATATCGAATGAGTGCTATTCGTGACAGCTGAGAAATCACGAATGAGGGTCTTTTGTGACCGCAGACGGTCACGAAGGCAATGGCGCGACCGCCAAACGGTCGCAACAAACGTTCGTGACTGCCTGGCAGTCGCGAATACTTTCTTGACCGCCAGGCCATCAAGAAATTTCAAGAATTTTCAAATATGAAATATTTCGTGACCATTCCGACAGTAGGGAAAGGCCATAGAACTGGCGGAATTTGGGGAAAAATTAAAAAAAAATTAAAAAATTCAAAATTTTCACACAAATTTCTATATATACCCATCATTTTACCCACTAATTTCCAATACACTCAAATTATACTCTCCAAAAAAAACCAAACAATTTTTCCTCTTTACCTTTTTCAAATATACAACACTTTCCCTTCTTTTTTTTTTTCTTTTTCCAAACCAAAAAAAAATCCCAACACTTTCTTCTTTTCTTTCCTTTTCTTATATCCCCAAAAAAAAAACAAAATCCAACACTTTTCTTCTCTTCTTTTCTTTTCTTGTATGCCCAAGAAAAAAAAACCCACAACACTTTTTTTCTCTTGTTTTTTTCTTATATAAAAAAAAACACCAAACATATTTTCTATTAGAAAAAATAATTCCTGTAATTACCAGACTATATTTTCTTAATTTCGTTCAGGGGTTTTCGTGACAGCCTAGCTGTCACGGAGACATCCGTGACTGCCCGGCGGTAACAGGCTATCCAGCAAGCACCGGGTTGTCATGACAGGGGTTGTCACGACCCCCGACTCAACTCGGAAGACGCATCATTTATTCTCAACTCTCCCAATGTCACAACCACCCTAATAATGAGGAAAGACCATCCCCCATTGGTCCAACTCATTTATTGGGGCAAAATGCAAAAAACACCACTGGTGTAGACTATTCATTGGTGCAAACCGAACTACATGCATTGGCTCAGACTACCCCCGAAGACCATTTGGACATAGATCATCATTACTCACTCAGACGAACCATCAGCCATTAGTCACCCCCAGATGGACGACCTCATTGGCACAGAAGACTCTCACACCATTGGGCACCAGCAAAGGCGGCAAGACCGACCCTCATTGGTCAAAGACCCTTGAACTTACACTATAAATAGTCCCCATTTCTCAACAAAGTGACAAGCTCCAATTCAAGCACTAATCCACTCCACACGAAAACAATAATATTTCCCATTGTCAAACACCCTACTTGTACTTAGAATTTATCGCATTCATCTAGCTCTAATTCGTGTACTTCACACGACCCCTCGTACTTTACTCAAAGTCCTTAATAAAGATATTGTGCCTCATTTCCTCAAATTGACGAGCCTTACGTCCAAATAATCACTAAGTATTACTTTGATGATCTTATCAAATACAATTGAGCAAGGAACTCAATCCTAAACTAACTAATCTATAAGCTATGGAGTTTATAACTTAGCTAGATAAACCTCAGTTAACAAGACCAATACAATACAATAATTTCTTCTAATCTCTCAGAACTTAATTCTAGTCTTGATGTCGAGCACGCCTTCTTATAGGATTTGATCGTCCTTGTTATTTGGCGTGATAGACACGAGTTGGTGATCGTCTTCTTCTTCTTTGGATAATTCCAAAATCTCCTTTGTTTTTATCTTTATGAGATCTCCTAATATTATCTTTAAGTATTTTCGGCTTATCCTCTTTCTTCAAGCATAAGTCCGCACGATCCTTAGAGTCCTTACTAACCTGAAACAATCACAGATAACTACAACTTCTAGAACTAGGTGAGTTTAAAAATAAAGGCAAAATAAAATATTTAACTTAAATAAATCGAACAGAGCAGTGTTGAGTTCACTGTTATGCCAACACTACTTTCCAGGGTGTTGGACCAACACTTCCTAACAACACATGCACTTTCATTTATTCTCTTTAAATTTTTATACCATGTTTTTTCACAATATCTCTCATATTTATGTTTTGAGCAGGTCTTATATGCAAAATCAGTTTTATATGATAAAGATCTTTTTGTATATTATAATTTGAAAAAACAATACTCGGCTACCGCGTGCCATGGGATTTAGTATATGGTATAAACCGAAACTTGTGCCATTTTTTAATTCTTTTAATAAAGGATGTGTTTCGCCACTTATTGAAGATATGTGAGATTTTTTATATTTTTTATCACCTTTTGTTCTTGTTTTGATAAGTAGTATTGTTTTGTTTTATTGTTTACCTTTCACAAGCTAATTTATGGACCAATTTAATATCACGTAGTATATATATTTTGGTCTTATTTTGTTTGGAGAATAAAACACCGTAAAACTTTACAAAAGACTAATTAATTGTCAAAATAATGCTAATCTATTACAATGAATGGACAAGCTTGGTTCGGAACACATAATGCATATTACAAGCAATGAATAACTTTTGACATCCTATTTAGACAAAGATTCAAGAAGATCGAACCGATTGCGTTTAATCTATGTATATTGAACGGTGGTGATTCGATGCTGCTGCTGAGTTGATTTGTGGTGCATCTGATGACATGGATTCGATGCTATGAATCTCGAATAGCTACGGTTCGATCTTGGTCAAAGTCAATACGGACAGTGTCGAACGAAGCTGAATATCGACTGATAAAGTGTATCGAACAGAGTTGGTTCGATATACCAGGGTTGATAGTCTGTATGTTCTGCCCCCCGAGAAGATGATGAGATGGGGTATTCATAGACCCCGTTCTGTGGGTCCTTGTAGCTACTTGCACATGCGTATCAAACTGGGGCCGTTCGATACTTGATTAATATCGAATTGTACATGTTCGATGTACTACTGCAGTGGGCCTTTCCATTTGGGCCGGCCCAACATTAGTATTGGGCCACTCCTAAAATATCCCCGTCATATAGTCTCCCCAGTTTGGGAGGCGGTACCGATCAGAAGGCGGGTTCCAAACTTATAAATTGCATTTTTGGTTTAGCGTTTTAATTGCTTTTACTTTTGCTAATGCTAAAAATCATGCCTCCAATTGGGAGGCGGTCATGAATATAGACCGGGTTCCAAACATTTCTGATCGTTAGAAAAGTGAAATGTTATTTGTAAATTATGAATTTCTAAAAATTATGGAATTTTTGATTAGATCGAAGCTGGACCATTCGATCTACTTGGGGATTAACATCGAACCTTATCTATTTGATCGAACCCGCACCGTTCGATACACATGTATCGAATTTGGAAAGAGCTGGAGATGGGGCTATATAAGGGTCCAATTTCCAGCTCATTCTCATTTTCTTTCCAAGGAGGACTTTTTGTCTACATATTTGTCAACATCGAACCAGTTGAATTCGACCGACCAGCATCGAACCAGTGTAGTTCAATCTATTAGTTAAGGTCGAATCAAGGTCGTTCTATACTCAGGAAAAAAAATTCTTCTAACTTTTTGTTTAAAGGAGTTTACGATCTTCCGCTACCATTTCGCTCTATAATGGCGAGGAAAAAGGTCGAGAGCCGAAAAAAATTAGACGTGTCCCCGAAGAGTATATACTCAACTCATAAAAGAAACGAGAGAGCTAGCGCAACAAATACGGGCCATCCGACTAATAACGCTTCTGCTGAGGAGTTCTCGGGAGTTTCCACAAGAAATTAGCCTGCAACTTCAGCTCCCGGGAGCTTATCTGAAATTTAGGGTGCCGGCCATTCTGCCCCGCCACCCTGTGATCGTTCTACCGCTAGGCTTGATGGGTTTAGCGCTGGCAACCGAGTGCCTGTATTGCACAATTTTGAGAGACACGAGGCTTTTGTCCCGCAAAGATTGGTAATAACACCGACTGTTGCCGGTGGTCAAGTTAAAGTTGGAACTAACTCTTAGATCAGATCGATGGAGGAGATTGATGCAACTAATGAGAGAATTGTTGCCAATCTTGCTAGGTTTAATGTTGAATATCCTACATGTAGGCGCGAACCGAGATCTTTTGGAGAGGGTTCTTCTCATTCATGTGGTGAAAATTGGTATACGGCGGCCAAAAGGAAGATTGCTGAGAGGGAGGCCGCCGTGGAGGATGGTGAGATTTGCCCTCCTCCTCGTAGACGACTACGACCGTCTGGCAATCAAAGGCCAGCTCCGCCTGGGAGCTTTGCTAACTATGGATTCCTGAACAATGAGAATTCAGAATCATTGAGCATTACACTAGGTGGATATCAACTACGAGAAGAGCAGGCGACAAAACTAATGAGGGACCCGTGGCTACAACTGAACCATCGTGCCGTAGTGGATAAACTTGGGTATCTTGGTTTAGCGTGCTTTAGGCGGTTGTTCTTTGCTGCTATAATGATGGTGATCTATAGGTTGTGTCGGGATTATAGCGGTCTAATTGAGGAGCAAGACAAGCATAATTCTGCTATTGATACGCTGAACGAGCGTATCCGTAGTAGTGATAATAGTCGTCGTACTGCATTGGCTCGTGCCAGGGTTTCAAAAAGAATTAGTGCTAAAGCAATTCATGAGGCTCATCAGGCGGGGTTGGTTGCCAAAAAGGCTGAGGATAGCATTGCCGTGATGCATGCTGAAATTGTTTCTTTAAATAGAGAGAATTATTCCGTGAAGCGGGAGAATTCCTCTCAGAACGCGTTGAATGCTAGTGCTGATAAGGCTTTAGCTGATGTAGGTTGCAAGGTGCGTTATTTCGAATCTGAGGGTTATAGGTGTTATGTTGCCAAATCATTCATGGAGAGTGACGTTTATAAGATGCTCGAATTGCTCCGCGGTGTTGCAGATATGAAATATGGCATTGGGCTTGGCATTGATCAAGCCGATCATCTCGAATATCTAAAGGAGGGTTTCTGAAACAACATACTTGATATTAGCCACGATCCTAAGATGGAGATATCGGAAGTCGTCGCCGATGACAGAGAAGTTTCACGCTCTTGACGATCTATTTTACGCTTTATGGCGTGATCGTAAAGGTGGTAACGTGCCTGAGTTTGACCTTTTTGATATGAGTCCATATGTGAGGCAAAAAGATAAGGAAACAAACATTGCCGATGATCCCTGCACTAAAATTGGACGGATCCGCGACGCCCTTCATGCTATTTTTGGGAAGAGCAATAATGAGAACAGTCCTCTTCCCGATAAAGTTGCGCCTCCAACCACAACTAGGTCTTTGATATTACTGGGGAGTCCTGACAAGACTACTGGCTTTCGGAACTTGCCATCTACTGCACGAGATAAAGGAAAGAAGGCCCTACACATACCAATTGTTACATGACCGACCATGATAGTTCCAATTGGCATGTATCCCTCTCGAGAAGCCACAATTGCTGTGCCGGATGCTACTGTGTCTGAACAAACAGCCAAGGAGCGAAATCTGATTTCGCCCAGTAAATATGAGCTTGGTGGAGCCTTGAGCAGTACCTTGGATGGAAATAAAATAGCATGGCCCGAAGGTTGGGCGCAAGAAGATGAACTTGTGCTTACAAAAGACCAGATTTAGGGGAATTGCGCCAACTTTGCTCGTTCGATGGGTCTTGTCCTTCGTTCCGAGTCCCCCCAGTCGTCCACTGAGTAGTGATATTTAGGCATTTCATTTTGATGATATTAGGCCATTTTTACTTACTGATATTCTAGCTTGTCACTTCTGTAACAGTTCTCTTATGAGACCGATTTTGTGGCTCGACATCATAGTCTTGTGATCTATACTTATTGTATAGTTTGACATCCTTTTGATCGTACTTATCTGTTTTTACGTATGTATTTATATACTTCATTGGATTACTTCATCGAACCTTTTGGATTGAGTACGCTCTAGAGGTATTGCCTTTTCTTTCAATTGCTATTGCTGTGTTTTACCTTATTTTGACAACTGGAGCATCCTTTGTATTTATGAAGGTATATGCATCATTTGCGACGCGGGATTAGGGTTTTATTATTACAAATATAAGGGTCGTTTTGTTTTTCATTTTTTGGGATTGCGACATCTAGTTGCGTGTTGTACGGAGTGTCCATCTCTATTCCTTTTTTGGATTGCGGTATCTCGCGCCACTTTGGACAGAGACTCCATCCCTTTTCATTGGCTAGAATTCTGGTATCTCGTGCCACTTTGGATAGAGTTTATGTCTCTTTTCATTGGCGAGAATTGCGGTATCTCGTGCCACTTTGGACATAGTTTTTGTCCATTTTCTCATTTCTTCTGGATCTACGGTATCTTGTGCCACTTTGGACACAGTTTTCATCCTTTTTTTCATTTCTTCTGGATCTACAGTATCTCGTGCCACTTTGGGCAAATTCATCGTCCTTTATTTCTTCTCTTCTGGATTTACGGTATCTCGTGCCACTTTGGGCAGAGTCTCCGTCTCTTCTTTCATCTCTTATGGATTTAGGGTATCTCGTGCCACTTTGGGCAGAGTCTCCGTCTATTCTTTCATCTCTTATGGATTTACGGTATCTTGTGCCACTTTGGGCAGGGTCTCCGTTAAGTCGCTTTGCGGTGTATGAGGGGTTAAGTCTTGTTGCCAAACTCATTGGTTCCTCATTTGGGGTTTTTAACATCATTTCTATAAGACTCCACCTGCATTGTTCACATAGATAGATACATTAAATAATTTGGAAAAGGCTGGGCTCAGTTTCTTACTGAGGTGCCTACGTTTCTCCGTATTTGCGTGAGACTCAAGCCTTCGTAATTTATACAGTGTAATAGCTTCTGATCGCAATTGTTTCTACTCCTATGCATAATCACGCCTAACGTGTTGTACATTTCAGGGTCGCTTTAACTTTTCACACTGCATAGTTGCTAAATAATAATAGCCCTGCGAACTGGCTTGTATGATCTTAAAGGGCCCCTCCAATTTTGGTTCAAATTTTCCGATGTGCTGTTTTGCTGCTATGCTTCTGAGTACCAAATCTCCTACTTAAAAATTCCAGAATTGAACTCTTTTGTCGTAGCTTTTTGCCATTGCTATTTTGAAAGCTATAATGCATTGGTACGTGTCTTCCCTTGTTGTGCCTATGATGTCCAGATCCATCTGACGTAAGCGGGCTGATTGTTTGGGATCATAGTCGTGTATCATGCGTGTTGGCATTCCTATTTCGGTAGGTAGAACAACCTCAGTGGCGAAACAAGAACAAAAGGTGTTTCGCCCGTCGATGTTCTCGGGGTTGTCCGTAATATTCCCTGAAGCTCCTCCGGCCAGGTTTTTCCCATATCTTTCATCCTCCTCTCAAGGTAATCTTTCAAAGTCTTATTGGTAGACTCTGTTTGGCCATTTACTTGTGGATGATAGATTGAAGTCACATTGTGCGAGTTGCGTAACTCTTCGAACCAGGACTTGATCTCCTTGCCAACGAATTGCTTGTCGTTACCCCATACCATATATCTGGGAATTCCGAACCGACATATGATATTTCGCTAAATAAGTTCAATCATGTTCTTTTTGGTGATTGACGCCATGGCTTCTGCCTCAACCCACTTGGTATAATATTCAACTGCCACTACCAAGAATCTTTTTTGTCCTTTGGCCACATGTAGTGGTCCCACGATATCTATTCCCCATTGATCAAAGGGGCACGCCACATCATGTGGTTGCAGCATTTGTGCAGGCATGTGAATAAGGCAAGGATGGTATTGACAGCTATCACATAGTCGCAAAAAAGCTGTTGCATCCTTTAGTTAAGTTGGCCAATAATATCCCTGGCGCAGAATTCGTTGGGCCAACGCCCGTCCCCCAGAATGATTTCCGCAACATCTAGTGTGGATCTCTTTCATTACGTATTCAGGCTGAGTTGGAGTCAAGCAACGGAGCAGAGGGCCCTCGAATGAACATTTGTATAGTTCTCCATTGTGAATTGTGAACCTATAAGCCTTGTATCACATTCTACGATGCACATTTGGCTCCACCGGGAGTATTCCTTCCCGCATATATGTTATAATATCATCCTTCCAAGAAGGTTCTTCTTGAATCGACATTATATATTCTACTCTTGTAGTTGTGCCGTTGAATTTTGATATTTTGATTGAAGGCTTGTCCGTGGCTAGTAACGTAAATCGCTTTCTCACTAAAATCTCCGAAGAACTAGCAAATTTTGATAGTGCATCGGCCTTCCCATTTTCATTTCGAGGGATCTGAGTGATGTCAAAGAAACTGAGGCATTCAGCCAGCGCTTTGACATTGGCTGCGTACAATTTCATCGTTTCTTCTCTCGTCTCATACCTTCCTGAAAAATGATTTTCCACCAAACACAAATTTGTAAACACGTCCAAGTATTCTATGTTGATCCCCAATGCTAGTCTACTTCCTGCTATTAACGCTTCATATTCAGCCTCATTGTTAGTCGCCATGAAATATAGGCTAATAACGAATTCAAATTCTATGCGATCTGGAGATAAAAGGTGGATCCCGACCCCTCCTCCATTACTTCCTGCTATTAACGCTTTTCATCTCGTATGTTCTGATGATACCAAATGCTTCATCTAAATGGTGCATGTGCTCTTCAGCCTTGAGACTTTTGACTAACATGTCATCTATGTACACTTCCATTGGCTTTCCGATCTGATGGTAAAAGTTGCTCAAGCCAAAAGGCATCCTTCTTCAAGCCAAAAGGCATTACCCTGTACTAATATACCCATGTTTCAATTACAAATGCCATTTTGCTCTGATCTTGCACTACCATGAAGATCTGATGAAAACCACTTTTCGCACCCATCATACTCAATAGTGCACATCCTGCAGTTGAATCGACTAATAAATCTATTCTGAGCAGAGGGAAATGATCCCTAAGACAGTGTTTATTTAAATCTCTATAATCCACACACATTATCCATGTTGCATCTTTCTTCATGACTAGAACGACATTGCTCAACCATTCTGAAAACCTCAAGACGTATATATGTCCAACCGCCAAGAGTTCATGTACCTCTTTTTTCGGCCGCTTCATTCTTTTCCTTACTAAAGTTTTGTTTCTTTTGCCACACTAGCTTTGTACTTTTGTCCACACTTAGCCGGTGCACTATGATTCTGGGATTTATTCCTTGTAAGTCAAAATTTGTCCAGGCGAATATATCTGAATTACGCCTGAGACAACCTACTAATGTGACCTCTATTATTGATTCTAATCCTGCTCCAATCTTTATTATCTTCTCAATACTTTCACTGAATAATTGAGCGGTTTTGAATTCCCCTAAAGGTTCCATTTTACATTCTTGCCATTATTTCAGCAGTTGGTTTTCTGTTTTTTCCCGACTTTGCTCCTGAAACTCGGGTTGTTTTCCATTCTCATCTATAACCTCTTTGGACGTCTTCTTTGATTTGGGTGAACCATCCGCTCGCATCTGATGTCTATTTGTTATCCTAGCTATTTATATCTAAAAGTAATTTAAGCGGTGTTCCCCACAGATGGCGCAAATATTTAGTCTTATTTCGTTCGGGTAATAAAACACCGTAAAACTTTACAAGGACTAATCAATTGCCAAAATAATATTAATATATTACAATGAATGGACTATCTTGGTTCGAAACACTTACTGCATATTACAAGCAATGATTACTTTTGACATCCTATTTAGACAAAGATTCAAGAAGATCGAACCGATTCCGTTTGATCTATGTATATCGAACATTGGTGATTCGGTGATGCTGCTTTTGATTTTGTGGTGCATTGAATGATATGGATTCGATGCTATGAATCTCGAGTAGCTGCGGTTCAATCTTGGTCAAAGTCTGTACGGACAGTGTCGAACGGAGTTGAGAATCGAATGGTAAAGTGTATCGAACAGAGTTGGTTCGATATCTAGGGTTGGTAGTCTGTATGTTCTGCTCCCCGAGAAGATGATGAGACGAGGTATTTATAGACCCCGTTCCATGGGTCCCACTAGCTACTTGCACATGAGTATTGAAGTGGGGCCGTTCGATCGAACTAAAGTCGTTCAATACTTGATTAACATCAAATTGTGCGTGTTCGATGTACTACTGCAGTGAGGCCGACCCAATATTAGTATTGGATCACTCCTAAAATATTCCATCAATATATAATCTATTAATAATATAAGCAAATGCATCACATGGAAGTTTGTGACACCAAGACCAAAACTTCCCCACTACTCCTCTCTCTTAAATTCAAAATCATGCAAATCTTAAAAAAAATTCAAAGTTAAAATTTAACAACCCCACAATTCAAAGATGCATGAGAATTAAGGAAATTATCATTTAAGTATTTAACTTCCCGTAGCAATTATTATTTTTTTTTTTTACAAAAATCACGTTCTCTCTCTCCAAAAAAGGCGATTGTTTAATCTAGCAATTTAACCACCTATACTTCGTTATTTAAGCAAATATCCACACATTTCTTTCCATGTTGTTTCCTTTAGCTCTACGATTTTATTCAATTGTTTAATATATTGTAATACCCAAACCCCGTGATGTATCCACTCCCTTTTTTTCTCCAACTTTATGTAGTTATTTTTAAAAAAAATTCAATTATCTAGCGTACGTTACTCTATTTTCTTTATTTCAAAACAATTTGAATTTGAATTTAACTACCCATAAATAATCCATATATTCCCACGATGAGGCATTTCAATTGTTTCATTTTCTTTTCCTTTTATCGTTCAATTTGAATATTTCTTCTTTTCCTAAAATCTTTTCATTCTTATATTTTCAGTTTGATTTCGTATATTCTGATCTGTTCGATTTTCTTTTTTCGATTAATTGTTGTTTTCGCATTACTTAAATTATGCAGAACACTTAATTTTATCTCTTTAATTTGTTCTGATTACACATTGATCATTTTTTGATTTCTCTATTGTTTAATTATGAATTTTTTGTTGCAGTGTACCTAATTAAATTCATTATCAAGTTAAATGGGAGGGACGAGATTCGTTCAACTTTGAAGGAGGTGATTGGATAATAATTTCTAAAATGTTTTTTTATTCATTATTTTCTTCCATTATTTTGCATTTTTTTTCTTCAATGACGGTCTTTTAAATTATTTTGATATGGTATAATTTTGATATAAATGGTTTTGATTGTTATTTCATTCTCTTGAATCTTAATTGAGTAATTATTGGTTTCGCTACTCTAATAGATATCACTTTAAGATCTTTTACATTTTTTTAAACAAATTAATTTAAGGTTCGCCTGCTTTTGTATTTGATTTAAGACGTTATTTATTAATCACATTAAACATCTTTACTATTTTGGTTTTATCAGTTAACATGGACTTGATTTTCTCTTTGCGATATTGAGTAGTTATTTTATTGGTTTTCAAACTTTTGCAAGTTAAGCTATATTGTATTAGATCCTTTGATCTATTTGAATTCTTGATTCAGATTTTTCTACATATTTTGTTTTTCATTTTTTTTTTGAATCCTTATCTAACTCCAATATTTTAGCACCTTTTACCAAACTTTTTAAAACTGTGTGGGTTAGTTATATACATTGAGATTTTTAAGTATTAACCAAAATGCAGAATATCAAGATGATTTTTAATTTATTCTTTATTCTTTACTCTTCATTCTCAATCTATTTTACTGCTTCTTCTATTTTGATAAGGATTTTATTCAGATTTACGATATATATTGAGTTGTTGGTAAAGATCTTTAAGCTTGGCAGTTTGTTATGGATTTGATTAGGATTTTGAGATTATTTTTTAAATAACTTTGAAGATCTTTAACATTAATAATTTTTTTTTGAAGAAATATTTTATTTTTATATTTCATAGTAATAAGTTAATGCTCTTCGTTATGAGTTATGTATCACATCTTTAATTTTTTTTTATTTTGACCTATACAACTCAAAATTCATTTGTTAGAACCCTTATTATTTGTGGTTCTCGGGTTTAATTTGTTGTACAAGTTCTCTTTGTTCATGTGTATTTAATTATTTTTGTTAACCCTAAAAATTAAATAAGGAATTAAAACGAATTAAACAAAAGGTTAACCCTAAAGCTAGTGATTCAATCTGAGGTGATACTATCGTCCCACTCCCGACGAGGAAGATATACTCCTGATGAAGTAGCAATCTCGAGTGTCACATATCCGATTGCGGTACGACGTGACACCCGAAAAAATACTAAAGCCCATCAGATGTCACTAATCCGCTCGGTCACCGACCCGAAGAGGCACCAAAACGTTCCTTGGAAAGTCATGATGAATAAAGAAAAGATATCAAGGCGGCTTCGGAAAAAGAGTAAACACCGATGGATCCGCGCAACTCCGATATCCATCAATGCGCCAAGAGAAACCACAACGGTCCACGGGTCCCAAAACGCGTGAAAACATCCCCCACGGAACACTCTAAAGCCTAAAAAGCCATCAGACCGTTCACCCCGAAGAACAACGCCTCATTTGAAGTACAGAAGTCATCGGAGACGCCTGCCACACAAATCCAAGTCAAGAACGTTACACCATTGGAGTCAAAAAGCCATCAGAAGGTTAACCCCTAAAGAACTAACGCCTTATTAAAGACCGAAAGCCATCGGAACCCGCATCACGAAGACTCAAACACGAAGACGTAACCCTACTTAAGTAAAGACGCCCTCGGAGCCCATCCCGCGAGCAAGAAAGAGCAAATATACCTATCGGATTACACCTCTAAAAGAAGACAACACAAAAATCAACTACTATTGGAACTGCAACAACATCGGACGAGCACCTCACATCGCCTATCCAACATCCCCAAAAGATTCAGCCCATCGGAAAGAAGAAGACAGAAGAGCCCGGTCATCGAAGTCCCCCATAATCATCGGAAGAGATAGTCCCTGTCAGTGCCTCGTCAACAGGATAAAGCATATGTTATCTTCTCACACATGCACAGTGACACATGTATTAAACACATGCACAGCCTGTATGGATGCATACACGATGACACCTGCCCCTAAAATAGACCCTTTAAAATGGGTGTCCTCGTGAGAAAAGAAAAAGGAGAGGGGACACAAAAAAAAAGAGGGAGAGATTTTTTGGATAAAGAAAACAGCTTAGAGTGGATTTCAGTGAATACAAAGAGGGATATTTTCGTAATTTTCTTATGTGCCTTACTTTTTGAACCACGGACAGGGCGTTCCGACCCAAAAATAATTCAGTTAATTAAGGTATAATTCCAAACCTGTTAACAATTTTATTTTTGATTTGGGTGGATTTAGAAAAAGAAGGAAAAAAATAAAGACTTCCTCAAACTATACACATATAATTATGAACTTTATTTTCTTCCGATTCTTTTGGTAGGCTTTTGTTTATTTCTGGCTCTTATTCCGTTCTGAGATTTTTGATAAACTTTTGCCACGCTGTAATCATCGGGGACATGTTTTCGTGGGTGCGGGAACTGGGAAAGAGAATAAATAATTGATGATGTGTGTAAGGAAATTATATGAAAAGAGAATAAAATCAAAGATTTAGTTTCAGATTTTCTAGGATTCTCCAAAATAAAATAATCGCAAATGTTTTAGTGGAGAAATTCATGATTCTGGAGTTAAATTCATTTTTCTATGAAATGTTTATTCATAACATTGCTTCATAACTTTTTTTTTTTGATAATTAAAATATAATACCAAATCAGAAATAAAAGTCATTACAAAAGTTTGTGATGGGATAGCCACCATCACAAAAGCAAGAATTGGGAATGTTATGATCATTAAAATGATAAGACCAATTACACAAAAAAGACCACTTTGCGAGGTTGTGCGCAGCACCATTCGCATTGCGATTAACAAAAGAAAAACGCCATTTAGGCCATTGCTCTTTAAACTTCCTGAGACGAATGATCAATGAACGGATGGCCCATGGAGAAGGCTTATCTAAATCTGAGATAGCTTCAATAAGGTTGAGGGAGTCGGATTCCAGCAAAGCATATTTAATCTTAGCAAAGGAGAGACAATTACAAGCATGAAGCAACGCCAAAGTTTCAGCCACAAGAGAATTCATGCAATGGTGGGATTTACTAGAGGCAAAAATAATAGTTCCATTCCAGTCTCGAAGGATAAAAGACGCAGAGGCTTTTCCATCTTTGAACGCCGCATCGCAATTTGCTTTAACCCAACGAGTAGGTGGCCTATTGCAAGGTCTAGAGATGGCCGAATTCGGAAGAATTTTCTTAGATTTGTGGACAGCCCAATGCTCCTTAGCCAAGCTCTCAGCTTTTATAGTAAAGTCCTGCACTGAAAGAGAAGGTTTGCCGTGAGAAACATTATTGCGATTTTGCCAAATAAGGTCACAAAAAACAGCAAAGTAAACAAGTCCATTCTCCCTATCAATATCAGAACTAAAAAAATTCCCAGAATTTAGCAAGAACAAAGCCAACCAAGCTTTAATATTCCAATTTCGAAAAGGGTCTAAATTAAGATGCCACCTTGAGAGTAGCCAAATCTGAGCAGTAAAAGGACAATTTAAAAAAATATGCTCCAGAGTTTCATTTCCAGAATTGCAAACTGGACATGAAGTATCCAAAATAGTGAAAATGTTGGCCAGTTTACCTTTAACAGGCAAAGCATTAGAAAAAATTTTCCAAATAAGAAGTTTGTGTCTTTCATGGAGTCTAGAAGCCCAAAGTTTCTTAAGAATGGAGTTGTCCATGGGAATTAAAGGGCGATACATGTGACCTTGAGAGAAATGAAAAGCACTTTTTGAGGAAAAACTTCCAATCGTAGAGGGAACCCAAAAAGGGGTGGGGTCTTGATCAAGAGGATGAATTTGAATTTTCAATATCTCTTCCACAGACTTTTGTTCGAAGACTAGAGTAAGTTTATCTAAGTCCCAGTTAGTAGAATCATTCAAAAACAATGACTTAACAAGAAAATAGGCATTAGGATTAAAGACAGAAGGACTTCTTGGTTTGGGAAGAAAATTTGAAATAGAAGGAACCCAAGGATCAAGCCAAGTCCTAAGCTTGCTATCGTGGTGAACCGAAAAACAAGCACCTCTTTGAATAAGATCTCTAGATTTCAGAATGTCATTCCAAATCCACGATTTATGGGTTCTAGCATTTGAGACCGAGAGAAAATCATCTTTACGAAGATATTTAGCTTTAAAAGTTTTCACCCAAATGGAGTCGTGATTTGTAAGCATTTTCCAAGCAAGTTTGGAGAGGAGAGCTTTATTAAAATCTAACATCTTTCTAAAGCCCAAACCACCTAAGTATTTAGGGAGACAGATTGAGTCCCAAGCTTTAAGAGCAAGAAAATTGCCATTAGAATTTTCACCCCACCAAAATTTACGAAAAGCAGCATCTAAAGAGTTACACATGTTGATGGGAATGAGAAAATTTGACATGACATAAACGGGCTGAGAAAGAGCCACTGATTTTAAAAGAGTTGTTCTACCAGCTTGCGAGAGACAAAATTTTTTCCAGGAGGCAAGACTATTCAAAACTTTAGAGTTCAAATCCACAAGAGCTTCTTTACGAGATTTAATTTTTCAAAAAGGAAGACCAAGATGAGAATCCTTGTGATTACAAATATTAACTCCAAAGAGAGCAAGAATGTCAGATTTCACCTGAGCGTCGGTATTAGCACTGAAATGTATGAAAGACTTGGTTTTGTTAATAAGCTGAGAAGACCAATCCGAGAATGTAATGAGGATGTCATTAATAACAGCTGCATTACTCATTGTGGCGTGGCCAAAAATCACCAAGTCATCCGCATACATAAGATGGGATATAGAGGGGCTGGTCCTCGAGACCTTAATACCTTTGAAAAGGCCAACATGTTCCTGGTTCACTAAAAGACGAGAAAAAAGTTCAGCAAAAATAAGAAAAAGGTAAGGGGACAAAGGGTCTCCTTGCCTAATGCCTCTCGTCGGTTTAAAATAACCAAAAGTAGAACCATTAATCAAAACAGAGAAAGAAGAGGAGGTAATACATTCTTTGATCAAATTTACAAATTTAGCATCGAAACCAAGACAAGAAAGGATGCGAAAAAGTAAATCCCACTCCACTCGATCAAAAGCCTTAACGAGGTCAATCTTGAAAGCAAAAAGGCCGAGTTTACCTCTTTTGTGATGGATACAGTTCATGATTTCATTAGAAAGGATAGTATTATCGTTAATATTACGACCTTTAATGAAAGCAGATTGAAAAGGAGAGATGAAACTATGAAGATGCAACTTAAGCCTATTAGCCAAAATCTTGGAGCAAGTTTTGTACGTGATATTGCAAAGACTAATAGGCCTAAAGTCTTCCACAACCTGCGCATTTGCCTTCTTAGGAACAAGAGCAATAAAAGTGTGATTAAGAGCTTGCAAAAAAGGAACCAGTTTTGAAAAAGTCAATCACTGCTTTGGTGAAAATATTCTTAGTTGTATTCCAAAAGTTTTTGTAAAAAGCTGCCGGAAGACCATCGGGCCCTGGACTTTTATTAGAGGCAAAAGAGAAAAGAGCATTTTTGATCTCTAAAGGCGACGGAACAGCACATAGAGCATCATTATCATCCTTGTTAATCATGGCAGGAAACAAGTTATCCAAATTTAAAGGATAAGGCGGTGAACGAGGGTTAATATCAGAAGCAAAAATGCATTTAAAATAATCAACAAAGCAAGTACCAATATCAGTCCAATCACTAGCAAATGACCCATCTGGCTTCAAGATAAAATCAATACGGTTAAACTTTGAGCGAATGATAGTCTTAAGATGAAAATATCGGGTATTAGCATCACCATCTCTTAACCATTTATCTCTCGATTTTTGGCTCCAATAAGTACATTTTCTTTTAAGCCACATATCATACTCAGTTTGAAGGTTTTTTTCAAGTGCAATATTAGCGTCAGTTTGGGGACCAGCCTGAAGAGCATGAATATCAGAGGCAATTTTCTTAATGGATTTATCAATATTACCAAAGCAATTAACATTCCAATTTCGAAGCTCACTACGCACATTTCTAGATTTAGCAAGAAGTTGTAATAAAGGGGGACCAGGGGTAGTTTTGTTCCAAGCAACATCAATCAGATTAGCACAAGTAGGATCAGTTAACCACATAAGCTCAAACCTGAAAGGCCTAGGGCCTTTAGAAGATTCCTTATGAGTTTCGAGGGTGATAGGCCTGTGGTCGGAGGCAATCGCCGTATGGTGAGCAACTTGAGCAAAAGGGAATTGGAGGCACCATTGTGGATCAGCAACTCCCCGGTCCAAGCGCTGCTGAATATTTGTGGTCCCTCCTCGCTTGTTATTCCAAGTGTAATCATCTTCTGAAAATCCCAAATCTAAAAGAGATAGGTTATCAAGGTCAGTTTGTAAACTATGTTTTGAGGAACTAGCAAAAGAACGACCACCCGCTTTATCTTGAGGGCTACATATATCATTAAAATCGCCCATAACAGCCCAAGCACCAAGAAAATTTTCCTTTAAAAATTTCAAGTGCTTCCAAAACTCAATTTCCCTTTACGATCTGAACCCCGTACATTGCTTCATAACTTGCAAACTGGGATTTTATACTACAAATAACTTTCATTGTCTACAAAAACATGATTATCCTTTATGCAATAATTGAAACTTCAAGACTTTTTATTTTATTTCCACTTTGCAAAAGAGATGTTTGCAATGCTATTGTTGGTTTACGTCCGGACTACGTAGTGTAGTGACTTTCGTAAATATTTTATGTAACTTAACAATTAATAATCACATCTATTGAATGTAATTTTATTGCTGTAACAGAAAATACGGTAAAAAATTACTGAAATATTTTTTGGTCAGGTCTAGATATTATCTCATAAATTACAAATAAAGATAGGTGATAAAACAAAAAAGTACTCTTTGCACTAAAACGAAATTTGCATGCGGTCTCCGTGCGCTCTTTTTTGCTAGTAATCTTATAAGAAATGTGTAGTTCATCAATATTAAATTCACATAGCAATATAACCAAGACACTGAAAATCATAGCAGCAATTACTTGTAACAATAATATAACGCGTGAAAATTGATGACAAATGGCAATAGTACAACGTTTTGACCGAAAGACCAATCTCTAGTGTCAGGGTATCAGATCAGGGCTCCCTGACTAACAATATAAATGCCACAAACATGAAATGATATAACTACTGCATCTCAGTCGATTATATACAGATTGATCAAGTAAAGTACTCCTGAACCATAATTAATGTGTGATCATATATAATCTCTTCTTAACTTGTAATTATATAGATTTATTAAATATTATATACTGAATTATCTGCTCATAGAAAACGACGTTGGGAAATATGCTTTCTTTATTTTCTGTTTGTCGGCCAGCTAATCGCACTCGACTTGGTGGCAAGTGAGATTCGTTTATAAATTTACTAATTAGAGTTGACCGTTTTTGTATCACTGTCAATTCTGTCATCTTTCTTCTGTGCTAGATAATATTTTCTATAATAGTTAGTAAGAAGATGATTGAGGATATATATTTCTTATGGACATGAAAGTGAATGAATTTAGGCCTTTCGCCATAGTAGTCCGCTCTTTACATGCATGAATATTTCTATAAACAATTTGTAATTTTTGCTATCATAATTTAAAAATACTTTTGAAAAAAATTACTGCACTAAGTAAATTAGTAATTATCGGCCAAAATCTTATAACTATACAAAAACTTGAATAATACAATAATAAAAATAATAATAATAATAATAATAATAATTTTGAAGGCCCTCCCATATATACAAAAGCATATTTGTTAAAGCAAAAGTACTGCCAAAAGGCCTGATACATGGTATCTTTGTATTATTTTTTGTTTTTCCTTTGGACAAATTTAAGAATAGCCATGCCGGAACACCTAACATAACATGTTTGACAAGTTACTTTTGAGCACAAAAGCTTCATCATACAAGCCAAATGAAGCTATAGCAAGTAACGATGCAGATGGACTTTTAATAGAGTACCGAAAGTTACTATGGAAATACGTGCATCAAGTTCCTTAAAATGTTAATTTGTACATTAGCAAACCTAGAATTAGAGGCCAGTTCCCTTCTTCATAGGTATATTTCTTATAATTTTCTACAAAGGCAATTCTAACTTACGAGCAGATGCATGGTGTGACAATTCAAAATTCAAATCTCATTAATTAAGTGAAACTTTGGGAACGGATCCGATATATTTTCGACCCCAATGCTGTCGGTTATCAACCCATGCACCCTACTCCCAAAAGGTAATTTTCATATTTTACAAGTCCCATAAATTCGTAAGCAGACAAAGAGGCATGTGGGGAATTAATGCCCCGTGTGATATGGTTTTGATATACACCAAATATTCGTATTAGTAAGTTTGCATAACACCTACTAATTTTTTCCCACAAATAAATAATACATAAAAAAAATTGGTGAATTTGGAGTGGGTGGGGAAGGAGATTTAAATTCTAGTGAATTCCAAGATTATAATCTTGCAAATCAAATTGCAAATGAATGATCACAAATCAACTTTCTATCAAAAAAAAATTGATCATAAATCAACGCTACAAGAATAGGCACCCTTTTTCCACCAGAAAACGGCGACTGGACTCCGGTCAGAAGCTTTTTCGACCACTTCCGATCGGAGTCCAGTCGCAAATAACAATGACGATTGGATTTTAATCGCAAAAGCCATACGCGACTAAAATCTAGTCGCAAACCTTTGGCGGGACAAATTCCCGCCAAAGGTGTTGCCCTAGTTTCGGCCCAGCTGGCCGCGCAGCTGGGCTGAAACTACCGACTGAGTCGTAGTCGGTAATGCCCTTATTTGCGACTGCAGCACAGTCGCTAATGAGGAAGATATTTTCTATAAATACCTCTCTCCTCTTCCCTCATTCTCACACATCTCTCTCTCCCCCTCTTAATTCCCAACGCCCCCAGCCTTTTAGCCACCGGGTTTCTGTCAAAAACCGGATTCGGTAAGTTTTTTCGCATTTTTCTCACTTTTATGTCATATTTATTGTTTAAATATGTATTTTATATGTCAAATTGTTAGAATTGTTTAGATATTGTAGAAATTGTTAGACTTTAGTTACTATTTATGCCTTTAGGAATTGTTAGGCAATTAGGCCTTAAATATTATGTACCTTTATGAATTGTTAGGCTTTAAATATTATTTATGCTGGTAACGGTTATTTTATTTCTCTTGATTTTGTGGGTGGGTCGGAACGCTTGCCTGAATTCGAAGAATAATATATGACTCTTGGATGATTCAAAAGTAGCTTCCTATTTTATTCATTACATTCCCCTCTATATATAGGAGCAAGTTTGGATACAAGTGGTTGTGGTGCATGTATGTTTTCTGACAAATGTTACACGCATGCTTATAGGCGTTGAGTCACATTGCTATGCTCCTGACGATTGTTGGGTAGGTGCTGACACACCTTTGGATAGTGCCGCCATTGGGCTCCGATAGCATTTAATAGAAAAGGTGATATTTTTACATTCATTCGTTTTCTTTTTTGGGGGGATAGGAGGTCTTATCGAGAATCAAGATGGAGTTGATGCCCTGTGTTATAGCGTATTTGTATCGTATCCTAATGAGGCAGCTGCTAGGGTGTTCGTGAAGTTATTTAAAACCTTCGACACCGCTCGCGAGAGCTATACCCTGTGAACTGCTTATCGTGATTCAAGGAGATAGCGGGGTACCGTTTTACCGGTATCGGGAGCAACATCTAAGGCTACTGATAATGAGGTAGATCTTCGTGATGCGCCGAGGGTACCGTGAAGGAAAATAGGTTTAACACTAGCCCGCCCAGTTTTTGTTGCCTTCATTTTCCGATGGAAGAGGAATTTTGTTAGGTGGAATCGAGGCCGCCCTTTATTTTCTTTGATGACGTGGCACATTTTAGTCCACGCCTCTTAGCGGCGGGAAAAGCGGTGTAACTGTTCGAATGTTTAGGTTTTTGCGCCCATCAATGTAGTGTCATGGGGGAGGGGGTGGGGGGTGGGGAGGGGTGGCTCATTTAATAAGGAGTCGTGGGCAATTAAACTCCTACCATTTCTTAACTCCTAGGGTTATAAGTACCCCCTTCTTTCTCTTTTTTTCCACACTTGTAAATTTTTGAGCTTCAATTTTTCAGAGCAAACTTAGCTTTTCTCTCTGCAAATCCAGCTCCCACTTAGCGATTTAAGTTCTTGCCCTTCTAAGGTTTACTGATGGCATCTTTTTCAAACATTGACCTCACTTCTACCGCCTCGATTTCCGGTGCCGCCATTTTCTCGCACGCTTCTGATCCTCCGGTGATAACAGGGCTACTGTGCCAACCACTCGCAAGCGAGGTGCTGCGGTGGTGGCCGCGGCGAGTGGTAGCGAGAGCGCTCCTCCCAAGAAGAAGAACAAGACTAAGAAAATAGCTGATAAGAGCGTCGTTCCTTGGAATATTCAAAAGGTGGAGGCCACCATCAGCACCGCTACTACCGCGGAAGTGCAAAAGCAGTTTACGGATTTGGAGGTAATGGTACCTTGGGCAGATCAAACGGGGAATGTTGCTCTGCTGAAGCATCTTATGGTTTGTTATGTGCAAATGAGTTGGGGCTATGATATTTCTTTTTGCCATTCTTTTGCAAGGTATTTAAGAATTATGACATATGTCCGAGTCATCTTACTCCAAATAGCTTTGATGTTCTATCTCTTTTCATCTTTTGGTGCTTAATTAAGGGTATCGGGTGCACGGTTGAGAGGTGTTTCACGATCTTTGAGTTGCTGGTATCCCCCGGGAGGGGGGGAGGGGGCTCTTTTATATTACTTCGCCCATCGCAATTCTGACGATCGCATTTTGGATTGAACTATTACCTCGCACAACACTTGGAAGAATTCTTGTTACGCCTCTAGATGGGGAATGGGACATGCTTGTTACTTAGAGGTGGCCAAAATCTCCCGAGAGAGTTTTGGACGATACGATGACCTTTCTTCCAGTGTTCGAGGTGAAGGCATGGATAGAATCCTCGGTGTTTCTAGGCCTATATCGGACCGTGGGGTTCAGTTTATCGCTCCTCTCGATACGATGGCGCAGCCCTTAAGTGTACCTCCAGCCTATGCGGACGCTTTCAATAAGTTGTCTATCCTATCGACATTGATTAAATATTTTAGACAATAGGTCCTAATTGTTTTGTTCCATTATATGGTGCAGATGAGGCTCTGAAGCGTTTCATGATCGTAGGGGTCGAGCTCTATGGTGGCACCGGATCAGGCAAAGGTATCAGAGCTGAAGGAGGTGTTGGGATTTCGGGAGGGTTCGGAGTTTCCACGGAGATGGTTATTCAAGGAGGGTTCCTCCTCCAGTTGGTAAAAGGATGAGAACCCGACCATCAGGAGTTCCTGCTTCCACCGTGTTTTCTCGATCGTCCAGCAGGACTTCGGGGCAGTTCGAGGGGGAGGAGTCAGACAAAGCTCCGATGGACACGGTGCCTATTTCGTTTACCATTGAGGGTGGAAATGAGGACTTCGGTTTAGAGAGGGGTGTTCTGCCTCCTCTTTCTACCCCTCCCGAGGCCGCGTTGGTGCCCTTCTCTGCAGACCCCCTACAACCGTATTCGAGTATATCAACATATAGTCAATAGATAAATCTTCTAGCTCTCATTCTTCGACTTCTTCGGAGATGGCCGATCTCCCATTGTTCACCTCACCTCAGATGGCGCATGGCCCCTCTAGTATAATTGTTTTTCTAGAATCTACTACTCTCTTTTCGCAAGCTCTTGGTGAGTATCCAACTTGCTTTAGGTATTTATGCGATACTTGCGTAGACTTCTTTACCTAATGAGTGTGTGCCTTTGCAGATGAGGGGAAATCTCTGATGTCTTTGGAAAGGAAAGGCTCCGATGGACAATGCTTTTTACCTGGGTGAGTATTACATTATCGTCCTTCCTTGGGTAATTGTTTTAGGGCAACTCGCTTACTTCGTTCCCCCCCCCCACCCCCTTATTGTGTATGTAGGAGAGGAGTTATTGCAAGCTTCAAGGGGAGTGTCTAAGACTTTTATCTCTTATTTGGCCTTTATCCTAGGCGGGATCCTCTTTTGTTATCCATAGGGATGTGCCCTCTGAATATTCGTTGACTGGGAATGCTTGGCTGTTGGACGAGCTGATGTTTGTAACCCCCGTATTTGCTGACTCCTCCCTTCCTCCTCCTAAAGGGTCTCTTCTTGCCATCCTATCTGATTCTCCCATCGTGACCCAAGTTCCTTATTCAGGGGGCACTTCTATTGGGACGCATTCTTCTTTAGGTATTCTCGGTTTGGGCAGCGTACCCCCTTTGGAAGGGGTGGAAGAGGCTATTGGCACTATCTTCTGCTTCTTCGCTTCGACTAACGCTCTGTCGACCGATGGGTTGCAGTTTCTCAAAGCCTGCGTCAATTGGATGGCTCTAATGGTATGCCGCTTTTCTTTATTTTCCCCCTTTTGTGATACCTATAAGTCCTTTCTTTATGTTTTTTAATTTTAGTTTTAGGCGCCTAAAGTTCTTTCCGTTGTCTTACTTGAGGTCGGGAAACTATGGGAGAATGCAACTGGGGCCGAGGAGAAATATAAGAAGTTAGAGGAAGAACATAGGGTTTTTCAAGAAAAACTAGCTAAGTGTCAGTCAGCTTTGGAGAAGGCTACTCTTCGAATGTATGTGTTCGATGTTAAGACCGCTCACCTTCGGTCATCTGTATCGCAGTTGGAGGCTTCAAGTTTGGTTTTGAGGGATATGGTCTAGCTCCTGGAAAAAGAGAAGACTATTGGAGAGTTAAGGGAGGCGGAGCTACATAAAGATTTGGAGCAGGCCCTTCATTGGGTGGATGCGTTGACGGAGGAGTTATCGAAGGCTCCGGTATTGGAGGGTATCCCTTCTGAAGTTCTGCAGACAAAGTTAGATACTGGAGTTAAGTATGCCCAAGAGAAGACATTTAGGTAGTGCCATACTGCTTTTGCTTGAAAGAACCATGGATATCTTATGGGCCATCTGCTTTGGGGGTTCCTCCAGTGTGTTGGGCAGTCCCGAAAGGAGGGGATGTTGCAGCCGGGGATAGATATACGCGAACTGGATATCCATGAGATGGTGAAGACTTATGTGGAAGAAGATTATGCGCTTTTCGATAAGCATAGCTCCCGCACTCCTCCTTTTCCATCTGATCCGAGTACAAGAATCCCCGTTGCCACAGTGCTTCTAAGGCCAGTAATTCCTCGGAGGGTACTCCCTTTGTCCATTCCTTCTTTAGCTGTGCCAACCAGCGTCCTCTATGAAACGTCTCCCCGCCTTCTACCTCAACTCCACCTTCCACTGATGCTTAGGACTTTTAGATATTGGTTCCTTCGCCTTTAGTTATTGCTATACCATTATGTTGCTTTTTTGTTGTTTTTTTTTGGATGGCTTCCTCCTTGTACTTCGAATACTCGAACTTGATGAATATTAGTTCTTCGATGCTGACCTCAGGTTTGCCTCGTTTTTGTACGGATATGCACGACTTTATGACTTGGTATTTTTTTGACATGTTGGGGACTTGAGCTTTTTTCTTTAAGGTTGATGTCCGCGTTTGGGACCTATCTTCATCCACGTGGGGCAGTAACTGCGTGTTTCTGCCTCATCATTGCATGGGTGATGGTGAGGAATATTTTTCTTTCCTCTTGGGAATTGGCGACATGTGTTCCTTCGGGTACATGAGTGTCAGGCAAAGATTGGTTAAGGTTGCCGCAGGACTTGGGCGCCCCTCGAGTTGCCACGGAGCCCACTTAAGTGATTGTTGACTATATATTCTTCTGAGTCCTAAACATTCCGTTTCACTTGATCCAAAGCATACCTTTTCCCATAAATAACTTTTTAAAAGCCTTTGGCAGAAAGTGAATTCTTGACCTCTTGTACTTCTTCCTCTTTTCCCCCCTTTTTTGGTCACTCTTGTATTGGCTGATTAGTGTGATAACTTATCATAGCTATAAGGTGTATACTATGACTCCTCCTCTTTCTTTTTGTTCTCAAAGTAACTCTCTCCCTATTCGGAGGTCCACATTGATGTATGTTGTACATCGTAATCTTGATGAAGGTGTAATCACAAATTCTTGATCTCTGTATTAAAAGACAAGAAAAGATTACAAAATAAATTTGTATAAAATTTAAAGTGCAATTGTAGTGCAATCTCTATTAATCCTCTGATTCTTTTCTACAACAAGTGATTTTGGAATTTGGTTGACTTGAGAGTGGATTTGATTTTGATCTCTTCCACTTGTATTTGAGTTGAACGTTAATCCAAGGGCTTTTGAGCTTGATCTTGAATTAACGATCTACTTGAATTAGCGACGCACAGTTTGATCTTCGTCTTGAATTTGTTGAATGTCAATCTTCTTTAGAGGAATCTTGATCTTCAAAATATTTGGGTATTTGACAAACGTTGATATGAGGGCTTGCCGGCTTGATCTCGGATCGAACGAAAACTTAATTTGACACTTGGTTTGAAGGCTGATGAAGAGTGATATGATCTTCGTCTTCAGTTCTTCGAATATGTTGAGGCTTGATCTTCTTTGAATGGACTTTGATCTTCAAGAACGGTTTCTCGAGGGTCTTGTGACTTGATCTCGAATCAAAACGAACTTTGACTTGAAGATTGTTGAAGGACGCTATGAACTTGACTTGAACTTGTTGGATTTCTTGAACTTCGATCTTCTCGGATGGAGCACTATCTTCAAAAAACAATTATTTGATGGACTTGAGCCATGACGCCGGATCAAATGGTGGTTTTCGCCCAGAACGCCTTGAATGCCGCGAAGAACGCTTGAAGATGGATGAATTTGATGGAGCGAAAAACTTAGAGCTTTTCCCTCTTCATCTTGTAAATATTTTGTGTATGTTTTTTTTCCTTCAAGACCACCTCTATTTATAGTTGTGGAGTGAATCTCAATTAGAATCTCTTGATGGGATGAACGGTTGAGATCGCGTCTACAATTTCTTGATATGGAAGAATTTATATAAAATAATTTTCTTTCCATCTCTTGAATATTGAGACCTGGTGGGGAATTCTTTCCTTGTGTTGAGATTTGGTGGAGAATTCTTTCCATCTCTTGAAGATTGAGACTTGGAGGAGAAGACTTTCCATGTCTTGAGATTTGATGAGCAATTATTTCCTTGTCTTAAGATTTAATTAATATATTTATTTTAATCCCTCAAAATATTAAGATTAAATAAAATATATTTTGTATTTCTTGCATCTTAAGAATTATCATCACTTAATTTAATTAGACACAAAATTTAAGTGTCAACAAATTTCCCCCTCGAGACTTGTTCACGATTTGTGTTGAAACGCACGAGTGAGTGGATAAGTCTCGTCATGTTTCTTCTTCTTGTTCTCGTGCTTCAATTTCAACCACCATAAATCCACTTCTTGAGGTTAGAACATTTGTGAGCTTCATCATTGGATCCATCAACTTGAATGTTGCATGAGCATTTTTTTTTTTTTGGGATATGACTGGGCTAAAAATGAACTTCTAGCTGCCTACGTATTCAATGACGGAATCAAGTCATGACGTAGTTCAAAAGAAATCAAGATTGATTTAGAAGGGGTGTCGTACACAGTTTCTACTCATGCGGGCCAGGAGTAACGTGCAGTTTAAGCTCGTGTGCGGAGCATTTGATTTGGACATTTGTAGACAGTTTTATCTCATATCTAGGAGACTTTGACTTGAAGGATATGTAGGCCTTTTGGCTCGTGTCTAGGAGACATGGAAATTTTAAGGATCTGTAGACCTTTTGGCTCGTGTTTAGGAGACTTGAAAATTTGAAGGATTTGTAGACCTTTTGGCTCGTGTCTAGGAGACTTGCACATTTGTTTTGAAGACTTGAATTTGAAGGATTTGTTTTGACTTCAAAATGTAAACAGTTTATACTCGTGTTAAGGAGAATGTTGATAGTTTAAACTCTTATCAAGGAGTACATGATTTGACACTTAATTTGAAGATTTTAGATAGTTTAAGCTCGTATCAAGGAGCATTTGATTTGGACATTTGTAGACAGTTTTATCTCATATCTAGGAGACTTTGACTTGAAGGATTTGTAGACCTTTTGGCTTGTGTCTAGGAGACTTGAAGACTTCAAGGATTTGTAGACCTTTTGGCTCGTGTCTAGGAGACTTGCACATTTGTTTTGAAGACTTGAAGGATTTGTAGACCTTTTAGCTCGTGTCTAGGAGGCTTGAACATTTGTTTTGAAGACTTTAAGACTTCGGCCTTTTTGCTTTGAAAACTTGGACTTCAAGAATTTGCTTTGAGTTCAAATATGCAAACAGTTTATACTCGTGTTAAGGAGAATGTTGATAGTTTATACTCTTATCAAGGAGTGTATATTTGGCACTTAATTTGAAGATTTAAGATAGTTTAGGCTCGTATCAAGGAGCGTATTGGTTGGATCAAAACTTGACGACGCGCCCTCTTCATTGTCATCGTCGTCGTCTGTATCATCGCTTTCAATATCAAGGCCATGAGTTGAGTTTCATCTTTGATAGAGTTTACACTTGTCTCTATGTCATGCGCTCGCGTCGCCAACTCTTCAAAGTTTCTTGGTTTGATTCCTTGAAGTATGTAAGAGATACTCCAATTCATCCCTTGAATGCAAATCTCCATGGCTGAAGTTTCAGACAATTTCTCTTTGCAACTTAAGGATAGATCTCTTCACCTATTGATGTACTCAATCACTGGCTCGTCTTCTTGTTGATAGGAATTTGCAAGCTCAATCATGCTCACGGTACGACGAGTGCTATAAAAGCGATTGAAGAATTTGGTTTGTAGATTGTTCCAATTGTCAATGGAGTTTGGCTCGAGATCTGTGTACCAATCAAAGGGAAAGTCTTCTAGGGATCGGAAAAATTGCTTGACTAGAAGATCTTCATCAGTTCCAGCACTATTACACGTCTCAATGAAGTGAGCAACATGTTGTCTTGGGTCTCCAGTCCCGTCAAATCTTTGAAACTTGGGAGGTTGATAGCTTTTCGGCATTTGCAGTTGCTCTATTCTTTGAGTGTAGGGCCTTGTGTAAGATCTGGAAGTCTTGTGTTGAGCTTTATGATCATTTGCAACTTCTTCAATGAGCTTCCTCACTTGATCGGTAGAGACAAGGCCTTGCGGGAAAAGTTGGATTTGTTTGCTTGGGGACTTAGAATTTTCTCCAACTTCAACATCTTGAATGTTTTTCTCGGCAAACTTTGTGTGTATCATGGTGCCTTGCTCTTCCTTTCTTGAGAAATTTGACTTTTGGCAAAGAGGAGTGGCTTGGATTCTTTCACTTAGGACTTCATCAAACTCTTGAGCTTCGATTCCTTGAGTAGCATTTTCATGCGCCATGCTTTGATCGTCGCTTTCTAAAAACTCTTGCTTTTGTAGATGAGGAGAGACTTCAACTTCGTCGATTGTGGTCTTGATGCATCCTTGAACTCCAATGTTGTTGGTGACTTCTTTGGAATTTTCAACTCTTTCGCACTCTAGCTTTTGGAGAAGACGATTCAAATGTTCATCACGTTTGTGAGTTTGATTTGTAATATTCTCAATGGCTCTTGCAAGCGCCGAAACTTGCTCTTCTAATGAGGATACTTGATCATGTTCTTTTGCTTCATGTCTTGTCCCCGGTGCAAGTGTATTTTTCATCATCGGTTGCGAAGAGCTTCCACTTGTTGCCCTCATTGCCTTCTCCATTGTTGAGCAACTGTTGACTTGTCGTGACTTCGAACTTGCAGACTTGCTAGAAAAGAGATGAGAGGTAGAGATTGTACCACCGGGCGTGCCAAATTTGTAATGACAAATTCTTGATCTCTGTATTAAAAGACAAGAAAAGATTACAAAACAAATTTGTATAAAATTTAAAGTGCAATTGTGGTGCAATCTCTATTAATCCTCTGATTCTTTTCTACAACAAGTGATTTTGGAATTTGGTTGACTTGAGAGTGGATTTGATTTTGATCTCTTCCACTTGTATTTGAGTTGAACGTTAATCCAAGGGCTTTTGAGCTTGATCTTGAATTAGCGATCTACTTGAATTTGCGACGCACAGTTTGATCTTCGTCTTGAATTTGTTGAATGTCAATCTTCTTTAGAGGAATCTTGATCTTCAAAATATTTGGGTATTTGACAAACGTTGATCTGAGGGCTTTGCCGGCTTGATCTCGAATCGAACGAAAACTTAATTTGACACTTGGTTTGAAGGCTGATGAAGAGTGATATGATCTTCGTCTTCAGTTCTTCGAATATGTTGAGGCTTGATCTTCTTTGAATGGACTTTGATCTTCAAGAACGGTTTCTCGAGGGTCTTGTGACTTGATCTCGAATCAAAACGAACTTTGACTTGAAGATTGTTGAAGGACGCTATGAACTTGACTTGGACTTGTTGGATTTCTTGAACTTCGATCTTCTCGGATGGAGCACGATATTCAAAAAACAGTTATTTGATGGACTTAAGCCTTGACGCCGGATCAAATGGTGGTTTTCGCCAAGAACGCCTTGAATGCCGCGAAGAACGCTTGAAGATGGATGAATTTGATGGAGCGAAAAACTAGAGTTTTTCCCTCTTCAACTTGTAAATATTTTGTGTATGTTTTTTTTCTTTCAAGACCACCTCTATTTAGAAGCCGTTTGGTTCAATAGATAAAGTGAGATATCTCAACGTATCTCACTTTATCTCTCGTTTGGTTCTATTGATTAATTTTTCGGGCAGATGTGAGATATGCCTGGATTTTTTGGTTTTATCTCAGAATTTGAGATAAATAATCTCAAATCTACCCCTAAGATAAATAATCTTGGTTTTGCCTTATTTTTACTTTTCATTGAAATTCTCCATTAAACCATGTATAAATTTATAAATTACTTCACTTCTCCATTACATAATTAGATATAATATATATTAAAGTTCCAAATTAAAAGTTTGAACAAAAAACATTATATGCTATATTTATAAGATTATGTGGACAACAACTTTATAGTTTATTGGTCTTTATATACACATATATATATATATATATATATAGAAAAAAAAGCTTTATTGATTGTTTATTTTTAGGTTTTTTAATATTTAGTCACATAATTTATATATTAAATTTTAATTTGCACCATGCAACAAAAAATTCAATTTCGTATGTCTTAGTTTTTTCTTCTTCTTTAAAGGTGATTAAATTATGATAAAAATAAGTAAAAAAATAACAAAATTATTTTATTTGTTTTAATAATTATAAAATTCTTATTGATTCGTAAAATCAAAATAAAGAAGGAAAAAGATTCTAACTTCTTTTTCCCTATTAGTCGAACCTATCGCCCGAATTTTAACAATACGTTTATTATCATAACTAATTTTTATATAACTTTTTGGTAATATATAATAGTGAGAAAAATATACAAATGTCATTGAGTTGAAAACAATAATATGCCTCCACGTTTTATAAAAAAAAAGGATTTCAAGAAAAATGGTTAGTCGGATGTTAATGACCCAAATTAAACAAAAAGCTTTTGAGGTAACCATTTATCTTGATATTTAGTCTTATCAACCAAACAAGTGGCACATAATAGATATCATAGAAATCCTAATTTTTTATCTCATTTCTAATCTATACAATGTTTTTGAGATAAAATTCATCTTTGAAACCAAACGATATTAGATAGTTGTGGAGTGAATCTCAATTAGAATCTCTTGATGGGATGAACGGTTGAGATCGCGTCTACAATTTCTTGATATGGAAGAATTTATATAAAATAATATTCTTTCCATCTCTTGAATATTGAGACTTGGTGGGGAATTATTTCCTTGTGTTGAGATTTGGTGGAGAATTCTTTCCATCTCTTGAAGATTGAGACTTGGAGGAGAAGACTTTCCATGTCTTGAGATTTGATGAGCAATTATTTCCTTGTCTTAAGATTTAATTAATATATTTATTTTAATCCCTCAAAATATTAAGATTAAATAAAATATATTTTGTATTTCTTGCATCTTAAGAATTATCATCACTTAATTTAATTAGCCACAAAATTTATGTGTCAACAGAAGGTTTCCCTCAACATTCAAGGGGAAGAGTTGTAGGAGGCTTATCAACTATATTCGGAAGTTCCTCTCTAGCCTCAATATCGGTTATGCTTCCTACTGATGCTTCTTTAGTGAGTAATATAAGGGAGGTATTTCTGGGTAGGGAGTCGTACCTTCCGATTGATCGCTTTTCTATATTTAACACTATTAATGTGAATGCTTGCAGTTTCCTTGGGAGTGGTCGAGTAGGATCCGTTGTAAGTACATAGTTTTTAGACTCTATCATTACTCTATTTGCCGAGTATCTTCTAGACTCCGATAAGTATGATATTGTCGTGCATCGCCCTTACGGAAGGGCTTATGATCCCATGATGGGTATATGACGGTATATTCAGACCAAATTATATGTGGGCAACGTATGTTCTTCCACCCTTTTCTGCAATCCCTTTTCAGCCACTGGCAGATTTGTCCTAGCCAACTAATGCCCAACTCCTACCGCTATTTGATAGGGTATATCTTATGTAGTGGATTTTTGGACTTGAATGTTACCCTATATCATGTAGGGGTTGTCTTTGTTTTATGGCCTTATCCAAGTGGTCTCCCCTTCTTTAGTTTGGTGTATCGGAATAACCGCTGTCACCCCTTACGATGACTGGAAGAATCACTTTTTCTTCTTGAAGCCTAGAGTAAGCCCGTTTTTTTCCTAGGAAGTACCCATTCGGTGGGGGGCTGGGATATGTAGTACTGAGCCCAGAAGCGGTTGTTCAAGAAATGGCGATTTTATGTGAGACCTTGTTCTCGGGGAGTTACGATATATGTGGTTTGATGGAGCTTTTCGATACCCTGACGATGGCGGGATTACAGGAGGGAGCGGGAGCTTTAGATTTCCCCCCTCAGCCTTTACAAGCTAATTTCTTATTTCGTAAGTTTTTCCTTCCTTTGCACCCTTTTGCATTGTATTTTCTGTTGTCTGGCTCGTTGTGCATGCTTCATTTCTTGCAGGGTCTATGATGGAATTTTTTTCCTTGAGGGCATTCGACATGTCAATTTTAAGTTGTTCGTCCGATGGTGCTCATAGCAGTGGAGATTGGGGAGGATCCTTGTTATCGGGTTTCGAATTGGTCCCCATACGTGCTATCCCTGATAACCCTCCCTTGATGTTAGGTGGGGAATATCTTTCTCAGGCTCCCAAGACTTCTCTCACTGATGTGCAGGATCCCTTCCTCTGAATGGGTCCAAGGGTATTGGCTTCTGTTGTAGTTCCTACGCTGGCTTATTCTCTGGGTTTAGGGTTATCAACTCTCGGGGAGGGTGCTATCCTCGTTAGTTTTTTTTATTTTCCCTTCGGATTGGAACATCGTAAATGTAGTCGAGGAGCGTCCATCAGCCTTTTTTGGCCAGAGAGCTCATCTCATGGGAGGCGATCGTGGGGAGGTACCATCGTGGGCTGACATCTTTCCTCAAATAGCCCCCGATGTAAACTTTTGTCATACTTTCTTAAGCGGTTTACTAAATAGGTTAGACTGTGCGTTGTTGAATACCTTTCCTTTGTCCTCTTTACATGAACTGGGTTGTAAAGATCTTTGTAAGGTATGGGTTTCTTCTAAGTCTCCTTTTATGTGCAAAGTGTGTTCGTGTCTTAATTATTCATTTTTTTGCAGCTATTTATGGTTATAAATTCTGTGGACTCTAGGAGAAACCAAGTTTCGTCCGATATGGAGTTGATATATCGCTATAGGGATGATCTGGAGAGAGAGCTCTTCGTAGCCCAAACGAGAATTGACGAGCTAGAGACTAACTGTAAGGCTGCGCAGAACAATCATGACAAAGCCTTGAAGAGTGAAGTGGAGAAATCGTGGGACTTGGAGCACTTCCTTATGTTGGAACAGGCGTGAGTGGAATATTTGGAGGAGAAAATTGGGGATCTCCGAGACCAGATCCGCGCATTGGAGGAGTGGTTTTCCAAGGTTTTGGAGGAAAAAGATGTTGCCCATCGGAATATGGCTGAGATGGTGAGGCCACATGAAGTGGATCTAGTAATTGCTCGTGTTCAAGCTGTGATGGACATATCCGCTCCTTCCCACCTTCGGGAATCTCTTCGGGGGGAATTATGTGATATGGTCCGTATTGGGTATAGACTTTGCCAGGAGGCCTTGCAATCTTTGCCTGATTTCCCTGTCACCGTTGTTATTCCCGATTTGAACATTATGCAGGTGCTTCCTGATGTTCGTTTTGCTTCCCTCACTAGAGACAATCATACCTCCGAGTACTTTATAGTACCCTCTATGGATGTAGCTGATCTGACGGATCTGACTCTGAATCAACATCGTCGATTGATTCAGGAGGGGAAACGTTCGACGGAGGATTTTGAGACCCTTTAGGACAATTTTCCTCTCGTTTTGGTGTGTTACTTATGTATATACGTGTGTGTATAGGTGACTCTCGTAGTTCCCTATGATTGTTTTTGTTTGTAGATAGATGATATCATAGGGTAAGATTACTTGTGGTCCTTCTCGAGATCGTAATTTTGTAATGGCACCCTTGTTTTCCTTTTATAATGTAAAATTCATCTACTGTAAACATCTTCTTTATTTATGTACAATGGTGTGTGTTTCCACGTGGAGCATAGTTACATTAGGCGTAGTACTTTATGAGGTTATATGCATTCCAAGTGTTGTAGAATGCTTCCTCTTTAAGTCTCTCTAGCTGATAGGTAGCACCCCCGGTGATCTTAGAGATCTAGGATCCTTCCCATTTAGGTTGAAGCTTCCCTATATTATTAGAATCTTCGGCTCTCTTTAATACCAGATCTCCCACTTGGAAAGTCCTGGCTCGCACTTTGGCATTGTAATATCGGGCAATGAGTGCTTTGTATTGCTCTATCCGGATGGCTGCTCGTGCTCTCCGTTCTTTTAGTAAGTCTAAGGCTAAGGCAAGATTAGAGTTGTTGCTTACCTCCTCATATTCTCTGACTCGCCAACTTTCAACTAGGACCTCGGGGGGTATCGCCGCTTCGCTGTCATAGGTTAGACTATAAGGGGTTTCTCCAGTGGCTGTACTTTGAGTGGTCCTATAGGCCAACAAGATGCCAGGGACTTCTTCCACCCAATTAGCTTTATGCCAATCTAATCTTCGCTTCAGACTTTATAACAAGGTTTGGTTAGTTTTTTCCACTTGGCCGTTAGCTTCGGGATACCCCACGGAGGTGAAGCGATGCTTTATTTTCCATTGGTCGCACCAGCCTTCTAACTCTTGGCTCATGAATTGAAGCCCATTGTCACTAACTAGGTATCGTGGAATACTAAAACGACATATTATATATCTCAATAGGAAGTTAATGACTGCCCCGGAAGTAATCTTAGCCAAGGGTTCGGCCTCCACCCATTTGGTGAAATAATCAACAGTTACTAGCGAGAACTTTTTTTAGTCTGTGTCGGGAATTAGGGGTCCCACGATATCGATTCCCCATTTTTTGCAGAGGGGCAGGGGATTGGACATGATACCCATTGCATCATAGGTTGTTGGTTTCGTGGGGCATAGGCCTGACACGACATGCACCGTTTGGCATGCTTTTTATAGTCTTATGCCATCGTAGGCCAGTAATAGCCCTAGCGAATTATGCGTCCTGTCATGCTTTCTCCCTCAGTGTGGCTCCCGCAAGTGGCCTTGTGAATCTCTCTAATGAACTGTTCAGTTTCTTCCTTGTTGAGGCATCTCGCATGGGGGCTGGAGTAAGACCAGCGAAACAGGATGCCATCACATAAAAAATAACAGATCATTTTTCGTGCCATCAACCACTTCTCTGGTAATCAACTTTCTGCGCAATCGACCGCGCCATCTTTTGGGTGTCTAAATTATGTGATAATTTTAGCCACCCACTCTTCCATGGTTGGGTTTATTGTGGTATTCAACTATTCGGCTTCGCAATTCTCCGACCCTGATGCCTAAAGAAGGGTAATACGACGAGTCAATGTCGTGACTATTTGGGTGGCTATCTTGGATAGGGCAACTGCTTCTTGGTTGTCATAACGGGATATTTGAACTATCTCGCACCTCTCAAACCAATTTTACCTCCGGTGGACTATCTGCAGATAGTCCCGCACTCTTTCTTCTTTGGCTTCTTAGGCACCATTCTTGTTCCACAATAAGTTGCAAGTCACTGTGGACTATCACTTTCTTGATTCCCCCTTCTTGTGCCAGTCTCATCCCTATTAAAAAGGCTTCGTACCTTGTTTCATTATTGGACAGGGGATAGTCGAGCCTAACAGTGAAGTTGAGTACTTCCTCTTCCACTTGACTGTTAGCTAGCATTATTCTTGCTCCTCCGTGCGTTGTTGTTGAGGACCCATCTACAAACGCGTGCCATAGGGGTGGGTTTTGAACCACTTCCATACCCGCCATTACCATGATAAAATAGCAGACACTTGTGCTTTAATTGAAGGCCTGAGGGCATAGAAGGTATCGTAATCTGTGAATTCTACGACCCACTTTACCAGCTCTCCTAAGGTATCGGGTTGTTAAGAATAGTACGTAGGGGATGTTTAGTTAACACGGTGATTGGATGGGATAGGAAATAGGGTCGTAACTTGTTGGCAGTAGTGATCAAGGTCAATACCAATTTTTCAGTCTGTGTATATCTGCCCTCTGCCCCTTGTTGCGTTTTCCTAACATAGTACTCGGGGAGATGCTCTCTATTGTGCTCTTTGACCAATACTACACTCACAGCTTCCCTAAGGTATGGGCTTTACCAATAGAGGGGGGCATACCAAGTAACTTTTCTAGCTTGGTAAGGGCTTCCTCGCACTTCTCGGTCCAGCGAAAGTCTTTAATATTCCTAAATATCTTGAAGAAGGGGAGCCCTTTGTCGGCTGATTTGGAAATGAATCTGAACAAGGACGCCATCGTCCCGGCTAACTTATGAATGTCTTTGATAGTCGTGGGGGTAGGCATTTCCACAATGGCTTTAGACTTCTTAGGGTTTACCTCTATTCGCTTTTCGGTCACCATGAACCTTAGGAACTCCCCCACCCCTCTTGATACCGAAGGAACGGTTTTGGGGACTAATCTTCATTCTGAACTTGTCCATAATCGATAGCGTTTTGTGCAGGTTCTTTGGATGATCTTATGCTCGAGGATATTTAAGAATAATATCGTTCAGGTAAACTTCCATTGATCTCTCAATCAATCGTGCGAACATAAGGTTCACCAAGCACTGGTAGATAGCTCCCGCCATCTTCAGGCCGAAAGGAATTACCATGTAGTACAAGGTTCCTACATCCGTGATGAAATTGGTCTTATCTTGATCTATTATTGCCATCGAAATTTAGTTATACTCCTGGTCCCCATCCATCATGGACAGTAGCGCGCACCCTGATGTGGAGTCAACCAATTGGTCTATATTGGGCAAGGGATAACAATCCTTCGAACATGCATCGTTCAAGTTGGTGAAGTCGACACACATCCTCCACTTTCCCCCTGTTTTAGGGACAAGGACTACATTGGCTAGCCACTCGAGATACCTGAATTCCCTAATCTGTTGTAGATTAAGTAGTCGTTGTATCTCAAACCGTATGATCTTGTTCCTTTCTGGTCCCATGATTCTCTTCTTTTGCTGAACCGGCTTGGCACCTGTCTTGACATTCAAGAAATGTTGACAAAATTGATCACTGATTTTATTCGGGGTTCCTCCTTCCCAGGCGAAAAGATGGCATAATTCTTTTAAAATGGAAACAACCTCCTATTATGTCTTAGGATCCATCCCGATGCCTATCTTAACAGTTTTTCTAGAATCCCCTTCTATGATTTCTATCAGTTTTAGTTCATCAATGGGCTGCACTTTTAGCTCATCTTCAACTTTGCATTTTTTAGTGGGTGCGATACTGCCCTCGTCATCCTCCGATGGGATCGCATTCATCCGGTGTACTCTAGCCCTTGACTTGGCTACCCCTAACTTCTCCAATCCCTAACATCATGGGGAATTTTACTTTGAGATGAAGCGTGGAGGGAATGGCCTCGAACGTACGTGTAGAGGGTCGCCCAAATATAGCTTTATAAGTTCACAATGAGGCCTCCAACACCCAACATTTCATATGCTCAGTTTGTCGCAGGGCGCCTTCCCCCCGTGACATCGGTAGGCTTATCGTTCCCATTGTGCGGCATGATTCTTATGAGAAGCCCACCAGGGGATATTTTGTTGATTCTAGGCGTTCCTTCTTTAATCCCATGTCCTGATACGTGGGTAGAAAAAAGGACTTCCACACAACTCCCAATGTCGATTAAGATAAGCTGGATCTCGATACTATAGATGGTAGCTTCTATCACCAACGGATCTTCATGGGGGCATATTATACCCTTCAAGTCATCCAATCCGATGGTGATGATGGGTGATTTTCCTCCTTGTATTGAGCAAACGGGCAATTCCTGTCCTATGCATTGGGCCTCTTTTAGGTATTTTTTTTCCTTCTCGAAGGTAACGCTAAGATATCCCCTCTCTCAATCATGTTTATGGTTCTACTTGAAGGAGGATAATCTTCGTATGATTCCGGAGGTAGAGGTAATCCCTGGTGGGAGGAATTCTCTCGATACTTAGCGTTGGGGCCGTCCTTTTCTTCTGGCCCTTCGGGTTTAGTTCTTTTCCAGACTTTGGACTTGGGAGCTTCTTGGTTGTTTTCTTTCAGATGGTTTCCCAGATAACCAATGTCCAGCAACCGTCTTACTTCATTTCTCAGAGTCGTGCAAGTATCGGTAGTATGTCTGCATGCTTTTTGATATTTACAAAATGTACATGTATCTCTCTTCTTATAAGGCTTCATAACGGGTAACGGCCATTGCAGGCCGTTGCTTCCCCTCATGACGTTCAAAACTTCTGCGGGGGTGATCGTTAGGGGTGGTAGTGGTACCAGGTGCATATGCCTTTTTACTGTGTTTTCTTCATCCTTCATTGGGAAGATAATTTTTCCTCCTTTTTCCTTATCTTTAGACCTCCTCTCTTGTTTGGTATGATTATTCTCTGTTCGGATTTTGAACTCTCATCTTCTTCCAAGATAATGTACGTATCTGCCTTCTGTATGAGTTCATTGATATATTTAATCCGATTATCCATGAGGTATCGGAAGAAATCCTTTGTCCAGAGCCCTTGGGTTAGAATGTCCGCTACTATTGAAGGATTGACATTCGAAACATCTAAGGCTTCATCTGAGAAGCGCTTCATGTAGTCTCTCAGGGACTTGTCCTTCCTCTACTTAACAGTGAACATATGGTTGATGAATTTATGATATCTCCTGTTACAGGCGAACCGTCGTACAAACAAGCAGGCTAGTTGATCGAAATGGGATGTCGTGGCTGCACATTAGCTTGGAGAACCAAGCTTGTGCTTTGCCCGCCAAGGTAGTTCTGAACACTCGATAGAAAGAAAAATCTGGCGCCGACGCTAGGTCCATGCTAGCTATGTACTAATGGATATGATTCTGCTGATCTCTCCCAACTTTATCACCTATACAGAGGGAGATTGGTGGGTTGCATCCTAGAGGGCATCGTGGCTTAACCAACTTCTGGGACGAAAAGGGAGCCGTGATACATAGGTTCTTCTCCCGGTGTTATATTTTTCTTCATATTCCTCATTTCTCGATACAAGTTGTTGATCATATCCCACAGGGGATCATCTACTCCCAATGTTGCTGGAGGCAAATGGTGATCTCGAGGGTAGGACTACATTACCCTTTTGATGTCTAGTGGTCCTCCCTCTCGGTGGTTCCCATAGTAAACTCTCGTTTCTCTATCACGATGAGGGGTATCATAACGTTGGTGGGATTGGTTCAGCCTCATACGTGATTCGTGTTCTTCAGAGTTATATTGTTCTTGGTGGGGCTGTTGGGAGAAGGGCTTGGGGGAGTATGTAGTATCCCGACGAATCCTCCGGAAGGCTTCCTCCAATATATGTTTGAACACGGATCGGGGGACGTTTATAAAATCCCTTCTTTCCATTTGAGGTGGAGAGGGGGTTGTCAAGGATTTTTCACCTGCATGCTTCTGGTGATCCCAAAGATTGCTGTCGGTTTTGAGGCTATCCATGATATGGTAAAAGAGATTCTTCGAACGTACTCAAAGGCAATATTTCATGGCGTTCCCACATACAGCGCCATTTTGTTAACGATTATGTTATTTCTCTTGATTTTGTGGGTGCGTCGGAACGCCTTGCCTGAATTCAAAAAATAATATATGCCTCTTGGATTATTCAAAAGTACCTCCCCCTTTTATTCCTTATATCCCCCTCTATATATATGAGCAAGTTTGGATATAAGTGGTTGTGGTGCATGTATATTTTCTAACAAGTGTTCATGCATGCTTGTTAGAGCTGAGTCGCCTTGCTATGCTCTTGACAACTGTCGGGTAGGTGCTGACACGCCTTTGGATTGTGTCGCCATTGGGCTCTGATATCCTCTCGGAGAAAATGTGATATTTCTGCCTTCCTTCAATTTTTTTTGGGATAGGAGGTTTTATCGGTATCAAGATGGAACTGATGCCATGTGATATAGTGTATATGTATCTTATCCTAATGAGCCAGCTGCTTGGGGTATCGTGTCACTCTTGGGTATTTGTGAAGTTATTTAAAACCTCTGACACTGCTCGCGGGAGCTATACCGTGTGAACTGCCTATCGTGATTTAAGGAGATAGCGGGGTGCCGTTTTATCGTTATCGGGAGAAAAGGTTATCGTTACTGGAGTAGGTCTTAGTGGTGCTTCGAAAGCACTGTGAAGGAAAATGAGGTTAACATTTGCCTTTAGGAATTGTTTGATATTGTAGAATTGCTAGACTTTCAACATCGTTTATGCCTTTTAGGAAATCGATTTATAAATTAGAATTCAGATTCTTTTAGGGGACTTCTATAAACGAAAGATAATTATAATTTTAGAAATCTCTATTTAGAGAATCTCTGCAATTTATGTTTATAGTTAATTAATTTACAAATTAGAAATCGATGATTTTATGGAATTCTTAAAATCTCGAAATGATGGTAGTTTAGGAATCGTTTTCTAGGTAACATGTCTCCAATTTAGTATCTGTAATAGTTTATGGTTTTATGTATTTTACGATTTATGCATGCCTCATATGTAGTGATTTTAATAATGTATTTATGAGAGATTCTCTTATTTCTTTATAAAATGTTATTTATCTTAAAATTGTTTGATTTTATATTATTTTATATGTGTTATTTTAGTTATTATGGCGTTGCCTTTAAGAGTTGATGTTAGATATCTTAGAACTAATTATTTTTAAAACATAGTCCATGCCTTTAGGAAAGCTATATAACTTAGTAATAAATTTTGGTCATTTCTATAATTAGAAATAATCTAACTTAGAAATTTTGACTTAGTACGCAATACTTAGTCGATGACATGTCGGACGATCTTCCATGGTCGTCTCATTCTACTGCCGTTGGGCCATCCTCGAAGAGAGGGCGTGTTGTTGCATTGAGTGCCGCTCCTCACCTCCGTATAGTTCATTAGGGTACTGCACCACCCGCTCCTATCGAGGCCCACACTACTTCTCAGTCGCACGGGTCCCATGGTTGATCAAGTGTCAGTACTCCACCAGCTACAATGGTTTCGCATCGACTAGATGATCATCACACAGGATCGACGCCACAAACATCATGCAGATCGAGGCATAGTGCACATTGGCCACCATATGCTGAGTCTACCGGAGCAGGACCAATTACTTTGTCGACAGACGCCGCCGGTGCAGGGCCATGTACAGGCACACAAGAACGACTGGCAAGGGCCTATTTAGAGGCGTTCCAGTAATGCCTGTTCATAGAGGTCGTCATGACATTTCTTAGGATGAGCATGCCCTTTTTGTGGAGGGGCGCGGGATATCGACGACAATTACTGAGGTCATTAGGACCTTTATGACGACTTGTATTCCTTCGTACAATGAGCTCGAGTAGAAAGTTAGAGCTTAGATGTGATTAAGTTTAGGGTGAGATAACATAATATGTGTATATATATATATATATATACATGAATTTTATTTTACGAAGCGTATTTAAAACCATGTCTCAAAATATAAAAACCTTGATTATTTGTAGAAAACATACAATATCCATCAAGATGATTGGGGTCTGGCACATGCTGCCTATAAGGAGAAGGCTAGAAAGAGGTATAAGTAGGTGGTATACAATGTGAAAAAGAACTACTACGCGAGGAAGAATGATCTGAAGTGGGTAGGGCGTCTGAAAACTAGCTGGATGAACGACAAGTTGGAGAGTGAGATTGTACAACACTAGGAGTCAGAGGGGCATATGCGGCGATCAGAGAGAGCACACAAGAATAGGAGAGTAGTAGAGACCCTTGAGCAACGCCCTCGTGCATGAGCCCCTCATACTAGTGGGTCCATCAACTGCACAGAGATTTGTCGTAGGATGGTATGTCTTAATAAATTTGGTTTTATACGAATAACGTTTGTCTTAAATTCATAAAGGTTAACGAACTTTTTATGTTAATATGTACAAGCGTGCGAACCCCTGTCGGGAGACAAAGCATCGACATGATGAGGCGTATCGTTTTCAGCATACACATGTTCTAGATGATCTAATGGCTAGAGCTCCACGTTGACGCGTTTGGCTAGAACCCAAATACAAGGTTATCTACGTAAGTATTTGACTTGTAATTTATCTTCTAGTTTCTATATTAACTTATGCATTATTAATTACATATTAATTATTTGATCAAAATGAACAGGAGGCCTACTTATCCTTGATGCGAAGAGGTATGAGGCGGATCGGGCTAAATGGCTCTTCATCGATCCAGAGTTTTGGGAGAGGGCGTCTGGAGGAGTGAAGAACAGGAAGGTTGCGGGCCTGCCTTCGGAGGCACTGCCAGATGCTTTTGGTATCCCGTCGAAGAAGGTAACAGACTTGACACAGGCCTACACAAGGAACTTGGAGGGAAATAATTGTCGTCTTAGAACCGCTACTGATCAAAGAGTTAACGTCCTTTTGGATCACATAGAGCAATTGTCCTAGCACATCACTGATGTGACAGGTACTCCTCCTTCGCGTCCACTTTCTATTTGATTCATGTCACAGGCTCGACGATCCTACCAGGGTACCAAGCTGACACCTCTGCCTCGCCCCCGCCGGCTGCACGTGATGCATTTGCTCCTTAGACTTTGATTGCTCTAATATATGCACCTAAGTACGCGGATGACTATGATGAGGCGGCTGAGGATCTTTACGACACTCTTGATGGTGATGCTACTGATATTGTTGGTGATGGTGGCGAGGGTGGTGGAAACTTCATTCACAGTACCTTCAGATTTGCTGATGAGGATTATGAGGACTAGTAGTATTAGTTGTGGGTTTTTATTTTGTAATGAATACTGTGTTATGTAGTTTTCATGTAATTAAGTTCCAACTATTTACTCTTTTTATGCTTAAGGTGTGTTAATGGATATTGCTTTATTTGTATTTCATTAATGTTTATGTAATGACTTTATGTTTATGCAGATTTCATGTAAATGCTTGTGCCTTTTATTTTAGTACTAGTTTAATTGTACTTATTATACACAATTGAGTTTTAATTGCAGTTGACTACATTAGAGGATCAATAATTTTGTAACCAACAATATTTCGCAATACAAATACAAACTATAAGCTGAATCAAACGGTGTGAATCCATATTATTCAATATTTTAAAACACAAAAATCGACCATGAAACTATAGTTGCACGCTACTCATACATACTATCCTCCAACTCTGAGTCACCCATTCTATTGTCCTCTTTCTCTATGTCCACATCGTCCTCCTCCTCTGAACTTCTATCGTCAACCACATCAAATCCCTCACTAGCCAATTGGGTATCCATATTGAATGAGAAAAGGTCTACACATAAGTTCAACCCTCCATATGCATTCTCTTATAGCACTTGGTTCGACATCCCCGCTTCGAGATCGTTTGATTCGACATCTGATCAAATATTGATTATGCGTCGCAGGAATGGTGGATACAACCAACCATCCTCTACAACCCGGATGCCCGTCATCTCCATTGGGTACGGGGCATAGTACGCATGTAATGCATGGTTAGCAAAGACAAATGGCTCATGGGTGGCGACGATAAGCGCGGGTTTATATCAACCAACTTGTATGTCGAGTGCTCCTCTGTACATGTGTGTATGTCATACCACACACATTTGAACAAGACAATGTAAAGGGGTCTTATTTTTCCCCAATATTCCACCTGTTTTATGTCTTTCAACGTTCCATAGAGGTTGGTGGCCTCGGATCCTCCCATGTTTCCCTTCACATAAACACTGATACAATAATTCTTCTTCGGGCCCAACGTCATCTTAGTGTAAAATTTGAAACCTTTCACAATGTATCCATCGTAAGTAGCCACTGAATTAACCGGGCCAGTGATTAGAGGATCTATTTATACATCGCTCTTGAAGCGCCCACATGAATATGTCTGCTTGAACCATGCTACGTACTCGTAGTTCCTTTTGGTTTGTACCTCCATTGGACTGAGTCCACCACACTCCTCTTCTTCAAACAACATGTGTAGGAAGATTTTCATAAGTTATTATTCTACTCGTCATTACAGCATTTTAATCATGGCATAATTACAAATAACAATTACTACTTGACCCATTCGTCAAACTCTGGACTGTTAAGTAGCGTGTAAAGCTCTATTTGCTCCATTTCATCGAAAGTCAAGCATCTCCTTTTGTTTAGTGGCCCTATTGACGCCCCTTTCTTGTGAAATATTATAAGTTTATCATCCCACTCTGTGTTGTCTAACGTCTTGTTTCTTTTGAGGTGCTTATATCTAGTATGAACAGAGACATCCAAATATGGAGAACACATAATGGACAGCTCCGCAAGTAGGTATAACTTGGCTATGGATCCTTCCACCCTCGCCTTGTTCAATACCGAACCCTTCATGTCGAACATCTGCCTAATTCATAGAAATGTTTGATTAGATAAATAATCAATACATTATAAAAGATGTTGATTTTTAAAATATAAAACGTACCTCTCGAATGGATACATCCATCTATAATGGACTGGACCTCCAACTCTAGCCTCGTATGGAAGGTGTATGGCTAAATGCTCCATAGAGTGAAAACATGAAGGAGGAAAGATCCTCTCCATCTTGCACATTGTAACGATAAATGATTCCTCCAGTCGCTCTATATCGGCGGCCGAAACCTCTGAGGCACTAATCGCCTTAAAAAACAAACTAATCTTCATCAAGGTCCCCCAAGTCTCAGGTTTTGAGAAGTCACGAAAGACAATCGAGATTGGTCTCTAGATGAAGACGTGATAATAATGACTCTTCATACCATACTAGTTCCTTTGTTATTTATGCACACATCGTCCTAAGTCCGATGCATATCCATTAGGACTATTAAGTTATGTCAGCCAATCAAGCACCATACTCTTTTGCTATTTTGTAAGATAATAGGTTGCCTTTCGCTTTAAATATTCACCTCCTCTACCAGTGGGTACTAAGAACAATTATTTACGGTTAGTCACTATCTTAAGATCTTGCCTAGACTTAATGTTGTCCTTTAACTTTGCATCGTCCAACACCATGTTGATGACGTTCTCTAAAAATCCCTTCTCACAGTGCATGACATCTAGATTTGGCGAATCAAGTTCGTGGACCAGTAAGGTCGTTCTAAAAAAATGGTCTAATGACATCGATTATCAGTTGTTCCAAAACCTGGAAGCTTGGTAGTTTTTTCTCAAATCCGACCAGACATAGATTATCCATAATTGCTCTAATTTTTGCTCATGTTTTTCTTCGAATAGGCGCTTGAAGTGCCTCTCTATCTTTGTAGAACTTATTCTTGTTGTACCTCCATTCATGATGCTCTGGTAGAAATCGACAATGACAATTGAACTACGATGCTTTTCCACCATGCTTAAGCGTAAAAGAATTTGTGTCACACATGCAATAAGGACACGATAGCTTCCCATGTGTACTCCACTAGGCCAACATTCCATAAGCAGAAAAATCGATATTATTCCACATTAGGGTCGCTCGCATTTGAAATTTTTCCTTTCGTGAGTTGTCATATGTCCACAAACCATTACTCCACAAACCTTTTAACTCGTCAATCACTGGTCTCAGCAAAACATCCAAGTTCTTTCCGGGACTCTTTGGCCCTGATATAATAAGGCCCGGAAAAATGAACTCCAGTCGCATGCATAAATCTGGAGGGTGGTTATAGGGGGTCACAAACACGGGCCAAAAAGGATAATTCTTCCCCGAACGGTGTGAAACCATCTGTGCATAGATCGAGTCGCACATTTCTAGGCTCTGCTGCAAAGTCCGGATACGTACTATCAAAATGTCTGCATTACTCGCCTACAACCATGTGAATCATCTGATCAGTTGACTGGCAACATTTCAAATGACAAGTCATATGATTTGAAGTGCTTACAATATAGAACAACCTCTATAATCGAGGGCCTGGAGGGACGTACCACAATTTCATCTTTTTGACTCTCGACTTTCTACCAGCCTCGTACCGGTCTTCATTGCATATCAGACACGATGTGAGATCCTTGTTGGCATTCTCGTCGTAATACAAGAAACAAAATATCTTACATATATCAATCTTTGTGTACCCTAACCCCAAACCCACGAGCATCATGTTCGGGAATCGTGTTAGGTAGCATATTCTCAATCTCTGGGTCCATACCATCTTTAGACAACCTTAAGTACTTTCTGCAAGCGACATTACTAACTCTGTGCATTGTCTTGCACGTCAAGAACTCGACAAACCACTGCAGCACAATTTTTGGCTTCTTACTGTGCATTTGTACGCCTCCCAAATGCATCAAATTGTAGAACTCCTTCGCGTCGGGACTTGGAAATTCGTTGCACACCTCTCCCTCAACAAATTGACCCCCACATGCATTCACGACCACTTTTCTTAACGACGTATCAACATGAAGTAGACTATCCGCGTGAATATTAGTGGGCGGTGAATCGTGTAAATACGATGTGGATGCCCCGCTCACCTCCTCTCCATGCAACACCCGACTTATGAAGATGATCCCAGACAACGTTTTGATTAAAAAACTTTAAATTGTTCAATTTCTTGCACGGGCATCTAATACGGTTGCTTAGATCTAAGTATTTATTCTGTTGCGAGACATATTGTATGAATTAACAAAACCCAGCCACGTAATGTTCTTTCAAATAACCTGTATTATTATCTATTATATCGTACATCCAAGATCTATCGGCAAGATAATCAATTTTTAATCTAAGAAAATTTAAAAGAAATTGTTGCAATTAATTCTACCAATAAATATATATATATCATTTATAATAAATATCACAAACATGTTATAACGCAAATAATGAGTACATAGAAGTGAAGTCAATACTTACTTGTTGTAGTGCAGAAAATACTTAGATCAAGTATTGTGTGTGCACGACCCTCGTTGCATTTACCACAATATATAATGATAAACAAAAAAAAATATACACAAATTATTAGTGATCATTATAATAAGAAAATATTGAGAAAACTAACATAAAATAGTTGCAACAAAGGAAAATCGTGGATACCTTAGCAAATGAGGAAGATTGGCATGAATTCTCAAATTGAATGTGGTTAGGTACTTATAGGGCCAGCTGACTCATTTGCAATCGAAATTCGATCGCTAATAACAACAGCTATTACCAGTTGCGACCGGATTTCGGTCGCCAATGATAGGGTTTAGGGTTTAGTGTTTTAAGACCATCAGCGACGGAAGTCCGATCGCTATTGTGTGTATTTGCAACCGAGATTCAGTTGCAAATAATATTTATGTTTTTAATTTACGCATTTTGCACTCTAATTTTAGATATAACGTTGGTTTAATGATCAATTACAATAATATTGGTTATATATAAGTTAAAAAACCAAAAAGATTTAATTTTGTTGCACGTTAAAGAATCATTTGAAGTGTCGGTTCATAATGTCACTTGTAACTACATTCGCATATGTCGCTAATAACTACTTATGAATATGTTAATTTCATGGAACATCTATGTAAATAATATATATATATATATATATATATATATATATATATATCACAATAGCTTCCTTTATACTAACGTTTCTAACGAACGATAATCGCAAATGAGCGAGTACTCTACTATGTATGAATATATGTAGAACTTAAAAGAGTTTAATATATATAGGTTAATCTACTATAACTGACTAATTTCATAATTTAAAAATATTAAACTAACTAAATGTTTATTCAATTCAAGTATTTAGTGAGATTCTATCTTTAAAATCACAAACACATCAAGATTTATCTACACATAGCCAATTTAAAGATTTTAACTATTTGCGACTAGATTCCGGTCGCAAATAATATTCATGAGTATTTGCGACTGGATTGTAGTCGCAAGTAATATTCATGAATAATAGCGACCGGACTCCGGTCGCAATTCTGGCAAAAAATATTTTGCGGCTAGACTTCTGTCGCAAAAATAAAACAAATGTCATATTTTTAAAATTTCAAATTTCATACTTTTTCGACCAGAATCCAGTCGCAATAACTCGAAAAGTTAGGCGGGGTTCGGTGGAAAACTCAAATTTTCCAAAAATTCAAAAACAATTCCCCAATTCTATATATATATACATCATTTTTCACACCATTTTCATCCAACTTACACAACACATATACTTTTTCTCTTCATTTCTTCTTTTCATCTATTTGTCTAACTCTCCAAAAGATAAATTTCATCAAAATATTACAACACGTACTATATATTCTTAAATCTTTTTTCAAACACTTTTTCTAACTATTTTTTTTCTTCTTCAAATAAATAGTTTTTCTAACATACTTTCCGGTAATTCAACTAGATTTTGACTAACAATTATTTTTTGTGTTTTAAATTGTGGCAATAATTTGAAATCATTCAAAAAAATAGATTAATAATATTCCGATAATTAATACAGAAATATTATTAATTTTGTTAATCTACTAAACATTATTAGCGACCGGAGTCCGGTGGCGAATAAGTTAAAGATTATTTGTGATCGGAGTCTGGTGCCAAATAAGTTGAAGACTATTTGCGACCGGACTCTAGTGGCTAAAGCTCTCAAAGGCTTTTCCGACCAAAATTCGGTGGCTAAAAGTGATAAAAGTATTAGAAACTGGATTTCGGTGGCCAATTTTGCCCACGGAGTATGGCCGCCAATAGTAATAGCAACCGGAGTACGGTCGCAAATAGTAACAGCGATCTGATTCCGATGTCAAAATTTGCTACCGGACTCTGGTCGCTAATGCGGTGTTGCGACCACTTTCTGGTTGCTAAAACTTTAGCGACGGAGGCAATTGTGACCGGGATTTCACGACCAAAAATCAATCGCAAAAAGGTCTATAGCGACATGAGACAGGTCATTAACGGACCGAGTTTCCGGTCGCTAATGACCTTTTCTCTTTTAGTGCAAAAGCTCAAGTGAAAAGACCTAATTAAATGCCCATGATTTCAACCACTTCCAACAATTCTCCAACAATTCCAACAATTCTCCATATTGGTTCTGATTTTCCATACAGTAACCAATCCATCTGCTCAACTAGCCTCAGTCATAGGCTAAGCATCAACCAAATTAATGAACTCTTAACAATAACTGGACTTATTGCCTTCGAAGAACCTTTTTAATCATGCCAGTGTCAGGGTTGTCAACAGTTGGAATCTTCTAACAACCATATCTCCCTTTGCTACAATTTCTCTCACAAAATGTAGCTTAATATCCACATGTTTAGTTCTTTAATGATACACTTGATTCCAGGTCAAGTGTATTGCACTTTTGTTGTCAAAGTGGACTACTATAACCTGTTCTTGCAGCTTTAGCTCTTTAGCTAGCCCTTAAATCCACAATGCTACTTTGTTTGCTTCTACGAAGGCTATATTCTCAGCTTATGTTGTTGACAAAGCTAGAACCCTTAGATTAGGTTTCCATCTAATGGTCAAAATGTTGTAAGCACATACCTTGTTAAAGATCTCCTTGAATCTAAACAACCAGCATAATCAGAGTCCACATATCATCCAATGCACATAGAGTTTATGCTCTTGTAACTAGATACTCCATAGGCTAAGTCTTTCTTCAGGGTTTCTTTGACATGTTTCAAAATCTATTTGGGTGGTTGCCAATGGATTTTTCTAATATTAGACATGAACCTACTGACTGTGCTCACTGAATATACCAGGTCAGGCCTGGTACTGACCATTGCATACATCAGTGATCCAACAACATTTGATAAGAAATTTGAAGCATGTATTCCATATCTTTATCAGACTTAGGACACTGTTTAGTACTTAGTTTAAATGTTGTGTGTCGTTCAGTTACTAACTTAGCATCACTCATGCCAAATTTATCGAGGATATTTCTTAGATATTCTTCCTAAGATAAGCAAAACAAACCCGAATGTCTATCTCTGGTGATTTTCCTACCAAGTATCCTCTTTGCTGCTCCCTAGTATTTCATTTCAAATTCACTCCTGAGGTATGACTTGAAACTTTCAACTTCTCACTTGTTGTTACTTACTACAAGAATGTCATCCACATCCACATTAAGTGGAAGTAAGGTGAAATGTTTGTCAAAGATGAATTTGAAATATACACAGTTGTCAAACTTCTTTTAGTGAAACCAACCTTACACATGAACTGATCAGATCCTAGATTCCACTGCCTTGTGGATTGTTTCAATCCGTATAGAGTCCTATTTAATTTACAAACATAATTGTTCTTTCCCTTTACTTCAACCCCCTCAGGTTGTTTCATCAAGATAGTTTAATCTAAGCTTCCATAAAAAGTTGTTTAACATCCATTTCGCAAATTCTAGGTCATACGTAGCTACCAAAGTTATGAGAGTTCTAATGGATATGTGTTCCACAATAGGTCAAAACACTTCATTATAATCAATCACTTCCTTTTGAGTAAACCCTGTAGCAACTAGCCTAGCTTTATACCTTCCTTGTTCAACCATAGGAATTCTATGTTCTTTTCTTAAAAAGCGATTTACTACCCACTATCTTTGATTTGCCTCCATATGTGATTTTCCTCCATATGTGATTTTCCTCCAAGGATTTCATCTCTTAAGGCATGGTTCTCAACCATTGGTGACTATCTTTACATTCTAAACCAACTCTAAAATCCTTAGAATCTACTCCTAGAAGAGTGCTAGTTGTGAATAGAGAGTAGATCAATAAATCTGCAAAACCATACGTTGTCGGAGCCTTTAATTGTCTCTTTGTTTTTTCTCTAGTGAACAGATATGAGTCATCATGTTGTTGTTCAACATGTGACTTTATGTACAGATCCATGTTGCTGACCCACTTATCTCTTTCATTCTGTAACAAGTTTCAACATGTTCTTCAACAACACCTAAGTTAAGCTCCACCTCAAACTTATATGTGTGAGTTTCATCTCTTCAACTAGTAATCTGATGCATCGAGCTAGTGGTTTTTCGTGTATAGTGATCCATATCTCCTTCATCAAACACTACATCCTTGCTAATCAAGCACTTCGTGTGACTTGGTTCTAAACGCTATAACTTACAGACTTTAACTCCTCATGATATCTTATTAACATACATTCAAGTGCTCTAGGCTTAAGTTTATCTTGTCTTTTGTGTGCATCGGCAACACATCCAAACACTCTCAGAGTTTGTAAGTCAAGTTTGTGTCCTGGCCACATCTGTTCAGGAGTTTTCATGTAAACGCATTAGAAGGACACTTTTTCATCAGATAGCAAGCTGTCATCACAACCTCAACCCTTTAACATTTGAAGAAGCCTCATGGTAAATCTCTCGGCCAAACCATTCTGTTGTGGAGTAACAATACATTCATTCCTGCAGTAATCATTAAAAGCCTCAAAATAAAATTCAAACCCATTGTCAGTTCTAAGTCCTTTAACTTTTCTTTCAGTTTGTTTCTCAATCAATATTCTCCGTTTTTTGAAGATTTCAAAGGTCTGATCCTTGGTTTTCAACACATGAGTCTACAAGTTTATGGAGTAATCTTCAACTAACGTAAGAAAGTACCTTGATCTTGAGTATGAGGGTGTTCTTGAAGGTCCCTATATGTTATCACGAATGTATGCATAGTAGGTTCCTCAAGTTCACACTATGTGACCTTCCCATAACACAATGTTCATAAAAACTGAGTTTCTCAACTTTCTCTGAGCCTAGAAGTCCTTTCTTACCAAGCCATTAACCTTTTCTCACTCACATGAGCGAGCCTCTTGTGCCTTAACTGTGATCTTGATGATACCCTCTGGGTTGTAGTAGCTAAAGTACCAAGAATGACTCTTCTTTCAAGAGTTTAGAGACTTTTATTTCATGTACCCTTCATTACACCTGAGATATTTCAAAACCTTAAATACTATATTCTCTCCTTTAAACTGGCAATCATTCTTCTCTAATGTACCAAGTGATTTCAGGTTCCTTCAGATGAGGAACCAACCTTAAATTAATTAAGAGTCTTTCAAGTCCATCATGAAATATGAACCTTACCGTACCAGAGTCCATGACTTACTTGGACTATTGTCATCTAACAACGCTAATCCTACTTCATTTTATAGGTCTCCAATTACTACATATTTGGTGTCATTGAAATGAGCAACCTAAATCTAGCACCCATTTACCAGCTCGATTACTCAATGAAACTATTAGCGCATCTATTGACTCATAACCATCTTGGACTATCTCTAAATGTTTACATTTAACTTGATTATAAGTGTTATTTTTCTATTTTTCAAGATAAAACCTTCTACTGTGTTCCTCCTTCTGACAATGATAACATCTAATGTTTTTCCTAACTATTTTTGTTTAGAGATTTTGGCATTTTTTTCTTTCATTCTTGTTTTCCTTCTTCTGACTACTTCCACACACATTTAACCCCTATCCATTTCCATAAGTCTTTGGTGCACTTTTCTCATTCCATTATTTTGAAATTCAGGTTGATAGAACTTCATCAAGCGTCAAAGATTCTCTACCATATATTAGAGTTTCTTTAAAGTGACTATAAGTGATTACATAATTATCTTGGTAGGGTAACTCCTCATAATTTGTAAATAATGTGGTTATGACGCGATTCCCATAATTTTTAGAGAAATAACTTTAAAAAATAGAGTGCTTATGAAGAAGTTTCGTGAATATGAAGGCCCTCTCAATATAGAAGAAATAAGTAAAAGAATACTTAGAGATATATTATGTTGCTATTTGAGAGTACAAGCGTAATTTATGAATCTGAATTGGGTTACAATGAGAGAGTCCCTTTATATTTATAGAAATTCGAGTGTAGTTAGGGCCTTAGCAACTTAGCATCCTTTAATGCTAAGGAATGGGCATTCATTAATGTTGTGTGAGATGGGTCTTCTGACTTCTCGAAGGCAGGGTTTGAAGGCAAGTCGATGGAACTGTCGTCTATTGCTTGGTTTCCCTACCTTCTATTCTATGAAAGAGGGGCAAGGGCCAACCAATAAACCATTTGAATACCAGGAAAGATCACCTTCCGGTTCCGAATTCGCAGAACACATGGTCCCTCATGGTTTAAGAGTAGTTGGGCCAATTTGGGCCTTTGTATTTAGCGGCTCTCATGTCGAGGATGTCATTTGTAAACTAAGACAACTTGGAATACACATGTCGAGGCTAGAGGGTTTGGTGGTGGTATATAGCTCTTATGTTGCGGGTTACTTCTAATATCTTGAGTTTTTCTAGCCAATTAACCCATGCCCGCATTACTGTTGCAAAATTTGGTTCATTCCTTATTACTATAATTTATGTTTCACCTCCAGCCATTTGTTGTGATGAGCTCTAGAATGATATGATTGAAATAGTAGATAATATTGATATGCCATGGCTGGTAGGGGGAGATTTAAATGACATTAGCTCGATGGACGAATGCATGGGAGGATTTGGAAATTATTCTAATAGAGTGCCATATTTTGTGATCTTATAAATCGTTGTGGACATCTTGGTTTTGGCTATTATGGTCCGAGATTTACTTGGAGAGGAAAGATGGGTAACCACATCATTAGTTCGAGAGTTGATCGTGTCCTTTCTAATGAGAGTTGGAACTTGTTCACATCAGACACCGTGGTTCAATATTTGGCTCGTACCCATAATGATTATCATCCTATTTTACTTGGTTTTGGGGCACCTAATTATACAACCACGAAATTTTAGATCTCAGGCTGCTTGGTTGCTTCTCCCCGACATCAAGGAGAATTTACAACAACATTGGGATACTGGAGATGATTATACATCAACTCTCTCGAATTGTACACCTGCATTGACAAGCTAGAATCAACACACCTTTAAGAATATATTTCAACGACAAAGCCGTCTTTGTGCCTGAATTCGATCCGTGATGGATAGTAAAATGACACGCAATCTTTTCCAACTTGAACTCAAACTTATTCATGAATACAATGTTGTTCTTCTCCAAGAGCAATTCTTTTGGTTCCAAAAATCCAAAGAGGATATTGCTACTTTACAAGATCATAATACTCGCTTCTTTCACCTCTCGACAATCTCTCAGGATTTTTTTTTTGTCATTACATGCCTTAAAAACAACAAGGACTTGTTGGATCTCGGACCAGAATACTTTCAGGGACACGGTTGTTCGTCATTTTAGAAATATCTTCACAGTGCAAGAATGCACTCCTGCTAGCATTCCAACAAATTTTCCAATACTTCAGCTATGGATTCAAACTCAAAGACCCCTGACGTGTTAATTGCGAAATTTCATTTGGCTATCTTTGTAATGGGCCCATACAAAAGTCATGGGACTGATGGATTTTATGTCGTGGTTTATCAACAATTTTGGGATATCAACTACATAGATTTATACAATCTAGCGTCCTCGGCACTTCGATCAGGTTCCTTTCCTGTTTCACTCAATGAAACGTTGCTCTACTTGATTCTTAAAATGGACCATCCTGAAACCATCCATAAATATCGGCCTATCGAGTTATGTAATGTTGCTTATAAAGTAATTACAAAAGTCCAAGTTATGCAACTCAAACCCATCCTCATGCGCATCATCAGCCCCGCCCAATGTAGTTTTGTTTTGGGACGTCAAACCCGAGACAACATTATTGTGGCCTAAGAACTTGCGCATACTATGCGAAAAAATACGGGGTAGCACAGTATAATAGTTGTAAAAATTGATTTGGAGAAAGCTTTTGAACGACTCTCTTGGATTTCATTAAAGAAATGCTTGATCTTGTAGGATTTCATGCGCAATTCACTCTCCTTAGAAGGACGAGGGTTTCGACTAAGTCAAACAAAAAAGAGAGTACCTTGAATGCAACGATGGCATGGTTCAGTTGGATGGCCAAGAGATAGCGAGAAGTTCGCATTTTTGGTATTTAGGCTCCATACTGCAGAGGGATGGAGAGTTCTACGGAGATGTCAACCACCGCATCCAAGCTGGATGGACAACGTGGAAGAGTGAAACAGGGGTCTTGTGCAATCATAACTTTCCTTTAAATCTTAAAGGAAAGTTCTATCTTACAGCTATTAGAACTGCTTTGCTTTATGGCTCCGAGTGCTAGGTTATTAAGCAAAGCCATGCACAGAAGATGAACGTTACAGAGATGTGCATGATATGGTGGATGTGCAGAAATACCATGAGAGATAAGGTGCGCAATGAAGATATTCGACATAAATTGGGTATGGTGGCCATCGACGAGAAAATGCGTGAAAACTGCCTAAAATGGTTTGGACATGTTAAACACAGACCTATAGATGCGCCGATATGATGAGTTGAAGATCTCGACTTAGGACATACGGCTAGAGTTCGTGGGAGACCAAAAATTACGTTGATGGGCGTCATAAAGAACAACATGAAGCTAAAAGATCTAAATGAAGATATGCTCATCAACCGAAACGTGTGGAGACAGAAGATTCATGTTCACGACCACGAGATTCATTCATGGTCATATAGCCTACCCCAATTTATTAGGATTACAGGCTTGGTTGTTGTTGCTATTGTTATCTCTACACCGTCCATTCGCCTAATTGGAATGTCGAACTCTCACGATCTCTCAAACCTTCCTGAGGTATCAAGCCTCGCATTTGTTCTTTGCTTATGACTTGCTCCTCTTTGCTAGAGCAAGTGCATTCCAAATTAAAATGATTATCGATAAATTGTGTGAGAAAGCTCATAAGGTAAACTTAAACAAGTCGTTGATCCTCTTTTCTCCGAATACTCCGAGAATTCTTTCTCGAGATATAACATCAACTTTGGGAATTCCTCAAGAAGAATCACTTGGGAGTTATCTCGGTATTCGTATTTGTGATGGACGAATCTCTCAACATCTCTTTGCTAATATTTTTGACAGAGTTCACAAGCGTGCCTTCTCTTGGCGCTCTCGACTTTTCTCATTGGTGGATAGATACACTCCACTTAAATCAGGCATGACGTCTATATCGATCCACACCATGCAAACCTTCAAGTTCCTAAAAGTTATCACCAATAGAATAGATAAAATTAGTCGTGATTTTCTTTGGGGACCAATGAAAGACGACGACAGCTGCACTTAATTAATTGGAACACAATTTTTTTTCAAAAAGAAAAAGGAGGGCTAGGCCTGATACATTATGAAGCTCGCTTGCGAGCTGCTTCTCAAGAAGACTGGTGGGTCGGATCTAGACTGTTAATTTAGAATTTAACAATCCCCGTTCGCGACAATTACGCTGATTTTCTTGATGAAAATAATCAATGGCTATGGCACTATTTTGAGCATATCCATCCCGCGCGACGACTTGCTGAAATCGCTGCTATCTATTGTCATAAACAATGTTCTCTTCAAGATCTCCCAGTCGGGGACATATAAATGACGGCGTGTTCAATGTTAAATCGGCTTGCACGAGCCACGAGCCACGCTTGGAATCTGCATACATGGTATAAAGTTAGAACCTTTATTTGGTTGTGTCTTCAAGACAAATTACCAAGAAACTCCCAAAGACTCCACAAGCTCTTGACCGTTGATTCTTCATGCCCGCGAAGTCAACACAGTTATGAAAGTCTGCTCCATGTTTTGAGAATTGTCCCCCTAGTCATCAAATTTGGTCTAATCTCATTGATCCATAAAACCTTTAGCATTTTTCCCAAAGCACACTCAAAAATTGGTTGTGCAAAAACCTTTACCAAACCAACATCTCTCGGCAACGACAAACTCCCTTGGGCTACTATTTTTGCGATATCTTGTTGGAAAATATGGGGATGGCGCTGTTAAAAAGTGTTAAAAATTATGAATTTTTATGGGAATTATTTAGGATACACCCAAATTCGACATTGGAAAAGCCCAGCAGCGAAGGCCCTGAGAAACGGGCACATCGAACGGAAGAGGTTCGATGCGGATTCAGCATCGAACCACGCATGTTCGACGCTTACTCTCCGACACCTGAAGGGACCCACGGGACGGGGTCTATAAATACCCCGCCCTTTAACTTTCTGAGGATTCGTTAGACACATGCACAACACACACTACCACATCGAACACAAGGGTTCGATACACTTTATTGTTCGACTAAGACCGAGATTACATTGACTAAGATCGAACTAGTACCTATTCGAGGTTGAATTGTATCGAATCGAATCAATTCAACGTACCAACATCGAATCAGGACGACTCGGCACTTCATCAATTCAACCTACAACACTCTCGAACCAATCGAGTTCGACTTTCAACAGCATCGAACCAGCCACGTTCGAGGGGCACATCGAACGCCAACTATTCGATCATCATGATTATTTGTCTTATTAGAATATCTAAAGAAATTTAACACTTGTAATAAACAGTAGGTGTTCTGGACCAAGTTAGTCCGTTTATGATATTGGATTAGCATTGTTTTGGCATTGTCAGACCCATTTGTAATTATCTCTGGTGTATTGTAACCCAGACGAAATAAGACCAAAATATTGGCGTCGTCTATGGGAACACCGATTACATTGGTTTTAGATATAAGTAGCTAGAATGACAAAGAGACATTATGTGCGATCAGATGAAACACAGAAACTAAGAAAGAAGACCAAAGTGGTAACAGACGAAAATGGAAAGCGACCCGACCCTAAGGAGCAGGAACGGGAGAAAGCAGAGAATCAGTTATTGAAATAATGGCAAAATGTAAAATAGAACCCTTAGAGGAATTCAAAATTGTGCAGCTATTCAGGGATAGCGCCAAAAAAATAATAAAGATTGGGACAAGAATGGAGTGAATGATAGAGGCAGCCTTGGTAGACTGTCTCATGCGTAAATCAGATATATTTGTCTGGTCTGATTCCGACTTGCATGGAATAGACTCTAGAATCATAGTACATCGGTCAAATGTAGACAAGAGCGCAAAACCCATTAGACAGAAGAAGCGGAATTTTAGCAAGGAGAAAAATGAAGCCGCTGAAAAAGAGGTATATGAACTCTTAGCAGCACGGGACATTAATGCACTAAGGTGTTCAGAATGGTTGAGCAATGTCGTATTGGTTATGAGAAAAGAAGCGACATGGAGAATGTGCATGGACTATACGAACTTGAACAAATATTGTCCTAGGGATCCTTTTTCTTTTCTTATGATAGACCTACTAGTTGACTCGACTGCAGGTTATGTGCTGTTGAGCATGATGGATGTGAAAACTGGATTTCACCAGATATTCATGGCGGTACAAGATCAAAGCAAAACAACTTTTGTCACGAATACTGGAATGTACTGTTACAGGGTAATTACCTTCGGTTTGGAGAACGCAGGAGCGACATTTCAAAGACTGGTTGCAAAAATATTTTACCATCAAATTGGAAAGTCGATGGAAGTGTATATCGATGACAAGCTCGTGAAAAGTATCAAGGCCGAGGAGCATGTGCGCCATTTAGATGAGGCTTTTGCCATCATGAGAAACTACGGAATGAAGCTGAACCCTAAGAAGTGCACTTTTGGGGTAACAGCTGGGAAGTTCCTAGGCTATGTGGTGAACAAAAAATGAATCGAAGCCAGTCCAGATAAGATAAAGGCGGTGTTGGATCTACCATCACCAAAGACAGTGAGGGATGTGCAGTGTCTAGTAGGGCGATTGACTGCCTTGGGAAGGTTCATATCGACTTCTGCAGAAAAGAACCTCCCTTTCTTTAAAGTAATGAGGCGAAGCAAGAATTTTGTTTGGGCGCCGGAGTGTGAGTAAGCTTTCCGGCAAATTAAAATTATTTGGTGAGCCCGCCACTGTTAGCTAAACCACAGAAAAATGAAATGTTGTATCTATACCTAGCGGTATCTTCGCACGCCATTAGCACAGTACTAGTCAAGCAAAAGGAAACTCAACAGTTACCCATTCACTATGTGAGTAGAGTTCTGCAGGGGGCAGAAAGGAACTACTTGGAGATAGAGTTGTTCGCACTGGCAATCGTGGCCACCGCACGGAAATTGAGACCATACATTCAATCTCACCCAATCACGGTGGTGACGGATAAACCTTTGAAACAAGTGCTGGCGAAGCCCAAAACTTCTAGAAGATTGGTTAAATGGGCGATTGAGCTCAGTGAATACGGATTGTAGTTCAAGCCGCGAACTGCAATTAAAGCGCATGCCTTAGAGGATTTCATGGCTGAGACATTGGGTAATAGTGTAGCCGAAACCGCAAACTGTATCTTTTCTATATCAGACCATGTCGTAACCAGCAGAGCAACCACAACATGGATACTACACATGGACGGGTCCGCAACCACTCATGGAGGAGGGATTGGGACTCATTTTCTGTCCCCAGAACGAAGAGAATTTGAATTCGCTATCAGTCTAAACTACATGGTGACGAACAACGAAACCGAGTACTACACAGTTATTGCCGGTATCAAAATGGCTCTCGGAATCAACATTGGACATTTGGACATATTTACCGACTCGCTCTTAGTGGCAAATCACTTTTCGGGAAAATACGAGACGACAGAGGAGACGGTGAAATTTTTTGCCACAAAGGTAAAAGAATTGGCAAGAAGTTTTAAATTCTTTGATATTACTCAGATCCCGAGGGACGACAATGAGAAAACCGATGCGCTCTCTAAATTCGCAAGTTCCTCGGAGATTCTGGTAAAGAAGAGAGTAACACTTATGGCCGCAGACAAGCCCTCGATCGGGATATCAAAATATAACGCTACGAAGGCGCGGGTGGAATTTATAATGGCAATACAAGAAAACCCATATTGGAAGGACGAAATTATGATTTATCTTCTGGAGGGTATCCTCCCGACAGATCCGAATGCACAACATAGAATGCGATATAAGGCCTATATGTTTACTATCCACAATGGAGAACTTTACAAAAGATCTTTCGAAGGACCACTTCTGAGATGCTTGACTCCAACCTAGGCCGAATACATAATGAAGGAAATTCATGCAGGGCGTTGTGGAAATCATTCCGGGGGAAGAGCTTTGGCTCAGCAAATTTTATGTCAGGGATTTTATTGGTCAACTCTATTAAAATATGCAACAGCTTTCTCGAGGCGATGTGATAGTTGTTAGTACCATGCTCGTCTCATTCATAGACCAGCATAACCGCCTCAACCCATCGACATGGCATTTCCATTCGATCAATGGGGAATCTATATCGTAGGACCTTTTCCACCGACTAAAGGTAAAAAGAGATATTTGGTGGTAGCAGTTGAGTACTACACCAAATGGGTCGAAGCAGAGGCTATGTCGTTGATCACTGAGAAGAATATGATTGAGTTTATCTGGAAATACATCGTAATCCATTTTGGAATTCCGAGGTATATTATATCTGACAATGGTACGCAATTCAGTGGAAGGAAGATTAAATCATGGTTCGCGGAGTTAAAGGTATCACACAATCTGACCTCAGTCTATCATCCCATTCAAATGGTCAAACGAAAACCACCAACAAAACTTTGAAGGATTATCTTGAAAGGAGGGTGAGAAGCACAGGAAAAATATGGCCACAAGAGCTTCAAGGAATATTGTGGGCATATAGAACAACTCCAAAAACTTCGACAGGGGAGACTCCATTTGTTTTTGTTTATGGCACCGAGGCTGTTCTGCCTGCAGAAATAGGTATGCTGACGCGCAGGATTAACGATTACGACCTCGAACAATTGGCCCGTTTAAGACAAATGGATACGAATATGATAGGCTCGACAAAGGAAGATGTGTATCAATGCACAATGGCGTTTAAGGCAGCAATGGCCAAAATATACGATAAAAGGGTTCGGTTCCGAAACTTCGAAGTAGATGATTTGGTCCTAAGAAGCATTGCTGCAAAACAACACATCGGGAAGCTCGAACCAAAATAGGAGGGGCCCTTCAAATTTATACGAGCAAGTTTGCGAGGATACTATTACTTGGAAACTATGCAGGGTGTTTAGCAGAAGCGTCCGTGCAACGTGCAAAATCTTAGACGCTCCTATGCATAGGAATTGAAACAATACCACCTGACAGTTAAATAATTGTATGAACCCCGAAGGTTTGATCCCCATGCGGACTGGGAAACACAGGCACCTCGGTAAGAATCGAGCTCAGCCCTTTTTAAATAACTAATTATATTGTATATCTGTCAAATTACGCAGGTGGAGTCTTATGAGAATAATTGGCCCAAAGTGGTCGAACCCCTCATGCACAACACGAGTGTTATGACGGCGGTATAAATAGCCCAAAGTGGTCAAATCCCTCATGCACGACACGAGCGTCATGACGGCGGTATAAATAGTCCAAAGTGGTCAAACCCCTCATGTACGACACGAGCGTCATGACGGCGGTATAAATAGCCCAAAGTGGTCAAACCCCTCATGCATGACACGAGCGTCATGACGGCGGTATAAATAGCCCAAAGTGGTCAAACCCCTCATACATGACACGAGCGTCATGACGGCGGTATAAATAGCCCAAAGTGGTCAAACTCCTCATGCACGACACGAGCGACATGACGGCGGTATAAATAGCCCAAAGTGGTCAAACCCCTCATGTACGACACGAGCGTCATGACGGCGGTATAAATAGCCCAAAGTGGTCAAACCCCTCATGCATGACACGAGCGTCATGACGGTGGTATAAAAAGCCCAAAGTGGTCAAACCCCTCATACATGACACGAGCGTCATGAAGGCGGTATAAATATCCCAAAGTGGTCAAACTCCTCATGCACGACACGAGCGACATGACGGCGATATAAATAGTCGAAAGTCGTCAAACCCCTCATGCAACACGAGCGTCATAACGGCGGTTTAAATAGTCCAAAGTGGTCAAATCCCATCATGCATGATGTAGGCATCATGATAGAGATGCAATGCGAGATCGATAATGATTATAAGGCATAACACAATTATAAAATTGACAACAAACAAAGCAATTAAACGCGCATTGAACTTGGCTAAAAAGAAAATGAATTGTGCAAATAGAGTATAAATCAAAAAATTATGGTATCAAGTGAAATGCAAAAAATTGTTCCAAGAACAAAAAAACTTAATATCATCAAAAGATATGAACTAAAATTCGCTACTCAGCAGAAGACTAGGGGGACTCCGGATGAAGGATCACACCCACGGAACGTGCATAATTGGCACAATTTTCGTGAATTTGATCCTCCGTGAGCACCAGCTCATTTGCATGTGACCAATCTTCGAGCATATTAACAGCTTCCCTCTCGTGGATACTCTCAAGCTCATATCTACTAGGAGATACCAAATCTTGATCATTGAACGACGTTTTTGGCACAACAACCTCGGTTAAAGAAGTTCCAGAACTTCGAGGAAGATACATTCCAATTGGAAAGGTCATAGTCGGACCAGAAGTATTAGAATCGGGCACAACTTTCTTCCCTTTGTATAGAGTCGCCGAAGGAAAAGGTTGACACCATGTTGTCTTAGTAGGATTCGAGAGGAAGATGGTAGACCTAGACGCGGCTCGAGGAGCAGTATTTTTGGTACGCTCTTCATCTTCATCATCACTGTGACCAAAAGCGACATCGATGGCATTCTTGAGTATCTCCGATTCACTTAAACTACCCTTATGAGAACTAGGACCCGCTCCCTCAGGCATTGAAGAAGGACCTGGATTTAAGGAACTGGAATCAGAGACATTCTTATCCTTGCGGTCATACCACACGGTGTAAAATGGATCACCAGGTCTAGAGGCCCGAAGGTCCTCTTCGCTTTCGCCGCTGGGCTCCGGGATCTCCATCCTCGAACCGTGGCTAGCATCCAGCATGTCCATTCGAAAACCCTCCATAAGATATCCGAGATAACCAGCTTGATCAATGCCACGTTCCATGCCATACTTCATGTCTGCAGCACCATGGAGCAACTCTAGCAATTTGTAAACACTACTCTACACGAAGGATTTAGCAATAGAACACCTGTAATCTTTGGATTCCAAATACAGAACCCGACATCCCAATTCAGTAAAGACCTTGTCGGCATCGTTATTCGATGCCTTAAAAGAAGAATTCTCACGCTTCAAATAGTCATTCTCTCTCTTCAATGCAGCTATTTATGCACGCAATACGGCAATATTCTCCTCATATTTCTTGTCCCTTACTCCAGCATCGTGGGAATCACGAACAACCTTATCAGCCACTTTCTCAGATTCTTTGGCGCGTTTCAGCGCATTACATCGACTATTTTCACCACTACGAATGCTTGCACGCAGCCTGTCGATGACGGAATTATGGTGACCCTGTACCTCAATCAAACTACTGCAATCACGGCACAGTCGATACACACCTATAGTAATAGCAGCAAAAAATAAATGACCAAAGCGCACCAGATCATGGTATCCTAGCCTATCAATTACGGCTTGACAATTCAGTTAAGGCCATAAACACCGCATAATCTCTGTCGACTGTTCTTCCCTCAATCGATATCCACCCAGAGTAATGCTCAAAGATTCTGAGTTCACATCACTAAGAAAATCATAAACAATGAGGCTCTCAGGAGTGGCCGACCTTAGATTACCTGAAGGTCGAGGCCGCCTATGTGGAGGCGGAGGGATGTCTTGAGCCTCTCGAGCTGACACATCTTTAGCTAATTACCTCTTGGCAGCAACGTGCCAATGCTCACCTTCTGATCGGGAAGAACTCTCTCCATCGGGCCCTCGCGCATTCCAGAACGTGGGATTACTTGTATTGAATCTAGCCAAATTAGTAGCAATCCTTTCATCTTCCGCGTCAATTTTTTCCATTGTTTGGATTTGAGAATTAGTCCCAACCTTAACGCGACCACCAGTGGCAGTTGGAGTCATCACCAATCACTGCGGCACAAAATCCTCATGACGCTCGAAGTTAGTCACAACAGGCACCCGGGTACCAGCACTTACGCCACCCAGCGTCATTGTAGAACGATCAACCATTGGAGGAGTGGAATGACCTGCACCCCAATTATCAGACAAAGCTCTGGGGGCCTAACTGTAGGTTAAGTCCTCGCGCCATTTTCAGACGAACCTTCTGATGAAGCACTCACAAATGATGGGCCCACATCCAATGCGTTTGTCTCCTCGCTCCGAGTCTAAGCACCATATATATTCTCGGGTGACACTACAGGTTTACTCCGACTTTCAGATATTTTCCTCGCCATTTTAAGTCAATTATACAAATATATCTCGATTAAAAAAAATAAAAAATTATTATATAAGCATCGAATCCTCAGAATTCGATGTGAATGGGAAGGTCGAACGCCCATGGTTCGATGCGGTCTGGAGAGCAACAAAAAACCTCCCCTGGAAATAAAAATGAAAATGAGGCAAAAATTGGCTCCTTTTATAGACCCACCACTGCCTCTCTTTCCCGATTCGATGCAATAGCATCAAACGGGCCCCGTTTGATGCACACACATGGAACTCCCAAATTTGATGCTGTCCCCAAAGTACATCGAACGGCCACGTTCGATGTACCCAAATTTTTCCATTGAATTTTAAGAGGTTAATCAGATCGAGTCTTCCAAAATTGGACCCGACCATTAATCGAGATCATCTCCCAATCGGGGGCATGAATTTCAAGCATATAAGAGCGAGGCGCATAATTTCTTAAGTTCGGAAGCCACTCCCTAATCGACACTGTCTCCCAAACTGGGGGGACTATGTGATGGGGATTATTTAGGATACGCCTAAATTCGACATTGGGCCAGCCCAGCAGCGAAGGCCCGGAGAGACGGGTGCATCGAATAGAAGAGGTTCGATGCGGATTCAGCATCGAACCACGCCTATTCGACGCTTACTCTCCGACGCCTGAAGGGACCCACGAGACGGGGTCTATAAATACCCTGCCCCTTAACCTTCTGAGGATTCATTAGACACACGCACAACACACACTACCACATCGAACACAAGGGTTATATATACTTTATTGTTCGACTAAGACCCAAATTACGTTGACTAAGACCAAACCGGTACCCGTTCAAGGTTGAACTGTATCGAATCGGCTCAATTCAACGTACCAACATCGAATCAGGACGGTTCGGCACTTTATCAATTCAATCTAAAATACTCTCGAACCAATCGAGTTAGACATTTAACGGCATCGAACCAGCCACGTTCGAGGCGCACATCGAACGCCATCTATTCGATCATCACGATTATTTATCTTATTATGATATCTAAAGCAATTCAATACTTGTAATAGACAGTAGAGGTTCCGGACCAAGTTAGTCCATTTATTCTATTGGATTAGCATTGTTTGTCAGACCCATTTGTAATTATATGTGGTGTATTGTGACCCGGACGAAGTAAGACGAAAATAAATTTCATCCAGACAGAGTTGCTATTTGGATCCGCCAAGGAGCTCGAGATGACACATCGTCGTGGGAAAACATTCAAGCACTTCAGCACCCAGGCAACCTACGAATCACACGAATCTTATGCTGGACCAGCCCTCCTCTCGATATTGTGAAGATCAACGTGGATGGGAGTGCTCTCGGCAACTCGAGGAAAATTTCTTGTGGTGGTGTTGGAAGAGATAGTGATGGAAACCAGCTACTTGGGTTTTCAGCTAATTTGGGTTACGACAACATTACTGCCACATAAATTTGGGAGATTTACTATAGACTCTTCGTCACGATATCTTCCATGTCGTTTTGTCTTGTGACTCGAAAATTGTTGTCAAATTTGCTCACAAACAACCTTCATGATACTCACTCTTATCTAAGTCTGATAGACACATGTCGCACGCTCATGCGCAATTTCCATTCACGTACTATCCAGTACGATTACAAAGAGACGAATGTTATTGCCGACAAGCTACAAACCTTGGACACGCTCAACCATATGGCATCCATGCTTTAGATCATCCTCCTTTGTTGATATTTCCTTATATTTTCTTAATTTAGTTGGTTGTTCTAATATTCGTCCTGTAACGGAGTAGTTTAACCTCAGGGTCCAACTTCCGATGTAAACAAAAATAAAATAAATATGTTTTAATTACAGTTTTATTGTCGCCAACATTGAAGACTCTATAATAAATATAGAAAATAACATTAAAGTTGTTGAAGATTTTTTGACCTATACTACATCAATCAGTTGAAAAGGACTGATGTTGCTCATGTTGCACAGCAATACGATAAACAGAAAATCATACACAAACGAAAAGCAAGAAAAGACACGTTATTCGTTACCCAGTTCGTTGCCTATATCTGGGGGCGATACCAAGCCAGTATTTTCACTATGTGTTATGTTGTAGGACTACAATTACAAAAGAGGCTATTTATAATAAGGACACACTCCTAATATTAGGCAACTCCTTATATTAGGCAACTCCTAATTATATAATTACTCAAACTCTGCAAGTCTCAGGAAACTAGGTCTCTACAACTCTCAGTTAAATTAGGAAACTGCATTCTTTGATAATTTAAGCTCCACAAAACCTAACAATCTCCCACTTGGAGACTAATGTCATCGTAACCACATCTTCACTCTTCCACATAACAATCCTCTAACAATGGTACTGCCATCCTTGGACTCTTCAAGCACCAAGTCCAGTTGAAGCCATGCAAAGCTTCAACTTCTCTAAGGTCACAACCTTAGTCAACATATCAGCAGGGTTCTCACTTCCCGGAATCTTCACAAGTTGCAAAGTCTTTTTCTCCAAGAGATACCGTATGTAGTGATACTTCAACTCAATGTGCTTTGTTCTCGAATGAAATGTCGGATTCTTGGCCAAGAAAATAGCACTCTGACTATCACTGTGGAGAATACTATTTGTTTGCCCTTTTCCCAATTCACCCAAGAAATTCTGCAACCATACCATCTCTTTACTAGCTTCCGTCACCGCTACATATTCAGCTTCTGTAGTAGACAAAGCCACAATCTTCTGCAACTTAGATCCCCATGAAATAGCCGTACCACCCAATGTGAAAACATAACCAGTAGTACTCTTTCTTCCATCAAGATCACCCGCCAAATCAGCATCTACATAACCATTCAAGTCCGTGTGTTTTCCCTAAAAACACAATGACCTATCACAAGTACCACGCAAGTACCTAAAGATCCACTTCACTGCTTCCCAGTGTTGCTTTCCCGGACTAGTCATATATCTACTCACAACTCCCACTGCATGCGCAATATCCGATCTTGTACACACCATAGCATACATAAGACTCCCAACTGCTGAAGCATATAGAGTTTTCTTCATCTCTGCATGCTCCAAATCACTAGTAGGTGACTCCCTTTTTGATAATCTAAACTGACTACCTAAAGGAGTGCTTACTGGCTTTGCATCTCGCATACTGAATCTCCTCAACACTTTATCAATGTTATCAGACTGCGAAAGATACAACTTACCTGCCACCTTGTCCCGATTAATCCGCATACCCAAGATTTGTTTTGCCTCGCCAAGATCCTTCATAGCAAAACGTTCAGATAGTTGCTTCTTCAACTTTTTCACTTCTTGAACACAGGAACCTGCTATCAGCATGTCATCAACATATAACAGCAAAATAATGAAGCTACTATCAAACCTCATAAAGTAACAACAATGATCAGCATTGCATCTCCCAAAGCCAATCTCATGCATGAAGCTATCAAACTTCATGTACCACTGTCAAGGAGCTTGTTTCAGACCATACAAGCTCTTTTCCAACTTGCAAACTAGCTCAACGTTACCCTCAAGCACATACCCCTCTGGTTGCTGCATGTAAATGTCTTCTTCAAGATCACCGTGAAGAAAAGCTGTCTTAACATCCATCTGTTCTAACAATAAATTCTCCGCTGCAACTATGCTCAAAACCATCCTAATAGTTGTTAACTTCACCACGGGAGAAAATATATCAGTGTAATCAACCCCTTCTTTCTGTTGAAAACCCTTCACAACCAGCCTTGCCTTGTAACGTTTGCTACCATCTGCTTCCTCTTTGATTCTGTAAACCTACTTGTTATGCAGCGCCTTTTTTCCCTTTGGAAGCTCAACAAGATCCCACGTGTTGTTCGACTTCAAGGAATCCATCTCATCATCCATTGCAAGCTCCCACTTGCTCGAATAAACACTTTTCACTGCCTCTGCATAACACTCTGGCTCACCACTATCAGTTAATAACAAATAATGTAAGGCAGGGGAATACCTCTCAGGAGCACGATGTTCCCTACTTGATCTCCTCAAAGTAGGCTTTGGAGTACGTGGTTCTTCCTCATTAGTCACCTCGTTTTCCAGAATCTTGTCTTCATCAGAATTGGAGACATCCAATTCCACAATCTTCGGGTCTTTAACCCAAGTATCAACACCCACAGTGTTTGATGCACCCAATCTGTCTTTGTACAAAACCTGTTCATTAAACACAACATCTCTACTACGAATAACCTTACTGTATTGGTCATCCCAAAATCGATACCCATAATCATCGCCGCCATATCCAATGAACGTACACTTCACAGATTTCGCATCTAACTTGCTCCTAGCAGTAGCATCAATATGAACGTAAGAAACACAGCCAAATACTTTGAGGTAAGATAGGTTTACCTCTTTTCCTCTCCAAGCTTCCTCTGGAAGGCCGTTTTCTAGCGGAACGGATGGTCCTCGGTTGATCAAGAAAGCCGCAGTGTTAATTGCTTCTGCCCAAAACATCTTAGGGAACCCACACTTCAACCTCATGCATCTAGCCCTCTCATTCAAAGTTCTGTTCATACGCTCTGCAACCCCATTCTGCTGCGGTGTTCCTCTAACTGTCTTCTCCATGCGAATGCCATTATCTGCACAATACTTTTTAAACTCTGCAAGTTCATACTCTCCACCATTGTCAGATCTCAGACACTTCACACGCAGACCAGTTTCAGTTTCAACACGTGCTCTCCACTTCTTAAAAACCTCAAACGCTTTAGATTTCTGTTTCAAGAAGTATACCCATAACTTTCTTGTTGCATCATCAATGAAAGTCATGTAATATGAAGCTCCACCGAGAGACGTGATAGGGGCTGGTCCCCACAAATCTCTGTGCACCAGCTCTAACTTATGTTCCTTCAGAGTTCTGCCACCCTTTGCGAAACTAACCCGTTTCTGTTTCCCAAACACACAGTCCTCACAAAGACCCATATCAACTGTTTTCAAACCCGGCAGCTTACCCTTCGAACACAGATGCTTCATTCCTTTTTCACTCATGTGGCCTAGTCGACAATGCCACAAATCAGCGTCACTATGTGATGCAGCAACTCCAATGCTATCATGTTTGATGTCGGTCATATACAGAGTGCCCTTTTTCAAACCCTGAGCTACCACCATAGCTCCTTTGACTATTTTCCAAGCACCTCCACCGAATTTAACATCATAACCGTCATCATCCAACTGCCCTACAGCAACCAAATTTCTCTTAAGACCAAGGATGTGCCTCACATTACGCATCGTCCAAACGGATCCATTAGGAGATTTAACACGAATATCTCCCTTCCCCACAGCATCATAAGGAAAATTGTCACCCAGATAGACTCTCCCGTAATATCCAGCAACATAATTCATCATCAAACTTTTGTCAGGACAAGCATGAAACGATGCTCCAGAATCCAGAACCCAAGTCTCTTTTGGACTGCATGCTGTCAAAATTAGTGCTTCACCATCATCTTCGGTGGTCACGTTTGCTGAGCTGTCATCTTTCTTTGGTGCTTGACACTTATTCTGGTAATGACCCTTTTTCCCGCAGTTCCAACATTCAATGGAACTCTTGTCCTTCGTCGACTTTCTGTTCCTCGACTTCGATCTACCTCGATTCGAATTCGACTTTTTCTTATCTGATCTGCCTCTGATTTCTGTACTCAAAACTGAGCCTGCAGAATTTCCCGACGAGTTACCTGAATCTCTCCTACGAATTTCTTCGCTAACTATCAGAACTCTAACTTCGTCAAACTACAACTTTACCCTTCCCGCGGAGGCACTAACAGCCGTTACTGTCCCACTCCAGCTCTCCGTTAAAGAAGACAACAAAATTAGGGCTTTAATTTCGTCATCAAACTCGATATTTACCGAACTCAGTTGTTGTGTAATTAAACAAAATCCGTTCAGATGATCAGACGCCACAGTTGTCTCTATCATCTGAAGATGAAACAGACGACGCATCATATTTACTTTGTTGGCTGCTGATGGCTTCTCGAACATATATGCCAGAACCTTCAACACACCCTTCGTAGTCGTTTCCTTTGCGGTGTGAAATGTCACGTTTCGCGACAACGATAACCTCACCGCGCTCATCGCCTTCCTGTCCAGAACCTTCCAGACGTCATCTTTCATGTCTGCCAGTTTATCATTCAGAGGTTTCCAGAGATCCATGCTGTACAAGTAATCCTCAATTTGCATCCTCCAAAACCCGTAATCAGACCCATCAAACTTTTCTATTGATTTCCCTGCTTCCATCGTAACTGTTTCCACTGAACCTGATGCTCTTGATACCACTTGTTGCACAGCAATACGATAAACAGAAAATCATACACAAACGAAAAGCAAGAAAAGACACGTTATTTGTTTACCCAGTTCGTTGCCTACATCTGGGGGCGATACCAAGCCAGGATTTTCACTATGTGTTATGTTGTAGGGCTACAATTACAAGAGAGGCTATTTATAATAAGGACACACTCCTAATATTAGGCAACTCCTTATATTAGGGAACTCCTAATTATAGAATTACTCAAACTCTGCAAGTCTCAAGAAACAAGGTCTCTACAACTCTCAGTTAAATTAGGAAACTGCATTCTTTGATAATTTAGGCTCCACAAAACCTAACAATCTCCCACTTGGAGACTAATGTCATCGTAACCACATCTTCACTCTTCCACATAACAATCCTCTAACAATGGTACCCCCATCCTTGGACTCTTCAAGCACCAAGTCCAGTTGAAGCCATGCAAAGCTTCAACTTCTCTAAGGTCACAACCTTAGTCAACACATCAGCAGGGTTCTCACTTCCCAGAATCTTCACAAGTTGCAAAGTCTTTTTCTCCAAGAGATACCGTATGTAGTGATACTTCAACTCAATGTGCTTTGTTCTCGAATGAAATGCCGGATTCCTGGCCAAGAAAATAGCACTCTGACTATCACTGTGGAGAATACTATTTGTTTGCCCTTTTCCCAATTCACCCAAGAAATTCTGCAACCATACCATCTCTTTACTAGCTTCCGTCACCGCTACATATTCAGCTTCTGTAGTAGACAAAGCCACAATCTTCTGCAACTTAGATCCCCATGAAATAGCCGTACCACCCAATGTGAAAACATAACCAGTAGTACTCTTTCTTCCATCAAGATCACCCGCCAAATAAGCATCTACATAACCATTCAAGTCCGTGTGTTTTCCCTAAAAACACAATGACCTATCACAAGTACCACGCAAGTACCTAAAGATCCACTTCACTGCTTCCCAGTGTTGCTTTCCCGGACTAGTCATATATCTACTCACAACTCCCACTGCATGCGCAATATTCGATCTTGTACACACCATAGCATACATAAGACTCCCAACTGCTGAAGCATATAGAGTTTTCTTCATCTCTGCATGCTCCAAATCACTAGTAGGTGACTCCCTTTTTGATAATCTAAACTGACTACCTAAAGGAGTGCTTACTGGCTTTGCATCTCGCATACTGAATCTCCTCAACACTTTATCAATGTTATCAGACTGCGAAAGATACAACTTACCTGCCACCTTGTCCCGATTAATCCGCATACCCAAGATTTGTTTTGCCTCGCCAAGATCCTTCATAGCAAAATGTTCAGATAGTTGCTTCTTCAACTTGTTCACTTCTTGAACACAAGAACCTGCTATCAGCATGTCATCAACATATAACAGCAAAATAATGAAGCTACTATCAAACCTCATAAAGTAACAACAATGATCAGCATTGCATCTCCCAAAGCCAATATCATGCATGAAGCTATCAAACTTCATGTACCACTGTCTAGGAGCTTGTTTCAGACCATACAAGCTCTTTTCCAACTTGCAAACTAGCTCAACGTTACCCTCAAGCACATACCCCTCTGGTTGTTGCATGTAAATGTCTTCTTCAAGATCACCGTGAAGAAAAGCTGTCTTCACATCCATTTGTTCTAACAATAAATTCTCCGCTGCAACTATGCTCAAAACCATCCTAATAGTTGTTAACTTCACCACGGGAGAAAATATGCCAGTGTAATCAACCCCTTCTTTCTATTGAAAACCCTTCACAACCAGCCTTGCCTTGTAACGTTTGCTACCATCTGCTTCTTCTTTGATTCTGTAAACCCACTTGTTATGCAGCGCCTTTTTCCCCTTTGGAAGCTCAACAAGATCCCACGTGTTGTTCGACTTCAAGGAATCCATCTCATCATCCATTGCAATCTCCCACTTGCTCGAATCAACACTTTTCACTGCCTCTGCATAACACTCTGGCTCACCACTATCAGTTAATAACAAATAATGTAAGGCATGGGAATACCTCTCAAGAGCACGATGTTCCCTACTTGATCTCCTCAAAGTAGGCTCTGGAGTACGTGGTTCTTCCTTATTAGTCACCTCGTTTTCCAGAATCTTGTCTTCATCAGAATTGGAGACATCCAATTCCACAATCTTCGGGTCTTTAACCCAAGTATCAACACCCACAGTGTTTGATGCACCCAATCTGTCTTTGTACAAAACCTGTTCATTAAACACAACATCTCTACTACGAATAACCTTACTGTATTGGTCATCCCAAAATCGATACCCATAATCATCGCCGCCATATCCAATGAACGTACATTTCACAGATTTCGCATCTAACTTGCTCCTAGCAGTAGCATCAATATGAACGTAAGAAACACAGCCAAATACTTTAAGGTAAGATCGGTTTACCTCCTTTCCTCTCCAAGCTTCCTCTGGAATGCCATTTTCTAGTGGAACGGATGGTCCTCGGTTGATCAAGAAAGCCGCAGTGTTAATTGCTTCTGCCCAAAACATCTTAGGCAACCCACACTTCAACCTCATGCATCTAGCCCTCTCATTCAAAGTTCTGTTCATATGCTCTGCAACCCCATTCTGCTGCGGTGTTCCTCTAACTGTCTTCTCCATGCGAATGCCATTATCTGCACAATACTTCTTAAACTCTGCAAGTTCATACTCACTACCATTTTCAGATCTCAGACACTTCACACGCAAACCAGTTTCAGTTTCAACACGTGCTATCCACTTCTTAAAAACCTCAAACGCTTCAGATTTCTGTTTCAAAAAGTATACCCATAACTTTCTTGTTGCATCATCAATGAAAGTCATGTAATATGAAACTCCACCGAGAGACGTGATAGGGGCTGGTCCCCACAAATCACTGTGCACCAGCTCTAACTTATGTTCCTTCAGAGTTCTGCCACCCTTATATATGGACAAGCTAAAATTGGGATACGTGGACAACATTCAAATGCAATACGTTGCTAGGGTTTAAGGTTTTAATCTCTAACCATTTAAATGTTACATACACTACAAGATTCGAGGGGTGTTTAGGGACCGTCGGGCAGTCCGTAAAGACCCTCTGCGCGGTCCCTAAAGACCTATAAGACCGCCCAGCGGTCACCAAAAGGCGGTCGCTGATGCCCTTGGGGCCCCACCCTTTGGCGACCGCCTTGCGGTCGCGAGGACCATTTTCCGCGACCGCAAATTTAGGGACCGTCGGGCGGTCCCTAATGACTTATGGGGACCGCCGGGCGGTCCCCAATTCTCTGAGACTTTTTAGGGACCGCTCGGCGGTCTCCAATAATATTCATAGTTTTAGGGACCGCTCGACGATCCCTAAAAGTCTGCGGCAGAATAAAAAAAAACCAATAATATTCTGGAAATTTACCGAAATATTATTGGATCTTTTGTATAAATGGCGTGTAAATATGTGCAACAAACAATTACAAAAACAAAAACAATGGAAATAATAAAAAAAAAAGGGTAAAATGAAATGAAAGTTAACAAAATAAAACAAAGAAAATAATGAAATAAAAGTAAAAACAAATGATAGTTATTAAAATAAACGAAAAACAATGAAAAAGAAATGAAGAACATATTGTTGGGTGTTTTTTTAGCATTTGTTAAAAAAAAAAAAAAAAGGTTGTGTTTTGGATTTGAACAAAAAAAAAAAGAGGAGTGTTTCTTTAAAAGAAAGAAGAAGAGAAGTTGTGTTTTGGATTTGAAGAAATGAAAAAAAAAAGTGAAAAGTGTTTCTTTAAAAGAAAGAAGAAATGAAAGTTTTTGTTGGATGATTTTTATTTTTGTGATTTAGGAAGAGAAAAATGATAAGAGAAATTTTGGAGTTGTGTGTTTTTTAAGAGTGTTGAAAAATTGGATAGGAGAGTGGTGGTATATATAGAATTAAGGGTGAAACTTTTGAATTTTCAGAAATTTCAAATTCCCCCTAATTCTGCCTATTTTTTAAACATTTAGGGACCGTCGGGCGGTCCCTATTGACATGTGCTGACCGCCCGGCGGTTACTAAATATATTTTTTAGGGACCGCCTTCATACGTGTTTTTTTTGATTTTATGAAACGATTTCCATGTGTTTTTGATTTTTAACAACAAAATTCATGATAATATGTCAATTGAAGTTACAAACGATCATAAAACCACTAATTTAGTTATTTAATAGTAGATTGAATGAGACTGAGAAAGTTTTTAACGTTGAATCTATTATACGTTATATGTACAATTAGTCATCGCATGTTTTTTCAATTTGTATGAAACTTTGTAAAATTGTTCTTTTAACTATTATTAGGATATTTATCAACTAAACAAAACAACGCGGCACCTTAATTGCTCAATAAAATAAAATAAAAAAGTATGAATATTATTAGGGACCGGCGGGCGGTCCCTAAAGACAATTGGTGACCGCCCAGCGGTCCCTAAAGGTGGTTTTAGGGGACCGCCAATACTCTTTTTTTCGATTTTATGAAACGATTTCCGTGTGTTTTTTATTTTTAGCAACAAAATTCATTATAACATGTCAATTGAAGTAACAAACGATCATAAAACCACTAATTTAGTTATTTAATAGTAGATTGAATGAGATTGAGAAAGTTTTTAACGTTGAACATTTTCTACGTTATATGTACACTTAATCATCGTATGTTGTCTCAATTTGTATGAAACTTTGTAATTTTGTTCTTTTAACTATTATTATGATATTTGTCAACTAAACAAACAACGCAGCATCTTAATTGTTCCATAAAATTAAAAATAAAAGTATGAATATTATTAGGGACCGCCGGGCGGTCCCGAAAGCCACTTTTAGGGACCGTCGGGCGGTCCCTAAAGGCAATTGGTGACCGCCCAACGGTCCCTAATAATATTCATACTCTTTTTTTTCGATTTTATGAAACGATTTCCATGTGTTTTTGATTTTTAGCAATAAAATTTATTATAACATGTCAATTGAAGTAACAAACGATCATAAAATCACTAATTTAGTTATTTAATAGTAGATTGAATGGGACTGAGAAAGTTTTTAACGTTGAACCTATTCTACGTTATACGTACACTTAATCTTCGTATGTTGTTTCAATTTGTATGGAACATTATAATTTTGTTCTTTTAACTATTATTAGGATATTTATCAACTAAACAAACAACGCGGCACCTTAATTGTTCCATAAAATTAAAAAACAAAGTATGAATATTATTAGGGACCGCCCCGTTTTGGGTCGGGGACCGCCCAGCGGTCCCCTTTTTGGGCTGGGGACGGCCCAGCGGTCCCCGTTGCTCTGGGCGGTCACCATAAAGCTGGGGACCGCCAGGCGGTCACCAAACGGGGGTCGCGAAAACCCCCCAAATTTTGTAGTGATATTCGTTATATTCTACTTTTTTGTGTTGATACTTTTAATAATTTATTAGAAGATTGGAATGTTATAATTTGACCATTTCAATTTTAAGTTCACCTATAATTTTGCTTGTCAATTGAAATGAAAGAAGACATAATAAAATACACTATTTTTTTTTTTACAAGTTTACAGATACATAGATCATCACATGATATAAGGGAAGTAATTTAATAATAAAATTTTAGGAAAAATTTGCCAAACGAATGATTTAAAATCATGCATCTCCATTGATTCTTCACTTCATTCAAAATGACATTTCGTATATAGCGATATGTAAAAACTTTACATTAATTAACTTCTGTATATATTTTTTTTAAAGACTAAGTCTTCATATGATAATTATCATTAGGTTAAATTTATTTCGGTCTTCTAATATGACCTTTGTTTTGTACGTCTTGGTTCTTTTTATTATTTCTCATTCATTTTGCCTCCAAATTTTATCAAGCAACCAAATAATGGGCCACGAAACAGATACACCGATGTTATACGACAATTTGGTAGGTTCTTCGAGTTTGGGTGCCACACACGACAACAACCACCTACAAGATTGGTATTTGGAATAGAAAATGGGAATACATAAAAGAATAGTCTGAATATAAGTAAGTTTTCTTGAGGGCGTGAACTCAAAACACCTTACTAAAAGCAAATTTTTCATTATATATTATGAAAATCTGTTTTCCAGAATACTGCAGGGAATTCAATAATATTTATGAGATGTAGAAAATGCTAAGTGAATTAAATCAGAATCTGTATCAATAAAATTATAGAAGACAAAGAGTTACAACTGAAAAGACATTTTTATTCACCAATAGTTGTGCCCCGTAGGATAGTTGCAACATTTCAATAATAATACTACGAGTTGAAACTCTACACAAATGGTTGTGTCCCGTAGGATAGTTGTAACATTTTAATAAAAATACTACGAGTTACAAAATTTCGCGACTAGTTGGGTCCCTTAGGATATATTTGCACCCTTTCACTAATAAATTCATATTTTAAACATAATAGATACAGAACATTAAAATACTACAGATTACAACTCTTCAATAGTTTGTTTCGATTTAAAATAAAGTAAATTAAAAATAAATTAATATAACTAGCTAGCTCTTGAATTAGTTCAAGGCTTTATTTTCTACAATGGATACTCATTGTTAACAACTAAGAATATTCAACAATCCCCCATTACTTCTGCTTAATGAATGACACACTTACGAGAAGGTATCTTTCGATTTGGACTTTCAATTAGTTTAAATACTTTAAAGTCCTAATGAAGTTATATGTGTTCGTAGATTGAACATCAACACATAATGTTAGTACCAAAAGTATAACATATATATCGATTATTTTAGTGTTTAATAGATTTCATTCAACAACCTTAGCACTATTATATATGGCCATGTGCTAATCATGTATGTCTATGAACATTTATAAGAAAAAACATATCTTTCTTAATGTTTTTTCTTACTAAAGCAGCACCAGCTTTATGTTCACATAGGTAGAGTTTTTGCTTTTGGCTCAGTTGCTAAAGACACTTAGCTAACTCCATTAAGAGCAACTGCTCACCCTACGTTTACTCGCAATTGTTAACACTATTTATTTATAGTGTTTCCAAGTAACATATCAATGACTTGTTTGTACACATTGAACTTTAGAATGAGAAGTTTACTGATTTAAAGTTGGTTTTCGATCATTGGTGCTTAAGTTTACGTTTTAAGTCCTATAACATTAGTCATACTTCTCACTAGTTTTTTTGTAAGCGGTTTAGTGAGTGTATTGATTAAATTATCACCGGACTTGACATATATTATGGTGATCACACCATTTGATATTAACTAATGAATATATGAATGTGTCATGCTTACATGTCTAGACTTTCCATTATAAATATTGTTAATAGGTTGGTTATTTTAACCTAATTAACAAGTTTATAAGGGTTGGAACGTCTTACCCGAAAGTTCAGAAGTGTGCTTATGACGAAAATATTCTTCTTTTAATTCACTAAGAATTGTATGTCTTGCTTGTGTTGAGTTGAATTGAGTGTGTGTTGAATTGACAGAGGGGGTACCACTTATATAGAGGTATTTAGGGACAAGTGTCACTATGCATGAATTTAGTAAAGTACGGGTGCCGCAATGTGCGTTATACTTATCTCTGGGTCCTTTATCTACTAGGACATGACTAGGTTGAACTTATATCCTTTCCGATATCTTTCTGAGGGCTTTGATAAGGAGATTCTTGGATTCTTTCTCTGATATGCCTTTTCGATAGCTTTTAGAGGACTCTGCTAAGGAGACTCTTGGATTCTTTCTCCGATAGGCAAGGGCTCTTGGGAGAGCTTCATAGGTGAGGCTGGGTGCTTGTCTGATATCTTTTTGATCCCGATAGGGGTCCATTTTTGTGTTTTAGTCTTCATATTATGTACTCCGATGGTCTGTGGCCCTCGTGTTACTCAGCGCGGTGATGTTCTCGTATTCGGGGACTCGGGGTCCTTATATTTGCAGTGGTCCCTCTTGGCGTCTTGATGGATATTGAGTTCTCGCGACTTATCGGGATTTATTTTTATCCGGTGCCGCTAGGATATCTTATTTTTAGTCATCGTGACTTTCCAAGGGATGCGTATGTGCCTCTTCAGGGTTGTCTTTTTTTACCACTTTGGGTTTGCGGTACTGGGTGAGCCCTCCTGATACTACGTGGCATCGGGAGTTAGGTGATGGTAGTACCATCATTCGGTTAATCCCTATTTGTTTTCTAGGGTTAACACTAGCCCCTCCCCCCCCCCCATATTTCGATCGCCATCGTAGAGGCGAGAGGAATTTTATTCCTTCAATTTTTTGCCTTCGGTGAGGTGAGGGGGTTTTTCTTTCTTCTCCTTTTCTTTCTTTTTTCTTTTCTCTTTTTTTTTCGACGATGGGACGGTGGGTATATATATATATATACATATATATATATATATATATATATATATATATACATACATATATATCATATATGCCACAAGTATTAATATATTTAGGATATTACCTTTTGATCCTCGGGAACCAGGTCTTCGGAGGGTATCTTTGTCAGATTCGTCCTCGGGTGGGATAACGCAGGTGAGAGGAGTACCTTTATGGCCTCTCTTTATGGCAGCATAACAGTCCATCGTCGGACCGTTGGCAACAGCCCGATTTTAATACCATTGGCTATAAATATTGCCTTCACCTCCATCCTCTCATTATTACCAGATTTCCTCAAGTTCTTCTGTTATCTAGCAAATTCTCTCGTTCTTGTTTCTTTGATATCGTGAGCGTTCATAAATATATTTTCTTTAACTCTTCTTCTTTCTTGAGATGGCTTCTTCTAACATCGATCTTACCACCGTCGCTTCGGGTTCGGGGCTATGGCCTTTACCTTTGCCGCCAATTTACCGGCGATAACTGGGGGTGTAACAATGAGCGGGCATGCCGATTCTACTTGGAAAAGGAAGGGTAGTGCTTCTGATGCGGCTGAGTATGGTGGTGCCGCCCCTTCAAAAAGGGTTAGGGTTGCTAAGGCAAGGAAGTCTGATACTCGCAATCTCGAGAAAGCAGAGGAGACTATGAGCACTACTACTCGGACTGAAGTGGTGTCCCTATTTACTGGTTTAGGGGCGTACCAGAAGAACATGGAGTTCAAAATTCCTACCAAGAGTGAGAGGGTTAATGCTCCTCCGAAGGATTATCTCAATAGTGTACTACGCGCAGATGAGGTACGGTTGGCGATCATTCCTTCTCCTATGTTCAAGGCCTGCAATGTCTGCCCGAGTCAGGTGACTCAAAATGGTTTTGTCGTTTTATGCATCTTTGTTTTTTGGTGTCAGTTGAAGAGGTTGAGTTGTACAATGGCCCGCTTCTTCTCAATCTTCGATATTGTGATATCGCCTGGGGGTTTTCCTTTTTATCACTTTTGTCATCGGGACACTGCTAAGAACTCGACAAAGAGGATTCTTAAGGGGACACCCAGCTCCAACAGTACTTTGAAAGACAAATATTTTTTCGTGAAGCCTTTAGTAGGGAAGTAGAATATGCCCCTTGATTGGAGAAAGGCTAAAGCTCATGTGTATCCTCTGGATCCTGAGATGAGCTTCTCTTCGATAATTTTGGCTAAGTCTTTGATGGAGGGAGGTGATTTTGGTACGTTGTACTAGAAATCGAGGCTGCACTATGTGAATTTCACCGATGCTGCCATCGAAGTGCCTTTATCCATGTCTCCTGAGGAGTTGGTTTCCTACGGTAAGTGATTTTGACTTGATCTCCTCTATTTTTTCTAGTAAATTTTTACTTCCAGGGATTCTGAGGGATTTGTTTATAATGTAGGGGGATTTTGGCAAAATATTTTTCGCCCAAGAGTCCTTTGGACCCGACCATGACTGCGAAGCCATCGGAGCAAGATATTTCGGCTTCTAGTGGTATGAAGAAGTCTAAGTCCCAAGTGGCTTCTTCAGCCCATTCGTCCAATGAAACTTCTGACGTTCCTGAGGAGGAAGATTCTTCGGATAAGGAGGTCAATACTACTGAGGATGCGGATATGCATTCGGTGGAGGAGGAGGATCACTCTCCCTTCTTTATCGTGGATGATGGAGTGATCTATGGGGCCGTTCCTCTGTTCATCATGGATCTTCAGTGGGCTATGGTTCTGGTGTCCGGTTCAGCTTCTGCCACAGCAGGTTCTCCGGGGGTTTCGTAGGGGGATTTTGTATCGGAAAGAGGTCTCCCTTCGGAAGGAGGCCTAACCATGGGGGAAGATTCGTCAGCCTTCGCATTGAAATATGTGACCATCTCCTTCGATGACCCTTCATTTTCCCATCTGAGGGAGGCTGAAGATCCTTAGGTGGATCCAATCTCTGAACCTCTTACCCATGGTAAGTTTTTTGTACATCTTTTCTCCCTTCAGGTTTTCCTAACTTCCTCGTTTTTCTTATGTTTAAGCAATGCGTCCTTCTTTCGCAGACTATGTAGATAAAAGGAAGGCTCGATGACCACGAGTAGGGAGAATCTCTCTTTAGGTAACTGATTGATTCCCTTATACTACTTACCGCTATTTATTTGTAGCCTTTCTCACTTACGATCTCTCTTGCAGGGGAGGATATGTTGGCTCACCTTCTTATGTCTGGTTCGGAGGCATCATTGGGCGGTTCCGAGGAGGCATTTGGGGTCTATGATGCGCACCTTGGCGACTTGTCACCACTAGATGTCAAGGTTTCGCTCGTAAGTTCCCTTCTGGGAGTGGCGGGTCCCTCTGCTCCTACGGGGGTTCATAGGGCTCTGTTTTCCGATTCCACTGCTGTGACTTCAATTTCGGTGACCATTTCCCCAGGGGGATATTTCCATTGGGATGCCTTTTTCAGGGGTTTCTCCCCGTTTGGAGGATTTATCGTCGATGTAGACTTTGGATAAAGCCTTCGGAGAAGTACTTCGCTTCTTCGTGTCTTCCAATACCACCCATGCCAATGGCTTTCATGTCATGGAGACTTGCCTCAACTGGATGGGGCTTATGGTAAGTTTTTCTTTTTTCTTTCTGTTCATCCTTCTTTGTGTATTATTTTCCTATGAATTTACGTCAGACCTCCCATCATTTTAGGTTGGAAAGACCAGAGAGGGTGCTATTATGGCGGAGCTGGGTTACAATAAGGATGGGGATGAGGTGAGGGTTCTCCGAGAGAAGGTAGCGTCCTTCAATTCCAGTAGGGAGGAGGACCAGAATGAGATAAGGGTCATTCGGGAAAAGATAGCATCCTATGATTTTAGGTGGGAGGAGGACTAGAAAGAGATGAGGAGGCAGGGTGAGGAGATGAAGCGTCTGCAGACTGCGTTCGCGAAATTGGAAGCTTTGGAGAATGCTTCGAGGGCTAGAATTACACTCCTCGAGAAGGAAAAAGAGGAGACACAAGAAAGGTAAAGAAGCCTTCAGAATCAACTGGTCAGGCTCTTGACTGTGCAGATTCTGCTTCGGAGAAGTTAGCCGCGGCCATTTCTTACGAGGAACTAAAGGTTAAGGTGGATGCGGCAGTTCGATATGCTCAGAAGAAGACCGTGCGACAATGCTCGGGCCTCTTTGAGAAATGGCACCACGAGGTTCTAACAGGACATCTATTGTGGGGATATCTCGAGTGCGCTAAATTGGCGATGGGGTTGCTGCGACCGAGCATTGAATTTCAGCAAGCATTTGACCTTCGAAAGATGAAAAAGCCAGCCAACCTCGAGGAGGCCTATGCTCTCTTCGAGAAGCATAGTGGCTTGTCTCCCCAGGTATCTCCCTCGCCTTCTCCTTCGAGGCCACAGATTGGTGATGTGACTCCGAAGCCTGCCGACTCCGGGAGTGTTCTACCTCCCGATACCCAATTGCCTCTGATAGTTGTGTCGCCGAGCATTCTGAGTCTGACGACTCTTTCATCCTGGGAGCTACGCCTTCCACTCCTTCGGCCCCACATCCTCTGACTACGGGGGAGTAGCTTAGGGACTTCTTTTGTTTTGATATAAGGTACTTTAATATTTGGGTTTTTTAAATTTTGAACTTTTAATTTCTATATTTTAGCATTTGTAATAATTTTTCACGCTTGTACTTATTTTCTGAGGACTCCTCGGCCTTTTCATGAATGGACAATTAGTTTGTCATTTTCTCTATTTCGTCTTTTTCATACTTATAGCCACCATAACTTTTCAGTACATATAAATACTTGGACCCCCTCATTTAACTCAGGAGTTAATATTGAGTTTAAAGGGATTGAGATTAAATCTCATTCTTGTTGGCCAAGTAAATTACTTAGCTTGACGTGTCCGCTTGCATGGAAAACTTTGGAGATATATTTTTCTCTGAATAGAGATATCAGCCGGCACGTGGCAGTAGCTATAATTTTACTTGGACAGCTCAATCTTAGCTCAGTTTTCAAAGGAAAATGTCCGAGTATATATATATATATATATATATATTTGGAGTCAGTGAATATTCTTAATAACTTCCAAAATTCCTTTTCAAATATTGTACTGAGCTATTCACTCATCTCTTTGCAAAGTCAGTTTTTTGACCTAAATTTATTATAGCAAGAAAAAGAATAATAAGGAACTCACGTGGAAATATGATGCCTACACATTTTAGGCATGGGGGTTCTATTTCTTCGAGGACTTCCCCTCGGAAGTCAGCCCGGAGTCCTTCGTTGCTGCTAGGCGTTCGCCACACATCCTCTGAGAGTTTCTCCCATATGCCGAGGGGCAGGACCAATGAGGGTCTGGCGGCCATCATGAGGAGCTCCTCGGCGATGGTGGCGTCAAGGCTTCGCATGCAGATTTACGTCGGATGAACCACATTAGGGAAGTGTTCATGGACATAGAGTCTTATTCTCTCGCTGATCACTCTTCGGTGTTTAACATGCTCCCTTTGAGCCCCTCGAGGCTGATGGGCCAAGGTCGTGTTGGGTCCGCTATTAGTACTGAATATGGAGAGTCCATCATGACCCTTTTTGCCGAGTATAGTTTGGATTTTGACAAGTATGATGTTGTTATACCCAACCCTGATCTGAGGGCATATGATCCTCCTTTGGGTTACCTATCAGTTTATTGTGAACAAATGCGTTGTGGGTTGCGTGTGTTTTTTCACCCTTTTCTCCAAGTTCATTTTCGATATTGGCAAATATTCCCTAGTCAACTGACGCCTAATTCTTACCGTCACTTGGTGGGGGTATGTTTTGTGTTGTGAGCTTTTGAACCTTCCCATGTCTCCTTATCGGGTGGGAGCAATTTTTATCATGCGCCCTTGTTCGGGCGGTCCTTCATTGTTTAGCCTGGCCTATCAGGATAATAGTAGGGCCTTTATGCATGTCTCCAATCATCGTTCTCATCGAGAGGATTAGAGGCGGGGGTTCTTTTTCGTTCGTCCGAAGGGCTTGTTGGCTAGTTTATGGTAGGTACCTGTCCGATGGGGTTTGGGATATGTCATTCCTAATCCCGAAACATCGGTGCGTGAGTGGGAGGTCCAATCCGATACCGGGTTATTTTTGGGTACCTATGACATCAATAGCTTGTTGGCTGCCTGAGTCCCTAATCCTCGCAGGCCTCCAGGGGGGACTGAGATATTCAATCTCCCCCTTCAGCCCTTGTATAGTAACTTCTTTTTCCGTAAGTTCTTCCTCCTCTTTTCTCTGTTTATGGTATTTCCCAATATATCTAATTCATGATATACTTATGTTTTCGATAGGTGCGGAGACGGAGATGTTCGCTATAAAGCCTTTTGACAAGGCTTTTCAGATGCGGCTATCGAACGGGGGATACCCCTTTTCGGAGGAGGAAGGTTCCTCTCAGTTGAGTTTTTGAGCGAGTGACGAGTCCTTCTTTTTTGGAGGAGGGAGGTCCGATGGTTTCGCCCATCGCAGCCCCCCAGTAGATTCTTTGGAGCCTATCGTGCCAGAGGATCCGATGGCCACCGTTCTTCGGATAGACCCTTCTACGCCACCTTTGATGTTGCAATCTTATCCCGAGGGAGATGTCACTTCCGGTGTGGTGAACGTGGTGGAAGAGGGTATTCCCTCTCCTACCCCCAATTGGATCCCGGCCCTTTAGGTAAAGTCCCGATCATGTAGAACCTCCGCCCCTCGGGAGAAATCCTAATCCTTTGGGATCTCAGCCCCTTGAGAAAGGTGGTAGTTCTATTCCTCTGGTTATTCCGGCCGAGGATTTTTTGTCAGAATTATTTGAGCGACTTACTAAATATGATGGACTGCGAGCTGATGAAGACTCTCCTCCTATCCACCCACCAGGACCTGGCATGCAAAGATTTATGTGAGGTATAGCATTCTTTCGTTCAACCTATTTAGCACTAACCTTCATGCCTTCTTGGTGGTGATGGGTGAATTCGTGTAGGTTTATATGGTGTTGAATGCCATTGGCACTCGAGGGGATTCTTCTTCCGATACTGGTTTGGTGTATCGTCGTTGGGATAAGTTGGAGAAGGGCATGCTAGAGGCCCACGAAGAGATATCCCAACTAAAGGTTGATCGCGAAACCGCTCAGAACGTTTACGATGGGATGTTGCAGGGTGATAGGAATAAGTCTTGGGATTTAGAGCGCATGTTGACGCTTGAGAAGGCAGGGGTAGTGAGTTTAGAGGAGAGGATTGGGAACCTAAGGGACCAAGTCCGATCCTCTAATGAACAGTTGTTGCGAATCAGAGGATATTGGAGACGGCTCGGGCGCACGAGGTGGCCCTGGTAATGGCCTAAGTCCAGGCAGTGTTGGATAATTTGGGCTCGTCTATTCTTTGCGAATCCTTGCAAGTGGAGATGAATGACTTGGTTCGCATTGGGTATCGGCTGTGCCGGGATGTCGTTCAAGCTTTACCAGGGTTTTCTTTAGACCTGGTTCTCCCCGAGCTTAGTATCTGCCAAGTTTTGAAGTTTAGCTAGCGGTTTCTGATTACCTTGTGGCTCCTTTTGTGGTGATCGACGATCATATAGATCTGTCAATAGAGCAGCATCGTCGTCTTATCAGGGAAGGAAAGTGTCCGATAGAGGATGCTTAGTGTGGGTGAGGGTTTTTTGGTGGTATAGAGACCTTTGTATAGGATACAGTCTAATATACCTATGGAGTGAAGTGTGGTTGTTTGTAATAGACGGCTCATTGGGGTTAGGTTGCTAAGATGACTTCGTATCAGGTCATCATTTTTTCGTGCAACCATGTTTTCCCCCACTGTTTTTGTATGTACAGGAACCATCTATATATAAACAACTTTTATTTATGTACAAACTCCTATTTTATATTAAGAATAATACTTTCTAAGGTTAAATGCGTTTCAGGTATTGTGGAGTACCGCGCCTTCGGAGTTGGCAAGTTGGTAGGTTGCGGGTCCAACGATTCTCGAGATTTTGTACGGTCCTTCCCATCGGGGTTCAAGCTTTCCCACGTTCTTGGAAGCTCCGACTCTTTTTAGCACTAGGTCTCCTACTTGGAAGGTCCTAGGCTTTACCTTGGTGTTATAATATCATGACATCTGGGCTTTGTATTCCTCCATTCAGACGGTGGCTCTTGCTCTTATTTTTTCCAAGAGATCGAGGGCAAGGGCCAAGTTGGAGCTATTGGCGACTTCTTCGTATTCCTTGACCCGCCAACTTTCTACTACCACTGCAGGGGGTAAAATCGCCTCGCTACCATAGGTTAGGCTATAGGGGGTTTCGCCCGTGGCTGTTCTTTGTGTCATCCGATAGGCCCACAGAATGCCAAGTATCTCCTTGACCTATTTGGCCTTATGCCAATCTAGTCTGGCCTTCATATTTTTAATGAGGGTTTGATTGGTCCTCTCTACTTGGTCGTTCGCCTAGGGATATCCTACCAAAGCGAAACGATGTTTTATCTCCCAATGGTCACACGAGTCTTCTAATTCTTTGCTTGTAAACTGAAGTCCGTTGTCGCTCACAAGACTTCGAGGGATACCGAATCGGCACATGATATATCTCCATAGAAAGTTAATGACTGCGCTTGTGGTGACTCGGGCTAAGGGTTCTGCCTCTACCCATTTAGTGAAGTAGTCCACCGCTACCAGCATGAAGTTCTTTTGCCTGGCGTCAAGGATTAGGGGACCCACTATATCGATATCCCATTTGGAAAAGGGGCACGGAGTTAGACTGGGCTCCTAGGGAGCCGCGGGTTGGTGGGTTCGCGGGGCATAAATTTGGCAAGGTTTGCATTTTTCACCGTGCCTTTTGCAATCACCATCCATCGTAGGCTAGTAGTAGCCTTGGCGAATTAAGCGCCCAGCCATGCTTTCGCCTCTGGTGTGACTTCCACAAGTTTCTTCATGAATTTTCGATAAGACTTGTTGGACCTCTTCTTCATTGAGGTATCGGTCGTGAGGACAGGAGTATGTTCTTCGGAATAATTTCTCGTTGTTTAAAAAGTATCAGATTATTTTCCTAGACATCACTCGTCTCACGGACTTGTCCTTGGAATAGCCTTCGGGGTCTTGCAGATAATCTTTAATGGGAGTTATCCAGCTCATTGGGGGATCCGACGTGGCGTTTATCTCTTTGCTTTTTACCTTCTCAAACTCGCCCACATGGAGTAGGGTGATCCTTCGGGTGTGAATGGTGGCTGTCTCAGTGGCCATTTTGTACAGGGCGTCCACCTATGGGTCTTCTCCTTGGGGGATCTGGACGACTGTGCACTCGTTAAACCATCCTTGTCTTTGGTGGACTACCCGATGGTAATCTTGCATTCTTTCCTCTTTAACTTCGTAAGATTCGTTAACTTGTTCAACAATCAGATGAGAGTCGCTATGGACGAGTAACACTTTTATTCCACCTTCTTATGCTAGTCTCATTCCGATGAGAAGGGCTTCGTATTCGACCTCGTTATTGGATAAGAGGTAATCAATTTTAATTGTGAAGTGGAGCACTTCCTCTTCCATTTCCTTGTTTATCAGGACTACCCATGCTCCCCGTGTGTGTTTACGGAGGATCCATCCACGTAGGCGTGCCATAGCGGCACTTTTTCGGCTTTCATGCCCATTAGTTCCGTCACAAAGTTCGCTAACACTTGCACTTTGATGGAGGGCCTCGGGGCATAGGTAATATCATACTCCGTGAGCTCTATTACCCACTTTATCAGTCTCCTCGATGACTGGGTTTATTAAGGATTGCACGCAGTGGGTGTTTACTCAAAACAGTGATCGAATGGGATAGGAAGTATGGGCGCAGCTTCCGCAAAGTAGTAATCAGAGTTAAGACAAGTTTCTCAGTTAGAGTATACCTGGTTTCGGCTCCAAGGAGAGTTTTGCTAACATAGTATACGGGGTGGTGCTCCCTGTCCTGCTCTTCGACCAGTACGGCGCTGACGGCCTCCGCCCCGACTAACAAGTAAATGAAGAGCTCCTCTTGAGGTGATGGTTTTACCAGCAATGGTGGTTTTACCAGCAATGGTGGTTTTACCATGCAACTTTATAGCTCCTTGAGGTCTTCTTCGCACTATGCGGTCCATTGGAACTCTTTAATGTTTCATAGTATCTTGAAAAAATGGAGTCCCTTTTTCACTGATTTGGAAATGAACCGGCTCAACGAGGCCATTCTGCCGGTCAGCTTCTGGACGTCCTTTACCATTTTTAGAGTGGGCAATTTCACTATGGCTTCTGCCATTTCGGGGTTAACCTCTATCCCTTTTTTTGTGACCATGAGGCCTAGGAATTTCCTCCTCGGATGCCAAAGGAGCATTTCTGAGGGTTAACCTTCATCCAAAAGTTATCCTTGATGACTAATGTCTTTCGTAGGTCTTCGGGATGATCTTTCGATGTGTGGTTTTTAACAACCATGTCGTCCACATAGACTTCTACCGATTTTCTGATGAGTCCGGCGAACATGAGGCTCACCAATCGCTGGTAAGTAGCTCCTGCATTCTTGAGTTCGAAGGGCATTACTAGATAGCAGAAGGTACCCGCGTCGATGATAAAGCTGGTTTTATCCTGATCGACCGCTTCCATCGGGATTTGGTTGTATCCCTGATTTCCGTCTAGGGTTGACTGAAGCGCGCAACCGGCTGTGGAGTCGACCCGTTGGTCTATGCTTGATAGGGGATAACAATCCTTCAGACAAGCCTTATTGAGATTTTTGAAGTCCACACACATCAGCCATCTTCCCCCATGTTTGGGGACTAGGACTACATTAGCCAGTCGTTCGGGGTCATTGACTTCTCTAATTTGTTTTAGGCTAAGGAGTCGTTGTATCTCCGAGCGAATAATCTTGTTGTGCTCAGGTCCCATCTTTCTCTTCTTTTGTTGGACTGGTTTAGACACAGGTTTTACGTTAAGAAAGTGTTGGCATACCTTGTTGCTGATTCGTCTAGGCGATCCTCCTTCCCACGCAAAGAGGTGATGAAATTGCTTTAGGACATAAGTTAGTTAGGCTTCCACTCTAGGCTCCATATTCGTGTCCATATTAATCACCTTCTCGGGTTCTCCTTCTAAGAGTTCTACCATCTTTAATTCTTCAACGGGTTGAACCCGTATTTCTTCAGTCTTACGCCTTTTGCAGTTGTCGAGGGCTGGTTCGTCCTCTTCCGAAGGGATAGCGTTCATGCGGCACTCCCTGGCTTTGGCTTGGTCCCTCAAACTTCTCCGATACCTGAACATGTGGGGAATTGTACCTTAAGGTGAAGGGTGGAGGGAATCGCTTCGGAGGTTCGAATGGAGGGCTGTCCGCATATAGCATTATACATCATTGATGAGGCCTCCACCACCCAGAATTTGATGGGTTCAGTTCTTCGTAGGGCTCCCTCCCCCCATGACATAGGAAGAATCATGGTCCCGATGGTGTTACAGGCTTCTCCCGAGAAGCCTACTAGGGGGACCTCCGTCATCTCTAGTCGTTCTTTCTTTAGTCCGATAGCGAGGTAGGTAGGTAGGAATAGGACATTCACTAAACTGCATGTGTCGATGAGGATTCGCTGGATCTCAATTCCATGAATGGTAGCTTCAATCACCGGCTTTTGGAAAAGGCAATTCAAATGTTACCACGTTTATGAGTTTGATTTGTAAGATTATCAATGGCTCTTGCAAGCGCCGCAACTTGCTCTTCTAATGAGGATGCTTGATCATCTTCTTTAGCTTCGTGTCTTGTCCCTGGTGCGAGTGTATATTTCATCATCGGTTGTAAAGAGCACCCGCTTGTTTCCCCCCATTGACTTGTCCATTGTTGAGCAACACTGACTTCTTGTGACGTCAAATTCGATACTTGATGGAAAAGATATGGGAGGTAGAGATTGTCCCACCGGGCGTGCCAAATTTTTAATAACAAATTGTTTATCTCTTAAATTAAAGTAAAGAAAAGATTACAAAGTAAATTTGAATAAATTTAAAAGTACAATTGTGGTGCAATCTCTATTATTCCTTTTATTCTTTTCTATAACAAGTGATTTTGAAATTTGGTTGACTTGAGAGTGGATTTGATTTTGATCTCTTCAACGTGTATTTGAGTTGAACGTTAATTCAATGGCTTTTGAGCTTAATCTTGAATTAGCATTCTACTTGACTTGATTTTCGCGATGAACAATTTGATTTTTGTCTTGAATTTATTGAGCGTCAATCTTCTTTAGAGGAATCTTGATCTTCAAAATACTTGGATATTTGACAAACGTTGATTTGAGAGATTGACGGCTTGATCTCGCATCGAACATAAATTTGATTTGGAATTTGATTTGAAGGTTGATGAAGAACGATATGATCTTCGTCTTCAGTTCTTCGAATTTGTTGGGTTTTGATCTTCTTTGAAGGAACTTTAATCTTCAAACCTGTTTTTCGAGGGTCTTGAGACTTGATCTCAGATTAAAAGGATTTTTTACTTGAAGACGAATGAAGAACAATATGAACTAGATTTAGGATTTGTTGAACTTCTTGGGGTTTGATCTTTCTCGGCAGAAGTGTGATCTTCAAAAATGGTTTTGGGATGGAATTGAGACTTGACGGCGGATTGAAAGGAGTTATTTACGAAGAACACCTTGAAGATCGTTGAAGAATGCCTTGAAGATTGCTGGACTTGTTGGAGAGGATTTGTTGAACTTCATTGTTCTGAATTCTTGGAGGTTGAATTGTGTTTTTCTTTATCAAGACCACCTCTATTTATAGTTATGGAGTGAATCTCAATTAGAATCTCCTAATGAGATGAAGGGTTGTGATCGCGTTTACAATTTCTTGATTTGGAAGACTTTATCTAAGTGAATCTTCTTTCTATCTTTTGAAGATTGAGACTTGGTGGGGAATTCTTTCCTTGTGTTGAGATTTGGTGCATAATTATTTCCATCTCTTGAAGATTGAGACTTGAAGGAGAATGATTTCCATATCTTGAGATTTGATGAGCAATTATTTCCTTGTCGTAAGACTTAATTAATATATTTATTTTAATCACTAAAAATATTAGGATCAAATAATATATATTTTGTATTTCTTGCATCTTAAGACTTACTATTATTTAATTTAATAAGACACAAAATTTACATAATATTCAACAAAAAACCGTTTTTTTGCACCGTGAAAAAGAAAAGTCTAAAACTAAAGCATGTCATTAGCACTTGAATAACAATTTGATGATTATTTCACCTTCTTCTTTGTAGTTGGCACGCCACAACTTTTTAACACTCAAGTTATTTCACAATCATGAAAACACTACAAGATTTGGGGGTCAATAGTGACCGAAATGCAGTCACTATTGACCCCCCTTGGGGTCCCTGATGGTCAATAGTGACAGCGTTTGGGTCGCAGATGACCAGTCACTATTGACCGCGGTCACTTTCCATCAGTGACCGCAATTAGGTCGCTGATGAGGGTCAATAGTGACCGGAAATTTAGTGATCGCCTTCCGGTCCCTGTTTATTTTAAAACATTAGTGACTGCTTTCAGGTCACTAATTTTAAGAACAGTGACCGCCATTCGGTCCCTACTAATATTCATAGATATCTATGAATATTAGTAGGGACTGAATTGCGGTCACTAATTACCTGTACGAAAAATAAAAAAAAAACACTAATATTCCGGATTTAATCCGGAATATTATTGTTTTTTTTTTTGTAAAATTATGATTTTAACAAGATCAAAACCATAAAATAATGAAGAAAATATTAATTTAATGACATGAATGTAAAAAGATTAAAAAAATGTCTAATAATAGAAACTATAATATGAATGAAAACAAAAAATGAATGATTAAAAAGATCAATGAAAGCAAAAAGATTAATGAATAAAACAACAAGTGAAAGAAAAGTAAGAAAATAAAGTGTAGATCCAAAACAAAAAAAAAAAGTGAAAGAAAGAAAGAAAATAAAGTGTAGATCCAAAATAAATAGAGAAAGATAATAAAGTGTAGATCCAAAATAAAGAAAGAAAGATAATAAAGGGTAGATCAAAACTAAAATAAAAAAAGTGAAGAAAAGAAAGTGATTTTTTGGATTTATGTTGTTGTGTTGGTGTGTTGGTGTGTTTGAGAAAAGAAGAGAGTGTTGTTAATTATGTTGGTGATTTTTGGATATAATGAAATTTAGATGTGTAATAGTGGTGAGTATATATAGAGGGGAGGTTGAAAATTTCAAATTTTCGTCAAATTCAAATTTCCCTCTCAATCTCGCCTAAAATTTTCGCCCAATTTTAAATTTTTGGATTTCAATGACCGCATTTAGGTCACTAATATATATTAGGGACCGCTATTAGGTCACTAATATTTTGTAGTGACTGCAATGCGGTCACTGTTGCCATATCACTGACCGCAATTAGGTCCCTACTAATATTCATCCATTTTAAAGTATGAATATTAGTAGGGACCGCAATTTGGTCACTGTTGAGTCAATAGGGACCGCAATGCAGTCCCTGTTGAGTCAACAGTGACTGCTTTGCGGTCCCAATTGACTCAATATTGACTGCGTCGCAGTCACTATTGTCTCCCATACTTTAAAATCGATTTTTTTTAATTGATTTTGGTGTGTTTGTGATTCTTAGTAACCAAACTCATTGTAACATGTAAATTGAAGTAATAAATAATTGCAAAATCAACCTCATAGTAGTTTAGTTGTGGATTAATAGATTGATTGAGATTGAACGAGTTATTAACGTTGGAGATCTATTTCATGTTCTACAACTAATCATCACTAGTTAGTTGTAGTTGTTATTCGTTTTTATGCTTTACTTCACTAATGTTAGCATATATATGATTATGAGGTATAAATCATCACATCAAGTAATCATTATACTTATATGTATATACAATTAATTTGTCATTATGACATTCGTCATACAAAATAATAAGAGCATCGTCAAAGTGGTCCGTTCTCTTTACATAATGTTTGGATTTACAATGCGTCATTGAAATTATTGTTGTTTTAACTCTTATAATGGTTATTATGAACTAAAAAAACAACGCGGCACCTCGAACCATCTTAAAATATCGATTTTAAAGTATGAGTATTAGTAGGGACTGCAATTCGGTCCCTGTTGATTCAATAGGGACCGCAATGCAGTCACTGTTGTGTCATTAGGGACCGCTTAGCGGTCACTATTGACTCCCCAATGTCAGTAGTGACCGAAAAGCGGTCACTATTGATAACGCCCAATGTCAATAGTGACTGCAAAGCGGTCACTATTGATAACGGCCAACTTCAATAGCGACTCATGTTGAGTCGCTATTGGTAATGGCTGTTGTCAATAGTGACCGCAAATGTCAATAGTGACCGCTTTGCAGTCACTATTGACATTTGTGATCGCAAAGCGGTCACTATTGACAATAGCCGTTGTCAATAGTGACCGGAAATGTCAGTAGTGACCGCTTTGCGGTCACTAATCTTTTGTAGTGACTGCAAAGCGGTCACTATTGACTTTTGCGATCATTATTGACAATAGCCGTTGTCAATAGTGACCGCAAATGTCACTAGTGACCGCTTTGCGGTCACTAATGTTTTGTAGTGACTGCAAAGCGGTCACTATTGACATTTGCGGTCACTATTGACAACGGCCATTACCAATAGCGACTCAGGTTGAGTCGCTGATTGCTTCCGGATATTGGACTCGCATTTGAGTCCAATATCTTTGGCCCAAAATGTGTGGCCCAAGTCATATAATGGAATTCAGCGACTCAATGTGAGTCGCTGAATTTTCTTGAGGTCAACAGCGACTCAATTTGAGTCGCTGTTGTCCTCGTACAAATCTGCGACTCAGGTTGAGTCGCAGTTGTCTTCGCAGGTCACTGAAGACAAGTGACTCAACTTGAGTCACAACTGGGGGGTCACTATTGACCCCCAAATCTTGTAGTAAAATAAAATTGACAAAAGTTTTTTTTTTTTTTTTTTGGAAGTCCAACATCTGTCACTCTAATCGGATCAAAATATAAAAGTTTCTAGAAACTATATTCGTTTCTCTGTTAGACCATACTATTTATTAATTTGTTAAAGTGACAAAAAACATGTATGGATTTATCTAGAAGTTTGGATAAGTTTGGATATAATAAATTAACCATTTGAGCTAGCTTCAAGTTCATTCATGATATCTAGTTAACGTTGCAGTGGAAAGAAAAATTGTTAGAAATCTGGAATGATGAAGAAACGAACGATTTGAGAGAGGCATAATTCACATCCTGCGTTCACATTGGCAAACTCGTATTCTTTTTTGCGGCTGATGCATTATTCACTTTGTAGTGGGCATACGCGTGGCATGAAAATGGGTGCAGGTAGAAACTATCATTTTATAGCATTAGTTGTCAATATGAATAGGTGGGGCATGGTAATATATAAATATAAAAACAAATAGTAATCCTAGCCAAATATTAAACATGTGTTGAAAAGTCAAACAAAACGTTATTCTCCAATCATAGTTTCGTTCTATGCTCTCTATATCCATGCCACAAATAAATTCGGCCGAATTTTTTGAATATTTGATAAGAATGTAATTTAGTTTTTTCTTGATTTTAGTTCCTTTTTTTTTTATATACGTGTACAATACTATTTCTCTAAAGTATAATATAAAAATTTAGTGGGTTTGTTCCTCGCGCTCTTGGACTTATAAAGCGCCCAAATTACGCTAAGTGCCCTTAAAAACTATGATAAGGATGTGCGTGATCTTAGTGTGACCTTAACTATTTAAGTACTCCTAAAGATTCACTTTATTTCGAATATGTTTTGGGTGTTTTCGTCTGCTGACTTGGCAAGTTGATATGACACTCCACAACAGACTGATTCATTGTTGTGCTAGAATTAACTTTGTCCTTTACATGCATGCACTTCAAGCATCATGGAACGAGGGATCGGGTGTTATTGATTTCGGACTGAACTTGGAAGAAAGTCAAGCTGCCTACGTATCCCATTGAGGGAATCAAGTCGAACGTAGTTCATTTATCTCTGAATGATATGTGAAATCTCAATTTTGTGCAACTTTTGTACATATCAAGTATTATTGTTTCTCGACGATGGAGTAAATGTATTTTAGTCTTTTTTGCGGCGTCTTGGTCGCTCAGAAGTTTATCTGCTTTGGTTTATGTATATAGGCATAGTCTGCTCAATTCTCTTTATCGTTCCCGTGCATATTGTCTTTCATATAACGGATTCTTCTGCCTCTAGTAGCACGACTCTCATTTCTATGAAGATCGTGGTTGAGTTGCAAATTATACACCTTGTTACATTCCCGCCTTTGGGGATCCGATAATAGTTAAGACTGTGAATGATTCCATAAGTATTTTAGGCTTGCTGAAATATAGTATCTTTGTGCCCTATTTGGCTTGGTAGGAGCTAATAGAATTATTAGCCACAAGCCGCGAGTCTGAAAAGACTACTAGGCGTTCTACTCCTAAGGAGCTCCCCATTGAAGAAAGTTATTTGCACAGTACAATTTTGCAGGTACTTTTCGAGTCAAACGTTGTTGACTTTGAAAAGTAGATGGTTTCGATAACACACGGTTTTTTTGTTGAGCGCCTCGACTGAGCGAGAGGTCATCTTGGCGAAGGCCTTCGATTAGCCTTTATCCAGGTCAGATATGGTGACAACCAAAGAGGCGAATATGTGCCAATACATAAATCACGAGGCTCGCACATATTTATCTATTATAAAATTTCATTTTTTAACTATCTGGGCACTTTGTCGCCCTTGTTTGGATATTTTGTTGCATTCTTGTTTAATGATTGCATGCATTTGCTTATGGCACTTTTTTCTTTTACACGTTATTGGTCGTTGACGTTGATGGCTAGTATGGAGAATTGATATTCGTACCTTGGTGGTAATGATACCTTTATAGCAGTCTACATTTGTATTCATTTGAGAAAATTTTCTTTGTATCATGTTGGATAGATGTTTGTGGTGCTACTTTGGACACGTTTGCTTATATCGTGATAGATAAGTGCATGTCGTACTAATTTGGATAGTATTTTGTTCTTATCTTATCTCGGTTACAATACACCGAGATAATTCATACACCGGACCTAGCCCAACTTTATAGGGTCGAGGCCTGGCAAGGTCGTGTGGTTCAATTAGTTCTGCATTGCGCGACTTCACAATTTTTGATCATATCTCCTCATTGGTGGGTCGAAAGCTCGATCTGCTTCTTTATTATAGACTTTGACTCATGTAGCTTTCAGGGAATGTATGTGTTCAACCTAAGTGAATGTCGAATTCACCTTGGTTCGATCATAACAAACGAATTGGGAAATTCGAGGGTTATAATCGAACTGTAGTGCGCGACTTCACGGTTTTGATCATATCTCTTTGTAGGATGGTTGAAACATCATTCCGCTTCTTAATTTGGGACCTTGACTCGTGTATCATTCAGGGTGCGCCTCGGTTCGACCGAACTAACTGTCGAGTGGCTTTTAGGTTTGCATCTAATCACGTCGGTTAGATGTCCACCTCTAATATTTCAGTTTTTCATCCTACCACGTCTGGTCAATGTACATATTCAGAGATTTTAGGATCGCATCTAACCTTGTACGGTCGATGTCTATATTTTTAGATTTTAAGTTTGTGTCAAACCTCGTGGGTAGATGTTCTTGGTGTCGCTTTGAACACGTTTGCTTCGTAGCAAGAATGACAGACGTTTGTCGTACTGCTTCGGGTAGGTTTGCATCGTACCACGTGGGTAGATGTTCTTGGAGCCGCTTGGGACACGTTTGTCGTACTGCTTCGGGTAGATTTGCATCGTACCACGTGGGTAGATGTTCTTGGTGCCACTTTGGACACGTTTGTCGTACCGCTTCGGGTAGGTTTGCATTGTATCACGTGAGTAGATGTTCTTGGTGTCGCTTTGAACACGTTTGTCGTACCACTTCGGGTAGGTTTGCATTGTACCACGTGGGTAGATGTTCTTGGTGCCGCTTTGGACATGTTTGTCGTACAGTTTTGGGTAGGTTTGCATCGTACCATGTGGGTAGATGTTCTTGGTGCCGCTTTGGACATGTTTACCACCTACGGGTAAGATTCTTCGATACTACATAAGGGTAAGATTCTTCGATACCACATACGGGTAAGATTTTTCGATACCACCTACGGGTAAGATTCTTCGATACCACCTACGGGTAAGATTTTTTGATATCGCATAAGGGTAAGATTCTTCGATACTACATACGGGTAAGATTCTTTGATACCACTTACAGGTAAGATTCTTTGATATTACATAAGGGTAAGATTCTTTGATACCACATACGGATAAGATTCTTCGATACCACCTACGGGTAAGATAGATTATGCACTCTTCGAAGTGCAGTTATTTGTCCATGTAGAGGAAGCTCCTCTCGGTCGTTGCCTGTAATAAGATAAGGTGCATGCTTTCTCGGAAACCTGTAAGTATTTTAAATAGAAATGTAAATGATAAACGTATAGGATTGGGATTGAAAGCTCCCTAATTTTTCTTTCGATGATGTAGGTTTCCTTGGTTGTTGTGTGGATTTGATAACTGCCATTAGCACCACTCCTTGTTCGCTTGGCACCTAGTTTCATGTTGTTGACTCCGTAGTTGTTCCACTGATCTTGACATAGCTAGGATTGACTTTAAGAATGCGAGCTTGTTTTTTAGTACATGTAGCATGTTCCCACAGACGGCGCTACTATTTTGGGTTTTTTTTCGTTTGCTGACTTGGCAAGTTGATAAGACACTCTACTACAGACTCATTCATTGTTGTGCTAGAATCAGCTTTGTCTTTTAGATGTCTGCACTCCAAGCATCAAGGCACGAGGGATCAGGTGTTATTGATTCCGGACTGAACTTGGGAGCAAGTCAAGCTGCCTACGTATCCCATTGAGGGAATCAAGCCGAACTTAGTTCATGTATCTCTAGGTATCGAATTTGAGAACTATTAGACAGAAAACGGACAAACTGGTGTTGTTAGATCGATGACAGGTCGAATATGAGATGTTAGATCTATGTTAGATCGAATCTCAGCTGTTAGATCTATGCTAGATCGAATCTGTGTTGTTAGATCTATGCTAGATTGAATTTGTGTTGTTAGATCTATGCTAGATCGAATCTGTGTTGTTAGATCTATGCTAGATCAAATATGTGTTGTTAGATCGAATTTATGCTGTTAGATATATGCTAGATCGAATTTGGGCTATTAGATCTATGCTAGATCGAATCTGGGTTGTTAGATCTATGCTAGATCGAATATGGGTTGTTCGATCTATGTTGGATCGAATTTGAACTGTTAGATCTATGCTAGATCGAATATGAGTTGTTAGATCTATGCTAGATCGAATCTGAGTTGTTCGATCCATGATAGAAAAGTGAGTAAAACTAATGACTAAATGAATGACATGATTTGAAGTATTTATAGAGTACGGGCCATATCAATCGAACGGCCCATGTTCGATTGTCCTAGATCGAACGACCCTCATTCGACCTTCTTATTTTTGGGCCTATAATGGGGCAGGCCGATCCAGTTTATTTCTGAGCCACCTAAAATAACCCCACCAGAATCAAATTATTGTTCACTAGTGTTTTATTAGAAAAATATTAAAAATGCATATAATGGCTAGAAATTCGGATTTAGAGTCGAGAAAAATATGTTATAAGCCATATAAAGTTAAGGGAGAATTACACAAACTACCCCTCAACTATGGGGTAATTACACAAACCACCCCTTATGTTTGGAAAATTACACAAACTACCCTTATGGCCGATTTTTTGCATATGTTTTTTACATTTTATTGAATATAAATTCATGCTCTTCATTTATTTTACAAATAAAATAAATATTTAATCAAAATTATTGCATTAAACCTCATTTATCTCGTTCAAAAAGACAAAAAAAAAAAATATCTTCAAAGAAAAAATAAAATATCTGCGGATTTTAGTCTCTGCTATGATTTGAAGTTGAAAGGTTGTCTTAATTATTTTAATTTTTTCGGCTATAAGGGTAGTTTGTGTAATTTCTCAAACAGAAGGGGTAGTTTGTATAATTATCCTATAGTTGAGGAGTAGTTTTGTAATTCTCCCAAAATTAAACATGGTCAAGCATGTAAATTAAACACTCGATAATCATGAAAAACCATAATTTCATATTTCAACCTACAACCACCTTCCAAAGTAAAAATTATTCAAGTTATCAATCACCTTACGTATTAATATTACTCATATATCATAACAAGCTCATGAACAATATACACCACAGGGGCGTATTTATGTAGGGGCTAGGGGGGGATGTAGCCCCCCCTCCCCCCCAATTGTTTTTGAAAAAACAAATTGAATATACATATATATATATATATATATATATATATGTAGCATTAGGAAAAGAGAAAAGGAGGATTAGGATATTTATATTTAAAAGCTCAGTCAAATAGTAAATTGCAAAAAGCTCCCATTTTGTTATATTTAGTAAACTTATTTGTTATTTTAATTTACAAAAAATCCTCGTGGTGTTAAAAAATAGCAAACAATTTATTCTACATTTAATTAATTCGTTCGTGTTGAATTTAATCTTATCTTAACATATTTCTTAGATACGCAAAGAATCAATGTTGTTCAAATTAAATATATGAATACCTTTTATCATATTTGTGAAGAGAATATTAGCTTCAAAATATGTAAATATATATATATATACAAAGTGTATCAAATTTTTCTTTGTTTTTATCTAGTTCAAATATGTCTAAAAAGTTTATAACATAGTCTATAATATTTACCTTGATAAATATATATTTGATAAATAAAAATATTTGTTTGGTTATCGTTGTTGTTATTACAAATATTTATTAGTGAATTTTTAGGTTAAAATCTAAAATTTCATTCAAAAAATTTCTTGTACTCATTCATCTTCTCTAAAAACTCCAAAAAATCGGTTCAAAACAACATTTTTTTCTTTACTTAGGTGGTGTTTGCAAACTCTAGTGGAAAAGTAGAAGTTCACAATTTTTAGTTAAGTCAAAAGCACCCCCACACCACCTTGAAGATTGTGAGCTTTTTTAGCTTAAAAAAAGTTTTGTAACCGAAAAAGCTAGATTTGCAAACACCCCAAAATCACTTGTTCAAATAAAAAGTTGATTATAGTTTTTTTTAAGAGTTTGCAAACAACACCTTAGTATTTCAAAAAAAAAAAATTCTCTTATTTCATTCTTACTGTTCTCAAAAAAAAAAATTTAGCCCCCCCCCCCATATACGATTTCTTCCTGGATACGCCACTAATACACCAACAGTACTCATAAAGTATATTACAAATTGTTATGATTTGGTCCGACAGAAAGCCCATTATAATAGTTCCAGCTAAAATACTCTGCCAATCTGTGAGCTCTTTTCTTACCAAAATAAGAATATATTTGTTTTTCTTGTTTGTTATGAAAGTTCGCCGTGCGGCGACAAAAGAAGTGATCCTGTATTACGTTGCTTATTTATTATTATATATTGAATCATTATCATGAATATGATTAATGAAATAGAAAGAGACAGGAACACAGGCGGACAGACTTGTTCAAATTACTAGTAGAATAAATAGAGAGGACGATGTGGTTAACTAGTTGGAATTATTTATAAGAAAAGAATGGAGAGAGCAATAGTAGTTATATCAGTATGGGGATTGGTGGTTGGGTTGGTGGGTGTGGCTGTGTACCAAGTGGTGGAGTTTGAAGCGGCGTCGTATCCGGAGGATGAGTTGTCTAGTTTGGGGCAGGTAAAAGCTCCTCCTCTGATTAACAGCCGCATGTTGAAAGGATCAGAAAGGATTGGAGAAGGGACGTTGTTGGAACCGGAGGACATCGCTTATGATCCCAACAGCCGCGTCATCTACACAGGCTGCGTCGACGGTTGGATCTACCGAATCACACTCAACGACTCCTCCTCCGCCGCCGTTGTGGCGGTGGACAAGTGGGTCAACACCGGCGGCAGACCCCTTGGAATCGCTCATGGCCACAACGGCGAAGTCATCGTTGCTGATGCGGACAAGGTCATAAAATAAATCATCCCATCATTATGTTATATATATTAATATTATTATTATATTGGTCACACTCACTTATATTCCTTAATTGTCTATTAATTAATGTGAAACAAGATCAGGTTTACATGTTATGTGAATTTAACCTGAGGGTGAGGATAAGGGGTAGTGTCGCCTTTCACTTAATATAAAAAGTAATAAAAAACAATTCAGGGCTGTTTATATAATTTCCTCTCTTCTTGTTCATATTCATACTCACGCCTACTTAGCTTGTAAAACAACTTTAGCATGTTTTTGGTTGTGCAGCCTGATTGCGAAAGCTTATTACATTGTCTACTTATAATTATTTCATAAGGCTTTGAAATCATATAATTAAATAATGGGAAATAACAGAGATAAATTTTAATGCGACAAAATCGCCTTTGAGAGCTCAACAACTTGTTCTCGTTCTTTGTGAAAAGAAGCAATAATAAGAATTGGCCGCACACAAATTTAAATAAATTGAAAGAAATTTGGGATATCTCATTTTCTCCTTTTGATAAAGCTCCAGGCTTTTTTAGGACTCGTTTGCTTGCAAAATTATTAGTTGCATGACTATTAAAACACGCCCACTAATATACTTGTCTATAATTAGTAGGTTGCATGGTTTGCCATACCCAAAATAAAGCTCAACAAAAAAATATAAGAGTGTGTTTGCTTGGATCAATTTGTCCAAAGTTTTTAATCTTGCCACTTATTTGTAGTAAATATCTCTTTTACCTTATTGTATTATTTCACCACACACCCATTCCTCTTTCAATCCCACCATTTCTTATTTCTCTTCCATCATGTTTTAGCCAAAACTCTAAGAACACGTAGCATCAACAATGAGTGGTCGAAGTGAATGCATCTCACGCCGCCAACATGGACGCCGCCGCCGTATGATTTTGATAAAATGTCATAAAGAAGCATGATCTAGTATTTTTATCGGTTATAAATTTATGTACAATTACTAGTTTATAAATAAGTATGGTCTACTACTTGCTATGTGATCTTCAACAATCAAACATGTGGTGTATCATTCAATTCTATGTAAAGATATTATTTTTATCACAAAAACATAATCAATTGTATCAAGTTATAAATTTTTGGTAAATCTTTTCTAGAAATATTTTTCTCATGTATATGTTGTTAGTACATTGTGAAATTTGAATTCATGATGCAACTGGACTTTGGGGAGAACTATTGTTATTGTTATAAATTAAATAGTGATTTATTAATACTTTTCCAGTTTTATATTATTTTGGTCTAGGAATCGAAACATGTCCAAAACTTTTTGCAACGTTTCCAAAATCTAACAATGCGAAACTTACTTTCGAACCAAAATGTTAGTCCATGGTTGGTTTGAATTTGGGTTTCAATCAAATATTTTTGAAGGTCTTTTAGTAGTTTAATTGTTGTTAACATGGAGTTTTTATAAAGGCCTTTTAGTATTTACTTCTTTAAAAAAAAATCTTTTTTTTTCACAGTGTTTGATCATATTTCAAACAAATAAATGTTCATGAATAAATATTATGTCTTCGGGTGTAAGAGACAAGATGTGTTTAGTGTAGTAAATTGGTAGTCAACATAATTTATTTTTGTCAAAAAGTATAGATTAGAGGGGTATTTTGGTATTTAGGATTTAAACTTATTGGGGGTCTTATTAATTGGAGGGAGAAGGGGTTCAACTAATAAATCCATGAATAACATGCCACGTAGGACTAACCCAATTAATAACCATGTGAAGCAATAGAACTTATATCTATGACTATTAATTTAATTGGGGTTTGTTGGGCAAAGCAAATGAGTCCTTATTTTTCTTGTTTATGAATTTATAGTTTTCCCTTTTCATTATGATTCTTCAGAGTAATTTCCCTTGGTATTATATTATATTTTGAAGGGGAGCTTTGGCTCACCGATAAAGATGTTGTTGTGTGACTAAGAGGTCATGGGTTCAAGTCCTAGGAGTGGTCTTTTAATAAATTTGACAAGGAAAGGCTATGCCCCTTATGCACCCTTGGGGTGGGACCCTACCTCGGACCCTCGCATTGCGAGGATGCTTTCGTGCACCGGGTTGCCTTTTTTTATTATTACATTATATTATATTTCCTAGCTTTAAGTGATTTTTTTTTAGATTTTAATTTTTTTTCCTTTTGTCTTTTGTAGTAGGTATTAGGTGGTATAAACCTTTCCTTGCGTTGATTATTATTTTTATGATAAATAAAATTTCATTAATGATAAACAGAGAGTTTATGCAAATAAAAGGTGTAGGTCTTCCATCACCAAAACAACATATTTTTTTGTACCAACATTTACTGAATGCAATTACGATTGTGCCATGTGAACTTACAGGGCCTTCTAAACATAAGCAGAGATGGCACGATAGAAGTACTAACTGATGAGGCAGAGGGTGTAAGGTTCAAGCTAACAGATGCAGTCGATATAGGTCGTGATGGCACACTTTACTTCACCGATGCTTCGTACAAATACAACCTAAACAATAATTTATTGGACTTCTACGAAGGTAGACCCTATGGTAGGTTGATGAGTTATGAACCATCAACCAGAAAAACCCGAGTGCTGGTTCACAGTTTATACTTCGCAAATGGTGTTGCAGTCTCCTTAGATCAGAGTTTTGTTATCGTTTGCGAAACTCCCATGCAAGTTTTTCTTCTTCTTCTTCTTCTTCTTCTTCTTCTTCTTCTTCTTCTTCTTCTTCTTCTTCTTCTTCTTCTTCTTCTTCTTCTTCTTCTTCTTCTTCTTCTTCTTCTTCTTCTTCTTCTTCTTCTTCTTCTTTTTGGCATACTAATTTAACGTCCTGGGTTAATACTCTTTCTCCAATGTTAGTTTGTATTCATGAGTTTTGTGATATTATTGTAGGAGGAGGTGTAAAAGGTGCTACATACAAGGTCCAAGAAAAGGATCTATAGATATATTCGTCGAGAATTTGCCCGGGTTACCTGACAATATTAGATACGATGGAGAAGGTCAATACTGGATTGCATTGGCAACGGTAATACATTAATATAAAGTTTATATTCTCGACATCTAATCGTTTTAGAATCTACAAGTACATGTGCCCTCAACTCTTGTTTCTCTAAATGAGGTTGATGCACTCAATTTATGACAGGAACCACATGCATGGGTGATGTTACAAAAGTATCCTATTCTTCGAAAGGTGTGTGTGATTGTTGATAGGTACATAGGAATGCCACGATTCCAAAAAAATGCAGGGGCCATTTCAGTTGATGTGGATGGAAAACCGGTTGCACATTACTACGACCATGACCTTTTATTTACTACAAGTGCCATCAAGATTGGGAAACATTTGTACGCTGGTTCTGTAGTGTTGCCTTACATTGTTCGCCTTGATGTGAGTCAATATCCTGCAATTGCCGATGTTTGAGAATGTAGGAAAATAATTGTGCAATTTTAATAGTTTAAACATTATATTGTTTTGGGTTTATGGCAAAGGTACGGTCATTCGCCAGAGACGAGACAAAATGTATTAAACGATATCACCTCCTATCATTGTATTTGCACTATATGTCCAATGGTTTGTAAAAGGTATTACATAGCAGTGAAAATAAGGGAGATATGCGATCTATAATAGCTATTTTCTTTGGTTAAACAAGATCAATATCCTTGTAAGTTTAAAGCTTAGCTAAGTTATTCTTTAAAAGCATCAAGCCTCTACGATATATATAACTTCTTCGCAAACTGCTCCAACCCTAAGAAAAATGAGAAAATAATCTCCAAAATTATCTAAAATCGCTTCTCGTGAACTTTTCTCCAAAAGGCTTTTCCTGGAATACAAAGATAAATAAAATGTTCATCTCTATTTAACCCTAATTGTAATGAGGAGCCATAGTTTTCTTTAAGACTAACAAAATAAATCAAGATGACTCCTAGTTTTCCATACTTAAATATTAAAACTAATTTAAATGCAAAAGATAGAAATTCAACATAACATAGTTCATAACTACTTTCTAATTCTAGATACAAAAAATTTCTCTCGTTTGATAGCATCATTATAAATAAAAAGCTAGATTGACGCTGACTTTGCGTCCACGAATTATATCTATGGCTAGCATGTTGAATAAATTCTCTCTCTCCCTCCCCCTACCCCCTTACGCCCCCCCCCCCCCCCCCTCCTATTTGTATGTGTCTGTTTGTCGCTGATTATAAGATATATTTTTGTGAATGTGTTAGGTCTCTAAGTATGCTAGCGCAAGTCATGCTGTCTTCTGTGGTGGTCGCGCCAGTAGCGCTAGTCATTGACAGTTGATGCTAGAGATTAGCACGACCATATTAGAATTTAGATCATTCAATATTTCCCTCTAAAAGGCCTTATTAGAGGGAGAGGGGCATGATATAGATAAACAGAAGCCAACATTATGCTCCAAGCGATGTGGATAGAGAGTTCAAGACGCCCCCTCACGTGTAGGCCAGAATGAGCATCGAATCCTAACACGTGGGTTAGATAGTGGGCAAGACCCACATCGCCCGTATGAGCTTACTACCTCTGATGGCCCTGATGAGCTTACTACCTCTGATGGCACAGGTTTATCTATTTCTCATGTTGGGTCATCTCGTTTTATCTGTCGTGGTCGTTCTTTTACACTTGATAATCTCTTATGTGTCCCGAGTTCTCAGAGAAATCTTCTCTCTGTGCATCAGTTTACCAAGGCAAATAATGTTCTGATTGAGTTTTATCCGTATCATTTTGTCATTAAGGATCTCAATTCAGCTACTAGCTTGCTTACGGGAAAATTCCTTGATGGAGTTTATAGGGTTGATCTTCCACGTGAGTTGCGGCCGCCTATCAGTGCTTCGGTTGGAGAACGAGTTAATAAAGGTTGCTGGCATGACCGTCTTGGACACCCGTCCACACGGATTAGTTCCTCTATTATTTCTGCCTTTAATTTACCATGTACTGCAAATGACTCACATTTTGAACATTGCAAGTCTTGTTTATTGAATAAAAGCCAGCAACTTGTTTTTACCCCAAGTTCTCTTATCTCTAATCGTGTTTTACAATTTATCTATGGTGATGTGTGGGGTCCTGCACCTTCGACCTCTGTTAATAGCTACCGTTACTATCTCTTACTTGTGGATCACTTTACAAAGTATTATTGGGTATATCCATTAGCTACTAAATCTGAGGTTTTCAGTGATTTTCTTCAGTTTCGTGCTCTTGTAGAAAAACAGTTTGGAGTATCTATTCAAAAATTTTACTATGACAATGGTGGTGAATTTGTGGCTTTACATCAATATTTCTCTAATCATGGCATCAGTTGGCTTACCACTGCCCCGCATGCTCCATAGCAGAATGGCACAAGTGAAAAACGACACCGGACAGTGATGACCATCAGTCGCTCTCTTCTCACGCGTGCTAACATACCTCAGGATTACTGGGATTTTTCTGTGTGCTCTGCGGTTTATTTGTCCAATTGGCTTCCCAGACCGTTTCTTGGTGGTCGCTCCCCATTTGAGGTTATTTTTGGTAAATCACCAAATTATCTTCGCGTCTGGGTATTTGGGTGTCTCTGGTATCCACATCTCCGGCCTTATATCCCTAACAAACTATCTCCCCCTTCCAAGGAGTGCTTATTTGTTGGCTACTCTACTACTCAGGTTGCATATAAATGTTTGGATATTGATTCGGGCCGCCTATATATATCTCGGCATGTTCGCTTTGTTGAGAATGTTTTCCCGGGTGTTAAGAGCCGTAGCTCGTCTACTACTTATCCTAATGGTTCGCTGCATATATCCATTATTCTGTTGCCTCCAGCTCCGCCTACACCTGCTCCCCGGCCTGCTCCATCACCCGATCCGCCAATTCGGGCATCAACCGAACATGCTCCGCCTCTTGCGCCGCAGCCTGTGCCGCTGCCTGCACCGCCCGCTGATCGCTCCCATTCTATGATAACTCGCTCTCGGAATAGTATATTTAAGCCCAAAGTCGCGGGCGTCGCCACCAAGCATCCACTTCTTGGGCCTCTAGTTCCGACGTGTGTGAGTCAAGCTATGCTCGACCCTCAATGGCGTAAGGCTATGGCCGAGGAGTTCACTGCCTTAGCTCAGCATGGTACATAGTCCCTCGTCTCTCCTCCGCCGGGCCGCACCATTATAGGGTCCAAATGGGTATTCTGAATCAAGAGACATCCGGATGGTTCTATTGACCGCTACAAAGCCCGCCTCGTTGCCAAAGGCTTCCATCAACATCTCGGTGTCGACTATAAGGAGACCTTCAACCTGGTAGTCAAGCCATTCATTATCCGTACTGTCTTATCCTTATCTACCATGTACTCTTGGCCTCTTCGCCAACTGGATGTCAGTAATGTGTTTTTACATGGTGACCTCACAAAAACCGTTTATATGCAACAACCCCCTGGCTTTGTCGACAAGTCTTTACCGTACCACGTCTGCCGTCTCCATAAATCTTTGTATGGCTTGAAGCAAACCCCGCGAGGCTGGTATCTAGCCTTGAGTATGGCCCTTGTGTCCTTTGGCTTCATGCAAACCAAATCTGACATCTCTCTATTTATCTTATCCCGCAATGGAATTCGGATATTTGTCCTTGTGTATGTCGACGACATTGTTGTGACCGGATCTTCAAAATCTTGTATCTCATCTCTTATTCGGTAGCTCGGTGTTCAATTTGCCATCAAAGACATTGGAGCTCTTACATACTTCCTTGGTGTGGAAGTTATTCGATGTCGTGAAGGCTTCTTCCTTTCTCAGCACAAGTATATCTCGAATCTCCTTGCGCGGCATCACATGGACGGAGCTAAACCTCTCGCCACTCCTATGACATCCAGCTCATTCGTCTCCTCTCCATCGGATCCTATTGATGTCACCGAGTTTTGCCAAATCATTGTCGGTCTATAATATCTCGCTTTAACTTGCCCCGATATTGCCTTTGCTGTAAATTGCCTTGCACAGTGCATGACAGCATCGGATGCATCGCATTGGTCGGCCCTCAAATGAGCATTGCGGTATCTTAAAGGAACGGGCTGTCACGGTGTTCTACTTCGTAAGGACACCTCCCTTGCCTTAACAAGCCTTCAGTGACTCAGACTGGGCGGGTGATCCCCTCACTAACGCTTCGACTTCGGCTTATGTCATTTTCTCGGCTCTAGTCCGATTTCCTGGTCCTCCCGTAAACAGAAAACAGTCTCGCGCTCATCAACAGAGGCAGAATATCGAGCACTTGCCTCGACATGTGCTGAGGTTCGTTGGCTTCAACATCTCTTTACCAAGCTTGGTGTATCCCTTCCTTCTGTACCACTGATCCGTTGTGACAATATGGGAGCTCTTCGTTTATCTCTCCATCCGGTTCAGCATTCTCGCATGAAGCATATTTCGGTGGATATTCACTTTGTTCGTGACCTTGTCTCCAAGGGTCTTCTGCGTGTTTCTTACATAAACACCTTGGACCAACTAGCAGACCTTCTTACCAAACCTCTTGCACGCTCTCGCTTCCTTCTTCTTCGATCGAAAATTTCTGTGGCCGAAGGCACATCAATTTTGCGGGGGCGTAATAGATAGTATCCCTTAATTATAGTCAGTATCTCCTAATTACGTCAATCATGTAATTATATATATATATATATATATATATATTCTGTTGTATTTAGTTTATTCCCTTTCCTTAATTTGTTATCCATGTTGTACTATATATATGCTATTCAGTCATCAATAAAATTCGTCACTTCTACTCCAATCTCTTATATTATACTCCTATATAGAGCTAGTAGCGCTAGGTCACGTTACTGGTCGCGCTCTTCATACATTATTTCTCCATAACTCTAACGTGAATCTAGATAATATAAAGATAAGAAAAAAGAACGTAAAAAGATCAAGACTAATAACTAGGCAAGGAGATTTATATAACAAATATGAATGTTGGATACACTCATCAAATACATCAAAAGCCATTCTTTTACTCGCACTCTAGGAAAAAAGAAGTGAAGGTTACAAGATTCAAGCAAAAAAAAATTTAAATTTACAATACTTCATAAATAAGAAGTGGTGCACTTATTTTTTTCTAGATTATTGCAATTAAGTGAAAGAGTAGTGAATCAACTCAATCAAGCGCTTAACCACAATATTATGGTTAATCCAATCATCACGTGCAACTCCTGATTGTGCTATGTGGTGTGGACCAATTATCTACAATAGTAAAGTAACCTTCTTGGACAAAATTTATTCTATCAATACTTTCAAGCTTTTTGTTCTCACACCACATTATTCATGAAAGATTAATACTTCTTTCAAGCTTGCATGGTTAAGTTAAGGTATAATCTAAGCTACTAAAGTATAAGAATCATAAAAGCTTTGAAGTTGCGCCCTCAAACTTATTTTATTTTTATGGGATGTGCACTTAATAATTCCCTCCTTTTTTTATATGCCTTAATGAGTGTCTGTTTGATATGATTTAAATAATAAATATCCTTGTAAATTGTGCTTTTCTTATGCTTTATAGCAATTATAGTAGTTTAAGTTATGTTTTATGTATTTTGTAGTTTTAATTTAAGTCAAGACAAAACAATTCAAAAAGAGCACAAAATGGAGGTCAAAGTGACAAAGACTTCTCAGGGACTGTATTTGATGTGCCACGGCGCAACAACAAGACACTACGAGGATGAAGAATGCCCCCTTAATATCACACAAAAGAGACCATGTAGTCGTCCCACAACAATTAGAGGTCGCGCGAGGTGCACCAGAAGCCACGAGACCTGAACTTTACCACTAGAGATTTGCACAACATGGACTAGAGCAGTGTGACCCGCGCTACATTGGCATAGGACATTGCAACTCGCGCTCCTCAACCAGTGTGACAATTTCACAATGGTAATGCAATGACAGCACACAATCGCCAATGAAGGAGTATTTGCAGAGGAGAGAGAAAAAGGAAAAAGATTTTATAAAATTGGAGAGCAATTGTACAAAATGAATCTTACTTAATTGAATGATAGGAGCGTGTAAGTGCGTTTATATACTTAGTTTTACAATCAGATTAAGCTACTAATCCTAATTACAGAAGAAAGGGAATAATTAACTTAACACTAAAACAAGAAAGTAGTTAACTAAATAACTAAAATTCAAATAACTTCTATAAATGGAAATTAATTAAACATAGTTTGATTATGCTTTAATACCTCCCCCCCCCCCCCCCCCTTCAAGAGGGGTGTGGATGTCGACGACGCCCATATTGGGCGTCATAAGCTTGAAAGGACCCAAGGATAAGGGTTTCGTAAGTATATCAGCTACTTGGTAGGAGTTGTTGATGTGAGAAATTCTGAGAAATCCTTGATTCACATTCTCTCGCACAAAGTGGCAATGGATTTAAATATGCTTTGTGCGTTCATGGTGGACATGATTATTTGTAATACACTAAGCCCATTTGTTGTCAATGTAGAGAAGATGAGGTTTAGACTGCCGAATGTGGAGATCAGTGAGTAATTGGTAAAGCGAGACCACTTCACAAGTTGTAGTGGCTACATCTTTGTATTCTGCTTTAGTGGATGATCTATTGACTGTTTGTTGCTTCTTTGCTTCCTAGGATATCAGGGAGTCTCCTAAGTAAACAACATAGCCAGTGATGCTTCTTCTGGTATCAGGATCACTTGCTTAATCACTGTCACAGAAAGACTTTAAGTGCGGTTGTGATTTAGCTGGATAAAAGATTACTTTACCTGGGGCTAATTTGATGTATCTGAGGACTTTGTGAGTAGCAGCCAGATGGGAGATGGTGGGAGTAGACATGTGCTGAGTGAGGCACTGAATGGTATAGTTTAGATCACGCCTGGTAATGGTAAGATACAATAGTTTACCAACAAGTCTTTTGTACACTGAAGGGTCCTATAAAATAGGGGAATCCTTGATTCTTAACCTTGTTGAGTGATCCATTGGAGTAGTACTAGGTTTGAATCCTAGGTACCCCGGATAAGTGAGTATGTCCAAGGCATACTTTCTTAGACATAGAGTGATTTTAGTTTTATTCCTTGCCACTTCCATATACCCAGAATACACTTGAGTGTTCCTAGGTCTTTAATGGTGAACTGCTGGTCTACATGGACCTTTATTGCTTCAATTTCATGGAGACCATTGTAGCGATAAAATTTCAAGTCCTTAAAATAAGAAACAAGAAAAATCAATATAAATGAATTTCATATAAATTTAAACAAATATGAGTTACAATCTCTAAAATAATCCTCTGATTCTTTTATACTAGAACAATGATCTTGAATGATTGAAGACTTCTGGTGGAAATCTTCAATTTGATCTTCACCGAAATGATTTGGATTTGGACAAACGTTAATTCGAGGGTACTTGGACTTTATGAATCGACTGGATCAGCTGGAACTACACAAGGCTATGGCTATGGAACTGAAATGGAAGATAGAGAATGATGGATCAACCGGCAAGACTTCCTACGCCGAGAGCACCAATAGATAGCCATGAGAACAAGTCTAGTTAATGCCCACCGCCTATTAGAGTTGGAGCCAGTAGTAGGAATAGACAATAGTCTCAGGTAGGTATCTTACTGAGTAAGGAAAAGAAGAAAGGGATTGAAGACCTGAAGGTATGCTGCTTTTCGCTTTTAGGGAATGTAATCACAAATGGCTCCTCAAAGGATAATTGCTTACCCCTTCTTATTATGAAAGGCGGAATGATAGTTTTCGAATTGAATGGTGATTTGATTTGAAGATTGATGAAGGATCTTCGTCTCAGTTTTTTGAATGTGTTGGATTTGGATCTTTCTTGATTGAATTTTAATTTCCAAAAATGGTTTTTCGAGGGTCGTAGGACTTGGTCTCGAATCAAACAAATTTTTTGACTTGAAGATGGATGAAGAACGGTATGAGTTTGATTTGGATTTTTTGGATATGTTGAAGATTTGATCTTCCTGGCAGAGACACGATCTTCAAAAATGGTTTTTGGATGAAATTGAGGCATGATGGCGGATCGAAAGGAGATTTTGACGAAGAACACCTTAAAGATTTATGATAAATACCTTTGAAGATGGCTGAACTTGTTGGAGAGGATTGGTTAAACTTCTTTGCTCTGAATGCTTGAATGTTAATTTGTGTTTTTCTTTCTTCAAGGGCACCTCTATTTATAGTTGTAGATTGAATCTCAATTAGAATCTTCTGATGAGATGAACGGTTATGATCGCGTCTACAATTTCTTGATTTGAAAGACTTGATCTATATGAATTTTCTTTCCATCTCTTGAAGATTGAGACTTGATGGGGAATTATTTCCTTGTCTTGAGACCTAATGTTGAAGTATTTTCCTTTCTTGAAAATTGATGAATATATATTCATTTTAATCCTTGAATATTGGGAGAAAATAATATATATATATATATATATATATTATTTCTTGCATCTTAAACTTACCATCATTTAATTTAATCAGACACAAAATTAATGTGTCTACAGATTGCCCCCTCAAGACTTGTTCATGATTTGTGTTGAAATGCATCAGTGAGTGGATAAGTATCGACGTCTTTCTTCTTCTTGTTCTCATGTTTCAATTCAACTTCCATAAATCTACTTCATGAATTAGAGCATTTCTAAGCTTCAACATTGGATGCATCAACTTGAAGTAGAATGTTGAGTAGGCACTTTTTTTTTTTGAAGATAGGACTGCGCTAAGAATGAACTTCTAGTTGTTTACGTATCCCATGAAGGAATCAATTCAAAATGTAGTTCACAAGAAATCAAGATTAATTTAAAGAAGGTGTCATATACAGTTTATACTCATGCGGGCCAGGGGTAACTGCGCCATGGAGCATTTGATTGGACATTTGTTGACAGTTTTATCTGATACCGAGGAGGCTTTTACTTGAAGAATTTTGTAGACATTTTTACTCTTGTCTAGGAGATTTGAAGATTTGAAGGATTTTTAGACCTTTTAACTCGTGTCCAAGAGACTTGAAATTTTGGATGTTTACTTTGAGTTCAAATATGCAACTAGTTTATACTTGTATTAAGGAGTTTTTGATTTGAACATTTGCACACAGTTTTGCCTCTTGTCAAGAAGTCTTAATTTGTTTTGAAGATTTTGTAGATAGTTTAAGCTCTTATCTAGGAGCATTTTAATATATAATCCACCATCTTCAACTTCTTCATTTGTATATTCATCCTCATCGCCTTCTTCAGTGTCATAGGCGTTTGATGAGTATTCTTCTTCATCTGAGTTTACACTCATTTTCATAGCATGTGCTTGAGTTGCCAATTCTTTAAAAGTTTTTGGCTTGATTCCTTGGAGTATGGAAGAAAGGCTCCAATGCATTCCTTGAGTGCATATCTCAATGGCTAAAGTCTTAGACAGCTTTTCTTTGCAGCTTAAGGACGAATGTCTCCATCTATTAATGTACTCGATCACTGTCTCGTCTTCTTGTTCATGAGCATTTGCAAGTTTAATCATGCTCACAGTACGCTGAGTGCTATAAAAGCGAACAGATCAAAAGCAAAGTCCTTTAAGGATCGAACAAATTGCTTAACTAGAAGATCTCCATCAGTTCCAGCACTATTGTATGTTAAGATAAAGTGAGCAATCGGTGCTTGGGTCTCCACTTCCATCAAATCTTTGAAACTTTGGAGGTTGATAGCTTTCAGGCATTTGTAAATGCTCAATTATTTGAGTGTAAGGCTTCCTGTAAGATTTAAAACTTCTATGATGAGCTTTATGATCCTTTCCTACTTCTTCAATAAGATTCTTCAATTGATCGGCAAGGATGAGACCGTGTGGGGAAACTTGGATTTGTTAGCTTGAAGGCTTGGAACATTCTTTAACTTCAACCTCTTGAATGGTTCCATTAGAAAATTTTGTGTGCATCATTATGTCTTGCTCTTCCTTCCTTGAGAAATTTGACTTTTGAAGAAGAGAAGTGGCTTGGATTCTTTCACTTAGAACTTTATCAAACTCTTGACCTTCAACTCCTTGAGTAGCGTTTCAATATGCCATGCTTTGATCATTGCTTTTTGCGAGTTCATGCTTTTGGAGATGAGAGGATACTTCAACTCTTGGCTTGTATTCTTGATGCATACTTCAACTCCAATGTTGTTGGTGGCTTCTTTTGAGATTTGAACTCCTTCTTGGACCTCCAGCTTTTGGAGAAAGTGATTCAAGAGTTCATCACATGTATGTGTTTGATTCGTAAGATTCTCAATGGCTCTAGTCAACGTCGCAATTTGCTCTTCTACTGAAAATGTTTAATCATTTTCTTTGACTTCATGCCTTAACCTCGATACATGTGGAGCTTTCATCATCATTTGAGAAGGGTTTTCACTTGTTGCACCCACTGACTTGTCCATTTGTTAGCAAGAGATGGCTTCTTTTGAGACTTTAAATTTGAGGGCTTTTTGGGAAAAGAGATGAGAGGTAGAGATTAACCCACCGGGCGTGCCAAATTTGTAGCGATGGAGTTTCAAGTCCTTAAAATAAGAAACAAGAAAAATCAATACAAAAGAATTTTATATAAATTTAAACAAGGGATAATTACATTAAACCCCCCATCGTATGGTCCATTTCTGAGTCACCCCCCTTAACTTTGTTTTGACTCAGTCAACCCCCCACCGTATGCCAAAATCATCACTTTACCCCAAGTCAACTTTTTGCACTTTTTTTCAGGGGTATTTTCGTCAAATGTCGAAAAATTTAATATTTTTTTTTTAAAAAATGTAAAATTTGTTAATCGGCAATTGTTTCTTTTTTCGCCAAAATTTTTTTTCGACAAATATTTTTTGTCTATAACTTTTTTTTCAACAAATTTTATTTTTCGACAAATTTTTTTTTGCAACAAATTTTTTTTTCGATAAATTTCTTTTCTTGGAAAAAATTTGTCGAAAAAAAAAATTGTCGGAAAAAAAATTTTGCCGAAAAAAAAAAATTGGTCGATTTTTTTTTGCCAAAAATTAATATTTGTCAAGTAATAAATTTGACATTTTTTTAAAAAAAATATTAAAATTTTTGACAATTGACGAAAATACCTCTGAAAAAAGTGCAAAAAGTTGACTTGGGGTCAAGTGATGATTTTGGCATACGATGGGGGGTTGACTGAGTCAAAACAAAGTTAAGGGGGTTGACTCAGAAATTGACCATACGATGGGGGGTTTAATGTAATTATCCCTTTAAACAAATATGAGTTACAATCTCTAAAATAATCCTCTAATTCTTTTATACTAGAACAACAATCTTGAATGATTGAGGACTCGTGGTGGAAATATTAAATTAGATCTTCACGGAAATAATTTGGATTTGGAGAAACGTTAATTCGACGGTACTTGGACTTGAACTCGAATTGAACGGTGATTTGATTTGAAGATTGATGAAGGATCTTCGTCCTCATTTCTTTGAATGTGTTGGATTTGGATCTTTCTTGAATGAATTTTCATCTTCAAAAACGGGTTTTCGAGGGTCGTAGGACTTGGTCTCGAATCAAACGAAAAATTTGACTTGGAGATGGATGAAGAACGCTGTGAATTTGATTTGGATTTTTTGGATATGTTGAAAATCTGATCTTCTTGGCAGAGAGAAGATCTTCAAAAATGGTTTTTGGATGAAATTCAGGCATGATGGCGGATTGAAAGGAGATCTTTACGAAGAACACCATAAAAGATCTATGCTAAATACCTTTGAAGATGGCTGAACTTGTTGGAGAGGATTTGTTGAACTTCTTTGCTCTGAATGCTTGAATGCTTAATTGTATTTTATTTTCTTCAAGGGCAACTCTATTCATAGTTGAAGAGTGAATCTAAATTAGAATCTTCTGATGTGATGAACGGTTGTGATTGCGACTACAATTTCTTGATTTGGAAGACTTGAAATATATGAATTTTCTTTCTATCTGTTGAAGATTGAGGCTTGGTGGGGAATTAATTCCTGGTTTTGAGACTTAATGTTGAAGTATTTTCCTTTCTTGAAAATTGATGAATATATATTTCTTTTAATCCTTGAATATTAGGATAAAATAATATATATATATATATATATATATATATATATATTTCTTGCATCTTAAACTTACCATCATTTAATTTAATTAGACATAAAATTAATGTGCGTACAAATTGCCCCCTCAAGACTTGTTCAAGATTTGTGTTGAAATGCATCAGTGAGTGGATAAGTCTCGACGTCTTTCTTCGTCTTGTTCTCATGTTTCAATTCAACTTCCAGAAATCTACTTCATGATTTGGAGCATTTATGAGCTTCAACACTGGATGCATCAACTTGAAGTAGAATGTTGAGTGGGCCCTTTTTTTTAAGATAAGACTAGGCTAAGAATGAACTTCTAGCTGCCTACGTATCCCAAGAAGGAATCGACTCAAAATGTAGTTCTCAAGAAATCGAGATTAATTTAAAGAGGGTGTCGTACACAGTTTATACTCATGCGGGCTAGGAGTAACGTGCAGTTTAAGCTCGTGCACCATGGAGCATTTGATTGGACATTGGTTGACAGTTTTATCTAATATCAAAGAGGCTTTGACTTGAAGAATTTGTAGACATTTTTGCTCTTGTCTAGGATATTTGAAGATTTGAAAGATTTGGAGACCTTTTGTCTCGTGTCCAAGAGACTTGAAATTTTGGATGTTTACTTTGAGGACTTGAAGAATTTTCTTTGAGTTCAAATATGCAAACAGTTTATACTCGTACTAAGGAGTTCTTGATTTGAACATTTGCACAGAGTTTTGCCTCTTGTCAAGGAGTCTTGATTTTATTTTGAAGATTTTTTAGTTAGTTTAGGCTCTTATTTAGGAGCACTTTAATATGATACTCCACCATCTTCAACTTCTTCATTTGTATATTCATCCTTATCGCTTTCTTTAGTGTCATGGGAATTTGATGAGTATTCTTTTTCATCTGAGTTTACACTCATTTCCATAGATTGTGCTCGATTTGCCAGTTCTTCAGAAGTTTTTGGCTTGATTCCTTGGAGTATGTAAGAAAGGCTCCAATTCATTCGTTGAGTGCATGTCTCAATGGCTAAAGTCTTAAACAGTTTTTCGTTGCAGCTTAAGGACAAATATCTCTATCTATTGATGTACACGATCATTGTCTCGTCTTCTTATTGATGAGAATTTGCAAGTTCAATCATGCTCACTGTACGTCGAGTGCTATAAAAGCGGTTGAAAAACTTACTTTGTAGATCGTTCCAATTGTCAATAGAGTTTGGCTTGAGATCGGTATACCAATCAAAAGCAAAGTTCTCTAAGGATCGAACAAATTGCATAACTAGAAGATCTCTCCATCAGTTCCAGCACTATTGTATGTTCTGATGAAGTGAGCAACAGGTGCTTGGTTCTCCACTTCCATCAAATCTTTGAAACTTTGGAGGTTGATAGCTTTCAGGCATTTGTAAATGCTCAATTATTTGAGTGTAAGGCTTCGTGTAATATTTAAAACTTCTTTGATGAGCTTTATGATCCTTTGCAACTTCTTCAATAAGCTTCTTCAATTGATCGGTAGGGATGAGACCGTGTGGGGAAACTTGGATTTGTTAGCTTGAGGGCTTGGAACATTCTTTGACTTCAACCTCTTAAATGGTTCCATTAGAAAATTTTATGTGCATCATTATATCTTGCTCTTCCTTCCTTGAGAAATTTGACTTGTGAAGAACAGATGTGGCTTGGATTCTTTCAATTAGAACTTTATCAAACTCTTGAGCTTCAACTCCTTGAATAGCCTTTCCATGTGCCATTCTTTGATCGTTGCTTTTTGTGAGTTCTTGCTTCTGGAGATGGGGGGATACTTCAACTCTTGGCTTGTATTCTTGATGCATCCTTGAACTCCAACATTGTTGGTGGCTTCTTTTGAGATTTGAACTCCTTCTTGGACCTCTAGCTTTTGGACAAGACGATTCAAGAGTCATTACATTTATGCGTTTGATTCGTAAGATTCTCAATGGCTCTAGTCAACACTGCAATTTGCTCTACCACTGAAGATGTTTGATCATTTTCTTTAACTTCATGCCTTACCTCGATACATGTGGAACTTTCATCATCAGTTGAGAAGGGTTTTCTCTTGTTGTGCCCACTGACTTGTCCATTGTTGAGCAAGATATGGCTTCTTTTGAGACATTAAATTTGAGGGCTTTTAGGGAAAAGAGATGAGAAGTAGAGATTGTCCCACTGGGGGTGTCAAATTTGTAGCGATGGAGTTTCAAGTCCTTAAAATAAGAAACAACAAAAATCAATATAAATGAATTTTATATAAATTTAAACAAATATGAGTTACAATCTCTAAAATAATCCTCTGGTTCTTTTATACTAGAACAACGATCTTGAATGGTTGAGGACTTGTGGTGGAAATCTTAAATTTGATCTTCACCAAAATGATTTGGAATTGGAGAAACGTTAATTCAAGGGTACTTGGACTTTATCTCGAATTGAACGGTGATTTGATTTGAAGATTGATGAAGGATCTTCGTCCTCAGTTCTTTGAATATGTTGGATTTGGATATTTCTTGAATGAATTTTAATCTTCAAAAAAGGTTTTTCGAGGGTCGTAGGACTTGGTCTCGAATCAAACAAAATTTTTGATTTGAAGATAGATGAAGAACTGTATGAATTTGATTTGGATTTTTTGGATATGTTGAAGATTTGATCTTCCTGGCAGAGACACGATCTTCAAAAATGGTTTTTGGATGAAATTGAGGCATGATGGCGGATCTCAAGGAGATTTTAATGAAGAACGCCTTAAAGATTTATGATAAATACATTTGAAGATGGCTGAACTTGTTGGAGAGGATTTGTTGAACTTCTTTGCTCTGAATGCTTGAATGTTTAATTATGTATTTTTTTCTTCAAGGGCACCTCTATTTATAGTTGTAGAGTGAATCTCAATTAGAATCTTTCCATGAGATGAACGGTTGTGATCGCGTCTATAATTTCTTGATTTGGAAGACTTGATCTATATGAATTTTCTTTCCATCTCTTGAAGATTGAGTTTTGGTGAGGAATTATTTCCTTGTCTTGAGACTTAATGTTGAAATATTTTCCTTTCTTGAAAATTGATGAATATATATTTATTTTAATACTTGAATATTGGGATAAAATAATATATATATATATATATATATATTATATTTCTTGAATCTTAAACTTACCATCATTTAATTTAATTTATTCACAAAATTAATGTGTCTACAAATTGCCCCCTCGAGACATGTTCATGATTTGTGTTGAAACGCAACAGTGAGTGGATAAGTCACGATGTCTTTCTTCTTCTTGTTCTCATGTTTCAATTCGTCTTCCATAAATCTACTTCAAGAATTGGAGCAGTTCTGAGCTTCAACATTGGATGCGTCAACTTGAAGTAGAATGTTGAGTGGGCCCTTTTTTTTAAAAATATAGGACTGGGCTAAGAATGAACTTCTAGCTGTCGACATATCACATGATGGAATCGAGTCAAAACATAGTTCAAAAGAAATCAAGATTAATTTAAATAGGATGTCGTACACAGTTTATACATATGCGAGCTTGGAGTAACGTACAGTTTAAGCTCGTGCGCCATGGAGCATTTGATTGGACATTGGTTGACAATTTTATCTCATATCGAAGAGACTTTGACTTGAAGATTTGTAGACCTTTTTGCTCTTGTCTAGGATATTTGAAGATTTGAAAGATTTGTAGACCTTTTGACTCGTGTCCAAGAGACGTGAAATTTTGGATGTTTACTTTAAGGACTTAAAGAATATTTTTTGAGTTCAAATATGCAAACAGTTTATACTCTTATTAAGGAGTTTTTGATTTGAACATTTACACACAGTTTTGCCTCTTGTCAAGGAGTCTTGATTTTATTTTGAAGATTTTGTAGATAGTTTAAGCTCTTAATTAGGAGCACTTTAATATGATACTCCACCATCTTCAACTTCTTCATTTGTATATTCATCCTCATCGCCTTCTTCAGTGTCATGGGCGTTTGGTGGGTATTCTTCTTCATTTGAGTTTACACTCATTTCCATAGCATGTGCTCGAGTTGTCAGTTCTTCAAAAGTTTTTGGCTTGATTCCTTGGAGTATGTAAGAATGGATCCAGTGCATTCCTTGACTGCATATCTAAATGGCTAAAGTCTTAGACAATTTTTCTTTGCAGCTTAAGGACGAATGTCTCCATCTATTGATGTACTCGATCACTGTCTCGTCTTCTTGTTGATGAGAATTTGCCAGTTCAATCATGCTCACAGTATGTCGAGTGCTATAAAAGCGGTTGAAGAACTTAGTTTGTAGATCGTTACAACTGTCAATAGAGTTTGGCTCAAGATCGGTATACCAATCAACAGCAAAGTCCTCTAAATATCGAACAAATTGCTTAACTAGAAAATCTCCATCAAATCCAACATTATTGTATGTTTCGATGAAGTGAGTAACAAGCGCTTTGGTCTCCACTTCCATAAAATCTATTAAACTTTGGAGGTTGATAGCTTTCAGGTATTTGTAAATGCTCAATTATTTGAGTGTAAGGCTTCGAGTAAGATTTAAAACTTCTATGATGAGCTTTATGATCCTTTGCAACTTCTTCAATAAGCTTATTGAATTGATCGGTAAGGATGAGACCGTGTGGGGAAACTTGGATTTGTTAGCTTGAGGGCTTGGAACATTCTCTGACTTCAACCTCTTAAAAGGTTCCATTAGAAAGTTTTGTGTGCATCGTTATGTCTTGCTCTTCCTTCCTTGAGAAATTTGACTTGTGAAGAAAAGAAGTGCCTTGGATTCTTTCACTTAGAACTTTATCAAACTCTTGATCTTCAACTCCTTGAGTAGCCTTTCAATGTGCCATGCATTGATCGTTGCTTTTTGTGAGTTCTTGCTTTTGGAGATGAGGGGATACTTCAACTCTTGGCTTGTATTCTTGATGCATCCTTGAACTCCAATGTTGTTGGTGGCTTCTTTAGAGATTTGAACTCCTTGGACCTCTAGCTTTTGGACAAGGTGATTCAAGAGTTCATCATATTTATGCGCTTGATTCGTAAGATTCTCAATGGCTCTCCGCAATTTTCTCTACCACTGAAGATGTTTGATCATTTTCTTTAACTTCATGCCTTACCCCTGATACATGTGGAGCTTTCATCATCAGTTGAGAAGGGTTTTCACTTGTTGCGCCAACTGACTTGTCCATTGTTGAGCAAGAGATAGCTTCTTTTGAGACTTTAAATTTGAGTGATTTTTGGGAAAAGAGATGAGAGGTAGAGATTATCCCACCGGGCGTGCCAAATTTGTAGCGATGGAGTTTCAAGTGCTTAAAATAGGAAACAAGAAAAATCAATACAAATGAATTTTACATAAATTTAAACAAATATGAGTTATAATCTCTAAAATAATCCTCAGATTCTTTTCTACTAGAACAACGATCTTGAATGATCGAAGACTTGTAGTGGAAATCCTCAATTTGATCTTCACCGAAACGGTTTGGATTTGGAAAAATGTTAATTCAATGGTACTCGGACTTGATCTCGAATTGAACGGTGATTTGATTTGAGGATTGATGAAGGATGATATGATCTTCGTCCTCAGTTCTTTGAATATGTTGGATTTTGATCTTCCTTGAATGAACTTTAATCTTCAAAAACGGTTTTTTGAGGGTAGTATGACTTGGTCTCGATTCAAATGGAGTTTTTGACCTGAAGTTTGATGAAGAATGGTATGAAATTGATTTTGATTTTTCGAATATGCTGAATATTTGATCTTCTTAGCAAATACACGGTCTTCAAAAAGGGGTTTTGGATGAAATTGAGGCTTTATGGCTTATTGAAAGGAGCTCTTTACGAAGAACTCCTTGAACATTGTTGATAAACACCTTTGAAGAAGATGGCTGAGCTTGTTGGAGAGGATTTGTTGAACTTCCTTGCTCTGAATGCTTGGATGTTTAATTGTATTTTTCTTCGTCAAGAGAATCTCTATTTATAGTTGTAGAGTGAATCTCAATTAGAATCTCCTGGTGAGATGAACGATTGTGATCGCGTCTACAATTTCTTGATTTGGAAGACTTGATCTATATGAATTTTCTTTTCATCTCTTGAAGAATGAGACTTGGTGGGGAATTCTTTCCTTGTCTTGAGAGTTAATGTTGAAGTATTTTTCTTTCTTGAAAATTGATGAATATATATTTATTTTAATCGTTGAATATCAAGATAAAATAATATATATTTTATATTTCTTTCATTTTAAACTTACCATCATTTAATTTAATTAGACACAAAATTAATGTGTCAACAATCATCACCCGTTAATATTAAATCATCTACATATACACATAACACTATAATCTTGATTGTTAACAGGATAGAAAATCACCTGCTTAAAATAAGCGATTATTCAATTACCGAAATTACTGGGTATATTATTATATGATTTATATTCATAAACGACACCGCATTATAACACGGTTTAAATACCGGTATACTTCATTAAAAATTATACTATTCGTATATCGTAAATCACGACACACAGCTATCGGCTGGATTTATAACTAAAATACTACCCGGATTATGTTCGACTCAATATATTATTACGCGTACGATTTTATATTCGTCCTGGTAACATGACTCATATTCACATAATAACAGAGGACACAACACGTGTCTGCTGACACATCTTAAATAGATAAGTTAATTACTGTGCTGCTTGAACAGATAAATAACAGTACAGATAATAACAGAAAATAACTAATATTAAACTAATACAGATTCCAAACTTATGGAGCAAGATTAAACTCCTATAAAAGGGAGCAAGACCAATAGAGGAAGGGGAGGACGGCTTTTCTCCACCAAAAGGAATTTCTCTACGGGAGAATAACTCCCCCCCTCGGAGAACTCCCTCTCCCCCTCGGACTCTTCACGAGGACAACCCCTCAATAAATACAAAACCAATACATCCGATAAAATCGACAAACACCAAAAACAAGAACTACGAGTGGCTTGATTCCCAATCGGGGATACGTAGGCATCTCGGAAAATATCTGAGTCCAGCCGCAAATCAATAAAAACCAACAATCTCCTCGGGTCGGGATCGGCGTTCCAACCCTATAAATATTGCTCGTAAAATGGGGAATAATTCCAAACCCGTTTACAAGATGGCGCCGTCTGTGGGAACCGCCGTTGAATCCTTGAGCAAGCCCGAGGAGATCGCTGCCCAAACCAAAAATTAATCATCAACTGTTCGCCCAACGGATGGAATTCAAAAACCAAAAAAGAAAACAGAAGAAATAAGAGGGGAAGAGGAATCAGATGTTTAAGTTCTTACGAGGGACTTCAAACCTTCAATTCAGAGGTAGAGTAGCCCGTGAACACGAGGGTTCAATTTCTCGGATCCAGATATGGCCCCAAAGGTAAGTTCTCCTTTCTCCAAACTTGCGCGATTCGATTATAATCTTGGAGATCTTCGTGAAAATCATATGATTTTCTAATTGCTATATAATACATATATATATATATAAGTGTATATATATGAAGTCAGTGAAAGACTTGGGTAAAGGTTGAAGGAAATTTTATGATCTGCGGATTATTTTCCTTGTTGCTTGAGACTTGCAGAGAAAGTCTGTAATGGCAGAATTCTAAAATGGCAACTGGAAACGGAAGAGAAAGGGTAAAAAAAATGAGAAAAAAAAAATATAAAGGCACATGTCCAAGTGTGAAGTGGACAGGTGTCAAAACATGCAAATTATAATAATATAATATTATTACTATATGCCTTAAAAAAAAAAAACTGAAAACGGAATTGCACAAAAGGAAAAAGAATTTGGTCCAGTGGTCCAATTCCCCCTCGTGCAAGCTTCCGAAGGACCCGGGATCAATTCCCAGCATCTTCCGAGGCTTCCCCTCGGGTAATTTTGCATTTTATTATTAAAAAAAAAAAAAAAAAAAAAAAAAATTATCCGAGGATTATATAATAAAAATATTAAAAGATCTTTTATAAACCAAAAGAGGGATGTAGCCCAGCGGTCCTCGGAGAGTATCTCCGAGAACCTCTCTCCGAGGACCCGGGTTCGGGTCCTGCCTCCGAGGCATTTTTTTTATTTTATTAAGGAGAGCCGTAATATCATAATAAAAAAGAAAAAGTCTCTTGTTCTAAACAAGAACGTGAGGTAGCCCAGTGGCTTCGATGCGGCTTTCCGAGGGGCTCTACCTGAAGCACCCGGGTTCGAGTCCCACATCCGATGGCATTTTTTTTGTTATTTAAGAGCCTATATAATAAAAAGGATAAAGATGTCATGTTTTCAACAATAAGAGACGCGGTCCAGTGGTCGGAGGAGATCTCCGAGGACCACTCTCCGAGGACCTGGGATCGAATCCCATTCACGATTGGATTTTTATTTTGCTGCTAACATATGATAATAAATAAAAAAAGTCTCTTGTTGTTAAACAAAAATAGGGCTGCTCCAGCGGTCCTCGGAGCTGCTCTCCGAGGGCATCTACATACAGCACCCGAGTTCGATCCTATCTCCGAGCAGATTTTTTTTTTAAATTAAGGTGCTGCTATAATACAGTAATAAAAAAAAAAAAGCTCTTCTTAAACAAAAGGGGACGTGGTCCAGTGGTGTCGGAGCATGTCTCCGAGGGCCTTTTCCTGCACAACCCGTGATCAAATCCCATCTCCGAGGGCTTTTTTATTAATTATTAATACCTGCTACAATATGTAGAAAACATTATTCTTGCTATAACCAAAAATGGGCATAGCCCAGTGGTTAACTCCGAGGGCTGCCTTGTCTGATATCCCGAGTTCGACTCCCTGTTACAGCAATAGGGGAATTTTTCTGTTAATTTTCGTTTTTTTCAGCAAATCGAAAAAAAAAAAATAATAATAAATAATAAATAAAATAAAGAGAAGAGACTGCTCCGAGAGGAGTTCGAACACGAGACCTCTTTAATAAAATTTCCTGCTCATACCAGTGGGACAAGCTTCCATTGCTTTATAACAATACTGAAGCCTAGATTTAGGAGCAAAGTTTATTAACCTCTTATGATACTCGCAAGTATCCGTGGATGAAATCGAACTTTTCTAAGTGTGGTAGCTTGGAGCATCGGAACAAGGACTAAGCACTCTAAGGGCATGGCACTTACGAACACTCAAAACTGGAGCACGCGACAACCCCTACCCACGAGGTAAACGGGAAGCTCGCAACGACCCCGACCACGAGGTTCGCAGGTGACCCCCCCCAAAGGAGTCAATATATATATATATATATATATATATATATAAATACGATGACTACGGCTACCCACGCGGGAAATCGAGAGTGATTCACGGGTATTTACACGAGGAATCAAAAACTCTCTAAATACGGCGGAAAAAGTGCGAATTATTGCCAATATGTATTTCTTCCCAAACCAAATACAACGGGTCTTGCTCTCGGACTTTACGAGGAATACGTACCCATTCACCAAGATTGTTGTATAATTTTATCATGAGATAAATAGTTCTTCCATCGAAAACACGAAGAAAGTATAAATATACCCAAAATCTATAATCCATGAGGTCTTCGTGCTTAAATATGGACTATGCTCTACATATTTTGGAACACTAACTCCGCCGAAGGAAACTTCGAGCAAAGTTGGCTATTTTTGCTTAAGCTATATGCAGATATTATAATCGGAACCCCCGAAGAGTTCCCTCCGATAGCCAACAACCCCTCGGATGAAGCCTAACGAACGCCATTCCGAGCGGAGTTCCGAGGAAAATTGCTTGACGATAACGAATTGGCATGCACGGAACGACCTGGACTCCAGATAAGTGCTACGAACCTCTTATGCAATTTTGATTTCGATAAACTTATACTCTAAGTATAAAATTCAACATAGAGACATAACTTTACCTTTCCAAACAAGCAAATTCCAAAAGTGAAAGCTTGCAACGGAAACTATTAGGATTAGGTGAAAACATTCACTAATCCGAATATATATACTAAGGAAATATCCACAAAAAGATTTATAAGCAAATAAAGCCGTAAAGTAGAGCTATCCTCCTCCATCAGATTATGATCCTAATCCTCGGATGCATCGGTCTCATCTTCGAGAACATCATCCCCCTCGGACGGTTGGTCCTCTTCAAAAATCTCATCCTCCTTGGGAGCATATGAACTCCCACGAGGAGGGCGAGGCAGAATCGCAGCCAACGTCCTAGACCGCCCTCTCTCCCTTCGGGTAGGAGGACCCTACTCCGAGAACCGCGCGGCCGTGAACAAATAAACTGTAAAATATTTTCCAAGGCATTGCCTGCGCAAAATAACGGGAATGTAAAACTCCCCGAAGAAAGAAATGAGTAAACAACTCAGCGGAAAAGATTTTTTGAAAGTAAGTGAGAATATTCAATAAACTTTAAGCACCTATATGTATACTTAGGAACCTTTCCTTGGATAACCGAGTTAAGCTTGAGCTGTCCAAGCTCTATTATAGCCGCGATTACGTGTCGGGTGATACCTCTATTCAGAGAAAAATCTCCAAAGTTTGCACAGCAAACAGACACATCATGCTAAATAATTTGCTTGGCCAGTGAGAATGGGATTCTATCTCATCTCTTTAAACTCAATCTTAAATCCTACAATTAAAGGAGAGGGTCCAAGTATTTATAAGTGCTGAAAAGTTATGATGAATATTAGCACGGAAAAGGCAAAGTAGAACGAAAGACCCAAAGCCAAGGACTCCTCGAAAAAATGCCTACAAAGCATGAAAGTAATTACAAATGCTAAATGCGAAGTAAAAAGTTCAAAATTCTAAAAATAAAGGGATTAACTAAAATGTTAACCCTAAAAATAGGGATTATCCCCTTGGACGATACTATCGTCACATGCATTTCCGATGAGAAATACACACTCCCGATGAGGAGGCCCACCGAGTGTCACATACCCGATGCGGTATGATGTGATCCCCGAAGAGGCATGACGATACTTTCGTCACACTCCCGATGAGGAGGCCCATCGAGTGTCACATACCCGATGCGGTACGACGTGATACCCGAAGAGGCATGACGATACTTTCGTCACACTCCCGATGAGGAGGCCCATCGAGTGTCACATACCCGATGCGGTATGATGTGATCCCCGAAGAGGCATGACGATACTTTCGTCACACTCCCGATGAGGAGGCCCATCGAGTGTCACATACCCGATGCGGTACGACGTGATACCCGAAGAGGCATGACGATACTTTCGTCACACTCCCGATGAGGAGGCCCATCGAGTGTCACATACCCGATGCAGTATGATGTGATACCCGAAGAGGCATGACGATACTTTCGTCACACTCCCGATGAGGAGGCCCATCGAGTGTCACATACCCGATGCAGTATGATGTGATACCCGAAGAGGCATGACGATACTTTCGTCACACTCCCGATGAGGAGGCCCACCGAGTGTCACATACCTGATGCGGTACGACGTGATACCCGAAGAGGCATGACGATACTTTCGTCACACTCCCGATGAGGAGGCCCACCGAGTGTCACATACCCGATGCGGTACGACGTGATACCCGAAGAGGCATGGCGATACTATCGTCCCACTTCCGATGAGGAACATATGCTCCCGATGAAAAGACCCAACGAAGACACGCCTCAACGAAGGCATCGGAAATAGAAAACCTCTCGCCTTGAAGAAGGCAACCACGATATACCCCTCACCTCTTCAAAGGCAAGCAAAAAACTGGGGGGGCTTGTATTAAACATATATAAACATCGAACGAAGAAAGTCTACGATACCCCAAAATAGTTCCCCGATACCTTACCGAGGCTTTCTGAGTCCTATAGGAGACTCGGATGCCTTTCAAGGATCTACGGGACATTCACGATACGATAACCGACAAGGACCTACAAGGTTCTAAATAATTCTACGATACCTCAAAAGAAACGTTAAAAATGTTAATAGCTATCATCGGACATACACTATAATATCTCCGACCACAAAAAGCGAGAAAGACAACACTTTAAAAGGCTCGGAACTAATGCCTTAAACGACCTCGTTACGAGAGGCTACGATACCTCTCTAAAAAATTCGCGATATCGTAACTCTCGACTTTTTGAGTTTCTAGTGCAGTCATAATAACCGACTGCACTAAAAACTGGGGGGCTTTGTTAACAGGATAGAAAATCACCTGCTTAAAATAAGCGATTATTCAATTACCGAAATTACTGGGTATATTATTATATGATTTATATTCATAAACGACACCGCATTATAACACGGTTTAAATACCGGTATACTTCATTAAAAATTATACTATTCGTATATCGTAAATCACGACACACAGCTATCGGCTGGATTTATAACTAAAATACTACCCGGATTATGTTCGACTCAATATATTATTACGCGTACGATTTTATATTCGTCCTGGTAACATGACTCATATTCACATAATAACAGAGGACACAACACGTGTCTGCTGACACATCTTAAATAGATAAGTTAATTACTGTGCTGCTTGAACAGATAAATAACAGTACAGATAATAACAGAAAATAACTAATATTAAACTAATACAGATTCCAAACTTATGGAGCAAGATTAAACTCCTATAAAAGGGAGCAAGACCAATAGAGGAAGGGGAGGACGGCTTTTCTCCACCAAAAGGAATTTCTCTACGGGAGAATAACTCCCCCCCTCGGAGAACTCCCTCTCCCCCTCGGACTCTTCACGAGGACAACCCCTCAATAAATACAAAACCAATACATCCGATAAAATCGACAAACACCAAAAACAAGAACTACGAGTGGCTTGATTCCCAATCGGGGATACGTAGGCATCTCGGAAAATATCTGAGTCCAGCCGCAAATCAATAAAAACCAACAATCTCCTCGGGTCGGGATCGGCGTTCCAACCCTATAAATATTGCTCGTAAAATGGGGAATAATTCCAAACCCGTTTACATTGATATTTGTTTTCTTTACAAATAATGAAGAATCAAAAATAGTCTAAGAAAATCCATAGGCTAAGAGACAAGAAGTTAACTTTTGGAACCATTGTATGGATGCCTGTTTAAGGCCATACAGACTTTTCTTAAGTAGACATAACATATTATCAGACTTAGGTAGATAACCAGGTGGTGCTTTCATGTAAATTTTTTCATTTAAATCACCATGTAATAAAGCATTATTAACATCTAATTGGTGAAGATGTCAATTGAATGATGCAACTAATGCTAAAATGGTTCTAACAGTTGTAAGCTTAGCCATAAGAGATAAGATATCAAAGTAATCCAAACCTTCCTATTGAGTATAACCTTTTGCTACTAGCCTAGCTTTATACATCTCCATTGAGCCACCTGACTTATACTTAATTTTATAAACCCATTTCGAGCCTATCCGATTATGATTAGATTGTAATTTAGTGAGTTCCCATATATGTGTCTTTTCCAGAGCCTCAAGTTTCTTTTGAATAACTAATCTCCACTCATAGCATTTGTTAGCTTGAGTGAATGACTTAGGTTATGTGATTTGTGATTTAGATGCAGTGAAAGCTTTGTGGGAGTGCAGTGAGTTTCCCAGTGGAAAGATAGTTTGCTATGGGATATTGCTTCCCTTGTGTGACAATAGTGCAGTTAGCTTTATGGCGGTGATTTTGGTAATTTGAAATCATAAACAGCTAGGTAAGATGAAGGTGTAATATATCTAGATGATTTTCTAGTATGAGGCAGAGAGGTACCTATGTCATTACATATGTTGTCAGATTCAGGAGATAGGGTGGAATGCTATGTAGTGGAGGTTTGAGGAAGTATATTCTGGTGGGGAGTTGGAGTCACAGGTAATGATGGAATGATGGCATCCTGACTGTGTTGTGAAATTGCAGGAGATATTACAGGGCTGACATCTTCTTGAGAAGGCTCAAGACCTGCAAAATTGTTAGAAGGAGCTAGATCTGCAGGAGTGATGGTAGCATCATTTATAGAAATAAAGTTGTATCTACAAATAGGTATATCACGAGCTCTATGAGTATTTGTATCCTGGAATGGAAGACATTCTCATAGAATACAACATTTCTTGAAGTAAATAACTTCCTAGTACTTATGTCCATTAGGAGGTATCCCTTAGTCCCTTTAGGATAACCAAGAAAGATGCATTTAGTGGCTCTGCCCTCAAATTTCTTTCTATGAGAGTGTAAAGTGGGTGCCAAAGCTAGACAACCAAAGGTTTTGAGGAGAGAGTACCCATCAAGAGTTCATAAGGACACTTGTTATTAAGGATCATTGAGGGCCACCTGTTAATTAAGAAGGTTGCAGTTGCAACACAGTTACTCAAGTATGCTAGAGGTGCATGAAAGTTGAATCTTAAGGGCCATGCAACTTGTAAGAGGTGTTGATGTTTTCTGTCAACAACACCATTCTGTTGAGGAGTCTCAACACAACTGGTCTAATGGTCAATACCATTTTTAGCATAGAATTCTTTAAGAAATAACTTAGTACCATTGCCAGTTCTCAAACATTTGATGTTAACAGAAAATTAATTGAGAATTAAAGCATGAAAATTAGAGATATGATAAGCAACTTCAGACTTTTGTTTGAGCAAGAATAGCCAAGTGCACCTGCTATAGTCATCTACAACAGTTAAAAAGTATTTATAGCCATCAAGAGATTCCACAGCAAAGAGACCCCAAACATCATGATGGAATAGTTCAAAAATCCTTGAAGCTCTAGTGTTGCTGATATGGAAAGAAAGTCTTTTCTATTTTGCAAAAACGATAGACATCACATGGTAAAGTTTTGTTACAACCAGTCATATAGATGGATGGAATGCTAGAAAGTTTATTTGAAGAAATGTGTCCTAGTCTGGAGTGCCAGAGATCAGTGTTATTAGTGGTAGTATATAAGTTGCAAATGACAGAATTTGTAGGAGTATGCTTGGGAGCAGGAGTTTGGAGAACATATAAGTTGTTGCAGAGATTAGCAGAACTATCCATCATGCTCATGGCTTTGTCTTGCAACTAGCATATAGAAGGCATAAACATTACAGAGATACTAGATATCTTAGTCATTTTAGATATGGATAGAAATTATGAGCAAAGGTTGGAACAAAGAGAACATTGCTAATGAACAGTCAATGGTATAACTTAACAGTACCAATGAGAGTTGCATTAGTTGTGTTGTTGATTGGAAGGGAAATTATAGTATCAATCATGGTGGGAGTGTCATGAAAATGAAAAGAGTCACATATCATGTAATCTGTAGCCCCAATGTCTAAAATCCATCTAGTGGACTTCAAAGAAAGGACATTAAAAGTAGCATGAAAGAGACAAGGATTATAAATACTAGCTACTGCAGTTGTAGCATAATGAGTAGGTTGTTTAGACTGAGGAGCGGGTTTGAACTTCATCCTTTCTGCTTGTTGAAATACTTGAAACTGCTCTATCATTGCCTTGTAAGAGTTCATGCTAACAGATGAGGAAGAGTGCAGTGGTGCAAACTCAGTAGTAGATGTCATATGAGCTGCATGATGAGGATTGGCTCTTTTTTCTCTCGGTCCTTCCCAACTACTCAATAAGCTAATATCACTTATCCATTGTGTGGCCATTGTAACCATAGTGAGTGCATTTTAGCCTTTTTCTTATCCTTGTTGATAGGAGGCTTATATCCAGAGTTAGTGCCACTATTTTGACCAGAAAATGTGTTGCCAGTGGTAGTATAGGAGTTCTTTTGATTGTTATAATCATACCTTGATTGATTCTCTTGTTGAGACTTATTTCTAGTAAACAGTCATCACATCAAATGCATCAGAGTGGGAGTACAAGTTCGTTTGATTCTCCTCTTGCAACAACATTGAGTACATCATAGACAAGCTAGGGAGAGGATCACTTAGCAAAACTTGACTCCTCAAAGCAGCAAATGAATCATTTAAGCCAACAATAAAGGTTATCACACTAACATTGATGCAGAGAAGTCATCTTATGATTCATATCACAAGTATGATTTCCACAAGAGCACCTAATGATAGCTCTCGTACTACAATATTCATCCCACGGTGATCTAAAAACACTATAGTAGTTAGTGATAGTATGTTACCCTGATAAATTATGGAGAGTGACTTATAGAGATGGAAAACGCGAGATCCGTCCATACGATCATAGCGAGTTTTGAGTTCATTCCACAGATCCAATGCCACATCATAAAACACAAGACTCGTCTTGATTTATTTTGTAATGGAGTTGCCTAACCAAGACAAACCCATATTATTTGCACGGATCCAGCACTACGATCAATTGCATTATCTTTAGAGGAATCGACAAAGATCCGTCAATAAACCTAGTTTTGTTTTTCACTGTTAGCGCCATGAGAATGTTGCGACACCTGGAGACTTCAGACCATTGAAGTGCTTGCTAACAATGGCGGCACATGAAGATTTGTTCGATCCCAAAAAGTACATAGAGCACGAGTCCTCACTCGAATTCTTCAGTTGAGCTTGATGACAGAGTAGTCATTATCAATTATAACGAGATTTGATCGAAAATTGAGCAGAAATAAAAGAAGATAAGAGAATAAGGCCATTTGAAGAATGCAATCATAAAAAGAGAGAAGATAATCATAGAGCAGAAGCGAGATCGGAGACCTAAGCGAATGATACCATGACAACTTCGCAATTGTAATGCAATGGTAACAAACAACACACAATCGCCTTTGAAGGAGTATTTGCAAAGGAGAGAGAAAAAGAAATATAAACTTGGAGAGCAATTGTACAAAATGGATCTTACTTAATTAAATGATAGGAGCGTGTGAGTGTGTGTTTATATAATTGTGTTTTACAATAAGATTAAGCTACTAATTCTAATTACAGAAGGAAAGGAATAGTTAAAATACTTAACAGCTAATCTTACTAAAATAGAAAAGTAGTTAATTTAACTAAATAACTAAAATTCAAATAACTTCTATAAACGAAAAGTAATTAAACAGAGTTTAATTATGCTCTAACACAGTGTGACCCGCGCGATGTCATTAGAGACGCAAAACATGCAGCTCGACGCAAGGAAAAAATAAAAACGTCACGATTGTTTTTATTAAAAGCAGTGTAACATAGACACTACCCTTTTTGCTCGCCTCACTCCTACATTGCTTTTATTGATTTTGTGTCTGATTAATTTCTGTAGATTCTTTTCTTTTTGGTGTTTTTTATTAGGAAAGTGAAAATTGGGACCGTTTCTCTCTCGCATTCTTCGGTCTGCTGACGGTATAAATACTTTATTTTTTTCGATCAATTTGAACTATGCTAGATGTTAGTTCTAGCACAGCTGAATACTTATGTTTTGAAAGTAGATTGCATTAAATACATATATATATATATATAGTGTGACATAATGTGTCATGTCACGAAGAAGCCACAATGGCGCAAAACTGACCGATAGGTGTTGAGAAGGATTAAAGGTAAAGCTACCTTAGCCATATTTGGTTCACCATTATATCTATATAGCGAATCAGACATTGCGTAATAAGTCATTAGAAAGCCATATGAGTCTAGGTTGCAGCGCAACAAGCAGAAAGCAATTTCGAGGTCCAGAGAAATAGTTATGCTCAAAATAGTAAAGTTGCGCAGGTCAGTATCGAATATGTACAATTCGATACTGAAAGAGTATCGAATTAGCTCAATTAGATACTTAGCCCAAAATTACCTTTAAGCCCCTGTAATAATGCCTATATATACCCATTCACTCCTCACAAGTAGGGGATGAACGGAGAAGCCTTAGATCGAATCCAAGTCGATTCGACATTGATAGGTCGAACTGAAGCCAGCTCGATTTATAATCGATCGAATCAATTATATTAGACACTCATTTAATTTGAAGCCATACATCCCTGAAAGCTACATGATTCAGGGTCCCCAAATCAAGAGGCAGATCGAGGTTTCGATCATCCATTAGAGAGATATGATCGAAACCGTGAAGCCACGTATTGCAGTTCGATTGTACCTCGAACAGAGCCAGTTCGATCTATCATCGGTCGAATCAAGTCAATTCTACACTCACTTAAGTCGAAGACATACATTCCCTGAAAACTACATGAGTCAGAGTCCATAATAAAGAAGCGGATCGAGATTATGACCAACCATTAAGGAGATATGATTGAAACCGTGAAGTCACACTATGCAGTCTCAAATTTCCCAATTTGGCCCATCATCGATCGAATCCAAAGGATTCGACATTCACTTAGGTTAAACCCATACATTGCCTGAAAACTACATGAGTCAGGGTCCATAATCAAGAAGCATATCGAGGTTCCGACCAACCATTAAGGAGATCTATTCAAAATCGTGGAGTCGCGCAATGCAGAACCAAGTGAACCAAGCAGCCCAACTAAGGGTCGAACCAATAAAGGCTACTCAAAAGAGATAAATGACTACGTTCGGCTTGATTCCCTCGAGATACGTTGGCAGCTTGGCACGATCCCAAATTCAGTCTGAAATCATAAGTATCTAACGCCCCCAATTCAACAATCAAAGAGCATCGAATCTGTCCCGTTCGACTGTTCCCTCAACTTGGCCATTTAGGGATTTTCCCGTTATCTTATACTTCTTTATATGTAATAGGTGTTCTGGACCAATCTAGTCCGTTCATTGTAATAGAATAGCATTATTTTGTTTGTATCAATTTCTCGGTGTATTGTAACCTAGATGAAATAAGACCAAAATATTGGCGCCGTCTGTGGGAACACCGTTTCTTTTACACTTAAGAGTCTATTTAGGTAAAATGGCAAAGAAATGGAATGGCCCTATGGGGAAAGAACCTCGAAGAGTCCCAGTAGCTATATCGAGATTGGGAAACAACTACGGAGTTAACAATATGGAATTCGGTCCCAAGCAAACAAGGAGTGGTGCTAAGAGCAATAATCAAATCCATGATACAACCAAGGAAACCTACATCATCTGAAGAAAGATTAGGGAGTCATGAATCCCAATCCTATACGTTAATTATTTACATTTCTGTTTAAATACTGATAGATTTCTAAGAAAACGTGTGCGTTATCTTATTATAGGCAACGACTGAGATGAACTTCCTACAAAGGTCTACGAAGAAACGGGACGGACACTCAGTCTACAACGACAAGTACTAAACTGAAATCCCTCAAAGACGAAGAAAAGGGACGAACACTCTGTCTAAAACGACAAGTGCTAACCGAAAATCCCTCAAAGACGAAGAAAAGGCACGGACACTCTGTCTAAAACGACAAGTGCTAACCGAAAATCCCTCAAAGACGAAGAAACGGGACGGACACTCTGTCTAAAATGACAAGTACTAACCAAAAATCCCTCAAAGACGAAGAAAAGAGACGGACACTCTGTCTAAAATGACAAGTGCTAACCAAAAATCCTTCAAAGACGAAAAAACGAGACGGACAGTCTGTCTAAAACGACAAGTGCTAACTGAGAATCCCATAAGATGAACAGGGATAGACATTCTGTCTAAAACGACAAGTGGACACTCTATCTAAAACGACAAGTGCTAATGAAAAATCCCACAAGATGAAGAGGGACGGACACTCTGTCTAATACGACAAGTGCTGACCGAAAATCTCACAAAGATGAAGGCGAGGGATCTCGCAACAAGGCGAAAACACATAGCCAATAATAAGGCAATCGCAATAAATAGTCTCTCAATAGTAGAAAGGGCATTAAGACAAATGTCAAAGGAACACAACAGTATAATACGACATCAAAATTGGCAAAATAAGAAGTAAATTGCGAAACTCGCAAGCAAAAAATGCAAAAAGATAAGCAATTAAAATGATCGCGAAAATTAAATAATAAATATATGAAAAAATAGTTCAAAGTAGTTAAATTGTTCAAAACGAAAGGGCGACGCATCGCCAAACCAAATAAAAAACAAATTGTTCTAAGAAGTAGAAATTTAAGCCACGGCCTTTAGCCTTCGGCATCATCCTCATCTTCTAAAGAAGGATATGTGGCAGACATTGGTGGAGGCGGTGACATTCCACGATAAACCAGGGTTTCACTTTCAAGAAGGCTGGCGAACTCGTCCACAACGGTAGACACGTCCTCAACAACCAACGGCAGAGGCTCCCGATTAGGACCCAACGACAAATCTAGCTACTGCAGATTGAGCCCACTGCGCAGATAGCGAGTGATGTGAATTTGTTGCACTGTAAGGACTTTAGCTTTCCTCACATCTCGGGCCCCTCGTCGGACACTGATCTCTTGAATGGTATTGCTTCGTAGAAACTCCTCGGCGACCTCCTCCCGCTGTTGTGTGGTACGAACCTACTCAAACAACAAGACAAGATTAACAAGGAAGAATAGAAAAACTATATCTAAAAAGATAAGAGCCAAAAAGGTAAAGTAACTGGCTCAAGCCGTGGGCGTATCCCACCTCTTCGGCCTCCGCAGCTCTCTCTTTCTCAGCTCTACGACTCGCTTTTCCAGCGCAGTCTTACTGCTCTACATGTTATCTACCTACGCCTCGAGGCGGCACCAAGAACACCTACCTGAAGCAGTACGATGTAGACCTACTCAAAGCGGTACGATAAACGTCCATCTATCTTGCTACAAAGCAAACGTCTCCAAAGTGGCACCAAGAACATCTACCCACATGGTACGATGCGAACCTACCCAAAGTGGTACGACAAACGTTCACCTATCATGTTACGAAGCAAACGTGTCCAAAGCAGCACCGCGGGCAACTACCCAGCATGGTGCGATGAAAATCTGCCCAAATGAGTATATATTTATATTAATATAAAAGGTATTATCACCTCAAGAGGTGCGAATATCAATTTTCCAAATTAGCAATCAACATCGACGAGCAATAACATGTAAAAGCACATAGTACCATAAACAAAACGCAAACAATTATTAAACAAAAATGCAACAAAGTATCCGAATAAGGGCGACACAGTGCCCAAATAGACAAAAGTCGGAATTGCGTGATAGATATTGATGCTCGAGCCTCGGGATTCACGTTTTCCCCATAATGGTGGATCACTTCAAAGGCAATCACTCTAAGTGGCATGGCACAGCTTCGCCTCTTCGGTTGTCAATATATCCGTCCGCAATGAAGGCAATGAATGTAATAAATTCTCATGACTATAGATAAAGATCTCGACTAAGCGTAAACTGCAAAATCAGTGCGAGAAGCTTGAGAAACTTCTCACTAGCTCCCACTGGATCCATCACTTATAAATCATTTGTATTATAGTCAAAGGCCTCCGTCAAGATGACCTTTCGCTCAATCGAGGCGCTTAGCAACATAGCCTACATGTTATCTAAGCCATCTACCTTTCAAATTCACCAACGATTAACTCAAAAGGTACCTGCAAAATCGTATTGTGCGAATAGCTGTCACGCCCTCACGCAACCCAACCAAACTAATGCAGCAGCTGGGACACAACAGTCACGAAAATGGATGGACACTTTGCCAAGATAAAGCGAGTCAAACCAAAATAAAAAAAAAAAAACACCTTAAGATAAGTTCAAACTAAATTACTACCCATGGCGCGACGTTCATTAAGCTGATCACTAGCACACAAGTGTGTGCATCGCATCAAGCCAGATAAAAGTTATTTGGCAACCGATCCTCCGAATTACGGCTTCTAAATGAGGGGCATATTTTGAAGCTACACAAAATTTTTATAATTTGGCACCCGATTTTGAATCAAGACCGACTCTCAAATGGGGGGACTATATGATATGGGTTTATTTGGTAGGCTACACTGGTGCATAATGACATTAATCTCCTCAAAACTGAGGCGAAACGACTATAGCGCTTCATTATAGTTTGAAGTAGGCTTATGTTCCAAAATCACACTCCAAACTGGGGGGACTAAACGGTATGACATATTGTGTCATGTCAAGAAAAAGCCACAATGGGGCGAAACCTACCGATAAGTGTCGAGAAGGCTTAAATGTAAAGCTACATTAGCCGTATTTGGTTCACCATTACATCTATATAAAGAATTAGAAATTGAGTAATATGTCATTGGAAATCCATATGAGTCTAGGTTGTAGCAAAACAAGCGGAATGCAATTCAGAGGTCCGGAGAAAGAGTTATGCTCAAAAAAGTAAAGTTGCGCAGGTCCGTATCGAATTTGCACAATTCGATACTGAAATCAGTATCGAATTTGCATAATTCGATACTGAAAGAGTATCGAATTACCTCAATTAGATACTGAGCCCAAAATTACCTCTAAGCCCCTCTAATCATGCCTATATATACCCCCTCACTCCACACAAGTAGGGGGATGAACGGAGAAGCCTTATATCGAATCCAAGTCGATTCGACATTGATAAGTCGAACTGAAGCCAATTTGATCTATCATCGATCGAATCAAGTCAATTAGACACTCACTTAGGTCGAAGCCATACATGCCCTGAATGCTACATGAGTCAATCAAGAAGCGGATCTGACCAGCCATTAAGAAGATATGATCAAAATCGTGGAGTCGCGCAATGCAGAACCAAGTGAACCAAGCGGCCCTACTTGGGATCGACCCAATAAAGGCTACTCAAAAGAGATAAATGAACTACGTTCGGCTTGATTCTCTCAATGGGATACGTAGGAAGCTTGGCACGATCTCAAGTTCAGTCCGAAATCATAAGTATATAACGTCCACAATTCGACAATCAAAGAGCATCGAATCTATCCGGTTCGACTGTTCCCTCAACTTGGCCATTTAGGGATTTTTCCCCTTATCTTATACCCCTTTTATATGTAATAGGTGTTCCGGACCAAGCTAGTCCGTTCATTGTAATAGAATAGCATTATTTTAGTTAAGTCGAGTCTCATTGTATCGATTTCTCGGTGTATTGTAACATAGACGAAATAAGACCAAAATAATATGGATCTGTTTGGCCGACTTTATGATGAAATAAAATAGAAATTAGTTAATCTATCTATACTAATAAGAATGGAATGGAAAGGTTTCCCGTTAACTATTTTTTTTTCAATTTGTCCTCAAACTTAATTTTTTATTTTTATTGTTTTTCAAAGTGTTAGCAACTTAGCACAGCGTATGCTGTAATTTGGAATACTCCTAGGCCCATTAAAATGAAGAAAAAAAAGTTACTTAAAAAATGGAAATATAATACAAATTAGTTAATAAATAATAAACCAATATGAAAATATTTGTTTTCATGTTTGTTATGAAATTAAGAAGATAAGACGGAGAACGAATGGAAGGGATCGAAAAATCCCTCGTACGGCGACAAAAGAAGTGGTCCTGTACTACTTCGCTTATTTATTATTATTATTATTATTAGGGATAATTACATTAAACCCCCCATCGTATGGTCAATTTCTCAGTCAACCCCCTTAACTTTGTTTTGTCTCAGTCAACCCCCCATCGTTTGCAAAAATCATCACTTTGCCCCAAGTCAACTTTTTTGCATTTTTTCAGGGGTATTTTCGTCAAATGTTAAAAATTTTAATATTTGTTTTAAAAAATGTAAAATTTAAAAAATTTTAATATTTGTTTTCCGAAAAAAAAAATCAGCAAATTTTTATTTTAGCCAAATTTATTTCCGAATTTTTTTTTGGCAAATATTTTGTTTTCGAACAAAAAATTTTTCGACAACATTTTTATTTTCGAAAATATTTTTTTTCAGAAATTTTTTTTTCGACAATTTTTTTTCGAAAAAAGAACTATGTCGAAAAACAATTTGTTAGAAAAAAAAATTATCGAAAAAAATAATTTCTGAAAAAAAATAATTTCGAAAATAAAAATGTTGTCGAAAAAAAAATTTGATCGAAAACAAAACATTTGCTGAAAAAAAAAATTCGGAAATAAATTTGGCTAAAATAAAAATTTGCTGATTTTTTTTTTTCGGAAAACAAATATTAATTTTTTTTTAAATTTTACATTTTTTAAAACAAATATTAAAATTTTTAACATTTGACGAAAATATCCCTGGAAAAATGCAAAAAAGTTGACTTGGGGCAAAGTGATGATTTTTGCAAACGATGGGGGGTTGGCTGAGACAAAACAAAGTTAAGGGGGTTGACTGAGAAATGGACCATACGATGGGGGGTTTAATGTAATTATCCCTTATTATTATATATAGTTAGTAGTAGTGAGTCATTATCATGAAACAAAAAGAGGACGATGTGGTTAACTAGTTGGAATTATTTATAAGAAAAGAATGGAGAGAGCAATAGTAGTTATATCAGTATGGGGATTGGTGGTTGGGTTGGTGGGTGTGGCTGTGTACCAAGTGGTGGAGTTTGAAGCGGCGTCGTATCCGGAGGATGAGTTGTCTAGTTTGGGGCAGGTAAAAGCTCCTCCTCTGATTAACAGCCGCATGTTGAAAGGATCAGAAAGGATTGGAGAAGGGACGTTGTTGGAACCGGAGGACATCGCTTATGATCCCAACAGCCGCGTCATCTACACAGGCTGCGTCGACGGTTGGATCTACCGAATCACACTCAACGACTCCTCCTCCGCCGCCGTTGTGGCGGTGGACAAGTGGGTCAACACCGGCGGCAGACCCCTTGGAATCGCTCATGGCCACAACGGCGAAGTCATCGTTGCTGATGCGGACAAGGTCATAAAATAAATCATCCCATCATTATGTTATATATATTAATATTATTATTATATTGGTCACACTCACTTATATTCCTTAATTGTCTATTAATTAATGTGAAACAAGATCAGGTTTACATGTTATGTGAATTTAACCTGAGGGTGAGGATAAGGGGTAGTGTCGCCTTTCACTTAATATAAAAAGTAATAAAAAACAATTCAGGGCTGTTTATATAATTTCCTCTCTTCTTGTTCATATTCATACTCACGCCTACTTAGCTTGTAAAACAACTTTAGCATGTTTTTGGTTGTGCAGCCTGATTGCGAAAGTTTATTACATTGTCTACTTATAATTATTTCATAAGGCTTTGAAATCATATAATTAAATAATGGGAAATAACAGAGATAAATTTTAATGCGACAAAATCGCCTTTGAGAGCTCAACAACTTGTTCTCGTTCTTTGTGAAAAGAAGCAATAAGTTAGCAGCACACAAAATTTTAATAGGAATTTGGGATTGGCTCATTTTCTCCATTTGATAAGGCTTCAGAATTTTTTTATTCTTCTTGTTTATGAATTTATAGTTTTCCCTTCTCATTAAGATTCTTCAGAGTAATTTCTCTTGATATTATATTATATTCCGTTTAGTATTTGTTTCTAGGTTTTGAATTTTTTCCGTTCTTTTGTAGTAGCTATTTAGGTGGTATAAACTTTTTCTTGTGTTGATTATTATTTTTATGATAAATAAAATTTCGTTAATGCTAAGACAAAGAGTTTATGCAAATAAAAGTAGGGGATCCTCCATCACCAAAACAAGAAAGAGGAAGAAGGTGCATTAGAATGAACCCTTCCCACTTAAAGGACTCTGCCCATTTTGTAATATAATGGGCTGCAAATTTAGAGTTACGGTTGGAGTACCTAAACCTCCATTTTGACCAACACTTTCAAAATCATCTGACTTTCTAATGATGGTTTGCATAGTCAAGTCAGGACAACAGAGAGAATCACGAGTAGACAATGTTTCATATATAACAGAATCAATTTGAAGAAAATATAATTAAAAAAAAATGAAAAACTCAATTTCAACCAAATGTTGAAGTGCATCTCAGAAGAACACCCATTTGGTGACAAGAATATTTAGCACAAAAATGAGAAATTTGATTGCCATCATGAGCCAGAGGAGAAGCATGCATTCAAATGAAGGGGATGAAGAATTATCAAGTCAGGGAAAAGCTTTTCTAAAAACACATTAAGGAGATTTACTAAAGTTAATTGTTCTAATCTTTTTCATACAAAGTTTGACCAAGTATCAAGGTATCTCGGTACCATACTTGAATGTTTCTAGTGCGTCTAGGGACTATGTTAGGGGGTTTGAAAGATCGTAGTAAGTCCTAGATAGATGTCTTGGCATTTATGTATGCATATTGGCGATGTGATGCACTTCTACAACCAAGTAGTAAGAAGAAGAAGAAAAAGAGGAGATATGGACTTCTAAGGTCTTATTTTGTCTGGTTGAGTAATGATAAACACAATATTTTTACCTGAAGAGTTTCTTCCATTACCTTTTTGGCTTTATGTTTTCGTTCTTTTACGCTTGTAGTTGATCAAACTAAGAATTGCATGTTGGGACCGAAAACGAAACCCAAGAGCGTTCCTGTCAAATCATCGAGAACTAAACACATAAGCCAAATAACTGGATTGCGGAAGCGTACCTTACACCTTATGATTAATTGCTTGCGAAACGTCGTGTGGTTGATCTTCCAAATCAGCACGAACCTCTTGAGAGTTCCTTTAATTCTCTTTTTATCTAACTATCGATGGCATGTAGTATAGAAAGTGACTCGTGTGATTTGGGGACCATGACCACCTTTATTAGGTCACCAAAACCCTGGTGCCCTAATTTCATAACTTGGGCTTCGGCCCATCATCGTAAGCACAAGTTACAACAGTCTCTACCCATTAAAGGCCCACACCCTATTAGATACATTAAGCCCATAATTTAATCGAACTTTAGATCACTTTTATCGGGCTTATTATTAATGACATTTCGTATCACATAATTATTAACATATAAGTCCGACGTTGGATTAACGATCCAACATTATTGGATAAAAGATCCAACAATCTCCCACTTGGGCTATATGTGAACTTTATAATTATGCTTAATCGAATTGAGCTCCTTTACTGTCATTACCGAATGTATCTACAACCAATCTCGTCCATCAATCATACCAACATAGAATCGAAGGGGTCTTTGTCGCATTTATCGTGACTCGGCCCATCAACGGTCACGTATGTCAATATAACTGAATGACATAGATCATGATGTGGATGCGTAGCATGGAAACTTCATGTAATGTGATCATAACATGCATGTTTCCAACTAGTCCTCCCTTAAACCTTAGTGAGATCAAACCTCAAACTGAAATCAGAGTATAACTTTACTTGAAACTTTATTTCTGCAGAAACAACCTTAAAATCCTTATACTGGATTAATCGAAAGCGTCTATATTGTAAAACACCTACAAACTCCCACATAAGCTGAATTTCCTTAACTGATGCGTCATCCATATGAGGTACCAGCTCATAAAACCTTTTGGGTGACACCTTTTTAATTAGTGGATCCACGATATGGAGTTTATGTTGATGCGTTTTACAGACGACTGTTTACTCTGAACTCTTTATTCAACAACTAGGAATATAATGTCTAGTGTAATTTGACATTATAAATATCCTATTGTTAGAATGTATAACTGCTGATTATTGTCACAAAATAACTTTAGTGGCACGTTTTAATGCTATCCACTTCACGCAGTCTCGTGACAAAAGTATACAGTCATACTTTTATAATTGAACGCCTTATAACACACTATGGACACCGTTGTCATGAAAGTATTTACCATACGAGAAGGTTAAGTACTCTTTCTAAAATGACTTTCATGACAAGCAGATGAACATAGCCTAATGTAAAACCATACTTTTAGGCATCCACCGAAATCGGAGTCAGTATACTTTACGATCTCAAACTGACATGACCTCCGACATGTAAGCATGTATCCTTAAAAATAGTTTAAGTACTATAAGACTCATTTTGGCTGCTTATTAATGGTCTTTTCTAAGTTACTCAAATATCTGGCCAACATTTATTATAATTTGAACATACTTAAGAATCTCCATTGCTAGGGCATATGGAAAATTCTTTATTACCTTTTGCTCAAAAACAACTTTTAGGGTATTAATTAAATTGTACTATTCTCTTATAAGAAAGAGTATCAAAAACAATGCAATTACACTATAGTTTTACTCCCACGGACCTTATGGCATTTACTAAATTTATCTCAAAATTATTGAGATAATTACTTAATAAACTTGAAATACCATTCATAACTTTACTGAAATACTCAGATAGATCTTCTAAGCTTGCAAACCATAATCCACGCGTCTTTTGACACAAGGTTTTCTGGATGCACCATATATATTGTCTCACAATGTTGCCATTAAGAGACAGTAATCATATCCATCTCATAAAATTCATGGTATATCTTTAATGTTATCGTTCTTGAGATGCTGAAGTTTGTTCTTTTGAAACTACTCTCTAGATGGGAGTTTTCTTAACATTGTCTTAACTTGCATAGTATTGAATAGAATGACAAGGAAGTCAAGACTTATTCAACATCCATAAGAATACAAACATATTCCTTCTGAAAGACAATGTCTTCAACTTTATCTCCCCCCGCAAACTTAGCATCCTTAAAGAACTAAACATTTCTTTCATCTTAGAAGTTGACTTTAATGTGGGATCTAAAACTTTTAACTTAAGACTTTTTTTTTTTTTTAGAATACTTAAAGTAACTTACCGCTATTTAATCCAGATTATGATCTTAAAGTCAATAAGACTTTACTTTTAATTGGATATTCTAAACAAGTAAGTACTTTAGTAAATATTCTATATAATGCAAGCTGCAATCTCAAGAGTTTCAATTTAGAGAAATATTAATTGTCATATTTCATCTTTAAGTGACACCATTATAGTGGAATTAACCCTTTATGATGTGCCTAAAGCTGATATTATATTTCTCTATATGAATTTTACAAACTACATTGGGTGAACTTGAAACATTAAGTATACCGAATAAATTAATATTTTGGATGAACATAATGTTTTGATCTTTAAGTTGAGTGAACTCTCAACTTTAACAACACATCCTATGTTTGAGAATTATAGTAACATGAGTTCTTATTCTCCTTTAAGAGGTATGACTTGATCTCATATACCATAACTGAATTTTCACAGATCAATATAACTTTTGTACCTTAAGTACTATAGTAAAAGATTTATGAGGCAATTATATAATTTAAAAAAAATTGTTTTCACAACTGTAGAAAGAACTCCGAGAACTTTAAAGCCAAAACCTTTTACAAAAAACTGAATTTTCTTTAGTAACTTGATAAATCAAGAAATGTCTTAATTTGTTCAAGAAATTAATAATTTTCGCCAAAAAGACGAAAATAAAAAAAAAACTTTACCAAAATAAATCTTGAAAAGTAGTTCTTTCATAGTAAACTAAATTTCTTTATTGCCTCAACTTGAACTTATCGTCATCACGCAAATAGATGCATCTTTCAACATCATTTGACTTTAGACATTTTAGAGAACATTTCATAGACATAGTGATGTAAGATACTGCGACTTAATCTATCCATCACATGGGTCTATGTAGCCAAAATTGATTTAATCTGTGAAATTATCGAATTAAGAAGTACAACGTTTGGCACGCCTAGCATGACAATTAGTGCATTGCTTCTCCTTAAGATTAAGACTCGAATAAGAAATAACTTTTTCTTTTCCAATTTAATTGGTGACTTTTGTTGTTTCTTCTGAGTTGCTATATTTGCAGCTTTTGTAAGATTGTATAATGCTTTGTCCTTTGGTATTAAGGTAATACGAGATATTTCGAGATGTACTCCCTAATATTATCCTTTCCTCATACATATTAAAAATTAAAATTGTCAAGAATGTATATATTTTAGACTTATCATTCTGGACAACTTCATTTTTATATCCTTAAGGAACTTTAATATATATATATATATATATATATATATATATTAAATAATACCCCTAAAAGTTACTAAGATTGTCTTGTTCATGAATATCCTGCACATGCTTTTATCATTTTCTCCCACAATTTTATATTACCCTTGTTGCAAAGGTAAATTGTATCCTTAAAATGTGGTAGAGAAGTAATCCTTAACGCAATATGTAGATTCATGATAAAAATAGAAGTGCTTTAACACCGAAACAGAATTTATGTTGGTAGTTATGTTGGTAATTATAAGTAGCATGTGCTACAACGAAATGAATCTTATACATGCTCACATTAACCTTGAAGCAAAATCAAATTCAAATATTGGTAATTCCCATCTCAAGATACCGGAACTCCATTAACATTTTATCTTTGACCAAATGTTAACTTGTAAGTGATATCTTGAAGCAGTAACTAAACTTTGATAGTAAATGTCGAACATAACTCTACCTTTGGCCGATGTTATGTTCACATGCCAAACTGCGTAATTATCACAAGCTTAATTCTGCAAGTATGCATGCAATTCTGATAAACATCGATCTTCCTTTTGGCCGATGGACATTCACATAAGTTACATACACATTACCATTTATATTTTCAAATAAATTAATTTCCACAAGAGAGCTCACTTTTGCGAGATGTTGCTTCAATTAACATATCTAAAAATATATATAACTTTTCCAATATTAGAATTCAAGATTGCACCGAAAATTTGGGTTTCTATAAAAGATTATCCCTTTTAATCACAAGTCAATGGTCAAGGTTTTGACCTTTGACTGAGTCGGGACTGGACAAATCAAACTAGACTTGTATCCTGCTCCAGTTTCTTGACCCACGCCCAAATTTTTAATCTTTTGCTTTAATTTTATTAAAGCTTAAAATCTCAATATCCCTTAACTTTTATAGTTGGGCCATATAATGTTATTAAACTTCAAGGCCAATTTGGAATTGGAATTTTCACAGGCTGGTTTGCAATTTGTAGGATAAAAAGACTGGAATTGCAATATAACAAGACTTGATTCCAATTCTAGAAAAGATATAGGCTGAAATTGCAATGCCAGGGGACGTTTTGCAATTTAAAGGAGATTTATGGACTGGGATTGCATTTTACTTTTAACAGGGGCTTTATTGCAATTTTGAGAATGAGAGGATGAAGCCTGTAATAAGCAAAGACTTTAATTGCAGTTTGAAATAACTGGATTGCAATATATAGGGACTGTATTGCAATTAATTTATTTATTAAGGACTGATCTACAATTTGGTCATCTTCTTCAACACGCAGCCAGTAGATCACCACCTCTTCTTCCCTTCGATAATTTGCAGCAGCCGTCATCTTTCTTCCTCCGGCGTGGACCTTCGCCGCCAAACAACGTACCTCTTTCGTCGGAGTACTTCGATCCGGCGCAGTAAATCACCTTTTTTTTTTTTAGGGGAACTGGTGCAGCGGCGACTACAGAGCCGCCGCAGCTCCTTAATCCGCCGTGGTCGGGCGGCTTAAGTTCTTAATCGCCGGTGAACGACGTTCACCGGCGTCTTGCGAATCTTTGGCGTTTTTTCCCTTTCAGGAAACAGAATTTTGAAGCTTTTATTTCCAATTTTCTAAATATTGATTTACTGTTTGGAAATTGTTTTGCTTTAACCGAAATCATTCTCAGATTCTCTTACTTTTCCTTTCCTTTTGTTTTATTATTTTACTTTATTATTTCCTTTTCTTTTCTTTTGTTGCGTAACTTAGTTCAAGCCCAAGAAATAAAGAATTTATAGAATATAATATTTCCAAAAGTTGTAAACTTTAATTAGGAATTAAATCCCAATCATATAACTAACTGGTGGATAACTACAATCTCGGACTTTAGATATCAAATTCCAGATTAACACCTATACTTTAGAAAACAAGTAATTGCTAATCCCAACTGAACCAAAATCAACCATCTTGTTATTTCCAAAGTCTTAATTGTTATTACTTCTTATTCTCAACTTTAATAACCGCCAATATAACATACTATCTATCCAACACGGACATGCACATCGTAACAAAATCCAACCAAATAATAATTCTCAAATTGAAATCATAATTTAGAAAACCCTTAAGCCATAACCCCATAAATCCGTAAACAATAGATCCTGAATTCAATCACATGGTTGTTCTCAAAATAAATTCATACAAAATCATGATTATTAATTGAGAACGTAGCAACAATTAATCATTGAAATAAAAGTCATAAACTTTAATCCCAATGATTCAACATGAAGTAGTTCTGATACCACTTGTTGGGACCGAAAACGAAACCCAAGAGCGTTCATGTCAAATCATCGAGAACTAAACACATAAGCCAAATAACTGGATTGCGGAAGCGTACCTTACACCTTATGATTAATTGCTTGCGAAACGTCGTGTGGTTGATCTTCCAAATCAGCACGAACCTCTTGAGAGTTCCTTTAATTCTCTTTTTATCTAACTATCGATGGCATGTAGTATAGAAAGTGACTCGTGTGATTTGGGGACCATGACCACCTTTATTAGGTCACCAAAACCCTGGTGCCCTAATTTCATAACTTGGGCTTCGGCCCATCATCGTAAGCACAAGTTACAACAGTCTCTACCCATTAAAGGCCCACACCCTATTAGATACATTAAGCCCATAATTTAATCGAACTTTAGATCACTTTTATCGGGCTTATTATTAATGACATTTCGTATCACATAATTATTAACATATAAGTCCGACGTTGGATTAACGATCCAACATTATTGGATAAAAGATCCAACATTGCATTCTTTCCAAAACATATGAAAGGAACATAGTAGGGCTTAGCTTACTCTTAGATCATATTTTAGATTGTAATTCGAAATAATGTATGTTGAATTAATAATCAAAAGCGACGAGTACAAACTGCATACCTAATAAAGCTTATGGATTTAAATGGTGCTGAGTGATTCTCGAGAACAATATAAAATGGTCTTATACAATGCTATGAATTCTCTTAGTTATAATTCTTGTAGCAATTTTTTTTTTTTTTTTTTATAATTAGTATTAGAAATTCAATATATGAACAATGAGGATTCATATCAACATATACTGAATGCAATGACTATTGTGCCACGTGTACTTGCAGGGCCTTTTAAACATAACTAGAGATGGCACGATAGAAGTACTAACTGATGAGGCAGAAGGTGTAAGGTTCAAGTTAACAGATGCAGTTGATATAGGTCATGATGGCACACTTTACTTCACCGATGCTTCTTACAAATACAGCATACACAATAATTTGTTGGACTTCTATGAAGGTAGACCCTATGGTCGGTTGATGAGTTATGAACCATCAACCAAAAAAACCCGAGTGTTGGTTCACAATTTATACTTCGCAAATGGTGTTGTAGTCTCTTTGGATCAGAGTTTTGTTATCGTTTGCGAAACTCCCATGCAAGTTTTTCTTCTTCTTCTTCTTTTTCTTCTTGGCATATACTAATTTAGTGTCGTAGGTTAATACTCCTTCTCCAATAGTAGTTTTATATTGAGTTTTGTGATATCATTATAGGAGGAGGTGTAAAAGGTGCTACATACAAGGTCCAAGAAAAGGATATGTAGATATATTCGTCGAGAATTTGCCCGGGTTACCCGACAATATTAGATACGATGGAGAAGGTCAATACTGGATTGCATTGGCAACGGTAATACATTCATATAAAATTTATATTCTCCACATCTAATCGTTTTATAATTTACAAGTACATGTGCCCTTAACTCTTGTTTCTCTAAATAAGGTTGATGCACTTAATTTATGACAGGAACCACATGCATGGGCGTTGATACAAAAGTATCCTATTCTTCGAAAGTTGTGTGTGATTGTTGATAGGTATATAGGATTGCCACGACTCCAGAAAAATGCAGGGGCCATTTCAGTTGATTTGGATGGAAAATCGGTGGCACATTACTACGACCACGACCTTTTCTTTACTTCAAGTGCCATCAAAATTGGGCAACATCTATACGTTGGTTCTGTAGTGTTACCTTACATTGTTCGCCTTGATGTAAGTCAATATCCTGCAACTGCAGCTGTTTGAGAATAGGAAAATAATTCTCAAATTTTAATGGGTTAAACATTATATTGTTTTGGGTTTATGGTGAAGGGGTAGGGTCCTTCGGCCAAAGACAAGAGTGAATGTATCGAATGCCATCACCTCCTATCACTTTATCAGCCCTATAGAGGTAAGGCTCGATGAGTGTGTCCGAAAGTTCTGCTTCAATGGTTTGTAAAAGGTATTAGATAGTAGTGGAAATAAAGGGAAGATATGCAATTTGTAATTGCTATTTTTTTTGGGTTAAACGAGATCAATATCCTTGAAAGTATAAAGCTTTCTTAAGTTACTTTTTAAAAACATCAAGCGTATATGATATAAATTCTTAGAAAACTGCTCCAAACCTAAGAAAACAGAGAAAATAATCTCCAAATTATCTAAAACCCCTTCTCGCGAGCTTTTCTCCAATATGCTTTTCTTGGAAAACCATGGTAATAAAAGGTTCATTTCGATGTAACCCTAATTGTAAGGAAGAGCCATAGTTTTCTATTATGACTAACAAACTAAATCAAGATGGCTCCTAGCTTTTCATACTTAAATATTAAAACAAATTTAAATGCGAAAGATAGAAATTCAACATAACAGATCATAACTACTTTTTAACTCTAAATACAAAAAGTTTCTCTACTTGTGATAACAGCTCTATAAACAAAAAGATAGACCGATGCTAGATTTACGTCCACGAATGTTCTCTATAGCTAGCATGTTGAATAAATTATCTGCCCCACCCCCTCTCTCTATCTGTATATTTATGTTTGTGGCTGACTGTAAGTTGTATTTTTGTGAATGTGTGGGATCTTTAAGTGTGCGAGCGCAAGTCACATTGTAATCTATGGTGGTCAGCGCCAGTGGCGCTAGTCATTGGCAGTTGGTGTTAGAATGAGTCAATAAGTTTTTTGAGCACCTCCTTTTTATACTCCTATATAGAGCTAGTAGCGGTCTTCAGACATCTTCTTGCAGACTTGCAATGTTGCATGATTCTCCATGACTTTAACCTGAATCTTGATAATATAAAGATAACAAAAAAGAACATAAAAGGGTCAAGACTAATAGCTAGGCAAGTAGATTTATATAACAAATATAAGTGTTGGATACTCTCATTAAATACCTCAAAACCTACTCTTACTCGAACTCTAGCCAAAAAAAGTAAAGCTTACAAGATTCAAGCAAATTATAATTAAATTTACAATACTCATAAATAAGAAGTGATTGATGGTTTTTTTTTTCTAAACTATTGCAATCAAGTGAAAGAGCAGTGAGTCAACTCAATCAATCGCTTAATCACAATACTATGGTTACTCCAATCATCATGTGCAACTCTTGATTATGCTATGTGGTTCAGACAATTTTCAACAATAGTAAAAAGTAAGCTTCTTGGACAAAGTTTATTCAATCAATACTTTCAAGCTTTTTGACTCTCACACCGCATTTTGCTAATGTAAATAATTCATGAAAGATTAAGCCCTTGTTTGGTTTTCATTTGAGAGATTTAAAAGTTGTTTCAGAGACAAAAAAAATTGTTTGGTTTAGGACTCCTGAGACAGCCCAATAAGCATTGGAAATGGCCCATTCTTGGTCTCAAAACTCATGAATTAAATAAAGAGATAATAAGGCTACAAAATAGCTCCACCTTTCTGCAAGTGTCAGCCGTGTCAGCTTCCAAAAGTTGGCTGCTCCGACGCGACGTGCACTGTTCATAAATTTAGCGCCAAATCTTTGCATTGTACACCAAAAAATTGCGGTAACTCTTCCCTCCAAATTTCAGTAAGTGAATAATAATACCATTGTTGCTTAAATCAAAAATTTGTGTTTTGACAGCCATCCAAAATTCAAAATTTTTCGTTTCCCCCTACTGATCTCCTATATATTACCGCCCTCACTCTCCTTATTTTCCACGCATGTTCATTAATAGGTAAGGTGAGAGAAATTGTTCCAGTTATTAAACTTAATATTCTCCTACATAGTGCTCTTATTGTTAAGCATTGCTAACTAATTGCATGTTTTGTTGGTGTGGCAGCTGCCAGCAAATCCCTGCTTCCTCTGCAAATTCCAACAAAAGGTTACATTTTCACCTCATCTATTGGTGATTTGAGTTCGCGTGATATCTATGTTTATATAGGAAAATGTTACTGTCCGTGCTACATGCATCTAGTGTGTTTATTCTCCCCTTTGTGTGCATATTAACATCTCAATGTTCACTCAATACACGCACAGCCCGTGTTCCATGATTCTTACATGGATATATGTGGATTTTTCCATAAAAAAATTCATTGGAGTGCAACCTTTTGACAAGATGGCTTGTTGTTATATCTGATTTGGCCATGTACTCTTAGTTTGCTCTTACTTTGTATATTGGGATGTTCACGCACGTAATGTCAGCCAACAAAAGACATTTGGTTAAAAGCGGTGTCACTTAATCCATAACTAAGTGCATGTTATGCTAGGACTATGTGGCATAATAGTTTCTGATGTGAATGTTGGTTCCATGATTCTTACATGCATATATTAGGATTTTTTCTTTAAAAGGTTCATTGCAGTGCAACCTTTTGGCAAGATGGCATGTTCTTATATTTGATTTTGCCATGTAATCTTAGTTTGCTCTTACTTTGTATATTGGGATGTTCACGCACGTAATGTCAGCCAAAAAAAGACATTTGGTTAAAAGCGGTGTCACTTAATCCATAACTAAGTGCATGTTGTGCTAGGACTATGTGGCATAATAGTTTCTGATATCAATGTTGGTCTGATGTTGGGCCAACATCTTTCCAGCATTTCAACCCGAACACTTTGCACTTTGATATGTATTATTTTGAGTTTTCCCATTTTCCCTGTCTAAGTTAATCGGTGATGTTCGATTGGTTAGTGTTACTAACTGGACAAGTTAATTGAGTCTTAGATGGTACCTCCCCGCGGTGGCAGGGCCGATAAGCGTCCGGTACGTCCAAAGCGGTCTAAGAAAGAAGATGCCTATTGGGGTGACTTAAATGAGCGTTTTTTCATCAAGCTTATATACCAAGAATTTCTTGCCGGAAAGTTACTGGGGAGCACCTTCACCACCGGAACATGGAATGAACTGATGTACGCAATGAGAGCAAACTGTCTAGTCAGGTTTGATTACACCGTTGACCAGCTGAAGGGCAAGTATAATAGGCTGAAGGTGCTATGGAGGCACATTAGGGTCGGCAGGTCGAAGACGAGTGTTGGTGTGGACCGAGATACTGGGAAGCTGGAGTTTGACGATGAGCGTTGGGCGCAGTTCTACAAGGTCAATTGCGATTCGTTATTACTGCAGGCTTAATTCATAGAGTTTATCAATTAGAATTCAGTCTAATATGTTCGTTGGTTGGCATATTGCAGGAAGATCCCGCCGCCGTCATAAGCTGCAAGAAATGTTGTCCGGACTGGGCGTTGTTGGAGGAGATGTGGCACAACCGAGTTGCCACCGGCGAGGGACCCGATACTCGGGGCAGGGCGGATCCGATTCCGAAGACGAGATCACGCAACTGGGTGATCCTGATCATGTTGATCCGGTAAGCGATGCGTTTGATCAGGACGCCATTCCTGAAGGTTGTGAATCTTCTGGATACACACAGGAAGCTTCACAATTTGCATCAACTAGTCTTAATCCCCCGAACGCCTCCGTGCCCACTCCCCCTGCGGTTAATCTGACTCCTTCTCAGCAGAGGCTTGCAAGCAGGCGTGCCCCAAGGAAACGATCCGATAACCCTACTTCTAGAAGCGCAATGCTGGACACTACTCTTAAGTGCTGGAATATGTTGAACGAGACAAAAGCGGCCAACATCACGCAGTCAACGGCCAGTCAGATTGGTGAATGCATGGATGCGTTGTACAGGCTCGATATTGCGCCTAAGTCATTGTTCTTCGAAGTCATCAAGTGCTTGAAGGACAAAGAGACAAGGCTGTTTTTTATACGGATGAGGGAAGATGATCGTCGGGAATGGGTGATGCGTCTGCCGGTTGAACAGCCTCCTGCCAACATGGATACTTGCCCCTAGAGCCGCATTTTAATTTTGTGCCTTATCGGCCCAATCATTAGTATTAGACTTGTAGTCTATGTTTGGTCTCCCCTATAGCCCTGTTGTAAAATGCCCTTGTTGTTTTGTTTTGTGGTTGTTTCTTGCAGTTCATATTGTTAACTTTTTGTATTTGTTTGACAATCGTTAATGGTGTTTTATTGTGCCCTATTGATTTGACTGCGCCTTGGTTGTTATGATATTTTGTTTTGTCAACTTATGAGGAGCTTACCTATCAATACCCGTTCCATTTTCCTGTTCTAATGGTTCTTTTGACTTATTGAACTTTACAATCTGCAGAAATAGGAACAGATAGCGATAATACTGTTTCGACGTTGTCCGACAGAAGCGACGATGATAGCGACGATGGCCTTAGCGAATTCATGTTTATTGGATTGTGTTTGGCACCTGATTGGTTTTATCCGAGGCGCCCTAGGAATAACTCTGAATTGACGGGTTCGAAGTGGCTGCTGGAGCTACTGCTTGGTCACGACGACCGATTTTATGATGCCTTGCGGATGAATCGGGATACATTTTACACGCTACACGACACGCTCAAGAACCATTACGGCCTGACCGATTCTAGGAACTCGCAGGTTCAGTCAATGGAGGCGTTAGCCATCTTTGTGTGGACTGTTGGGTTGAATCACTGATTCCGTGATTCATGCGAGTGCTTCCAACACTCAATCGAGACCATCCACCAGCACGTCCGCAGAGTGACGAAGGCCATTTTAAACATGGATGTTGACATGATCGTACCAGCCGACTTCAACGTTGTGCATGACCGCATAGCCAAGGATGCCCGATTTTATCCTTACTTTAAGGTATATTTTGACCGATCTTAAGTTAATTCATTCCTTCCTACATTATTTGTTTTAAATCAGTATGCGTTGAACGTTGCTATTATTGTTGGATTAACTGGTGACCGGGTGTTGATTCAACAGCGATCGAACATTGTATCCAGAACCTCTTCAAACATTATTGAAGTTGTGTTTTGTGGGCATTTTTTATTTCGTTAGACTATTATAACAAAACCCTTCTTTGAGGCATGGCAGGACTGCGTTGGTGCTATGGATGGTACACATATATCAGCACACGTGCCAATGCATCTACACACGGCGTACATCAACAGAAAGGGACAGCTGAGCCAGAACGTTGTTGCTGTTTGTGATTTTGACATGAACTTTACTTACGTTGGTGCCGGCTACGAAGGTTCTATGAACGACTGCCGTGCACTGCAAATGTCTATCGCCAGGGACCCATCATGGAAACATCCACCGGGAAACAAGTATTATTTGGTTGATTCGGGGTTCTCGTTATACACTTGTTACCTAACTTCGTTTGCATCTGGGAGATACCACCTACGTGAGTTCCAAAACAATCACCCGATTGGGATGGAGGAGCTGTTTAACTTCAGACATTCGAGTCTCCGTAACGTGATTGAGCGTACTTTTGGTGTGTTGAAGATGTGCTTCCCCGTTCTGAAGATGATGCCCAACTACAGTTTAAAACATCAGACTAAGATTGTCATGGCCTGCTGTACACTGCACAACTTCATACGTAAGAACGGAATTGATGGGGATTTTTTGTTTGATTTTCACCCGGACGACGTGTACCGTGCTAGTAGACTTATATCGCGAAGTCGGATTAATGCAGTTGCTTCCGAAGCTAGAGCAATGGATCGAAGGAGGGTCGGAATAGGTAGGGCAATGTGGGACGACCATCGCACTGCAAATTTAGCTGTTTAAAATCAAATTAGATTCACTTGCCGGCTGACTTAGATATGTTGTCTATTTTGGGTCGGGTTTAGCTATCATCTCGACGTGGCCTTTATTTTGAATTGTGCGACATAATCTATTTTGCTGATCGGAATTTGTCGTTACATACGAGTATGATATTCTATTATTTGGTGGATTTTAATTCTAGGGATATTCCACACATTGAGCTTAGGTCATTCTTCTCGGCTGTACAAGGTCCGGTTGCAAGACAACTGCTTTCTATGTGGTCTCGGGCCATTTCCAAGAGCACTGGTTTAACTATTGAGTAGATGTTACACCAACATCATTATAACATCGAAGTCCGAAACATCATACAGCCCATGTTATTGTTATTTAAAATAATATTTTTTTAGCCATGTGGAAATTAAATATATCTTTATTTTTAGCCATTATTGTTATGAAAACTAAGTTTGAGTTGTATGCATGGTGTAAAAAAAAACATATTGGCGTTGGGAGGTTCTATTCTATGTGTTGACCAAATTTAATCGAATATTAATTATAAAAATGTTAATTTTATGGTAAATTAATTATAATGGAGGCAATTAGGAAATATTTATGAACACATCGACTGTACAAACTGCCACCATAATTGTCCTTCACTTTATCGAATTATCGCACTCACTCCCTCTGAACCCAGAATTTTTGCCCTAATTTTGATGCAAATTAAAATCTCCCTTTCTACTCCTTTACCCATACCATTTCAACTATCCCACTCAAATCTATACTCCATCTCTATATTTCAAATGGCAGATCAAACCCCCTTGGATAGACTCGCAGATATTGCTTTGACCAAGGAAGGATCGAATCAGCCCATGAGTCCACGCGCGCATCGAAGTAGTGCTCGGCGAGTACCCAACTCAGTCATGGAATCCACCCAACTCGCGGGAAAGGTAAAGTCGAAATCAAGCAAACCTGTTAAGGGACGCTCCAACATTTCTTCAACATCTACTGCCGATTTGGCGGGAGGTTTCCCAAAATTAATTGCAGGTAAACCTAACCCTAGACTAGGTGGTATTTCTGTCGCTCGTCCAGCTGTTGTTAGTCAAGCGGCGGCGTTAGCAGATAGTACGCGACTAAAAGCTATGCAGAGGCGAATAAGCACAAGATTGTATGAAAAGGTGACGAAGTCTGTTCTAAATGACGTTGCGCCGCCTCCGGCACCTGCGGCAACGGTGGATCACGGGAATGATAATTCGGGTGCAAATGTGGATGATGTTACGAATGAAAACGCGGGGGAGTTTGAGGAGGAGAACGTGGAGGGGGTTGCGGCAGTTGGATTTGGTGAGGTAGCGGCGGAAAAATTTGCTGAGGCTGGGGCTGAAAGTGGTTGAGGAGGTTGAGGGTGACCAAGCTTTGGGTTGAACCGCGAAAGGAGGTAAGAAGAGTAGCGGTACTACAAGAAGTAAACGAGTTAGTGGGGTGAAAAAGAATGCTGAAGCTGTCGTTAAAGGTAAAGTTGTTATGGATGCCGTTGAGGAGATGGCAGAGGAACGGGAGGAAAGGGTTGTGGATGATGAGCCTGCAACGGATGTCGTTGAGGAGGCTTTGGGCGAGGCAGTTATCGCAACAGTGTCCAAAGGTTCTAAGAAGAGAAGCGCGTCTAAAAGAAGTAAACGTGTTAGTCGTGGCAAGAAGAAGGATGAAGTCGTCGGTACAGGTACATGTGTTGAGGATGTCGTTGAGGAGATGCTAGCGGCACGGGAAGATATGGTTGGGGACGATGAACCAGCAACGGAGGTCGCGAATGAGCCGTCGGTCGATGCAGTTATCGTGGGCCCGCCGAAAGAAGGTAAGAAGAGGAGCACCTCTAACAGAGGTAAACGAGGTAGTCGTCTGAAAAAGAATGTTGCAGTTGTCGGTAAAGATAAAGTTGTTGTGGAAGACGTTGAGGAGATGGAAGAGGCACGAGAGGATAGGGTTGTGGATGAGGAGCCTGCAACGGAGGTCGTTGAGGAGGAGTTGGGCGAAGCAGTTACTGGAACATCGTCGAAAGGAGGTAAGAAGAGAATGGCGTCAAAAAGAACTAAACGAGGTATCCATGTGAAAAAGAATGCTGAAGTTGCCTCTAAGGGTAAAGGTTTGGTTGATCATTATGATGTCTTGATGGAGGATGAAGGGGAAGAAGTGGTTGGCCATGATGCAGGCGCGAGCTCTGCCTCAAGGAAAACCAAAAAGCAGAGGTGTTGCAAGCAAAAGGCCGATGCAGGTAGGAAACGGCCACGTGTTGTGGAGGATGATGTCGAAGAAGAAGAAGAGTACCGTGACACAATTTCTCAGTTTTATCGTGCCAGTTTAGGGTCTAGGTTATATCTAACCAAGGAGATAGAATCTCATGCAGTAGAGTTTCGGACGAACAGGACAATCCGTAAGGAGAGGGTGTTGGAGAAGATCACCGCAAAACAATTCAGAATGTTTGAATTTCTGGAATCGAGAGGGGTCATGGGTAGTATGAGGGAGCATGGGCTTTATTCTGCCGACGTCGTTCAAGAATTCTACATGAATCTGTCCAAACATGTCACATGCGGTTTGTCGACAAAATATGGCACAACATGGGTCAGAGGGGAGACGTTCGACATTAGCCATAAAACGATTAATCGTTTTTGGGGCCTGGAGGACGTTGTGGAAGGGGATGACCCTCGACTCGACGAAGTGATCGAGGATTTAACCGGAGGTTTGGAGAGGGAATGGGAAGCTTCAATGCCTGGCTCGAGGCTCACCTCACTAAATGCCGTTTTGCACAAACTTGCCTGTTATAATTGGCTGCCTTCGCAAAATAATATTGTTTTGACCAAGGATGCTGTTGTGTTGATATATAAGCTGAAGAACGGTCAACCCGTTAATATTGGTGAAAGAGTCCTTAGGTCTATGGCAGAGTTTGCTGGCAGGAAATCAGGTATCCTGCCGTTCCCTTCGTTGATCACTGGCCTTCTCCTCCAACAAGGTATGCGCATTGAAGAATTTGGAGAAATGGCGGTGAATAATGATAAGTTCACAATCACATCAACTTACTTGACGAACGACAGGGTGAAGGACTTGCCTTGGGTGGGTGAGGAGGGAGTTGAGGCTTCTGAAGACGGGGAGAGGAGGTATCATCTGTCTGCTGGTCAAGCAGTGCCTCAATCTGATGCGGTAGAAACCATGGTGACAACCAAACGGTTTGTGGAGAACCAACTCGCTTGGTACAAAAGTTCATATGCTGATCTTCAGAGGGAGATTGCAGCTAAACAAGTTCGGATGCATGAACTTGGTGTCCTGATCAACAACATGGAAGAGCTGGTTGCAAACAACGACCTGGATTAACCCATGCTTGATATAGTATGAACTTTTACTTCTCTGTTTCTACTGCCATGTTTTGATTTGAATATTATGTATGTTTGGAATTTGGATGATTTTGGTTTGTAGTATCAGTGTTGTGTCGTATTTGCTGTAAGTTGAACATGCCAGTGAATTCCAAACCCATCATCCTTTTGGAAGCAATTAATAGACTTTTTAGGTGATGCATGTCAATGACCGTAGATAGTCCTGGCATAAATATTTTATGCATGTTTAGGCAACATCGATCCAACAAATAGACCAACCCCTTTTGTTAAATGATTGGCTGTGATGTAGCTGATTTGGCTAACCTTTTATAAGTTTGATGTGAATATAGTGTTGTGTTGTTGGTTAGACAAGGACGGATAGATATTGGTTAAATTGGTTGCCATGCATAAATAATATACACTTGCTCAACCAGGCGCTAAACTACATTCTATAGTTTCCTGAGTTCCATGTTGTTACGACGTAGACGCAACATTATCCCAACATTCGTTTTATAATACGTTAGTCTCTAATTTGCTATGAGGCGATTCATGTGCTATAGTGGTTAATTACTTATGCGTGGTGTAGCAATTTAATTGGGGGTACTAGTTACAACGTGGTGTGATATACTTGTGTCACTGCTACACTACTTAATATATTTAATATACATGCACGTGGGACCGCACCATCGGGGAAAAAACATTCTTAAATTATTACATGATGATGAGATCGGGGTACATACGGCAACAGCATGATCCCTAACTTAATTAGCCGAATTAAAATAGTTTATTATGAACTTAGTATGACCCATTGTGCAATCGCCCTTTTATTAACTTAGTATGACCCATTGTGTACTCGCCCTTCCAATCCAAATTCACAGCGAATCTTCCACAACCCGTGCAACACGAAGTTGATCTGGGCGATACCTATCGACACTAGTAGATATCGGTTAATGTTCCCAAAAAAAGTACTTTACTCTTTACAACACGTCATCTAAAATTTCTTACTTTAAAAATGGGCGCGCTCGCGGAATATTTCGCACAACCCGCTCCATGCTGGCTCACCGTTTACCATGTACACCTCCGCAAATCGATTATGCTACAAACAAATATTCTCATTTTGTCTATATGAAATATGTATGTTTGGCGAATTAACCACAAACACTTCGAGGTAAGCTTACCTTTAATACTTCGGCAAATGCGTCTTCTTTGGTATAAACAATTTGGTTATTTTCTTCATCCCAGAAAAAACCATCCCTTGCCATTAGATCCGTGAAAGTATCAAATCGTTGCTTTAGTAGATGAAATTGCCACACGCAATCCGTATAAGAAAAACTGGTTCCGAATTCAATGTTTGTCTCAACTTCGGCAGCTGCTATGGCATCAAAGTCACACAGCGATAGGGTTGTTTTTGTTGTTCGTGCAATGTCAGCAAGGACCTCGATGAATTTGGTGTCAACTTCCTTTGTCCAGTCTTTGCTGTAAAACATATCTTCCTGTGGCATAGGAACAAATGGTGCCATTGTATCGGTGTGGTGGTGGATGTTTTATCTGTGGCTCGTTGTGGAAAAAGATCTTAGGTTGAGATGTGTGCAAATGTTTTTGCTATATCATACTATTATTTATAGAGCAAAGCTCATAAAAGATTCCCTACTTTGATTAGCCATAAAGCTGTGGCTTACAACCAATAATAACGGTTTCAAAATTTAAAGCGTTGTATTGTTTTGCATATAAAGTGTGTGATGCCGGCATATTACATTACCCCTTTACCGTGCAAAATCAACGTCATAAGTTACATTATAGGATTATGTCAATATGGCGCGGTCTTCTCCTATACAGTGTTTTTAACTGTACCTCCTCGTGCAATTAATGATGGAAAAAAACGTTATTAATTGAAAATTATTTAAGTATTATCCAAACGGTTTTGATATAATTATATCTCAGCTTATCATAAAATATTTAAATATAATTATATCAGATATTAACCCAAAAAATTTAAATATAATTATATGAGATCTTAACAAATTAATATATCTAAGCATTTGTTTAATGTTATAATTTAACCATGATGACATGTATGTTTTTTGTCTTGTACATCACGGGATAAGCTATTGCGCAAACTTATTGGTATACAGAAATATATACTGTCGCATAGCCTTATACATAATATCAAAGATGTGGTACAATTGAAATAGGTTTGGCGTGTTTTCGGCTACCTGACTTGATTTGCAGAAAATCATTAGTGATATCTCGCAGATCCTTCAAAAAGTTGTATGATTTGACAAGACCATGTGCAGTTAATTATCCCGAATTCGTATTTTTCAAGTCAATATATAACGTGTGGAACCTCAGCTGCGTGACGATTCAAAGACTATTTCACGATAAGATGGCAAGTAAGGGCATTTTCATAATTGTATTACTTCAGGCAAATAGGAAAACTAAATTAATTTAAAGTTAAATAACAATTTTTAGGAAAGTGTTTGCTTCAAAATCCATACAATGTATACAACACTATTCAATTTATATTTATATAGTTAAAAGGTTTTTTCGGTTGACATATCTAACGTATAATGAAGGCAATTATTTATAAACATAAACAAAAATTAGTTTATAAGGTTTTCAATCCGAATCGACAACTCTATATATTCATGTATTATAATATATTTGCCCTCCTGCTCAATGATTGCATTTTCGTTAAATTTTTTGAATTTGTGGATTTCAAAAAAGTGTAAAATATCGACCTGTATTGTATAAATAGACATCTGATATATTTTGGTTTATCGGGTGACAATGTTGGATGGATGTTATGCCAACAACTGCGTCACAAATCTAACAGTATGGTCGTAATATAGACGGGGTTAAAATGGAAGTAGGATGATACACCACAGGACAACCCAATGGATGTTTTAATAATGAGATAGTTGCCTAACTCCGATATTATCATTATCCCACGAATATAGGAAATTACAAATAAAACAGTAATCAAACTTTACATCAATTTAATCTTAACAAACAACGCCATAGCTAAGATCCAGGCCGCCACTGCCAACAATGCTCCAATTCTGTGGCGCTTTTGGTAACGCTCTATTAAGGACTGTTGGCCCTCTAGGTTATTGACAAGCCCTGGAATCACAGCCTTACACATGTGGCAAGGTTCGGGGTCAATCCATGACAACATCTTGCATCTAAAGGCCTGCAATAATGTAATTAAAATTTGTTTAACATATTACGTACTAGTACCCAATCAAAACTTTATAAATGCACAAAGTATGAATATACCCACCGGGCATCTCCAGTAACGACGACCGGGATTAGGAATTTTCCATGCGGTCTGCATCACCGACTCTCGCCCACAGTGGCACAGAACCAGGCCGTGTACCGACCCTGGGATTTGCCGCCCCCTCACAGCAGAGCTTTCTCCGTATTCCATCGTGATTTTCAAAGTTATAATATACAACACTCGCTTCTTCGATTAATTATGGTTTATCTCCCTATGTCGAATGGTTATATAGATATTCCGCGCAATGTACTTTTGAATTTTTAAATAGATGGAGATTATAAATCAATTATTTTATTTCATAACGGTCATGTTTGAAATGACTGGTACTAGCGTGTCCACAAATCCATTTAACATGGTCGCCTTTGTTCATATATTTGGAACGCCCAAATAAAAATTAGAAAGTCATTTACATCTGAATCTAAATAAAATAATAAATACAAAAGGGTTGACATATATTGATTTATATTACTGCAGATAAGGTGCATAATAGTGTATGAATACTAATCTTATATTTCCAAAGCTATTGAGTGTATATATTCAAATAACCGGTGTATGGAATCTTTGGACCTATCATTACTACTTGTCACAATAATCTTTTGTATTTGTTTGAAAATGGTCGTTCGTGCTGTTTTGATTTTATGCATTGATGCCGTTCAAAAAAGCGGTGCAACGTACTTCGAACAATTTCTTATAATCGAAAATGGTCACATTTCTATTGATTTTAATTTATTAACAAATAATTATCCCTTTCAAAAAACAACGTGTACAAATTTCCTGCCTTACAATGACGCACAATTTGATCCTAGTCATTAATACTAGCATTATCGCTCCTCTTAACTGTTTATGATAACCCTAAAATAATACTTGTGAACATTTTGGGAGGTACGCAACTAGGTTTGAAATGTATACACATACCGAGTTGATAAACCCATATAAACAAATAATCAATGAAGTTGGCTTGTAAAGTACACAACGTATCTTGCTTTCAGCGGCCATAAGTTGATATTACCGCTGATGGCTACTGCGCAGCCTTATCTCCTAAAAAATCTCTAGGTACTTTATATGGCTGAACTGGGTTTCCTTTTATTTTTCATATATTTCATTATTATTAGGTGATTATATTGTAAATGTTGCAATTTGGGGGTTTTTTATTTTGCTAGCCCTTACCATAATTTAATCGACCTCAATTTACTATGTGGTACGAAGAATAATATTGACTACAGTATGGTGACCACCATATTATCGAGTAATTCCGCATAGCTATTACGTACATGCTATATATTTTTTTATATTTAATCTCATTGTTTAGTTAATCTGCCACTTAATCCTGACCGTCGTACATTACATTGAATTTTAGTTTGAAAAGCACCATTAAGAGAAGTAATGATAGGTATGTACATCCCGAGGTTTGACTATATTACATAGTCATCAATTATACACCCCGTGTTTCATAATTTCTTTTTTATTTTTTCGCTCTTGTTGACCATTTTCATTTATCCTCTCTCAATGGCATTCACCAGAAGCACTTTGAAGGAAGTCTACGATTCGACAAAGGTAAATGATCAATAATTATACTTCAACTGTATTATTCATATGGCGTGCACTGTTGACATGTTCATTTGTCTCGACACATGAATAGGATGACATACATAATGTGTTCCTAAGCTTCAGAGAATTTAGTCAGCGAGATGAGAATATACTACTACGCTGTCTTCGCAATATCGTCGATCGGCAAATTTGGTACACGGCGGAGATGATGACGGAGATTTACGAGGAACTGGGAAAAAAGTTAACGAGGGAGAAGGGGACTGATATATCCCCTATGATGATCAAGGAACGGCTCATGATCATGCACACGTGTTTCGAGTTGTTCAACAGATTTTATAAAGTCCCTGGTGTTAGGCTAAACAAGAAGACAGGAAAAGTGACAATTAAAACAAAACTTCATGACGTGCATTCCAGATTCGTGAGTTAATCTGAATCCCACAATGTTAATGAGTGTTATCTCAAGTACTTATACGTTTCTAAATTTGTACATGCAGCCTCTGACGATTGATACGTGGTTCAAGGAGAAGGGATTCATGAACTACTCAAAAATGCAGTATCTTTTCGTGGTGAAGGAGCTCCTCATCCCTCAAATCAAGGTGCTTTCCAGGATGGAACTTTTGTATGCCACCCCATGAATGCCATTTGACGATGGTCATGCTATGTGATGTGTAATCTCATGAGCATTTCAATATTTATTTTGCGTTTCATAATTGTATGGGGCTTTAGGTAGAACTCCCCTGTTTTATTTTGACGGTTTGAAGCATGATATGTTCGGCGTTCACTGGATATGTGCGTTAAATATATGCTGAGTACCAGCTTGTTTGATCGGGTGGTCAACATATTAATAGTTGGTCCTTTATAAAATGAGTCAATAATGGATGTAATGTTGCATGGATGTTCTGCCAACATAAGAACAACATTAAAACTATAGTTAGATGCACTTCGTTTTCAATTCATTAACTGTGATAAGATCCGTAATGCAACAATAAAAACACTTTTACTTAAATTTACATTCCAAGACAAAAATCCATTAGCCAATAATAATTAAATTAAAGCATTGGAAATAAATTTAGACAATGTTTAATCAGATTCATCATAATAAGATTCCGGTGACATGTCCTCCGACCCTTCGGTAGATGGGCAAACACACATATCATAAAAATCGCCACACTTCAAGCAATGCGTTTTTCCGTCGTTGATGGGCGATGGCCTATTGGTACTATCAAAAGAGCAACCGTCTTCGTCGTTATCTACGGCTGCGTTAATTGGACCCGAGTATTCGACCTCTGTTGACCCATCGACGCCAGTGTGCTCATCGTCAGAATCTTCACTGAGATCGGCGTCTGTATTAGGATATGCTCCGTTCATCGTGTCAAACACGCCGAACATAAGTGCGTGGTTCGGTAACCCGTGCAGACGGAAGTACTTATACATGCCAGGCTCAGTACCCTAGGGTAAACATATACAATGATTAGTAAAATTAAGTAATGAAATATAAATTTTTAGTGAAACACAAATTGCAAAAATCCACGGCAGCGCAGGTTCAGCTTTTAATGTTGGGGTGATGTTTGGAGAACACCCATCAAACATTGCATCCAGAATGCTTATTATGAAGAAAGCCATACACATTTGATTTACCCCTTCGCGTGCCAATGCCACCAAATACACGTCAATATTAATAGTAGGAAGATGCGTGCCCTCATCGTAAGATACACCTTCCCTCTTTATGAAGGCACAGTAGGAAGACATGCGTTGATACAATATCTTTGTCCGATTCACAAGGCTCTGTAGAACCAGGGGTGGACCACTATGCCTCCGTAGTTCGACTGAAAGTTTTTTTAGTGCAATGTGCATGGATCTGCCCCTTGATATGTCACCAACCAACTGGAGATATTTGAGTAACATTGCTTCTCTAGCGTCATCCCAGTCGTCGTTGTACTCCATCGGTGCATAGACCGCTTCATTTGGCGGTTCCTGACGCATTTATAGAAAATGTCAATTTCTCAACAACTACTTAATGGAAATGGAAAAGTAATTTAATCAAAGCAACGTTGATTAACAATTGAATCTTTTTCTGCCATTATATAAGCATACAATGATTCTTTCAATAGGTGTTGAACCAAGACGCTTCATCTCGGCGATTAGTTGTTCCATAAGGATTTGATATTAACTGTTCCTTGTCTGGTGCTACAGAATTTGAAAATTATAAATTGGAGGGCGGGGTTGGGAATGCCTATATGGTCGTCGCCTACTTTATTTTTTTTGGTCAAGGCCTCTTCAAATATGAACATCAAATAATGGACCGTTGCAACCCCAACCTGAGTGTGGTACAACGTTCAGCCTAAATTGTCGCGTACAATTAATGAGGGAGTGGAATTTAAAAGTCGTGTCATGCCTGGGAACCCGATGAAAAAATAGGGTTGAGTCAATGTATTTATGCCACCACCATTCATCTGTTTACCCTTGTAATAGGGAACAATAATCCATCCAACATAGACACAAGACGACCATACACTGTATAATATATAATAAAATAAATTTCTAACGCATCCCAAAAATAATTTACATAAGGAAAACTTACTTAGCCTTGCTACAATTATTACATTTGTTATTATAGACATGTGAGTGGCACATATGTTATCGGCGTAAAAAGTAATTGTTAATTTATTGATTTTTAAAAATCAGTTATGTTTTATTATTAGTATCTATCTGTTATAGGTCGGTTTTAAAATAGATAATCTAAAATTGACATTTGTTATACCTGATTATTTTTTGGTTGGGGTTAAAACAACAAAGAATGTTTGTGTAGCAAAAACATGAACTCAATATGGACATGGTTGGTTGTGTTATTTGTGTTGGATAAATAGCACACCGAACTGTTGTCAATGTTAGATCGATGTTGGTGCAACCTCGTTTCAACAATAGGTCCAGACGAATTTGCAGTTGCACAATTGTAGTTGTTAGATAATTGAATTGAGGTTAATCACCAAATGGAACCAAACACGAATAACATAGGTACTGATTACACAAATTACAAAATTAGATAAATTACATACTTATGGTCGACCACAATCAACCAACAAAAAACACACCACGTGTACATGTTCAAGACTTAAACAAAACATCCAAAAACAGCAATGCTCCAAAATAAAGCCACACTTAAAGTGTTAAGATGATTGAATGCATATTACGGTACACATCCAAGGGCTTTTCAGTAGTTAGTGAGCAGAGCTTTGTAATGCATATAGGCATCACTTCTTGGTAGACGGCGTTTCGGGGCTAGAGTCGATGATGACGATGTTTTTTGGCTTCGAGTCCGAAGTTTTCTGTTCTTCCTTAACGGGGAACAAGCACTTTGCCGTGGCAACCCTCTTCCTTTTGGGGACAAGCTCCTCTACGGGAGGATCTTTTGTGGGGTGAGACCACTCGAGAAGGTCATCAATTGTGAATGTCTTTCGCTTGTGCGTCTGGACAGGGAGAACGCAATCTGGGCTCGGCAGGTCAATGAAATTGTCGGCCGAGGACCCGGAACCATACTTGTCCTCGGCGTCCACCTCGTCGAACACAAATGGATCGACAGTGAGATCGACGATTGGGAAAGTGCGGCCGGATCCAGCAGGTTCTAGTGGCCCAAATATGCAAACGAGTTCATTCCACGCAAGTTCACCCTCCGTGTGATATGCCACGGAAATGGCGTGTTTCTACAGTACAACAAATTGGTATTATACATCACGTATATTTGGCGAAAAATTATCAAAATGTAGAGGAAATATCAATGATTTCTACAAACGTATGCTAAACTCATTTGATGTGGTAACGTTATAAAGGTAACATAGATCAACTATAGTTACTTTTGTAACACTAATACAGTTCTATCAGGTAATATGTAAATAAACAATGCAGTAATTAACGCAAAAAACGGTGTAATTCACTTGCGAGAACCTAACGCTTGATACATTAAAAATAATACCTGCACGGCGAAGTCCCACACACACTGATAGTCAGCACTTACTTCAAAAGTGATAGGATTAAATTTTATGAACGGATTATCTACGAGCCAAGAGAAACAGTTAAACCTAGCATGCAAGTGCTCAAACCGCTCACGTAATGCCTTTAGGTTGAATGTTGTGCCGTATTTCTCGTTCAATTCATCCATACACTCGACAAACACAACTTTATCATTCTTTTGTATGTTCCGCTCGAGAAGTTCCGCATGTTTTGCCAAGATCCCAATGAAAGTGCCATCGATATCGGCATTCCAAGGGGACTCGTAGAACAACACATTTTTGGCATCCATTTTTTTAAAAGATATTTTTTAGAAATATGACAAAGTACAGCAACAAAGAGCAAAAATTCGACTATAGACTTTGAAAAACAACTTGAGCCCAATTCTATAATTTAATATTACTTAACTAATTGCAAAGAGCATTTTTTTACTACTTGGTCAAATAGCCTGCCCAAAGGAAGTCATTTATAGGCAAAAGAAAAATGGGGGAAAAAGGATGTTGGAGTTATGGCGGGTAATTTTACCGCCAACAATGTACTATAATCACTCTTGAGATAATGTTAATCATGAGAGAGATTGGTGCATTTAATGCTTTGTGTTCCCCATGTACCGCCGATGGGACAATTAGAACAATCAACTTGAATGTTTGCTGTTGTGCAGGTTACCGTCCACAAAAATATATATACTAAAGTTGCATCAAATTAATTAATGGGACAAAACATTAGGCCACCCAATAGTAAAGTATCGACTGTTACAAACATACGTGGTCACGTGTTGAATTGCGCCGGAGTGGATATATAATACAACATTGACCAAGATATAACTTGTTAACATAACAATATTGCATGGCCATTTTTAACACTCTACGTAGAGCTCAGCTGAAGGGTTGTTGATGCTTCTTCATAAATCTCATACGGGGTGCTTGAAGATCCAATTTCCTCAACGCGTGTCAACGGAGCACGCTTCACGTTGAAGAAGTAATCAAGCTCAAAATAATTGGGCATTCCGTGCACCTTAAAATAGAAGTCAAGCAGTGTTTCCTGCATAATGAGTATAGAGTAGTGAAGAGGACAATATCCATTCGATGCCATGTGTGAGTAGTTACAACGACGCATTTTACTCACTTTTTCAATAGGACCACCCAAACAAAATGCAAAGATATAGCGCGGGTACAAAAGTTGATAAACGGAAATTTGAGTGATTCATACTTCAAGGTCTAAATAAATTGTCTCCACGTGATTCATACCCCCTCATTTGTGGTAAATGATATTTTCAGATTTGTTATGCAAAAATGGATCAATTACATAGAAATAAGGGGGTTTCGCAAAATGAGTACCTTATGCTCGTATTCAGCGTAGAGTTCATCGGTGCGAACATAATCACTGTGTGGCTCGAAAATAACTCCTGGGATTGACATATATCGACGGAACTTGATAAATCTTTCGCGCAATACGCCAACGCGAGCTCGTATCATGCCCGGGGTAATATCGCTAAGGAACGTTTTCGACATGAAAACGCCTGCCTGTTTCATAACCTTCCACATGTGCGTGCAATCTAAAATCGGATGAGGTTTGGAGAACTCGCGAAGGGCAAATGCAAGTTGTGCTTCGGTTTCGGCGCACCAAAATTTGTTGTAGTGAAATGGATGTCCATAGTCTCGGTTGTTATCCTAACAATATCAAGTAAATATCGGTCGGTTAGACTATAAACAATAAGAATCATATGTTTTGTATAACTTTGGTATTTAATGCCAAAGTTATTTTCAATAATGAGTGGATAACTGTACCTCGATCGAAGGGGTTCGGCCGGTGCTATCCATGGTGGAGCAAGTGGAAAATTCATACGACATGGTGAAATGGCAATTGAGGGTTTTGGAGATAGGATTGATTTCGAACGTGATGAATGTCTCGTGAGCAAAGTATAGGGGGAAAGGAATAATATACAAGAAGAAGGTATAATATAGCTACATGATTAGGGTATTTAAGACAGATTGCATGGCATTGATCAATGGTGGTTGGGGTTGTTGAAGGACAGCTCCACTAAATAAATTCCACGAGGGTATTTCGTTGCGTACACATCCAAGCCCCATACAACTACAAGTCAACGGCACATGCAACTGTTAAACACACTTTAATAAACATCAATTAACTATATTATGGGCTGCACTAACTTACAATATATTTTAAATAATGATATTGCAGGTTTTTCATATTGTTATCCAAAGGCGGATCAAACCATAAACAACTCGCGGCGTAGTTCGTAATTAGGGATCGTGTGATACGCACGAATAGAGTTCACGTTCATGGTTATCAAGAAAATGTGAAATCATAAATATAACTCTACAAACTATGGCCAATAATATAAATATTTGGTTTAATGCAAACGACTTACTGAAGGTTAGCTACAATTTGCATAATGATTGATACCAGTAAAAACTAGTCATAATCAAGAACTTGTATACCAAATACATTGATTATTTGTCAACAACGGTGTGGCAGTAAGCTATATTGAACATCGGGCGCGTATTTAGAACGACTAACTTTATATGCACTTAATAGGAGGGTTCGGCTTTGAATGTTGTCACAATGTTGACGCAATAGGCATCAAACATTGAGACCAAATCACGTCACAATCCTTATTCTAGTTTGAATAAAATTTGCGTACAACAATTACAGGAAATGACTGGCCATTATATTCTCGGCAACCTATAAATTTCCAAAATATCACTAAACGGAAGTCATAAATTTCGCTACTACTAATGAAGCCAGTCAAAATAAAACTCCGTATTTACATTAAAAAATCAAACATTAGAGGTCCAAAAAGTAAAACGTCATGTTGGACCAAATTAGTTGTCGGGTTATTACAGTTGCCATAGAATAAGTTCAAGGAACTATGGGGACATTAATTATACAGCACTCCGTTGCTTACCATCATTTAATAAATAAATCAATCTACCGCATGCAGGGATAATAATGGCAATATCGCCGCATGAGGTAGCATGATGGGACATGTTACACCTTATAAAATGCATTTTCTACTACAACATCTTGTGCAGTGAACAATTATTATCAGTAAATCTTTTTAAAAAAATTAGATATTGCGTAGCAATGGAGCAAAAAGTAAATGGCGATTGCAGAGGCAAGAACTTCGAGTATGGAGGAGGTAGCTCGGACCCAAAATATCATGTTTTACCCATACTTCAGGTAACGTGGCAAAATTAAATTGAAGTGAATATTAGCCATTCCGCGAGGAAGGTTCATTTTATTATGATTTTCCGTTTCATTTCATGCCACATTATAGTAATATATTGTGCATCCATTTTGGCGAGTGCTTAAGCTAATCATATCTCCATTTTTTATTTTTGGAAGACACGGGGGATGCGTACTATGTATACCAACCGGGCTATTTACAAGTGGGGATGGAACCGTTCATTGGATGAGTTGTACATAAACACATTGTACAGCGTTGCAAAAGAGGTCGACTTAACAACGCGACGTGGTGTCGCAGAAGCACTCAACCGGGTGCACTTCATGCTATGCTATGCTCGTCCCGATCTCGGCATCACGATAACGGATGTAATGGATCAGTACCGGATTCTATGCAGGAGGTATGTCGGGTTCAAGGACTACATTCGCTTACCGGGCGTAACCTTCGACCCCAAGAACAATTGTGTTAGCGTATCCAATAAATTAGAGCTTTTAAAGAACGGCGATGCGGTAACGGCCTGGAAAATAACTAAACTTGAGTTAAATATCGTAGACGCCAGTCATTCATAACTTAACTATGGTTTTCTACATTCTCAGGATGACCTTAGGAAGAAGTTCTTTCGCAAACACGGTTTGCCGCTCTACGACTATATGGAGTTCATTTTCGGGGAAAGAGATGCGCGTCATCCAAAAAGTTACTAAGATAGGAACATTGTGGTCATGCAATCGACCAACATTTTGCGGCTTCGTCGTAGATTTATATTATTATCATGCTAGAATGGTACCTGCCTCGAATTATATTTGTAGTTCACAATATATGTGCTGGTTGCCTTATGTATTGTTTTGATTAAGGCCATGTCAATGGGATGAGACAATTTGCTATAATATTAACATAGTGGCGCGTGCACTCATTTGGCCGAGAAAGATGATATTTCACTCGGCGATTGAACTTAACTTTGTTACCGTGAGTTGCCGCCCCTTTTAGAAATAACAACCTATTTGCGTTATAGCAAAAAAAAAACACAAAATAATACGGGGACAACCTTGCATCAAAATACATGCAACTCAAAATCAATCTCACCACCCAGGATAAAAGTAGATATTCTATTTTCAAAAGGATAATTCAATCTCAACACAAGAGTACTTTTACATGTTTCTAATAAATTCATTAAAAGGTGAAATAAAGTAGGGAGATCTAAGTTGTCATAATATACAAGGAAATGTATTGCCAATATTTTTGACTGCCTGCCTATATCGTAATGCTTAGATCGCGTGCATGGCAACCAAAAAATGGTGGTTTTTAAATTATATTTGACAATAACAATCAAATGAGTTGACTTGGGTATTTAATTAGGTAGCCATGTGGCCAACACAGCTATGGTATTACAATATTACCAAATTTCATTGATGTGCTGGGCGATTCACAATTATGGAGTTTCCATGCCAATCCCGTCAAAAGATTTACAAGATTGCATTGAATAAGTCACAGGAAGAGTTGGCTACTTCTTAATTAATGGTTACCACATTTAATATGTATCCTATATGTATTGGCAGTTGTGCGTAGTAATGGCAACACAAAAGTGTTACAATCAAAGTTCACTTTTCGGGGGGGGGGGGGGGGGGAATTAGATAAAGCACTCAGGAGAGGCATTTCATGCATATATTTCCGTAGAACACAATTTTCATCAATGTTACTATAACAGCTCCACTGGAAACCAAGTTTGGTAAGGACAACCACGAGGACAACTACGAGTACGGAAAATCCTTCTGCAACCCCCCGTTGTTTGAATTTCCGCAATAGGTACACAAACAGACAAATCAAATAACTTATGTATTTTAAAAAATACATGTAACACTATTATTCATGACACCTGGTCATGTTCAAATATGATTTAATTACTCTACGCACACTTCAAAAATATAGTTAAAATAATAGTTAGCAAACATTCGGATTTCAATGTTAGATGGATGTTGGCTAAACATTGATATAACATTGTTTCCAGTAACCTATACTGTGATCAACAATATGTAACGTAGTTTCATATTTGTGAATTTATTGTTGTGATCAACGTTAACTCAATATACTAGTAATGGGATAATATAAATTATGATTGTTTTGGTACGTATGGTCATATATATGTATCTACTAAACTTTGGTTGGTTTAACCAAATATAATATGAAATTTCATTTTTATAATTATTTCCCCTTGGAGACAATACTATTCAGGGTTTATTGCTTATATAATTAATTAAATTGTCAACCATGAACACAACCACATAAAATTCAAATTACCGTGCAGAAAGTGGAATGGGACATTTGAAATGATATTCAAACAATGGAGGCAAACCAACTGTTCTCTCTTTAGCAAATCGTACCAACCGTTATTTTCAAATTTTAATATTGTTAGTTATGTAATCATTACCTACATAAAGCAACAGCTTTATCATTTGCTTTATGTCATAGCCCCACCTCGGTTTATGCGAAATGCTATATTTCCCCCCTATTTCCCTTTAATTTTATTCAGATATTTTCATTTTCCCCCCAAAATGCTTGTTAATGGGCCGACAATATTTTTTCTGAGAAGCCCAAATTCTCTCAAAATGAATTGTTTTCTGAAAATTATCTCTCAAATGAAAACCCAACAAGGGCTAATACTTCTTTCATGTTTGTATGGTTAAGCTAAGGTATAAAGCTAAGCTACTAAAGTACAAGTATTATAAAAACCAGGAAATTTTGAAGTTGCGCTCTCAAACTTATTTTATTTTTATGGGATGTGGACTTATATTTTCCTCCCTTTTTATGTGCCTTAATGAGTGTCTATGTGATATGATTTAAGTATTTTTTTTAATTGTGCTTTATAGCAATTCTAGCCGTTTATATTATGTTTTATGTCTTTTGTAGTTTTAAGTTGAGTCAAAGCAAAACAATAAAAAAAAACACAAAATGGAGGTCAAAGTGATAAAGACTTCTCATGGATTACATTTGATGTGTCACGACGCAACAACATGACACTACGACACTACGAAGATGAAGAATGCAGCCCTAATATCATACGAAAGAGACCCCGTAGCCGTTCACAACAATTGGAGGTCGCGAGGAGTGCACCAGAAGTCGCAAGATTCGCTCTTCACCGCTAGAGATCCACACGACGTGGACCAGAGCAACGCGACCCTACATTGGCTGAGAACAGTGCGACTCCGCGCTTCTCAAGCAGTGTGACCCGCACGATGTCATCAGAGAAGCAAAACATGTAGTCCGACGTAGGACAAAAAACGACAACTTCAGGGTTTAAGTGACGGATGAAGATCTAACCTAGAGAAACACGATGCCTCTATAAAACGAGGTCTAATAAAATATTTGTTTGTGTCCAACTTGCAACATAGAATAACTGTGTGCCTCAAAAGTTGTTAAATAGAGAATTGAGAGAAAATTGTGAAGAGAGTTTGAGAAATATATATGACTGAAGCTCTGTCTTACATATTTTAGTCTCATATCCAAAGCATGAAGTACAACGGTATAAATTGGGCTTTACGGGCTTGTACGAAACCCTATATTGGGCCTAAAGTCGATATAATTGCGATTATTTGGTCCGACAAAAAGGCCCATTAGAACAATACATTGTCAATCCGTACAGAGAATCTCTCCCGCCCGCCTGTTAGTTTATTATGCTTACACTCAAGAACCCTAACTCAAACCCCAAAGCTAATATAATTAATCTTTCAAAATTTCTTAATTTTACTCAAATTCAGTAATGGTGATTCAAAATCCAGAAGTAGAGATTTCGAGCATGAATCAAAACCCTAGAATCACATGGGAAGGTTGCAGTGTGCTGCTTGATATCAATGATGGTGATCGAGTGCTTTTTGCTCGTCTCACCCCTGGCTCGTAAGCTTTTGCAAACTCGCACATTGCTTTTATTGATTTTGGTAAATTTCTGATTTTTTTGAATTTTTTTTTTAGGAAAGTGAAAATTGGGAATAATAATTGCTCTCTGCAACCACTAATTGGGTGCCCCTTTGGTGCTTCTTTCCAAGTTGAGGTTGGAAAAGACGGACCCGTTCTCTCTCGCATTCATCCGTCCGCTGAAGGTATATATATACTTTCTTTTTTCGATCAATTTGAACTTTGCTAGGTGTGCGTTTAGTGCATAATTTCTCGATACGTTCTTACGGTTTTAAATGCATTGGTTTCATATACGCCTTTCGTCTATGTGGCGGTGTTATTGATGAGTATTTGTACATTGGACTTATTATGGTTTCCCACCTTTGCTTTTTACTAATAATCTCTGTTCTTCTATCTTGCTTAGGTAATGATCACGATGAGAACATCATTGCAGAGTGCAGAGATAACCGTGCATTAGTTGATAATAACACTGCCCAAAGTCTCACGGGTGAAGATATAGATGACATGCGGAGGTTAGTGGCTTTTGAGTCTCACGTGCTGTTTCTGATTTCGCCTGATCGTTGCGTCCATATATGACCCAATTCCACTCAATGTCGGAATGTTAGACTGTCGCTCTTCATTAGATTGTTAGCTTGGTTTACTTCAAGTACTGTTCTTTGCATTTTACTAATTTGTACATGGTTTTAATGATTCTTACTGGGTAGGTTTGAGTTATTTTAGCAGTAAATGTGTAACCTTTTCATGTCTATATTCTACCCATGAGTACTACAACTTCTACTTATTTCACTTGAGGCACATCTCCTGTTTTCTCAAATCAGCACTGTTTGTAACCTTTTAACAATTTTCTAGCTTCACACAGTATCCTGGATGAATTGGATGACAAGTTTTATTTTGTTATTATGAAATGTATGCTGTGGCTTTTGAAGTGTATGTTGAGGTTGATATCCGCTTGAATTTACGTATGTTTTCTGTTCACATTAGTTCTAAATGGATTATGCGCCTAATTTAGCTTAAATAGTTTTTCTTTTGACTGAGTTTTATTTAGTATACACAGCGACCAAGAATAGATTGTTGTTGTTGTTTCATCCCTCATGTTTGATAGAATATATACCACATATTCTTTGTAGAAAGGGAGCAAGTGGTGATGATATTGTTGATGCACTTATTGCCAATAGCGCAACATTTGACAAGAAGACAGCATTCTCTCAGGTTCATGACTTACAATAATTGTATTGATTTATACCGGGTATCCATCCTGTACAAAAAGGTGAATTTTAACAATTCTGTTTGCAGGAAAAATATCGTATCAAGAAACAGAAAAAGTATGCTCCTAGAGTACTTATGAGACGGCCTTTTGCACGAAGGTTGACTTCCTTGTTCTTATTCTGTGTTTATTCAATACAAATCAAGTGCTTAATGAAATGGGGATATTTAGGTTATCAGCTTCAATTACAATAATACTTCATTCAGACATGATGTCGTCTTGGTTGAAACACGAGTGTCATTTTTGAATCTTTTTCGAGGGGCCGAGGCATATTTATTATAACTAGATTATTGACCACACTCTAATTTCATTTAATATATTATGCTTTTGAACTTGTGCTTGTAGGCTGTTATTGCCTGGCTGTGTTTATGAGTTGTGTTCTGATACATTTTTTACTTCTTACTCCTTTTTAAATGATTTTTCACATTGCTAACATGTTGTAACTATTTTCTCTCAGCATATGTGAAGCGTACTTCAAAAAACATGGAGAGAAGATCGGGTAAGTATTTTCTAGCGTGTCTCTGAATAATGTTGGTTCATGTTGTTTGGTGGAGGGAGATGAATGAAATCGTATAACCAAATACATTAGAGTCTTGCTTCATCATGAAAACTTGTTTTCTCGAGTTTCTCTCTGTGTAGTATACCATGGTCATTTTCCAACTTGGGCATATTCATGGAAAATTACAGACCCGTGGCTTTCTATCTTCTCATCTTCTTTTGAATAATAATTTTCCATTCTTTTGGAGGGAGTTATTACAGAATGGTTTTATTTATTGAATATTTCTCTCTCCATCTCTTATTGTAGTGAAAATCAATACTTTTTCTGCCGCGTGCTCATTTAATCCCCTGTTGATAGCTCAATACGAACTCTCTCACCCAGTGAATAATTGTAGCACATGTGGTGATAGATGTGACACTTTCCTGTTTCTCTTATAGGTGTCGTTAATAGGTTTACACCAACCTTATTCCTTCATATTTTTCATTACTTCATTTGAATCATCATAGTGTTTTGATTAAATCATCAATTGATACCTGATAGTGAAGTTCGTTAATTTCTGATGATTTCGCACTTTTTAATATCTATTGACGCCCTTTTATGGTTATCAGGTTTTTGCGTGTGGACACTTTATCTCTTCTGCTTTCCTTCGCTAATGTTACTGCCCACTCAAATGTTCTTCTGGTGGATATGCTGGATGGTATAGTTACTGGTGCTGTGGCAGAGCGGTTGGGAGGTATCTAGTTTCTCCTGTTCGGCTGAATTTTGTTTGACGGGTTTTATTTTATTTTTGACAGAGAGAGAGAGAGAGAGAGAGAGAGGGAGAGGGGGAGGGAGGGAGTGAGTGGGAGGGAGGGAGGGGGAGGGGGAGGGGGGAGGGGGAGGGAGGGAGGGAGGGAGGGGGAGGGGGTAGGGGGAGGGAAGGGGAGGGGGGGGGGGGAGGGAGGGAGGGAGGGAGTGGGAGAGGGAGGGAGGGGGAGAGGGAGGGAGGGAGGGGAGGGAGGGAGAGAGGGAGGGAGGGAGGGAGAGGGAGAGGGAGAGAGAGATTTGTACAAGCAGCTGGTAACACTAGTTGCATTGAAATACTGAAGTTCATTATTACCTCGGAATCAGACTTTATGAACGCAATTGTAACTATTCAGTTGACATATCCGGGATGGGAACCTCTAATACTGTAATCAGTAATGATATGTTACGATACACAATTGTAACTATTCAGTTGACATATCCGGGATGGGAACCTCTAATACTGTAATCAGTAATGATATATTACGGTTTTGAAATACACGTTGCATATTTGCTAAAACTGATTTATAAGATAAATCTTAAATGGTAGAAATTACTAACTGCTGTCGTTCGTTGATGTTACATGTTGTTAATAGGAACTGGTTATGTGTGCAATACACATTGTGGAGTCGCACCTTATCCCATCAGTATTGTGCGGGATGTTCAATTTCAGTGATGAGACATGCAAAAGGTACATAATTCTTGAGTTCCGATTCAACTAATGATGCAAAGAAGTTGGATGCAAGATATCATCTATATAAACCTTTTTTTTTCATGCGTAAAATTGTAAAATCAAGAATTGATATATTGTTTCATTCGTTTGCACAGAATTGTACACTCTTCATTGGATGACTTACGACCCTCTGATAAAGAAACTTCAGCGTCTATTGGCAAAAATGTATGCAATGCTTCTCTTTTTTCCATTAAAATATATTTCGCCTCTCTTTGAATCTCCTTTTGACAACTTACTTTTGTTGTTCAGAACCAAATTTCATATCCTTCTTCAGCCATTGATAGTATGGAAGAAAACTGTAATGAGAATACGGGAACTGTGACCAAAACAGCTGCTTCTCCCAAGACTAGTAAAAGCATAAAGGCTGGTGAAAAAGCACCCATGGAGGCTCTCAAGGTCCTTTAGAGAAAATGGGTTTTCTAGGTAAATGAAGTTCTTTTTTTTTCTTCTTTTCTGAAAATCATGTGGAGATTTAAAGTCGTGTTTTTTTCATCCTAAAAATTTTGTGAATGTAATTTCTGTGTTTATTGATTCTATATCGCAGTTTAATTGTCGCGGCTCCAGATACAGATGTTTGGGGCATTATGAAAGAAGTCCTACCACTTCTATCATATTCTGCCCCATTTGCTATTTATCACCAGTATCTCGAGGTAGCTACTTTGTTCTGTGATGTTAACCTTCACTATTAATCTTTGATGAACATTAAAACCTTTCATATTAGAAATTTGATTGTGTACGTACAACTATCAAACACGAATTGAGATAATTCACTCTGTTTTTGTTGCAGCCTCTTTCTATATGTATGCACAATCTGCAGATTGAGAAAATGGCAATTGCCTTGCAAATTTCGGAGACATGGCTGCGAGAATACCAGGTTTCTTTACGTATCCATAATCTCAAGTTATATGCAGTGCTTTGATGATTTAAATTTAATTTTTTAACTTTATTTTTTTTTGATAATTCATTTTTTTATTTTCGTTTTCAAACTGTAGGTTCTTCCATCAAGAACTCATCCTCACATGCAGATGAGTGCAACTGGAGGTTACATTTTGAGTGGCATTCGGATAAATAATGCTTCTCAACCTCAACCAGAATAAGTTCTTGATATTTAGTAGTTTTGATTAGTTGTTAGTATTCGTTTATATTCATGGTGTATTTTGTCATGTTAGCATTAATTGTTGTTGTATTATCGTTGGCATTATGTTAAAACCACAACTATTCGATCGAGAAGCAAAGTATAATTGTGAGCGAGGAAAACGCTCATGGCCCTGGATTATTGACTCAAGGATGTGCACTTACATGTATTTTGAACATATCAAAGTTCTTTTTAGTTTATATTTACTTGGTTTAGCTACACTTAGAACTTTGATATGTTCAAAATACAGCTAGAGTGAATTTATAAAATCTAAAACTCAAAATTAAAACTATTAGGTAAATTAGAAATTGTCATTTCATGCTCTTTTGTATTATTTGTTTCCCTTACAATTATAAATTAATGATAAATCGCCATTCAAACCTTCACCCTTCTACATTTTCAATTCTCAATCATCAGGCCCTTGAGAGTTGAAATTTTATCAAATTATTTTGTTTTTTTTTATCGTACTTTTACCTCAAAATCCTATTTCTCCTTTTATCTCTAACTTTATCTAAAAAGAAAATCAAAGGTATATATAATGCAGAATAAATGCATTACCTGTAAAGTCTTATGAAATTGGATTGGAGGTGCCGAACAAAAAGAGAAAACTAAGGTCCATGTAGTAGAAGAGCTAAAACTGGCGGAAGTCATTGAAGGAGAGGCTAATAAAGTGGTCAATTTTGGAACCAGCATGGCTCCAAAATAGAAGAAGTAAAGGCGTTGCTTAGAGAATACTCAATGTTCGCATGGAAGGTGGACCACCAGGATGAATTAATTCAATGATTTGTTAGCACTTCTTGAACATTCGGCCCAATGTTAAGCCGATACAACAGAAAAAAAAAGAACATGGGGATCAAAAGAAACAAGATTATACAATCAGAAGTATAAAGACTTCAAAGGCTTCAAAGGCTTCAGGGTTTAAACCAGATATGGGAAGTAGGCTACAGAGTTTGAACCAGATAAGGGAAGTTTTCTATCCATGGGCAATTACTTTAGGAACCCGTTATGGATCATCGGATTGCAGCCAAAAGGGTTATGAGATACTTAAAAGAATAAAAGATTACTTAATCATCAATCATGTCCGAAAATTAGGAAATCATTTGGTATTCTTACTACAATACGGGGTTGCCAAATGATCCAATTCGTGTTATTTCTATATGCTATCACGAGAAGCTATATTGTGGAAAAGTGTTCAACAGACACTTATAGGTTCTTTCGTGAAAGCATTATAGTTCATCCCTTGTTATGAGGCAACCAATCTTGATATACTATGAAATTGTCACTGGGCTGAGACTTGTGGATAAGTTTTGAAAGACCACTCAAGAATATTGGTGACAATATATTACAGTTATATGTTTGAACAATAAGATTTCTTCAAAGTCTAACCACATAGACATTGAAGTATCTAGTTGTTAGAAGAGAATTCAGAGGTTGTTAGTGTTTATTGAACGTATAGAAACAAACGTAATGCTAGCAAACCCACTTATAAAGGTTTGACACTTAAGGGTGTTTCATTGGCATACTGCTCACACGAGTGTTGTCTTATCTTATGATATGGAAAATTTTAAACTCCTTCTCTAGAGTTTTGTAGAGGCATATACACCGCCCAGGCTAAGGCGGCACCATTAAGTTGGTTAGGGACAGTTCTAGACACTTAAAATAGATCATCACCATTCATTGAGGGCATTTGTAAATATATATATAGGCGGCCTTTGTATTTTTGAAGGTAACAAACAACTACTTTTAGAGCACTTACGTCCAACATAGCACTCTTGTCTTCTTCTCTGACACATTTTGCACGATCCACTCGCACAAAGCTAACTCTCGGCGGAATTGAGCAAGGCAAGGGCACACGACAAAGAATCAGGCTGAAAAGTCTAAGTCTGTGATATAAGCATCGAACACCTTAAATGCACTCAAGTGATTCTCTATATTTTTGTATTCATATTAAACACTACAGAACTTTGCCTATTTTATGCATTACGGGAATAGATAATTTCACCACGATACAGTACAAGACGAATTAAAATAATATGAAATTGCTTGTTATGAATGAGTGGGTTGAGCATACAGACTCCATATTTGGTGTTACGCATACATAATCATCTTTTAAATTTGCAACACATCTATGGTAAGGTGAGCAGTGATTTGGAACAGTAACATGTCCCATATAATTAAAGACAAGTTCATTATCTTCAATATTGTTTTCTAAACAAAATACTTGTGACGACCGTGCCCCACGAGCCATGCTCCGATCCGAGTTGGTTCAGTGGTGGCCAGCCACTTTACCCAATCCAGACTAAAGCGCAACTCATAAGAAGGGGTCTCACTTGTTCAAGATCAAAACCATACACGTTTTATAAATTATATTTTGATATATATAGCGGAAGTCTTGGTATTACAAATAATGTGACTATTTTTATGGTTATGCACTAGTGACAAAACACGAATATTCCAAAATGCACGCTTGAACAATTATTCATTTGGTTCATGCTGCCATGTTGATTTTTATCCTGAGGAATGGACAGAAGAAACGAGGAATAAGTCTTTAATAACTTAGTGAGATTCATATAAAAGAACTCGTAATGCAAGAATTAACTGTGACCTACTAGATACATTTCGGGAGTGATCTTACCGGTAGAAACAGTTCAACTAGAAAAATTTGATATAACAATGGTAATGGAGCTTTCATAGAATAGTTAATGAACTTGTGCTTAACAATAAACAAATTCAGCCTTATGAATTCTATTATTCTACCTTATACCTCCCGACGAGGAGCGACCTCGCAAACAATCAAGAGACATGCTTGACTACATGTCGATCCAGCACGCGGGTTACAGCCAACTCCTGACTGCAAGCGACACCTAGATAGATGGGTATCAAGCGAAATTACTTAAACAAACAGTCCTTATTGCCCAACAATAACTCGACTCAATCCATGGGCCCAACTTCTCAAAGGCGTCCCAATGGGTATAACAAATAAACAAACAAGCTAGTAAACCGGATAATATTCGTTGCTCCTTGAGCTACATGTCCCGAACATAGTTCGTTGCTCTTTGCACAATTCAAGAACCAACAGATGAGATTACAATATTGGAGAATTATCATGATTGTGAATAGATATGATAAATAATAAATTGATTGGATATGATTTATCGATGAGTAAGAAAATCATGTTATGAGATGAGATGCCAAACATGATTATGATGAAATATAGGTTGTTCGAGGTTTGGTAATGGAGTAGTAACTTTTCTGTCCAAGTTCCTCAGGGTCGGATGCCAAACGGGGCTAGAACAGATCAGAAATGGAACCTCACCTTAACTCGTACGGGAAACCTTGATGGCGTTGATTAGTTCGTCAAACCTTTTAAAAAAAATAGTAATCAACTGAATTTATAATTCACCACAATAAATATTAGTACATTTTCTTCAATTCTCATGTTGGTGAAATTGAGAACGTTCTTGTTAAGAATGGTAGTTAAATGTAAATCTTAGTAAATAACACATAAGTTTAATTTATGTCATTACACAAAACATGAAAACCTTAGATGATGAATTTAAAGAAAAACATATTACTTAACTAACTCTAGAAAAACTCATCTTTTTAGTCTTTAATCAATTCCAAACTTTTATTAACCACACACCAAATAAGTATTATACGAAATAACACCTTAAAAGGTATAACTTAGTTATTTATTACTTTATTTTACATAGTAAGTTTAATATACTCGTTATAACTTAAATATAAAGATATAAACATAAGAGGTTTCTCAAAACATGTGATAAGGGATGATAAATAATCTTGTTTGATGTTTAGGTCATGAAGGTAATATTGTAAGACTTATGAAAATAATATGTTAAACATGATAAATCTACCATTTAAATGCTATAAATAAGATCACAAAAATGTCAATTCATGATTATAAATCATAATAATCTAATTATAACTAATACTATATCATGTTAAATTTATGTATGTGATAAATACATTGAATTATGATGGCTATTAAACTTATAAATTAAGAAAACAAAGATTGTGCCAAATAAACTGAAAAATCACCGTAGTTTTGATTTTACCTATGATCGGACATCCAAATGAACTTTTTTTCAAATCTTTTTATGCTTTATGGGTTTCTAGCATCAGAGAGACGTGGGAATCCAAGATTTTGTGAAAACACAAAGGTTTGCTATGCTAAATAATTCTTGCAACATAGAACCTATTTTTGGATTTTCAGACAGCAGTCTACGGTTTAGGAATTTCGACCTTCTAAATCACATTATTTGAAAAACATTTCTTCATATGAAAGTTATAGGACATCATGAGGAGTATTCAGCTGTTGGCTTTGATCAAAAAGAATTTTTCTACAATTAGTTATGATTTTTCTAAGGTGCAGGACAGAATTGAAAAATTCTGTGCAATAAACGTTTTGGGGTATTTTCGGGTAGAAAAAGATAAAATAAGAACTTTGGATGAATTTTCCTTGAAAGTAGACTCACTAACTTAGAGATTCATAGGATGAAGAAGGAAAAACTGAAATGATTTTGAGTATGAAAATTGTTGGAAGAAAGCCTACTATTTATAGGCAAAAGTCATGTTAAAATAATTTTAATTAAGGTCCCACTTTGATTATTTTATAATAAATCACAAAAAATCTTTTAATCATGCTCTTAAGGATGTCATGGCTTACTTCATCAAAAATATTTCATGGCTTACTTATTAATTGGTTAATTGCATATCAAGTTCTTCAATTATTTATAATTAAAATTCAAATTGGTATAATTAGATTTCTTTGTTACATACCTATTTATTTATGTAATTTTTCTAGATAATTCCATCATCTTGGTGAAGATTTGAAATTGAAATATATGTTTTAGGATTAGAGACCTATATAATAAAAGACTAACTTTTAAGTTTATGGACTAAAATGCAAATTTTTCTAAACATTTAGGGTCAAAAATAGAAATTTTCAAAAGTTCAAGTACTAAAGTGTAAATATATTTTCTTCCTAATTTTTGGGGCGTTACAATACTATCCCAAAAAGATCAGATACAAACTTTATCTATAAAGGAGACATACTAGTGTGAGACTTGTTTCATGCTAGAAAAATCTACCTCCCCACAAATTTCTCTAACACGTTATGGGCACGTATGGTTGCCATTTCTCAACCTATCAGGTTTAGCCCATATTGAATCATGGGCCCACATATTATGCCGAATTGTATATGTTTTGATTGCTGAATACACAAAGTTTGTATCTCTTAGATTTGTTGTTTGGTTACCCTTGTTAATGACATCAATCCATATAAATAATGTACAGTTGCCTATGTGCCCTTTTTGATCTATTGCAAGTAACGGTTAAAGTCTTAAACTTAACATGCATTTTTTTTAAGGTCGAAGCCGAATATATTCTTATGGTAAGCTAAACATGAAATGAAAATCTTAGACAACATGACTCATATGCTAATAATTTTTTTGGCTGAAAGGAAATTGTTTGAAAATTTATATTTTTTACGAAGAAAATAATGAACACTTGCTACAAAAGTTGGTGGTTTTTAACAATTCAACCTCCAGATTCTATTGAGGACTCACCTATTATGATTTAGATTTTGTACTTAGTGTAAATATCATTGCTACCATTGACAAAAAACAAACACAAGCAAAACTAGAGTGGTGCGTTGTCATATTTGAGCTTGTTCTCGTAATGCAATATTGTGCATCTTTAATTTCTTGATCTTGGCTTGGTACGTTGCCTTTAATAGTAAATTCTCATCGTCCTCAAGTCGAGAGTCATCTCCTTTTTTCTTTAAAGTCACAATTTTCTTGAATAGGCTCTAAATAATGTTCTTGGCATGTCGCACATGGGGGGATCAAACCATTCTTTAAGACCACAGTCCTCCATCTAAAAGACATGTAAATGGTAATATTAGTGGCATTAATTAGCATGAACAAATAATAAGCATTAGAAGGAATATACTCACTCTGTAGCGTGGACAAGGATGATATCGGAGTCTGGGGTCCTCATTTTTCCAAAACGTTTTAAACTCCATTTCTAGACCTCATAAGCAAAGCTTTGCTAGAACTTTTTGCCATAATGCCACACGAAATTACCAGTTGACGTCGATCCACACTAAGACATTTTACGATATATTCTTATTGGGACTATGAGGTTGAAGAATTTTGTCTGTGTTAAATATTGTGCTACAATTGATAAAGAGGAAACTAGTACTCACTGAAGTTGTACATCCAAATATCTGAATTTTTTTAAGTAGAATTGTTTTGGATTGGCTATATTTGAATTTTTCTGATATTGAATTCATTTGGAGTTATTAAACTTTCATTTCTCTGTAGGTTTTTCACATTGTAAAGGTAGATGGGTGATTTTGTTGTATCAATATATCGGTATTTTGCATGAAATCCAATAGTTTGTCTGCTTGTGCATTATTGTGGTGTGTATTGTCTATTCAGATGTCAATAACAGCGTGTGCTGTGTTATCCATCAGAATGTTACCAACCTAAAAACACAACAACAAAAAAATAGATCAATTAAGTAGTGTTCTGTGCCATCTTTGTCAATTCAAAATTTTAACACACGAACAATTAATCATATTACGAGAATTAGCTATTGCAGCCCATAATGCTATATCAGAAATTAAGCACATGACATGCAACTTACTATTTTTTCGAAGGATTCTGAAAAATAAATTAAGTGCTGGCAAGAAAAACTCATAGCACCAAAACCATAAAGAACCAGACCACCAATAGTAAAACACAAGCCACAATATTGTGACCTTACTTTGACAAACACCCAAATCAATTCTTATATATTCATTTATGAAATCGAGCATCAAATTAGGGTTTATAACAAAAGAGGCAAATCTGAAACTTAATCAATATTAGATAATAGTGAATCCATGTAATTACATTTGAGTAAAATGGTATCCTCAAATCCCAAGACCCAGAAATCAACAGCCGCTCAAAGAAGAGAGTCAGGTCTTGTTGTAACAAAGAAAAAAAATATAAAATACCACGGGTTGTTAAAACATTCAGAAGTAAAAAATAATTGAGTCGGATCTTTACTTTTAATATTTGCACACCTATATGCTTCTTAGGAATTGTTGCCCAAGTTGCTGGAATTGAGTTTCGAGATGTTCCTTTTACAAGGATTTCCGCCATGTTCTGCGTATGTAGAGAGGCGCGAAATCAAGGATTTCATTCCCCCCAAAATTTTGGCGGATTTCACAAAGCGCGACAATCTCTACAGTTTGAGGAGAATTTGGAAAAGTTGTTGCCATCCTTGGGGACAAAATGGTACTTAAGAGATGGGATTCCGAATTCGGGGGGTGGTGGCGAATTAGATCTGGACGTTAGGAGCAGGGCAGAGAGGTTTTGGCAAGGAGACCCGATTTTCAGTCTTTAGCAACCAAACAGGCCAAGTTCACTGTTTAGCCCTGTTTATTTGCATATTATGAGCCTAATAAGGGTAACCATACGTGCCCTATATCTCTATGCCTTACAAGTTACAACCCAGATCCCAAACAACACTGTTCACACCTATATTGAGATAAAGGTGGTTAACATGAGATTCATACCGTGTTTGTTTCGAAAAATCATACTAACACGACGAAATTTTGGAGGATGCAAAAAACGTTGTGAGATGCGCCCAAAGTGAAATAAGTGAAATGGTACGATATTCGTATGCACTATTGCGTAAATTATTTTCAAAAATTAGGAAAACAAAATGATGTCTTCTGATTCCTTCCACAAGTGGTTCCAGTTTCGACGAATCACATAATACCATCCATGTGCATGATTAGAGGGCGTATACTTTTTATGTGAGGTAATGATTATTTTTATAAATAAGTTATTCTTATCATGAATTTAGCACTACAATTGCACATGTAGACATATTCTCTCTCTGAAGCATAAATGATTGAGGGAGAATCGTGTTATAACGATTTTGTACTTTGTTTAGTAACCTTGTACCAATAATCCACAACATACCTCAACTACCGCCCACAACAACTAAAATAATTAATATTTCACCGGACATAAGTGCTAGTACAAAAATCCCCTGGGCCTCATACTTGTTAGAGTTGGGCCTCATACTTGTTAGAGTAGTGTGCCTGAACATTTCACCCGCACGACGCATATGAAAAATAACCATTACACCGCATAAAAGGCCCCACGCCCTAAAGTCATGCGCGTGGATGGTATTATGCGATTCGTTGAATTGAGAATCACTTGTAGTGAGAATGAATGAGAAGACATCATAACGATCTCGTAATTTGCAAAAATAATTTACGCAATATTGCATACAAATCTTGTAACATACAGTTCATTTATTTCTACTCTGGGCACGTCTTACGACGTTCTTTGTCTCCAAAATTTTGGCATGTGCTAATATGGTTTCTCGAAGCACACGATATGAATCTTTTGCTACTCGTCATTGTCCAAGTACTCGTGTAAAAAAATGTTGCTTGAAATCTTTGGTATAAATCATAAGGATATAGTAAATTTGTGGGGAGATAGATTTTTATAGCTTGAAACAAGTCTCAGGCTAATAGATATAAAAGTTTGTGTCGGTTTTCTGTGTTTATCCTTTTCATATAACAGTTTACTACTAGTCCAATAGTCATGGCCATATCATACAATTTTAATTTATTTATAAAAAAAAATACACTGATATGTGAAGCCAAATTCTCTTTACCCATGTGGCCTTGCTCCTCCAGAACACAATTTTGAGTATTCTGTGGGCTCTTTCATCATTAAGAGGAAAGTTGCTGGGTACTTTTTTCCCCTCAGAAAACAACAAACAACCTACCCAAAAATTTGTCCAATAGGGGTAAACCCGTCATTTCCTCACACTCTATCATCTAAAATCCATCAATCACTTACCCCCACCCAAATTCAATCTTCTCATCAAACCCTAACCAGATCCCCAAATTCCATGAAACGCGCCCTCACCGACGCCGAAGATGAATCCAACAAGAAGATCAAGCACGATGAAGTAGAAGAACTGATCTCGAGCGATTCCGTACTGCTCGACGAGAATCTACTCTACGAGGTCCTCCGCCGCGTCGACGACGGGCGCACTTTAGCCACCGCGGCCTGCGTCAGCCGCCAGTGGCACCGCACGGCCCTCGACGAGCGGATCTGGGAGATCATCTGCACCAAACACTACCACCGCAGCCCGATCCAGCTCCGTGCCGTCGTGTTGGCCCTCGGAGGATTCCGGCGGCTCTACTCTAGTCACCTGTGGCCGCTCCTACAGCCGGCTTCCTCCTCGTCTACGGCGGCGGCGGCGGCTCCGACTTGGCCGTGTCTTCCGGTGCCGGCGCCGGTGAGGGCGAGGAACCCTAACGCGCGGTGGGGGAAGGACGAGATGAATCTGTCGCTGTCGTTGCTGTCGATCAAGTACTTTGAGAAGATGAGCAGGAGCAGCAAATAACTGTGTTGGTGAAATCTGTTGAGTTGGTTTTTATGTAATTTGTTGAAGTGTGTTTATTTTTGTGTGTTGTAATTTTGTAATAATATATATATAAGTTATTAGCGTTTGTGATGTTACTGTAATTAGTTAAATTTCATTTGGTCTTTTAGTACTACGTTATTTTGAAAATTAAGAATATTATCATGGTTGAAACTTGGAACTGTCTTTGGTAGAAGAGATAACCATTGACATAATAACATACAGATATCAATTATTGTATGGAATAAACACTCTCAAATCAAAGTATCCTACTTGGTTATATCGAAATAAAAGTACTTTCTTTGATGGCAATGGCATTGTTTGTCCAGCTATGATCCTAGTTCCAGCTCCTTCATGAGTGAGGATCTCTAGGAGCAAAGCATGCTTCCACCGACCATCTATTAATGCTTATTCACTTTTCCCATCAATGCCATAGCCACAAGTTCCATGGTCAATGAGTTTGTGGCGCCAACACTGGCGAAGGTGTTTAGCTTGATGTTGACATTGTTCAGTCAACCAAGATATTGATTGATCTCAGGACAACCACCTCCATGTCAAAAATATAATGTGAAGGCTGAAAAGAAGCAGAATGTATCCTCAATGAACCAAAGGAATTCAACTCTGAATTCAACCTCAATCGCTTCCGAATAATGTTGAAAGTTCTTGGCCGCCAAGGAATGCCAGAAAAGTTCCTACAGTTTTGGCGACATTTTTTGGAGCTAAAACAGCGTGGAAATAAGTTTGAGAAGCGATTTGAGAGTGAGAGAAGGAATCGATGAGGTGACAAATTCTCAAAGCTCTATAGCAGAAAAGTCTCCAACATTCTACAAAACCGACGATGGAGCAGAGCTGCTGAAATTTTGCCCACGGAGAATCGCCAATTATTGCGATGAAGTCTACCAGATTGTCGAGTCTGATTCCACTCTCGATTAATCAGAGAAGGGGAACCGGTTATTCGTCATAGGTCTGGTTGTTGTATGAGTTATGTTTCTTTTCTCTATTTTTTTTTTTTAGTTTTGGTTGTTGTTTGAGTAGGGGTTTAAAATAAATTTTGTTTGTGTTTTTGCTAAATTTATTTAGTTTTGCGGTTTTTTGGTTTTTGATTTTTTGCAAAGATTAGAAAAGACAATTTCTATCCCTGTATAAACACGTAATTACACACAAAGGAGTGCAAGTACTGAATATTTATAACTTGAAGGTGCAATGAGTCAAAAATTAACAATTTAAAAGCGCATAATGTATGTACGTAGCCTAATTAAGTGATCATATGTATTCTTAGAGAATGCGAACCACAATTACGGATAAGATCCGCGCCTTCAAACTTCAGGTATAACATAAAAAAGGCAAGTTTTTTTTTTTTTTTTTTTGTTTTCTAACATAAAGAAGCGATGTTTAATTATCATCAATTAGCGATGGGACATTACCTAGACAAGATCATAATAACCGGTAGCTTTTATTCAGATAATTATTAATTAATAACCAGTAGCTTTTTCACTATGAAATGTCATTATCAAATAAAGTTTTTTTTTGACACACATTATCAAAGAAAGGTTGAACGTCGAAAGTATATTTATTATATCGTACGTTAGGCCCCAAATATACCTTATGCACACTGGCCTAATTATATCATCTGTATATTTCCCAGACAAAGCCTGGGGATTTGGGTTATAGTCTTTAAAGTCATCTCAAAACAACATTACATTAGTAAACCATTATAATTCCATGAAGGGTTGATTAATCAATTAATTACAAAATGTACTATATAGATGCTCGGGAAATCAATAGGCCAGTAATCTGTAATCATTAATGAACTTGTGAGTTTTCTCTAAATGTTATATATGTTACGTTTTTAGCCATATCAATTGATTTAAGATGCATTTCCATTTAAAATTGTGCTTTAATAATATTTCATGTAACATAAGATTATATTAATGCTATTAGGACAAATCTGTATATTAAAGTGTTTAAAATACAGGATTCGTTTCATATTGTGTTTTTATTTCATAATTGGACTATTAATAAAATCACGGAAGTGATCTGAAGGTTTATCGAGTGTAGTTTATCTTGATTTGTGAACATGTATAAAGGTTGATTGATGAAAGAAGACCCGCCTTGAAAGGGAAGTAAATGCAGAATTATTTGGACGGCATAAAGCCTAGGGTTAGAATTTAATTAACTATTGTTAGAAATAATTGAAGGAGCCTAAATATCATATCCTTCGAGCAATTAGCGCACACAGAAAATATTTGATCATAGTAAACGACATTAATTAGACTAATGGTGTACTTGTTTAGGACAAATTAAAAGGCTATGCAAATGATTTGGTCACATGGCTGAGACAAACATATTTTCTTCTGACATTCATCATTCGGTCCTCGGTCACATACAATATAGTACTATAACACGAAAAAGTATTTCCAAGAAATAATAATTCAGCACTCCTTTTATTCTACCATACGACACAAATGATAGCATTACACTTCCCCGAGATTGAATATCATTCAAAAATCAAATGCAAAAGCTTCAAGTATAAATTAGTAGGAGTGGTAGCTTCGGAAGAACCTCAACGTTCTAAATTAGGGTTCTTTTTTTTTTTTTTTTTTTCAATCAACTTGATTAAGAAGCAATAAATCCCACAATTTGTTTTGTTTTTGTTTCAGATAAAAAGGCCATGAAAATATTAGATCGGTTTCGCAAGATCATAATGCGGTTCCTTTTCCCTATCACTACTCGAGGTGGAAGCTCAACGACGGGACATGCAGTGGCGGCGGCAACGAGGCGGAGGTCGTGTGACCGTGTGGTTGAGACACCGAAGATTTCATGTAGTTCGTGTAATTACTATTCCTCCAATGCACACTATAATGAAGCAATTGCCGATTGTATTGAGTTCTTTAATAAGTCGTCTCAAGATAGTGAGTTTAGTGGAAGAAAATCGGATGTTATTACATTTTGATACTGTTTATTACATTAGCTTGCTATATTATATTTATGCGTGCATATATACATGTTAATTTAACTTCGGGGCGGATTAGTAAAATGGTATATATGTTATATATTATATTGTTCATTATAATTACATGCATACATGAATATGAATACATACACATTCTGCTTCTTTTTTTTTTTTGATCAACACATTCTGCTTTTCTTTGTTGTGTAAGTTGGTAGCAACACGTAGAGATGAAGCTCTTTCTTCCCAGATGAATATAAGTTCTCATATATCTATCCTCAGAAAAATTTATTTCAATCAGATAGGATAGTAATTAGCAATTCTAGTTGTCTTATTGATAACTAAGTTCCGGACTATAAATAATATATAACTAATCAATTTATAGAAATTCAATGCTAGTAAAGGTACAAGGCATACACAAATTATTCTACAAGCAAATTGATGCAAGAATTAACAGTGGAAGCAAATTTGGTTTAGTAGATTCTTAGCCAAACTAACACGTGAGACTGATTCTAAGTCCGGTAACGCAAGTAACTTTGTAAAGAATTATATATATTGGTACTTATTATTAGTTAACACACAAATATATTGGTAAACTTCTGTATTGTATACGCGCAGGAATCATGGCTTACATGTTGATTTGAGTCTATGATTCGTCCGCTTATCAAACAGTGTGTAATCTTTTTCGTAATTTTCGACGAGTTGTAACAGTCCAGAACTTGAAAATCACTTTTGTGTATCAATTTCATCAAAGCAAGACAAAATGGTATTTTGACACAAATGTAAATACTATGACACAATGTAAATAAACATATTATGAGCGGCGGCATATTATGACACAAATGTACCATATTATGAGCAAACAGTATGGTTTGACCATATCAATGTAAATAAGACTCATCGTATATACACCACTACGTCAAAGCATATATACAATTGTTGAAAAGTCAGCTTTGTTCAGCTACAATTTTACCGACACTTTCCCTCGTGTTTCATGATCCGATAAAGGCAGCTACTAGATGGTAATGGTTGTAAATGGACATCTCACCCTTCTCTTGCTTGGTTATAAACAACATGAAGAAGCAATGAAGAAAAAGAGAGAGAGAGAGAGAGAGAGAGTGAGAGAGAGAGAGAGAGAGAGATGTAACAACAAGATAGAACAAAAAAGTTACAGATAAAAGAAAAAGCGAGAAAAAAAGCCGTTGCGCAAATCGTAAGATTTTCGAGGGTTAATTTTTTGTAATAATCGAGTGTGAGAGTTGCTCCTCCTATTGTAATTCGTTCTATTGTTGAATGAATAATTTTCCAATCCCAACAAGTGGTATCTCATGAGCTCCGGGTTACGTTTCCTAAATTCTCCGTAATTTTTCGTTCGAAATTTGTTGTTCCGAAACTATGATTTGTTATCACGGTTACGAAGCTCTTGTTGCTTAGATTCTGAAAATATAGTTTTTGAAGGATTTCGATCACTAGAGAGTGGAGTTCGAGGCCGACCCGATTTGACTAAAAAATTAATAGTCCCAAAATCATGCTTTGTTACTACCGTTGTGAAGCTCGTGTTGCGAGGATCCCGAATACATATTTTTCAAAATTTTCGATCGCCGGACAACGTCGTTTCACGCTGATCGAGTTAACGGCGAGTTAACTCGGCTCCAACTCAAAGAGACGGGTCAAGAAGAAGATATCCGACCTGGATCCGACCAGCCCAGATTTTATTCCGGTCAACTATTGGTCAGACCGGTCAATGCTGTCAAAATCGGATTTAATCTAGTTCAGTTCCTTCCAACTTGTTTCGATTCGATTCAACTCATTTTTTGTCGGTTTTTAACAAGGTCATAACAGTTTTGAAGGTTTTCGACCGTTCCGAATCCAACTGTGTGCTCCGTTTGCCCATACTCTGCTTCGAAATTGCAGTTCAAGCAAACTTTTCATGGAAACTATGTTGAAAAGCGGTGATGCGATGGCCACCATCTTTGATGAGGTGGCTTAGTTCGTAAGAAGAGGTATACCTTTCTCCGTTGTGACGTTGGAGAAAGAGAACGAAGAAGTACAAAGATTAAATCCTCTATAGTGTTTTTCATTCTTTTTTTTGAGTCGAGAAAAGAGAATGATGGTGTACGAAGAATAATTATATGGCCACGATTGTGTCTTCTTCTCAATGGATTTTCGGAGAAAGATATAGGTGTTGTGTTTGCCTTCCTTCAGAGTTATTCGAAGAAAGAAGGTGTATACGAAGATACTATATATCTATGTGTTTGTTTGCCTTTTCTTCAGGGGCTTTTGAAGAAATACCGAGTATACGGAGATGCGGAATATCTCTACGATTGTTTGACTTTCTTCATTGGATTTCGGAGAAGGATAAGTTTTGAACAAGAGGGAGCGTTCGCCCTACGTGGAAAGTCATTCGAGGAATGATCCTGGCAAGCGATAAATCGTGTTCCTTTTTTTAAAAAAAAAAATAATAAATAATAGAATGTGGCTCAAGGAGGAGATTATTGAAAAGTCGGCTTTGTCCAGCCACAACGTTTTCGACACTTCCCCTCATGTTTCATGATCCGACAAAGGCAGCTACTATGGTAATGGTTGTAAATGGACATCTCACCCTTCTCTTGCTTGGCTATAAATAACATGAAGAAACAATGGAGAAAAACAAAGAGAGAGAGAGAGAGAGAGAGAGAGAGAGAGAGAGAGAGAGAGAGAGAGAGAGAGAGAGAGAGAGAGAGAGAGAGAGAGAGAGAGAGAGAGAGAGAGAGAGAGAGAGAGAGAGAGAGAGAGAGAGAGAGAGAGAGAGAGAGAGAAATGTAACAACATGATAGAACAAAAAAGTTATAGAGAAAAGAAAAAGAGAGAAAAAAAGTCGTTGCGCAAATCGTGAGAGTTTTGAGGGTTGGTTATTTGTAATAGTCGAGTGTGAGAGTTGCTCCTCCTATTGTAATTCCTTCTAATGTTGAATGAAGAATTTTCCAATCCCAACAAGTGGTATCATGAGCTCGAGGTTACGTTTCCTGAATTCTCTATAATTTTTCGTTCGAGATTTTTCGTTCTGAAACTGTGATTTGGTATCACGGTTACGAAGCTCTTGTTGCGTAGATTTCGAAAATAGAGTTTTCGAAGGATTTCGATCGCTGGAGAGTGGCATTCGAGGCCGACCCGATTCGACTAAAAAGTTAATAGTCCCGAAATCATGCTTTGTTACTAGCGTTGTGACTCTCGTGTTGCGAGGATCCCGAATATGAATTTTTCGGTCGCCAGAAAGCATCGTTTCACACTAACCGAGTTAACGACGAGTTAACTCGACTCCAACTCAAAGAGACGGGTCAAGAAGAAGAGATCCAACCTGGATCCGACCAGCCCATATTCTGATCTAGTCAACTGTTGGTCAGACCAGTCAATGCTGTCAAAATCGAATTTGGTCCGGTTAAGTTTCTTCCAACTTGTTTCGGTCCGGTTCAACTCAATTTTTGAAAAGCGGTGATGCGATGGCCACCATCTTTGATGAGATGGCTTAGTTCGTAAGAAGAGGTATACCTTTCTTCGTTGTGACGTTGGAGAAAGAGAACAAAGAAGTACATAGATTAAATTCTCTATGGTATTTTACATTCTTTTTGTTGAGTCGAGAAAAGAGAATGATGGTGTACGGAGAATAATTATATCTCCACGATTGTGTTTTGTTCTCAATGGGTTTTTGGAGAAAGAGATAGGTGTTGTGTTTGCCTTTCTTCAGTGTTATTCGAAGAAAGAAGGTGTATACAGAGATACTGTATATCTCTAATCTCTGTGTTTGTTTGCCTTTTCTTCAGGGGCATTTGAAGAAATACCGAGTATACGGAGATACGGATATCTCCACGTTTGTTTGCCTTTCTTCATGGTATTTCAGAGAAAGAGAAGTTTTGAACAAGAGGGAGTGTTCGCCCCTACGTGGAAAGTCATTCGAGGAATGATCCTGGCGAGCGATAAACTGTGTTCTTCTTTTTTGAAAAGAGAAGAAATAATAGAGTAAATTATGGTTGAGGCTGGAGGAGTAGATTGTTGAAAAGTCAGCTTTGTCTAGCCACAACTTCACCGACACTTCCCCTCGTGTTTCATGATCCGACAAAGGCAGCTACTACATGGTGATGGTTGTAAATGGACATCTCACCCTTGTATTGCTTGGCTATAAACAACATGAAGAAGCAATGAAGAAAAACACACACACACACACAGAGAGAGAGAGAGAGAGAGAGAGAGAGAGAGAGAGAGAAATGTAACAACAAGATAGAACACAAAAGTTACAGAGAAAAGAAAAAGAGAGAAAAAAGCCGTTGCGCAAATCGTGAGAGCTTCGAGGTTGATTTTTTGTAATAGTCGAGTGTGAGAGTTGTTCCTCCTATTGTAATTCGCTCTAGCGTTGAATGAAGAATTTTTCAACTCCAACAGAAATGTATATATAAACAATAAATGTTGATCAACACGACATGTTAAATATACGGCTTTGGATCTTCTCCTACATAATTGTGCTACATCTCCTCCTGCACCATTTGCATGAATGCGATGTGGAAGCAAATTAAGATTCTTTTATTCCATGTTTGGTTTAAATTAAAAGAATTATATAAGCAACTTACTCTTTCCAAACTTAAACAATACTTCATTTTCTTGCTCATCAAAAAAAAAATCATTTTCTTAATTGTTGCTGATTCTCTACAAATTAGAAGAGATTTAAGCTCTTAAAACTGTTTTATATAAAGAGGGATTTGTTTTAATTACCGTAACTTAAGGGATTTGGGGCTTTGTGTTTTGCTAAAAATAAATTATATTCTTTATTTTAAACTTAATTTATCCGAGAAGGACTGAATATTTATGACTCACCAAACATACATAGAGATTTTAAATTGGATTAAATTTCATATTATACAAAACTCTTACTACCCAATCAAAATTCAAAATCTCATTAAAGTTTTCTACTAATTAATTAATCTACTTACTCAATAATTGGTAACAAATGTAAAAGAAAAAACTAGAAATATATTTTGACAATCTCTCTCTCTCTCTCTATATATATATATATACTCCATATAATATATTCTTTCTAATATCAATTTGAATTCTACTTATTTTTTATACAATATTCTTTTGAGATGCCTTTTTCTATAATATTGTTTGCTTATATTATGCGTACCTTCACTTTGTTGAATTCTTTAAATTAAATTTGTTTTAAAGAAAACAGTTTTGGAAGCTAAAATATCTTCCAAATTCCAATTAGTAGAAAATCAACAACAATTAAGAAAATAAAATATTTGTTTGGAAGTAATTAAATATGTCTAAGTTTGGTAAGATAAGATGTCACCTATAATTCTTTTAATTCAAAACAAACATTGAATTAAGAAATCTTAAAATTTGTGCACATGACATTCATCCAAGTGATGTAGGAGGAGATGTAACACAATTATGTAGGAGAGGATCCAATACTTCTGAGGACAATTTAAATTCCATGATTACACAAAATTCAAATGGTTGTCTTTGTCAAAGGATGATCTTTCCTATTTTGTGTCGCACTCTATACCCAAAAATTGTGCTTTCATCACGACAGAATGAAACAAGTCAAAAGATTCTTCCTAGAAAACCATGGAGAGGTAAGCTAGTGGTTATTAAATAATCATGCGACATTATTGATACATTGTGTTGATATATCGAACAACATAAATAACACCAAATCAGTTGACAGAAAGTATTTGAGATGTGGTTCATGCCATATAGACTTCAGAATTTCCTCTCTTCTTCGAAAAAATTCTTCCAAGAAATGGAATGAGTGACTTCTTTTTCTTCTTCTTAATAGAAGGCTGCCTATGGAGCACAGCCTCACTAGGTGGTGGGGGAACTGGTGGCATAACGAATCGATCCCCCAAAGGAGGATTCACAAATGTCACGTATTTCTTCTTCTGAGTTTCATTTCTTTGATTACTAGGGTTTGTCGTTGTCTCCTTCTTCACTTGTTCGATTGGTTCTGTCGAGTCTTCAACGAATTTAAGGTCTTCTATCTCGAGATCTAACACAATGTGCCTACTTGATCCACTAGTTTTTACGATATGAAGTTCCCTTTTGGTTTGTTCGAGCTCCCGTTGTAACGAAGAGAGGCATAGAGCCAGATTCATGCTCTCTTCGCGCGACTTTTGTAGGCTATGCATTGTATCCTCTAGTTCAATTGTCACAGCTTCATGATTCATGACCAATTCATTCCTCCCCCTGTGCATCTGTTTGGTAATCAGTAAATAAGCGTCCAAAAAGAAAAAAAATTGATTGATTGGAAACACCTAAAAGTAAACTTAACAGAGCTATTTGTTACAAAGCAATAAAGCATGTAGGTTAATAATAGGTATTTACAAGCCATATATTTAAACTGTTTTATATATTTAACCAACTAACTTTTTTTGATCAGGCGAAGGAAACTAAATTAATGGAAACTATATTACCAGCCATGGTATTTACATATTTTATGGTTTACTTTTGCATAAAGTTTGGCATCTCTGTGCAACAAGCAAAGTACTCTATTTTAGTTCGCGAGAGAACTAAATATATTTTTTTGTTACGGTCTCTTGCTGTCAAATTTTTTTTTTTTTTGGGACAAAACTGAACTTAAAAGCATGGGTTCGATCACATATTCTCTTTGGTAAAATGATGCGTCATTCTTCAGACCGATTCTAAATTTATGTCATGTGTACTAACTCTAACATAGTATGTAAATACATATTCATTATATGTTCATATCACTCACTACGGCGTGCATTAAGTTCTGATTACACATTAGCTACATGTAGCGTTGGAATATACTCTTTTCACTTTGTCACAATTTGCATGTGAATGGAAAAGCAACCAAGCACATGAAATGTAAGTTTCTTGATTTAAGCTGATTACCTCTTTGAGTTTGTTGGCATAAACCTCACTGGCAAGAACTCTTTCTCCAAACAAGGTAACGGCTTCTTTTACCGATCGAAAAGGCGCACTGGTGTCGATTTCCGCCTTACTCATAATCGTTGTAACTCCACCACCTTCCATTTTCAGCTAGTGACTCAGATTAATAATATAACTAATTTTTGTAGCTAATTTTAGAAAAATGCATGGAAAAATTAACAAAATAAATAACTAAAAACTGAATCAATTTAGTAATGTGTGTATGATGATTGTTGCAATTATGAGTGGAGTGAAATTGGTTTAGTAGGAAAGGAGATGGGGTTCGTTTCTTCGCGTCCACTTCACTGAAATTCTGTTGCTAACCAGTTAAATATTTTGATTCAAGAACAAGTTGTATACTTGTATATGTGATGTGGGCTTCTTCTTTTCCTTTTTTTTCCTTCTTGGTTTTGTATTTATTTCAGGGCCCATTTTTTATGGGGGCTTGATAACAAAGTAACGTATGAATTATGATCGAATTTTCAAGTAAGATTGCAAGATGAGCTATGTATATATGTTTTGAAAACAGATCATGTAAAAGTTTGAATAAGAAATAGGTAATGTTTAGATTTGACTAAGCTCTTAAAGTATTTCGTAATTTGATAATTAAAAATAAAATTGTAAAAACATTTTCAAAGCGGGGCAGAGGGTGTTTTAGAAATATTCTACGGCCACAAAAATTGTAAAAGTTACATTTAAATTTACTTAAAAAATAACTAATTCAAGGTTTAGTTTACATGTCAATTTCTAGATAGTGGTCAATTTTTAGCTTAGAAATGCGATTGTAAGACATTAGCTTGTGAACCAGAAATTTATTAGATTTAAAGCGAATCTCAACTTTTATTAGAGTTTAGAAACACTAACTTAGTTTTAAAATCATGAACATTGATATAAACGTTTATGTTTGTAATTAAGAAAAAAGATAAGTGCTTTTTTTGTGTATTAAATTAAAATATCATGATTTTTCATATGGATTTTGTGTCACTTCTATGCAAAATCTTAGATGAGTTTATACTATATATTTAAAATAAGTTGATCGGTTTTCCATTTTTTTTTTGGATCGGTTTTCCATTTTGATTGAACGACATTTCTCCGAAATCCGAATATGCCCCGAGCAACGCGAGTTAATTAAATGAATATATTTAAGTAAAGCATATCAATTCGGCTTCCCCTACAAAAAGAAACAAGGTAAACTATGTTTGTTATTTCGACATCGTTTTCTCCGTCCAACTTGTCTGTAGAATATAATATCATCAAAAAAAGAAACTTGTCTGTATCTTACCAAAGTCTTGTCAACAAAAGCTTAGCTTGTAATAAAACATTATAAATCACAATATCAAAGGAATATCTCAATATCCACAAGTACAGTATACTTCTCTTATATGTATCATCATCATCATCATCAGAATTCGTAAGCATTTGAAAATGTCTTCAAATTTAACGGATTTAATGTGACACGGATTTTGTGAAGAAAATCCGTCGAATTTGTCTAAATAGATTTTATATAGAAGAATGAATTGACACGAAGAATCAAGTAAACTTGATGTACAATTTAGTAAACTACTGAAACTTTCAAATAACTACTAAATCTAGTAATATTAAGAGATTATTGCGACAAGCCCTTGAGGCTTGAACTAGATTTACAAAGTGCCATTTGAACTAATAGCAAATAATTGAAAACACCACATTCTGGCCTCAACTATTAAAACCCTCTCCCCAACTAAATTCAACCGTCGAAAATAATAATAAAAAAAATCCAACAACATAAGAAAAACCTTGGAGGCATGTTTCTTTCCCTTTTCGTTTTTTGGTATAGTTTAAGAGGTACTTGATGTTAGGGGGAATTGCAAAAATCTAATTTAACTAGGAGTAGTACAAATCTAGTTTCCTAAGGGTTGCAGGATTTGTGTAATTTTATAATTAAGAGTGTGCCCTTACTATATACATAGCCCAAATTATATATTATTATATTTTATTATTTCTTAGGGCATGTTTCTTTCATTCTTTTTTTTATTTTTTCTATTTCTTTTCGGTTTTTTTTTTTTTTTTTGTAGTTCAAGAGATAGTTAATGTTAGGATTGTGTAATCTTGATTATTAGAAACCTAATTTAACTAGGAATTCTACAGATCCAGTAATTTCCTAAGAATTGTAGGATTCGTACTACAGTTATAATTAGGAGAAATTATCAGACTTTATATATAATAATTGTATTTACACTATTTATGCGTTTAAAGTTTTAGTAGTTTCTTTTCCCGCAGTATATAAATTCATCTTGTTTTCTTGACTCAACTAATTTTAACAGACTTTTTCAAACTTCCCCTCACGAGTAAAAAAGCATTCACAAATTTCTCCTGCCTCTCACCATTACTCCACCAACTCCTTCCTCTTACAACTTTATAATAAATCTCACCCACAATATATATAATCCGCAACAATGCCGGTCAACGCTACGCTACCAGCCGTCCGATCATTCTACCCCACGCGATCACCCAGAGTGGCCCCCCACCAACGGCCTAGATTTGTCATGACAGTCCGATCAAAAACCAAGTCACCAGCTTCGATCCTGACCAAGTTGCAGAAAGACTGTGCTACCCCTTTACCCGTTTTGCGCCACGTGGCGGATGCAATGGCTGCCGATATGCGGGCCGGGCTGGAAGTTGATGGTGGCAGTGATCTTAAGATGATCCTTAGCTATGTTGATGCTCTGCCGACAGGGTATGTTTTTTTAATTTTTTTTTAATCTTAGCTTACTTTAAATTTTAAATAATATTCTTTATAATGTAATATGTTATAATTCTTTAAAGTTTGTTCAACTATTTAAGGATTATAGAGTATGGTTTGTAGTTTGTAGTGCTTGAAATTTCCAAATCATGTTACTGTTTGGTTATAAATTGGAATTGAGGTTACGAATTATGATCTCTAATCGGCAGGGACTATTCTATACGGTCGATACCATGTTGGTTGACTGTCGCTTGACTCTCAGTTTTTAGTACATTATTGTCGTTAATTAAATTCGAGTACATCATGAATTTCATGTTGCTTCTGTATATTATTTCTTTGGGGGTTGTTAATGGAGTGATTTTACTGAGATTTGAGGAGTCAGTACTAGTCCATCATGCTAAATCACAGCATGTATAGTTCTTCGAGCCGAATTGATCTTGTAAAAACATCTAATACAGATCGTCTAGTGTACCAATTCCCAATTTTAGTCCAATTGAATGATCAGTGGCTAGCAATATGTCTTCTCTTTACAAATATGTTAAAGTTTGATATTCTTGAAATTAGCAACGTATAGTACGATTCAAAAGCATATCGCATTATGAAAAAAAAAAAAAAAAAAAGAAGAAGAAGAAGATGAAGGTGCAACAACAGTTTGTGTTTCAGTTGCCTTTGACTTGATAATCCTGTGAAAATATATGATGGAGGACTAAAAATGATATCAAGATTTGATCTTTCGCAATATGCATTATTGATTTGATTTGCGAGTTAAGATTGAGGTTGACATCTATTGTTGGTTTCTTTTAGAAATGAGAAGGGTTTGTTTTATGCTCTGGATCTTGGTGGTACGAATTTTCGAGTACTAAGAGTTCAATTAGGAGGAAAAGATGAACGCGTGATCGCTACAGAATTCGAGCAAGTTCCCATCCCATCCGAATTAATGAAGAGCACATCTGAGGTTGTTGCGATAATCTCTTGGTTCATTGTTGTCCAAATTATCAGTCATACATATTAACTGATTTACATGGGGTGTTGGTGTTTTTACAGGAGCTTTTTGATTTCATTGCTTCTGGCCTATCAAAATTTGCTCAAAAGGAATCTGGAACGTTCAATCTACCTCAAGGAAGGACAGGAGAGTTGGGATTAACCTTTTCTTTTCCAGTGAGGCAAACCTCGATTAACTCGGGCATCCTCATCAAATGGACCAAAGGATTTGCAGTCTCTGGAACGGTTAGTATTTTTATTATTCAATTGCTCGAATGGGCTGTTGAGTATAGTTCATTGCAAAATTTGTAGACATAAATTTTTAGCAATTTTCAGTATTGTAAGATGTTGCAATCTTTAGTAATATTATGCATTAAACTTATCACAGCCGGGGAAAGATGTCGTTGATTGCTTGAACAAAGCCATGGAGAGGCAGGGGTTAGATATGCGAGTATCCGCCCTGGTACGTTCTTTCTCATTATCGTACCTCTTCTTCAAAGAAGCAACAAAACAGTCATGAACTTTTTCCTCGTTATTCATCTACTTACGGTAATTGTATTTGGTTAAGCTAGGTCAATGATGCAGTGGGAACATTAGCCGGAGCCAGATACTGGGACGAGGATGTCATGGTTGCCGTTATTCTAGGAACTGGAACTAATGCTTGCTACGTTGAACGCGTGGATGCCATTGCTAAACTTCAACAACCAAATTCAAAATCTAGAACAACGGTTTGTAATACTATGGACTAGTCCAGTTCAATGTCATGATTATTTATTCTTGTGAGCTATTGTTTGATATGTGAATGGAATTTCAGATTGTGAGCACTGAGTGGGGTGCATTCTCAAATGGACTTCCATTGACGGAGTTCGACAGAAGAATGGATGCACAAAGCATCAATCCTGGCGAACAGGTCATTTTCTTTCACTTGAACATTATATCTTTTACATATTTGATTTCACTTTTCTGAGTTGGTTAAACTAAAAATGACTGATAATGGCATCAGATATTCGAGAAAACAATTTCTGGTATGTATCTTGGCGAGATTGTTAGACGAGTACTGGTCGAAATGGCTCAAGATGCTGGATTATTTGGCGATTCTGTTCCGGAAAAACTATTGATGCCGTTTTCTCTCAGGTAATCCATATTCTTCTTGTCTACATAGAATATTTGGACAACATCAAAGCTATCAAAGAACATTCGTCTTCAACCATTAGTCTTTTGGAAGGCTAGCATAATTGTACAGGCTTGCAAATGTTGGTGCCGAACTTCGTTCTAATACGTAATTTTTCTCTAAATTGCATCTGTAGGACACCAGATATATCCGCAATGCAAAATGACTCTTCCAAAGATCTTGAAGCCGTTGGATCAATCCTCTCTACTGTAGCTGGGGTAAATATCAATATTCTAGATTCATGACATGAAAATTTACATTTTTTTCTCGTCACAAGTGATTCATGATCGTTATCACACTAATGCTCACAAGAAGAAATAACACGACGTTTAAAGCATGTAATGCGTAATACCTCTCATTTCTCAAGAGAACCAACAACTGGCTATGATCTTAATGAACCTTTTTTTTTTCGAAATTAATATTAGGCCAATTCTAACTCGAGCACAAGGAAGATTGTAATAGATGTCTGTGACACTATTGCAAAACGTGGTGGACGGTTAGCAGGTGCAGGAATAGTCGGGATTCTCCAAAAGATGAACGAGGATTCTAACGGCCTCGTTTTGGGAAAGAGAACGGTCGTGGCAATGGACGGGGGCCTTTACGAGCATTATCCTCAGTACAAAATGTATCTCCAACATGCTGTCAAAGAGATTCTAGGATCGGAAGTGTCGAAGAATGTAGTGATAGAACACTCAAAGGATGGATCTGGCATTGGAGCTTCTCTTTTGGCTGCTACAAACTCTATGTATGGACATTGATGTCTTGAACCGGTTTCAGGAAACTCGTTGATTGTTATTTTTGTTGTCTTGGGTAGCTTGCGATTTTGTAACCACGTTAGTCGTTGATTCGGACTTCGGAGCCTTGCCGTATTCTTACTAGATGTCTGTTGAAATAGGTGAGTTAGAATGAAGTTGGATATGCTGGTGAGTTTGATTGTTTGAGCACTGTTAGTTCCATAATTTTGTACAGTAAGGTATCATTATTATTGAGTTCATTAGTTGGCTCTAAGCTGTATTTGGGAGCTAAGGACTTTGTGTATATAACATTCCTCCTTTGAATAATGGAACAACTACACTCTCATTGCAGTTCACGGACTATTTGAATAATTAGGAAATACTTATAAAACTTAAATATATAACAATTAGGTCTCCTGATTATGTAAATCATTTAATTGAATACTATACTTTTTAATATTGCTATAGCTCTTAAGTTTCTAAGGTGCTATCTTTGAATATATGTTTGAAGAGCGTGGTACAAAACAAAAGCCATTTTAGCATGTAATTATTGGGGGCCTATAAGATTGCAGTAACTCGTCCAGGACTTCAGGGTACCCCTTATATCGGGCCTATTTACTTATAGCCAAAATCTTGGATCACTTTAATTTCCAAATGTTTTATTGAGAAATATTTGGATTCTATTTGTCATTTCTCAAGTCACTGAAAGTTGAAACTAATTGTATTCTCCTCGTCAGATACAATAATAATTTTTCAATAATCACCTGAAATACTTTAAAACATATGTCAAAAACCAAAACTTTGACCTAAATGCGTGGTTCAACATATAAGTATATACTAAACGAAATTCTAGAATAAGTCTTAATTTTTTTTATTGCAAAATCACATGTTCAATTTGAGCCCAATCTTAAAAGTCTTGATAGTTTGTCAGATGCCACATATCAAGTAGACACGTTATTACCAACACCGGTACATGGACATGACAAGATTACGAGGCCATTAATTTTAAAAATAAATTCTTATTATTTGGTGTGTCTCACACATACACTTTACTTGAACATAACACGCCACTACATGAATGGACTTTTATGAGTGTAGATGTATCGTAATAACATGCCCTTTTATGATAATTTGTGCAACAAATAAAATTATAATAATTACACACACCCTGAAGTTTAAGTATAATTACACATACCTCTTCTCTAGTTTGAAAAATTACAATCACCTCCCTCCAATCGAAAGTTAAAAATAAACTTTCAAATTTAACCTTCGTCCGTTAATTGTTTTTAAAAGATCTGTGTGATGTAAATAAAGAGGTGTGTAGTGTGTACTCACAAAGTCTGTACAATTTTATTTAAAAGCAATCTTTGAATTTTAAAATAATTATTAAAATAGAAAATAAAATAATTTATTCAATTGTATAATTAATATTATGATTTTCTCTGAATTTTAAAAACAATGATTTTTAACTTGGAGTTGGAGGGAGGTGTTTTTAATTATACCAAGCCTCAGGGGGTGTGACTTGTGAGTTGTGACTGTAATTGTCCCTAATAAAGTTACACAGATACTTCTTATTAATATTTACTTACTAACGCTTTTCGACCTAAATACTAAAGAAAAATGCGACATACAGCCAGGTCTGACCTTTGACTTTCTTCTTACATTTGATTTCCCCTAAATTTTCAATACGAACACAATTTCAAGGGTTTTAACGTTTGGGATTTTCGTTTGCTGAATCGATTTGGCGAAAATGGTACAGATCCTTTACTCCTGCTCTTCTCGTAACTTTACTTTTCAATTTGATTCCACAATTTTAACTCTTTTCCATGGTGAATTTTGTAGATCCGATTCATATTATTACAGAATCGACAAGGGAAAACTCGTTTGGCAAAGTATTACATTCCTCTCGAGGAATCCGAGAAGCATAAGGTTGAGTTTGAGGTATATTCTTTTCTCCAAAAAATAAAAAAAATATCGACTTTTTTCTAAATTTTGTAGATCCGATAATTTTTTTTTTCTTTTCAGTTTTGAACAGTTTATAATAATGTAGAAGATTTTGTGCTTGTAGGTTCATCGGTTGGTTGTGAATAGGGATCCTAAATTCACCAACTTTGTGGAGGTCAGTAAATCAATTCTTGTTGTTTACTGTCTTTATCCAAAAATGTCGTAACATAAAGATTTACGGCTAGTCGTTAAAAGTTCAAGCTTGCGTAGAGAAACCGCATTTGTTGTATTTAATTGCCTTTCAGCTAAATGCCGATTCTCTTGACAAGTTTGATTCAATGTAGACGATTCTTTACTTTTCATTCCGTATTTTACTTGGTGTTTACAGAATTATCGTTTTCCTTTGTTGTAGTTCCGAACACATAAAGTTATCTACAGGCGATATGCTGGGTTATTTTTCTCGCTGTGTGTAGACATTACGGACAACGAATTAGCTTATTTGGAGTGCATTCACTTGTTTGTGGAGATACTGGATCATTTTTTCAGCAATGTGTGTGAGCTGGATTTAGTATTTAATTTCCACAAGGTACCTTTCTCTTCTATTGCATCTTATGTTACTACCTCATGTAGAAACACTTTACGCAGTGCAAGATTACTTAGATCTTCTTTTGTTTCTCGATTAAAGATTCTGCTTCTTGGTGTGACTTTGTGGTCCTCTCACTTTTTTGACATGCTATGAGATGGCTTCTGCCACCTTTATTCAAGCTTATGTCTAAATTTTAACATTTAAATGAGTATGGCTGAGCTTTTACATCTTCTGTACAAGCGTTAGTGACTTCAGATTCAATGCTTGATCTTGGGAAATTCTTCAGGTTTTATGTAACATATGTCATTTTTTCTGTAAAAGGATCAAGTTGTTCAGTTGCCAATGAGTAGAAGGCACCGGAGTTGACCCTTTGTAATAACTTGTCCGTTGTTTAGGGTATTGAGCATTTTGTACTTCCTTGTCATCTAATATGAATGAATACATTAATGGCGCCACTCATAGTGTTAATTTGACGGCTTTTTCGTGCAAAGGCCTGACAAGATGGAATGATGACCCTTTTAAATTTGCCAAGGGGTTTGATTTTATTTTTCTTTTTCCTTTTGACAAGCTGTGTTTATAGCAAAGCCTATTCATGAGTGACTTAAGAGTTTTACAGCAAACTGTATTAGTAATTAATATAACCTCTTAAGTCGCATGAGTGTGGATGAATTAGATCTTTATTATGTTTCTGGCTTTAGCAAAAATGACCAATGTCAGTACAAGTTATATGCTTGTTGGTTCCTAAAGAATCAGCAAATAAACACCGACTCTGGAACCTTGACGCTGTTCGTGCTTAGATATTGTTCTGTTGATCTGACTTGAATCATAGGTTTGTCCATGTGATACTTTGTCTTAGGTCCATGGCGTATTTTTTCCAGATCCAAATTCGCAAAGAGTGGCATTTAACTGTGTTTTCTTCTCTTGTATGTTGGTTAGCAATAGATTTTGAATATTTGTTGTTAGTTTGCTATCTTCAACCAATGCATCAAGTCAATGTTATGTGATATCTTCGAGCATCAATTAAACGTCTCTTTCATGGTGCATCTTATGTGAGTATCATATTTCCTTGGTTTACTATTTTTGTATTTCAGGTTTACCTCATATTAGATGAGTTCATACTTGCTGGGGAACTCCAAGAAACGAGCAAGAAGGTAAAAATTGAAACCTTTATTTTAAGCAATTATAGTCTCGCCCCACAAGGAGGATATTTCGTTAGTTGCGCATACCGTTTTGTGTGATACGCATGCACATGTGCATATATTTGTACTACACGTGCTTTTATTCAGAAATTTATATTCATTGATCATATAGTTTGGTTTGTTTTGTTCTGTTCAATGCCAAATTCATAAAAATCCACGTCGTATTTGAACATAATAACTTTACTTTCTTTTTGTTATCTATTACTTCAGGCAATCATAGAGAGAATGGGCGAGCTGGAGAAGCAAGAGTGAAAAGTTTGTGGTGTTCAGGAATGTGTATTGAGGCCAAGCGGGCACATCACGAGCACAATTGTAGGTGCTGAACCTGGAGGAGTCTTTTCAATATCTATGAAAATCTTGTTTGTAAAGAATGTTATATGCCAAATGTTTGTTGATTGGCGAGTTGATTATTGTGTGCTTGAAGGTCCAGTGAATTTACAATTACAACACTTTCCATTTCAGGAAATTATAAAATATTTATGCATTGTTTGATGATGTTATGATATACAAGTCTCTCTCTCTCTCTCTCTCTCTCTCTCTCTCTCTCTCTCTCTCTCTCTCTCTCTCTCTCACACACACACACACACACACACACACCCACCCACCCACCATTCTTTTTGCTCGTATTGCTCAACAAATTCCCGATGAAGGATTTCGCACAGCACGCAGGAAAAATGAGTGAATTATTGTGTGCTATTGATGCCCATGTTTTGCTAGTTCAGGTATTGTGTGCTAAAAGCGTGTACTACTGTTATTTAAATTTCGACACAAAGATGTTTAATTTGTTGCAGATTAATACGATGAGTGGTGGGATGCTGCACTGAGCTGACTGATTCGCGAGCAATTGGAGGATCGCAATTATATCTTTACTTTTGAAACAAATAATATCATTTAAGTATTTACTTTTCATTTGTTACAAAACAATGTATATATAGTGATAATAACGGTGCTATACTATATTTAGTATAGAAGATTTGAGTTTTTTCAGCTTCAGAAACGTCGTTGGAACTTTTGAGAGAAAAGGAGATTTTTGACAGGATATCAGATCTGCCATTCAACATGAATATTGCTCTTGCTAAGTGTATATGAGTACTACAAGGATATGAGAAAATTCATTATGCTGCAAAATATAATGGTAATAACTGTAAATTCGTTAAGCTTGTCAACTGTAGGAAGTAATATTAATATCCCCTTTGCTTACCAAATAAGTATAGTTATAATCAACTCGATATCAACATGATAATTGAGGGTGGTCGTCCAAAACTACATCTGAATCTTAGCAAAAGCGTTTACGACAAATTGGACGGTGTAGCGAAAAACCTTCTTTCTTGCAGCTGGCTTCTCTGCACATTTGAGAGGGGCAAAGGTGAATTCATAGCCATAAACTGCTGCTGTTGTGATGCAAGTTGCTGATATTTTGAGCCTAATGCAGAATTCAAGTGCGGGAAAAGGGCCTGCGCATAGTTTAGCAGCGAAGAAGATGGGCCACTTCCTCCACTTTGCCAGTCGGACATAGCTTGGGCAGTAGCAAATCCTCCATTATTACTATACTGCGGTGACGTCCATTTCTGCTGCTGACCCAATTGCACCATAGCGTTGCTGTTGACTGTGCTGCCAAAGTACGGAGGGAGCTGCACCTACAAGAAAATATTGAGTCCATCATATGAACAGAAAACACGTAACGGGAAAGCAAGTCCTGAGCAATGATGGAACACAACAGTCACTAATGGACGGTAACCATAATTGAAGCGACATCGACGTAGTATCATTTTAGCATCGACGTGGTCCTATGGCGTCTCTCTAAGTGAAAATGGAGCCAATGAGCTCTAGCCCTGGGTGGGATCAAAGAATTTTCAGAGGTAGGGTCACAGACATTTCAGAAGTAGGAGTCTGTAATATCCTTTCAACTCTCAACTAGTGGTTCTGTTGCGAACAGACATCAACTTTTCGTCCTATAATTCAAGAATTCTTTAGCCACTTATTTCTTAAAACGTCAAAGTGATTGTAGCTCAACAATTCTGATGCAAGTCCAATCTTCGCGAACCAGAGAAATTAGAAAAAAACCAGACTACAAAATTAGTGTACACGTGTCAAAATGGTGCATGCGGATTTCATAGTTTACGTATGAAATAGAAAGTGCAAGTGAGTCACCTGTTGTGCTGCTACGGCTGAAGTGCCACCATAGGAACTCACAAAATAACCATTCTGGGAAGATGAGAAAGGCATTGCTGTCTGATTTTGCGACTGCAGGTACGACATGTGATAATTTCTCAGAGCGTCACTATATCCAGTTGCCCTGACGCCCGCACTTACGTTCAAATCGCAAACTCCACCACTCAAAGATAAGTAATCCGAACCCTGCAAAAACTTTCAATGCTCAGACATAAACCACATGTTACCAAATAAATTCATGTCAAACCTACTTGTTTATTTGAAGAGCTTCTAGAAGCCAACTGCTGGTCTTGAAGGAGCCTTTTGTGCAAAAGAATAGCATTCTGAATTTCAAGTGAATTTTTCTCCATGGAAGAACATGGAATGCCATTAAATGACTCAACCGCACTTCTATCGTTTAGTGCTTGAGTAGGCTTCTCTGGTAGGTCTTCATTTCTTTTTGACATTTGCAAGACCTTAGTCAGACGACTAATGTAAACATGGGCAGAACATCTTTTCCAAGATTTCTTTGATTCAAAAACAACTTGAGGATACTGAAGGAACCAAACAGAGATGTCAATAAAACTGTCAAAGTACACGTTGATGAATAAGATTCCAAAATAGCAAACCTTATCGGCAGCAATATCAGTCTTAGTTACATGAGGCTGAGAGGTACAATTAGAGTTCTCTAACCAGGCAGGAAATCTGTAAGTGGACAATTTAAGATTAGTTTCACATAATCAGCATGAAATATAATTATAATGGATATTATGTCTAAGGAACGAAATATTACTGCAGGGAGGCTCCTCGTGTCTTAGAGGTCAGATCTCCTGATGGAGAGAAATTGAAAGACTGATATAAACCTACATTTGAAAATTATTACATATAAGCTACTTCACACGCCTGTAAATAAGAAAGATGCTGTCAAATGAAAAAACTAACCAAAATTTCCATTCTCTTTATATAAAGACTGCTTTCCATATTGAGTGCCAAGAGCTGCAACCTGAAAGACGTTGAATATGATACCATCTTAGTCGGATATTATTTCCCACAAAGTCACGATCTCAATACTTGGTGGTTCTTGAATCATACCTGCTCCGTCGCGATTGACCGCTCACCTCTTGGACTCATTCCATACGTTAATACCTTTTCTCTGTTATACACAAGGACAAGAAACTTAAAACTACAAATATATAAATGGAAAACGACGGTAAGAACGGAAATGGCGTTTCCGAACCTTGAACACAAATTTAATGCCGATCGAACTCCAGAACTAGTATGGGGGTCTGACTGCTTGCTGAAGGTCAACCCAGATCGACGAGAATCATCTAAAGATCCGGTTTGCACTGGTAAATCCAAAATATTTGGAAGACTAGCAACTTCGGCAGTGACTCCAGTACTGATTTTCTTAAGCCTGTCATGTCCTTTCCGAATGCCAGTACCTGTTCACATTATCGTACTTTAGAACAACACAAGTGAAGGTAAATTGTTGCAATCAACAATAATAATAAAAGAAAAACAGTAAAACCTTCAGTTGCGATCATTGAGCTCCCTGCTTCTAGTATAGTAGAGTTTTTCTCATCGGAAAGTTCACCACCCAACCCTGGCTTATCATCATCCTTGGTCGTATCAGAGAATAAATCAGCCAAAGCACATAAGGTCTCTGCCACTTCTTTCTCATCTTTGGGGATGTGTCCTCGTTTCTGCAAAACAAGATTCCATTCTTCTTATGAGAAAATAATAGACAATTCCTCATTTTTTAAATGGTCTATAAATGAAATTCTTAACTGAAGTTACAAACACAGCAATGTCTAACCGTATTCAACTTGGATTTCTTTGCACTTTTTCTGAGAGTGGAACCTCCGGCAGATCCTTGGTCCTGCTCCTTTAAACTTGCGAAAGGGGGAGTAATAGATTCACGAGCCCGTTTCTTGATTGCTGCAATGTTAAAACAAGAATGAACTCAAAAGGTGTAAGCGAAAAGCCCCTGCATCGATCCTCTAGAGCTTCTAATAGAACTATGAAACATGGAAGCCCACATCCACTTATAAGAAAACGACATTCTCTGATCAATTAAGAGCCAAAATCACTTTCACATTAATGTAACCAGTAGCAGCGCATATTCTCGCACGTGTAACTTAAAACGGAAGTACAAACTAACAAGGAATGTTCCGAATGAGACAAGCAAATGTTGACCAATCAAGCAAACAGAATCTACAAAAATTCTCCTCAGGAAGCCAAAAATGAACAGAAATCAGTCAGTTTTCTTTAAGCACAACAAATTGTTGAAGATAATAGGTAAAATTCTGGTCCCAGAAAACACTTACCAAATAAAAAGTTAATTTACATTGGGTGAAGGGTAAATGCTTTTAGTACATTCAGAAAAAGGAAAAGGCAACCCACAGAATCTTCCATTCCAAGGTATGAATTAAAATGAAAAAACAAAACAACAGCACACACAAAACAAGTGGGCTCCAATTTGTCTTCCTTAAAACAACACAAAAAAACAGCATTAACAATAATTCTATTAATTAAAAACAAATACAAACCAGATCGTTGCTTCCTTGGAACCGAAGCATAATTAACAGCACCACAGTCATCAAGTAGCTGCTGCAAGAATCAAACTTTATTAAAACCCAAAACTCATATCTCTGCTAATAAACAATAAGGATGTTAAAAATTGATTCACCTTTGTAATAAACTTGCTGACGTCACCCGAATTACGCTGCTGAGATTCATCAACTTCAACAGAACCCATTTCTCTTTACACTGAATAATTCTCACTCACTTCATGTAAAATCTGAAAAACAAAAAAAAAACAAAATCTCGAAATGTGAGAGATAACAAAAAAAAAAAAAAAGGAAATGCGACACGTAGCTTTATTTATAAGAAGACTAAAAATAAAACACCATAAAAGTAATAATAAAACTAAAAAACGCAGATAAAGACAACCACCCCATTGATGACTTATTTTTGGTTGCTTTCGTAACCGTAGCTGTAAAAGGGGTGTTTCAGTAATTTCATCAAAATCCCATTTAGATAAAATGAATTTTCATCATCATCATCATCATCATCATCAGAATGAACAAAAATTAAAAATAAAAAACAGACCGACTGGATAAGTAAATTTACAACAGAACAGTGTTATCCATTTCTGCTAAATCAGACAAAAGTGAATTCAACCCATTTCAGATCTTTGCATCATAACAAAAAAAAAATGTTGAAATAGGAATCAGTGTAAAATGAAATGACGAGAGAAAACAGAACAACCCACCCACCTGAATTCTCTGCGAGTAGAAGAAGAAGAAGAAGAAGAAGAGGAGGAGGAGAGAGAAAGTGTTAGAGAGAGATTTTGGGTTTGTTAGGAAAGATAGGGAGAGAAAAGAAAAAGTGTGCAGTGGAGTGGTGTCCTTTTTATTTGGGGGATGTTCAGAGAATCAGGTTCTTCGAAAAGACTCTCTCTCACACACACTAAATACGCACACATTTACAGAAGAGAGAGAAAGAAAAGGGAACATCATTAGTAGGGTGAAATTAGCTGAAGAGATCTGAATTTATTTATGATAACTAATAATAATAATAAAGGGGAGAGAAAAAGATGAGATATATTTATTTTTTTCCTATTTTAGCTTAATTTAAAAAATATAGTCATTAAAGGAGGAGGAGAAAAAAAGAAAGAAAAAAGAGACTGTGAAGCTCACACTGTGTGCGTGTGCGTGTGTGTGTTTGTGCGCAAAGGGCAAAGGAAAGGGGCCACTGATGAGAGAGAGAGAGAGAGAGATGAGAGAGAGAATCAAATCACGCTTTCCTTAACAGACTGACGGAGGGTCATAATGATGAAACGAAACCACCCATTGCTAGTATTTTGAAGAAATTTTGCTCTATGGGGATTTATTTCACGTATTCGTTACACGATAAGACAGTGCAACAATGCGGTTACTAACGGTGGAATGGATAATAAAATTATTAGATCGTTCGATTTTATACTTTAGTACACGATAAGATAAGATGGTGCAACAATTCGATTTAGTAACGGTGGAATGGACAATAACATTATGAGATCGCTCGGTTTTATAATTTAGAAAATGTTTTCGTATTTGTAGTTGATTGCACTACGTAAGTCGTATTATGACTGTAATTAAGCGATGTGCAAAACTTGTCTACAAGAAAAAAGGTTTTTGATCTCGAGAAATTATTACGTGCAGCTGCTGCTGACAACGTGGTGCAAAAATCTATTTATTCACGTTATATGAATGAATTTATAAGTAATTATTTTTTATAATTTAGACTATATATGATGAATACAATGGTATGGCTTGCGTTAATCATTATTTTAAAAAAATCTTCACCCACACATATAGTATTTTTTTTGTGTGAGGAAAGGCAAAAAATGCCTAGGATTATTATCAAAACTCTGAGCCAAAATTAAACTATCAAAAGAATGTGTTATTTTGCCAGGAAATAATTTACATACTTAGCTATGTCGTTCTTTGCTTTTCACCCTAGAATAATGCTCTTTTGAGTTTTATTTTTATTTACAAACTGTTTTAAAATAGGTAAATATGTATCTAATAATAAGAAAAAGGATCAACTAAACTTTTTATAATACTATATCATTATAAACATGTATGACGAGGTTTTTTGCTTGTTAATATAGATACGGATATATTTATATTTATTAATACAAAATCACACACTGTTTTGCCAATTAAACAATAGATACGGTGAGTCTTGTACTTAAAGGCACAACAGTCCTATGTGACTGCCACGTAGGACCAAGTCAATGCTTGCTAATACAAAATTGCACGGACCTGATTTGATCTACACATGCAATAGTTGAAAACGTGGCGAGGAGTGGAAGATATAGTCATAGAGGAAAATGACTAATTAGAAATATTATAAATTTTTTGTTAAATTAATATATCGACATGTCTTTATGATTTCTGCGAAGGTTGGCGTGAGTGTCACGTGTGGAGCGTGGAACCAATTGTGAATCAGTTGAGGTGATCTGCTGATGGACAAGTGACTGCTTTAACCTATTGGTTTAGGCAATTAATTTAGAATATAATGCTAATGGTTATTAGGAAGAAAATTCAAATTAGCATGTTCTAAAAGTATAGATTTAGTAAAATTTTGATGCTTTTGATATATTTGATTCAATTAGGCTTAATATACAGCTTGTATTACATAGATATATTATAGATAATGTGAACTTGATTCGATGTTACTTTTTTCCTTAAATGTGTTAAATTTATATCAGATGTCACAAATTTCTATTCCGATATTCAATGTCATTAAATAATTAATTGCATGACACATTTTTTAACAACTGTTGTCGTATAGATTAATTGTGCTTTCAAATTCCACAAGACCACAATAGAGATTCCTTTAAAGAAGGTCCGGATCCCAATTTTAGCAGTCCAAGATGGGGCCATCGCCTTGATAAAAAGAACTATATGTGGATTAAAGTCCAAAAAAAAAAAATGTTCACGAACTTGGCATGACTGAGAGATCGAATTTTTTAATTTTTTTCAAATATAAATATATAATCAGCCCCACTCAAGTATTGAGCAGATTGTTGATTATCTTTTACCACTTTCTATGATTATAACTCAATATTCATATATAATCAATAAACATTAACTCTTCTAAGTTGCGTGTAATCCAAGCCCAAAAAAGCCCTAGAAAGACCATCAAAAAATTCTTAGGCACTCGGCAGTCCATTCACCCTTATGATGGCATCGGAGACCGCGTCACCAGATGCCATAACTACACTCACTATGTATCTCATCCCTTCACATGCAACGGACATTGTGGACGATCTGCGGGCGTTGAAACGCCCTAGAAAGTCGTACGCGTTCACGGCAACGAGAACTAACATACATATGGAAAACTCAACGAACGGGAAAGGACAAAAAGCCACAACATTCATATGCAAGTAAATTGAGACTGCGGGATGTGAGAGTGGACAAATCCAAGGCTGCGGACCTCTATGGAAAAATTAGGGTTCTTCCCCCTACTGAGGCAAAACCTTTCAAAACGATTGAACTTTCCGACGATTGTAAACTATCAATGAGAGAAGAATGGAGGGGTGCTACCCTAATCAAAGTATTGTGAAGACCTCATGGAAGGATGTGACTTGATCGACCTTGGCTATGGAAGTTACTGCTTCAAAGGAGTTCAAACCATTCTACGGGAATGCATCCTCACTCAAGGTCTTTAGCAAATCTCGAGGCGTTTTTGAACCTATACGAAAATGCACGCCTAATTTTTGCGCGGTCAATGACACAACTGACTACGTCATCACGTGGGTACATATCATGAATCCACCTATTGAGTTGTTTCATGAAACAGTGACACATACGATCGAAATCTGCATTGGCAACCCTATTAAAGACGAAAACACGTTCACCGCGTTGAGAGAGAAATTTGCAAGATTCTCTCTGCATTTGGATATAAACTTTGCCAAGTGCACTACGAAAATCTACCGCCAATATGCTATACTTTTGGGCGCGTAGGCCATTGGACAAATCCATGCAAAGAACAAAAGTCGAAGAGCACTAAATCGATGGATAATTCTCCTATGAACACGGCACAACTAACCAAAAATTCGACCAAGTGGCTTGTAGAAAAAGTTAAACAAGAATTCGGTGATTACATGCATGTTGCTCGATGTAAAGATTAGAATAGTAAAGAATCGAAGGGCAAAACTCGAGCCATATACAAAGGAGGAGGGAAGGCGGAGAAATAAGCACAACAGGAATGAGTTAGCGTGAATCCTATCAGAATCTTGAGTAGCGGAAGCGGAAATAAATTTCACCCAGGGATTGAATCTAAATATAATCAGAAACCCAACAATTTAGGTAATGCACCTTCAGACAAATAGCCATATAAAAACCTTGAATAAAGGAAAGTAAAAGGTGAACTCCTCAAAACATGAAAGGAGTAACACAAGGGATAATTCTTTTATGGCTTTAGCACTCATAAAGGTAGAAGAAGAGCCATTGATACCTCATAACGTGACTGCTGTGAACGTGGAAGTTGTGTCGAGAAATTAAAGACCCTATCAGAGCGCACCATCTTATACAATCTCAGATGAAAGATGTGTCATGGAATTGCCAAGGTGTAGGTAATGAAGATTTCAGAATAAATTTTAGGGAACTAGTTAGAATTCACAAGCTAGGCGTGGTTTACCTTCTCGAAACACGAGTTGCAGACGATCATTCTTACGAGATAGCCCCCACCCTCGATTTCTCGGACTTTTGTATTGCTCCAATGGATGGTATAGACGGTGGCATCTAAATGTTGTGGGATTCAGTGAACATTGATGTGGATATTAAGGCTGTCGAAGATCAGGGTATACATGCTCTCATTAAACCTAAGAAGCAAGATAGGCGGAGACTCCCGGGTATATACGCCAAACTACATACGGAAGACAAGGTTCATATTTTTAATACTGTTGAAAATTTATCTAAACGTTCGACTCCCCATAGCTTATCTAGGGGATTCAATGAAATCAGGTAACACATGAAAAACAAGGAGGAAATATCGCTCCAGGGAACAGATGCTTCGCATTTCAATAACGCATGAACTCTTGGGGTGTTCAGGACCTTGGTTTTCGGGTCCAAAGTTCACTTGGATGAATAAAAAGGAAGGATCAACCATTATAAAAGAAACAATTGACCGCATGTTTGTTAATCCAAGTTGAGTGGAGAAATTTCTCGATAACGCGGTGTTCCATTTACCGCGTACTCACGATGATCACCACCCAATACTCTCATGTTAATTTGGCGCAGCCACTCGAAGCTCAACAAGAACGTTTCATTTTGAAGACATGTGGCAAAACCACCCGAATTATGAGAACTTGTTAGGAAATATCTTTGAAGACATGTGGCAGAACCACCCGTTTCGTTTCCAAGTCTCGTGATTTTGTGCAATAATGATAGCTTTGGAAATATCTTTTAGGAAAAAATTCAGAGTTCTTAAGAGGATTGAAGGAACACAAAAAGCTTTAGCGAGTCACCAGAATGCTTTCCACGAAAACTTGGAACGTGATCTCCTTGAGGAATATAGTGACATCTTGAAAAATAAGGGTATTTTCTGGCGTAAAATATCTATGGTTAAGTGGCGGGTAGAGGATTGTAACATCAAATTCTTTCATAGATCCACTTTAGCACGAAGGAAGTGTAATCGGATTCTCACGCTTAGCATATATGATATTTGGATTAAAGATCATGAGACGCTTAAAAGCCATGCAATTCAATTATTTCATGGCATTTTCTCCGCCACGGAGTCAAGGACACCTAGTCTTTATATCTCGAGATTTCATCAAAGTATAGATGAAGATATTGTACGCTATGTGGGGGAAGGAAATCACGTTCGATGAACTCAAGGTAACAATATTGGCTATGCACCCTTCAAAAGCCCTAGGACCAGACGGTTTACAAGTTAAAGTTTTTTTAGAAATATTGGAGTTGGATCAATAGGTCTCTATATGAAGTCGTGGAGCGGACGTTCAAGGAAGGTTGCGCGGTGTTTCTATGCCTCATCTGGAAAGTGCCTAACCCATCTCTCATCTCCCAATTTTAACTGATCTTTTTTTCAATGCCATGTACAAATTCGTAACACAGTGTACAAATTCTGAGACTCAGTCGAGCTTTATCGAGGGGCGTAGCACCTTGGATAACATCTCTGTGATTTAGGAGGTCCTCCACTCTTTGCGTAGCAAGAAGACGAACAAAATTAGGTGTATGATTCTCAAGCTTGACCTCGAGAAGGCTTATGACAAGATAAATTGGAGTTTCTTGGAGAAAACATTACGCGCATTCAAGTTTTCAAAGAATATCACTAAGCTCATTATGTTTTCCGTGATAAATGCCTCAACAAGAATTCTTTAAAACGGAGAACTTTTCAAGGCGTTTAAACACAGATGCAAATCTAGACAAGGAGATCCACTCTCCCCATACTTGTTCGTTTTGTGCGTTCAAAGACTCGCTTATTTGATCCTTGAAGCGGTACTAGATAAACACTGGGAGCTGATTTTGCCTTGTCGTGGCGGGCGCGACTTTCACATTTATTGTTTGCCAACGACTTGATTCTCATTAGCAAGGCAACCTTAAAAACAACAAGATCAATTAAAAGTGTGCCCGACACATTGGAACTTAGTGCTTAGTGCATCGAAATCAAGATTTTTCTTGAACCTCAGATAATATTTGGATTTGCACAAAACTTAAACCTCGGGAAGTATTTAGGAGCTCAACTAGTTAATGGCCTAATGAAACGCGATTTTAAGGAAATGTTTGATAAACTACTCGCGCGCCTTACGACTTGGAAAAGTCAAACTCTATCGCTTGCGGGAAGAGCTACTTTGATACAGTCGGTCTCAATTGTGATACCAATTCATATAATACAGTCATGTCGATTTCTGGATAACGTGTGCAATTAGTTGGATAAAGTTAATAGAGATTTTGTCTGGTCTTATGATCCAAATATCCAAAAATCGCACTTAGTATGATGGAAATACGTGACTCCCTAAAAGAAGGAGGTTTGAGACTGCGATCTGCTCGATTTAACAATCATGGAGTAAAATATCTCAAGAAGCTGCGCATTATGGATTACAAAGAAAAGGCGAGAAATAATGTCACGTGGAAGGGTATAATCAGATGCATCAACCTTATTAAGCCTTTCATAGTTTGGAAGATTGGTAAAGGGAACATGATCTCTTTTTGGTTTGATAATTGGTTAGGCAATAGGCGTCTTTGTGAAGTTGTGCCAAATGTTAATGAAGCTAACTTAGATATCAAAACAGAAGATGTTATTGATGAGGAGAGCAACTGGTGTGTTGAGGTTCTTAATACTGAAGTCCAATCGGTTTGGGAAGGCAAGATTATAGGGAAAAAAATCAGAGGCTAAACTATAATGAAGATCAGATAATGTGGAGTGAAACAACCAACAATCTTTTTCTTGCTGATATGTGTATAAAGCTATCCATCGAACTAATAACGAGGAGGGACGAGACACAAAATCCAAAGGGCTTATGGAACGCACCATGTAGCAACAAGATTCGACATTTTATTTGACTTGCAAACCAAAATAGACTTGCGACAAATCAGCTTAGGTGAACGAGGAAGATGACAGACTCGGCTGATAGTAAGGTTTGTGAAAATCCGATAGAATCTACTCCTTATATTCTGAGATATTGTCCACCAGCCATGAATGTTTGGAATACGCTGCTCACGGAAACATGTTGTTGAAACTTAAATCCTTAGATGACGAGGTGTGGCTGAAACAGAATCTCCCAAACATGGATAGACCATGTAAAATCTTGTCGCACTTACGAGGGCGAATCCAAACAGGAAGGTGGAGGAAATTGATAAATGGGAGAAATCAAAGATGAGGGGGGGATGAAATTAAACATCGACGAGAGTGTGAGTGATATGCAGAATTCAAGAGCTATTGGCGGAGTTTTGAGGAACGAGAAGGGCCAGTGTATGGGGGATTCATAGAAAGGATGAATATTCCGACGATACTGGAGATGGAGGTTGAAGCAATTAGAAAAGGACTTATGCTCGCTTGGGAGAAAAGAGTCCAACAAATAACCATGGAAACTGACTCCCAAGAAGTGTTTAAGTTGATCGCAAATAGAACGACTATTGACCCTTATCTCCAAGGGAGAACAATGCTGAAGGTTTTCACACAAGCTGTGGACGCATGAGTTTTTTTGGATTTCTCGAGCAAACTAGCAGAAGTTATTGCCAAACACAAGAGCAACAAAGATGGAGGATCGTGTTTACCTAAGAGTACTTGACTTTCCTTTTTTTTTTCTACCAAAAATAATTATTGATTAATGAACATGGATGACATTTGGAACAATATGTTTATTTTTTGATAAGATCGAAACAATCTTTAAAATAATTTTAGTATTAAAGAAAGACAATGTGAAGTGCATATTTAAGATACAAAAATTGTTGGCAAGGGTCATTAAGTTGTTTGGGCTGCAATCGATAACTGTAGTATGAGGAGATGGACGTCTCAGCTCCACTTTCGACAAAACGATCGAGTATTTGATTAGTTTATTGATAGTTAACGTGCCTATGGCATTAAACGTCAATAGTCTAAATATGAATCAAGCAAAATTAGATATCTTGATGATGATACATAATCTACCTCACCTTCGGAAAGAGGCGGAAAAATGGGTACCCTACAAAAATGACTCGCCACCTTGCGGAGAGGCACGTCTAAGTCATGGCCACTCCTACCCGAACATGGGCCAAAGGTCCGGGCTTCGGAGAAGGTACCCCCAGGTTACGACTAGTAAACATCCCCAAAGGATACTCGGTCTGAACACCCGGAGAAGGTACCCCTAAATCTCGTCCGATTAGCGCCTCCTAAAGATAGCACGGTGAGACCACAAAGGCTTGAACACACCCCTCTCAACGACCTGGCACCGACCCAAACTCGGGGTACCCACAAGGAACAACCCTGGAATCCCCCCCCCCCAAGGCCAAAGAGGTAATACTCCCCGGAGTACCCAACATCCCTCAGACCCACGAGGAACCATCACCAACACTTAGCCAAATTTGAGGAAATAGGAGCACATAACAAACGTTAGAGTGAATACAAGCAGAAGTCAAGACCCACTACAATCCCGAGTAAAGGAAAACAACTCACACATGTCAGCAGCAAAGAACGACCCCTCGGTCTCATCCAAAACAAACGACCCAGAAGGACTATCCGATCATTCATGCAGACCACGGCCCACGACCCTACTAGAAAGACAAACCAGCCATCATCATTCACCCTACATCCCAACCACCCTATAATGAGGAAGGACCGCACCCCATTGGTCCGACTCATTCATTGGGGCAGAAAGCAGCGAACCTTATTGGTGCAGATCAAGGATTGGGGCAGACCGATTCCCATGCATTGGCTCAGTACCTCCGAAGAATATTGGAGTAGATATCATCAGGCGAACTACAGTCAACCCACACTATTGGTCATCTCCTGACAGACGACCCTCATTGGTACAGAAGATCTTCACGCCATTGGTCACAAGCACCCCATGGAGTAAAGACAGCAAGACCGACTCTCATTGGCCAAAGACCCCTGGGACTAATACTATAAATAGTCACCCATTTTTAGCAAAGAAGACAAGCACATTATTCACCACAATATCAATACAAGAACACTCTCCACAATTTTACACCTTATTGTACTTAGAATTTATCGCACTCTTCTAGCTCTCACTCGTGTTTTCACATGACCCATTGTACTTCACTCAAAGTCCTTAATAAAATCATTGTGCCTCCTTTCCTCAAATTCGAGATTGGAGTTCCGAACAAAAATACTTGAGTAACAATATCCCCAATATCACGATTGCCTCACCACTTGAATTATAAATTTAACTTAAAATATATTTTTGGCAGTTTTTTGTACTTATTTTGCTTTGTGTGCCATTTTTTAAAGAGGTGTGCATATTCTTATTTGATGTGCCGCAATCTATTCCTTACCTAACCTTACATACGTAGTGATTAAATATATGAGGACTATAACAAAAAAACTTGTCGGTGTTTATTTTATTTCAATTGGATAATATATTTTACTTTCTTAAGAAAAAAATACTTGGTATCATCAGAAATATTTATGTACATAATATTGAAGTAAATCTAATAGATAAATGTAATATAAATTGGGAAAATCATGTAAAAAAGTAGGCAATAATATCGTGTGTATTTTATAATGCTAATAAAATTCATAAAAAAAATATAAGCAAAACATCACCATCTATCGCGAAACATAAAAAGAAGGAAGACGGGATGGTTTTAGGCATATTTTTTCGTTTGCATAGATTACATATGGAAACACAACATTTTAAATTCCATCCAGATACTCGGGGACACTTTAACTAAAGCTACGGATCACATTGAAGCTCAATTGCTTTCGGTGCAGACTAAGAAAGCTCCAAGCGGCTCAAGTAAATGGAACCCTCCTCACAAATCATTCATCAAAATTAAGGCGACGCGGTCGTTTCATAATGGAATTTTTTTTGTAGCCGGAGTCTTTCGTAACCTTAACTGGTCTATTGTCTTTGCTTTTGCCCATGGTAAATTGAGTCATGATTTGCTCGCAGCTGAGTTTTTTGCGATCAAACAGTCCTACTTTTGGAGCAATTACCCCAAGATTGAAGAGGCGTGCATTGTGCCAGATGGACCCCATACCGTGACACCCCTCAACAATCCTTCTCTTTTTTAAGACTGTCACCTTGCTTTTTCAAGATAACCGTAAATTCTAGTCCTCCAAATTATTTTGGAGCTTTAAACTTACTCATAGGAATTATAATGCAGCATCTCATAAATTAGTGTGTCAGACAAATATTGCTGCTTCTTTTGGTCCAATACCCCCACCCCCCAAAACCTTACCATCTGATGTCTTATAGATGGTGGTTCCCCTTATTTAAATTCTCTTCAAATCTAGGCTTGTGTTTAACAACCTTTCCTTTTTATCTATCCAAAAAGAAAAACGAAAAAAAAATTCATTGTGAAGATCCTATTAACAGATTGTTTTAATCATAAAATAACACATGAAATATGTAGAATTGAACTATAAGAAAAATAAGCTATTCGATGTAGGGAATAAACTGTGGCACATCAAATACCTACAAAAGGACAAAATTGACAAAGCACACCTACAACACAATCCTCAATCTTTTACCTTAGATGGTAGACTTCCTCAAACTAAATATCGAAGGTCCATCTTATAGAACTCTTAGACCGACACAGATTGGGGGTATCCTTTGTGATTCTAATGGCACATTTGTTGCGGAACTCTCGCATCGGTTGGCACACATCAAACACTAATGCAAAATCCTAGGCTCTTATGGATAGAATGATTTTAGTACAATACTTGTAGATCACCCACCTTAACATTATATTAGACTCGTTGTTTCTGATTGTCTATCCAAGACATACTCCCTACTAGCACATTTGAGTGGCTTTCTTCAGACTAGATTTTCACGTACATTCAGTCATTGAAAGCATTCACCTACCATGAAGCGAACCAAACAACCGACTTTCTTGCCATATTTGATGCATCATTTACGCCCCCACTATATCATATTCGACTGGCTCTCTTGTCCGAGTTGGCTTAAGCTAGTGCTATGCTATGATATGCATGTCTTGTGCTGGATATCGTTTTTCAAATTCCAACACTACATGTACTAAGACTATTCGTTTACTTTAATTAATGTGTCTTCTATCAATTCAAAAAAGTAAAGATTTGTTAAATTTACGATACTTTTGGTATATAAATTTACATTTTTTCTTAATATGTCAAGTATTTATTATATGCTGCAAATTGCTATTTGTACGTTCACTCTGTATATATGATGTAATCATAATTTCATCCAGCGAGACTTTCGGATATTAGAAACTCTAAATCGACGAGTTGAAGAAACTCGTTATATATTGCCGATGACATGTTGTCACCCCACATATTTTAACAACTAGTCGTGTCGTATAAGTTAATTTGGGCTTCCAACTCTTGAAGTTGAAGACCATAAGAAGGTTCGAAGCCCAACTATTGGCAGTCTAGAACGGGCCACGGCCTAATACCATAGGCTGCTTATATGGACTGAAAGAAATATAAAATAATTGAAATGGATTTCTCGTGAATTATATACACGACCACTCGTAAGTCATAAGGTATTTGACTATTTGTTAATCACATGAATTAACTGACTTTTGAATCACGATATGACTTGCCCCTCCACGGTGTTCTGCTAATGTTGTTTATGAATCAGTCAGGATTGGGGTCATTGTTACGAAGACAACCAAGTCTAATCATCCCGTCTCGTCTGAAAATATTTTTAAGGAGGATCGACATGTGCTGATTATGTATACATCTATTTGTACTTAAAATTAACATGAGTACATCAACGTAATCCAGTACTGTACTCTCGAAATGGAATTGGTGCACACACACAACAATGACATAAGGAAAAAGTAACTACCATTAGCAATTTACAGTCGTACTATAAAAGGCGGTCTCGTAGTCCATTACGTACCCAAAAACAGCACACGCACACCCTCCTAGGATTACATAGCTCAGAAGTTAAAGATTACAAAAGTTCAGACTGGACATATAAACATACATATATCTATATATTGAAACCAAACGTACTAACTAAACATTCTCATGTACCACACACTTTTCCATATCAAAGTACTATTAAACGTATATGTAAACCATAATTATTAAGGGCACTTGCGCTTGCCACCGTGGGTAGTCATGGTATAATAGCAAGGGCAGGTCTCTTGGTTGCAGAGGCGTATCTATGTGAAGGCTAGCCCTCCCTAGTTTTCCAAACAAAAATAAATTAGTAGTAGTACTAATCTTATATAATAAAAAAAAAACTACTTAACTCTTAATAAATATTTGGGCCTAAACAAAACAATTCATTTAGCCCAAAAGAAAGTTGTCTCATGTCTGGTCCAAGAAGACAAATGGCCTCAAATCAATTGCTGATATACTATACGTTTACCCTTATTACTTTGCCAAGAAAAAATATTAAAAAACAAAACCTAGCATCTTCTTCACTCTTTCTCCTCTGGTGGCGCCCGCGCATCAAATATCAATTCTTCATTTCTTCTCCTAGCGCAGCAATTCTTCTTTGGTGGCGCAGCAAGTCAGCAACAGGTATGTATATATATATATATATATATATATTTATATTATTGAAAGAATAAAAAAAGCATTCAAAAAATTAGCTTGAATAGAATGACATGTTTTATAATTTTATTGTGTAATTGAATTGTTTAGTGATTATTAATATGATTTATTAAGCTTAGTAGTGTTAATGTGTTATAGTCTTATAGACTTATAGTGTAATTTGCAGTTGGGAATTTGAAATGTTAGATGTTGCCTGTTGATAATGGCCTATACTAGAATTTTAGGGCTTAGAATCTTAGATAATGGTTAATGGCCCGTTACTACAAATCATACAAAATAATGATATGATTTGTTCATATACTCATGTTCATTAATTGTATAAATGTGCTTTACATGTTAAAAGACTTTTATATTCAATAACAGAATGTGTGTTTCAATTTATATTTTAACTTTTGTCAATGTATTTTCTGCAATGAAACGAGTTAAGAGTGTTCTTAGAAACAAAATGGATGATGAATACTTGTCGAATTCTATGGTTATTTACATCGAATGAGAGTTGGCTGAAAATATCGACACTGATTCGATAATTGATCAATTTAATACCATGGGAGACCGAAGGAAAAAATTTGTGTAGTACTTTTATTTCTTATATTGATGGTATGTAATCAACTTTATTTTGAATGTTATGTCACTCTTTATATGATTTGTTATTTTAATTTTTTTTACTTATACTAAGCAAAATAATATTCTAGCCCACCCCATTTTAAATTCCTGGATACGCCCCTGCTTGGTTGCCGGAGGTTCCAGGTGGCACGCAGTTGCACCGAGCACAACAAGTCCTACACGCACGCTTGCACAAGTTCGACCTCGATGACAGCTGGCACCGAGCACCACATGCCACGTCACATCTATACAATAATGTTTGCAAATTAATTATTTTTAGATAAAAATAGTAGTACGTAAGCAAAAGTTACAAAAAAATGAAGGTTAATTGGTCAATACTCATTGTCGAGACGAATTGACTCCCCACAACGTCCTTACTGTTGGTTATCTGCTTGACGAAGATCATTTCAAGTTAAAAATAACCAAGTGATCGATATTATTAGCTACATAAACCAAAAACAAATAAGAGATACGAAATGGTAAATGATATCATTACTTCTTCGGATTTGAATATCTCTTGATGATCAACATCGGCTTCAACGTGTATGTGCAAAACTAAGAGGGCAAAAATTAAAGATACTAAGGATTTCGAAATTGCCATGGCGGTGATGCTATTGAAAGTAAAGGGAAAAGACTAACGATGAAATGAACAAGCGAATAAGAAATGTTGAGATTTATAGGAAGAAAAAAATTAAGAAACTATAGATTAATATTACATAGGGAAATAGCCGTGAGTTTTAGTTTGTACGTACTTAGATAAATATATGTTCCGCTAAAAACCAAAACAAAAGTTGAGGAAAAGTGGAGATATCAAACACGTGTTACTAGCATACCATGGTAAAGATAAGACGTTCTATTAATTTCCAATATATAATATAATAATTTTGATTTTGAATTCTAAACAGTAAAAACAATTAGTTTATTCAACTTTTTGAAATGAACAAGTATCTTAGCTTATAAAGTAAATTTGAAAATTAAATTTCTCAGTAGAGAAGTATTAATAGCTGGATGGCAGACTCTTGTGAGTTGTGACTCAGAGAAGCTAGTTCGAGATTATATTAATCAAAGAAAGAAATAGAAAAGAAACAGGTCCAGCAGTCAGCAAATTTAGAGTCCACGTACTAGTTCGAATGGGAAGGCATTGAAATGGATGAGATAAATCTTTTGAAGTACAAAAACAGACATGCATCTAGGAATTTGTTTTTTGTACAGTTGTACGAGTTTTATAAGGGCTAGTTTTCGACTAAAAACATGGATGAGTTGTTTGGGCAGAAGGATCTGCTTGCTTCTGGGTTAGACCACGCTAATAGTCATACAATAGAGTAGACAATAATATTTCGAACTCTAGACTCTTGTAATTACTGGATCACAAATTTGATTTTTTTTTGAACACACCAAACTTTTATCATAAAATATGCTTTCATCGTATTTACTAAATATTAAAAAGGAATAAGTACATCAAATCTATCAACATATGACCCCATTTTCGTGCCACCGCATGCTGCCCGAGAGGGTATTTTTGTTCGTAAATATTTTTGGGATTGTAACACTACCCCCAATCTGAAGTAAAAATAAAGTTAGTGTTAACCGTAAAAAATAAATACGGGATTAAAGAAAATATTAGTCCTAAACATGAGAATTAATATGCGGACAATACTATTGTTACGAGTACTTCCAATGGGATGTAACCACCTCCCACGAGGAGGCCCTTGGAGCGTTACAAATTCGCACGGTCACTGACCTAAAAGCCATATAAATACCCGAGGAGACACAAAGCGTCCCATGGAAAGTCAACGATGAATAAAGAAAAGATATCCACGTGGCATCATGAAAAAAACAACGCTCGATGAATCCATACGACTCGGATATCCATCAAATGCGCCACGAGGGACCACAAAGGACCCCGAGTCCCATAAACTCACGAGAACACTTCTTTGCTGAAGACTCCTCAACACGAAACGCCCTCGGAACATCACTCCTGAAATCAAGTCTCAGAACAAAAACGAATCCCAACACAAAAGTCGTCAGAAAACCATTACGAGGACTCGGACAAGAAAATGTTACTCCACGAAGGCTAAGTCAAGCCCTTGGAGATCAAGTCAACCCCTTGAAGATCAAATTAGAGCCCTCAGAGATCAAGACAAATCCTCGGAGACCATGCCAAACCACTTGGATACCAACTAAAAGACGAAATTACCCCTCGGGAATCAGCATCCCAAAAAACAGTCCCACGAAGATCCGGGAGCTATCGAAAGAAAAAAGATCAGCCTAGTCAGCATCTAGTAGACCAAGAATATATCTTATCTTATCTTTTTACACTTTTGTACGTATTGCAACACCTGTACTTACCAAAACACATGCACAACGACACATGTCCCTAGCAAACTCAATATAAAGGGAGGTAATCAGTTAAAGAAAGATAACTTAAGAAAAAGAGACAGAGACATAAAAGGAGTGAAATTCAGGGAATAAAAGAAGAAATATTCTCGTATCATTATTATCCTTGTATAATCAACGCTTTTTGAACCTCGGGTAAAACGTTCCAACCCCTCAATTACTCCGTTAATTAGGTTATAATATCCAACCCGTTAACAAAATGGCGTCTGTGGGAACGCTATAGAACTTACCTTTGAGCATGTCCAACAAGCGTTGCTTACTATGGATGATTTATTTGAAAGCGAAAGTCTTCAAACCCGTCAAGGCAACTCGGAAGAGACTTTGTCCCACCACCAATCCGGTACACGAGATTTCATCAATGTCCCCCGCTCTATCTTTGAAAGACTCATAGGAGCCACGACTCGGAGAATACCCCGTGAATGGAGGAACCTCGACAATCGATCCCCCGAGTCCCCCAGATGGAGGAATCCTCCCTCGGAAGAAGGGACACCCCCCAACGGACGGAGCCCCTCTCCTGTCTCCTGGCCCCGTGAGCCTTTGCGAGAATCAACAAGGTATGATAATTTTGAGGAAACCCCGAGGACGGGCCAAGGAAGTCAAATACCCCATCCTTTGGAATACCCTAGGGTTGATAATCATTCCCTATGGGGGATGCTAGATGGTTTACGAAAAGAAATGTGATATCAAGAAAACCATGGCCCCTAAAGAGGATCCCACTTTTAAAATTTCCCCTTTTACCCCCGAGATTTCACTAGCCTCCATCCCCTCGGGATGTGACCCATCAACGTTCCACTATACACTGGGGACGCTGATGGAAGAGACCCACATGATCACATACACCAATACTTGGTTGGAATGGACCTATCCTCCGCCCCGATCATGTCCTATGCCGTGTTTTTCCAGCCACCCTCGGGGAACGAGCACATGCTTGGTTTACCCATCTTCCCCCTAATTCCATAACAAGTTTCGATCGGTTAGCTCACTTATTCGTGCGACAGTTTGCATGCAATCGGCGATACCCCAAACCGGCCACCCATCTCTTCACGGTGAAACAACAGAAAGATGAACCCTTGCGAGGGTACATAAAACGTTTCACCGATGAAGCATTGGATGTTCCTAATGTTAGCCCTACTATCCTAACGGACATACTGACACATGGACCCATCTCTTCACGGTGAAACAACAAAAAGATGAACCCTTGCGAGGGTACATAAAACGTTTCACCGATGAAGCATTGGATGTTCCTAATGTTAGCCCTACTATCCTAGCGGACATACTGACACAGGGACTCCGAACATGGGATTTCTTCCGATACCTTATGGGAAATCATGTCACGGATATGAATGAGCTTATGCAAAAGGCAGAAGTTTACATCCTCATGGAGGAAGCGGAAGGAACGAAAAGATGCATGGAGCATGATGACATTGAGCACCGAGAACACGTTGAACAAGAAGGGAAAGCTAAGGAAAAGGGAAAGGAAGAAAAACCCGCTCCCCGCAAAGACGAAGGAGGGGTAGTCAAAAAATTCCTGCGACCCGTACCCTTACCTCTGTTGACTATCGCTCCCCAAGAGGTACTTAACGTAACGAGAGGCAGCAATGATTTACACTGGCCCGCGCCGGCCAAATTTCCCAATCGGGAAAGGACCATAGGGAAGTATTGCAAATATTATAAAACCTATGGGCACACCACTGAGGAATGCACTACCCTACGTAGGAAAATTCTCCGCCTTCTAGAAGCAGGGTACTTACAGAATTACCTCAAAGTAAATAATCCCGAAGAGCCCAAGTCGAATGTATTGAAAAGATCACGCCCAGAGCAAGAAGAAGGCGAAACGACTCCCAATCACCGATCACGAGAAAGGACCACAGAGCGCGATCAATCCCGATGATGGACTACATACCAACGGCAGGGTCCCGAGAAAGAGCTACAGGGCATTATAATTTACCATCTCCCCCAAACTCATACGAGGACAACACCCCTTCTGGTCGAACTGTCAATATGATAGAGGGAGGAGATATCTCGATGACACCCCAAGGTAAGAAGAAAAAATATCTGAAAGAGGCCCGACGAGCATAACAAGGACTCCCTGTCTACTCCGTCCAGGGAGCAAAGCTGCCCAGTATTACCTTCGGACCCGAGGACTTAGCAGGTATAATTTACCCCCATGAAGACCCCTTGGTTATTTCAGCCATTATCTACGGATGTGAAGTCCAAAGGATCCTCATCGACACGGACAGCTCTGTGGACGTACTATTCTTTCCTACCTATCTCGCTATGGGGCTGAGAAGAGAAAGGTTGGAAATGGCGGAGGTCCCCCTAGTAGGTTTTTCTGGAGAAGCCTGCCATACCCTTGGAACTGTGACCCTTCCGATGTCGTGGGGAGAGGGAGCCCTTCGAAGAACGGAACTCACTAAGTTTTGGGTAGTGGAAGCATCTTCACGGACGTACAACGCCATATGTGGGAGGCCGTCCATCCGAACCTTCGAAGGTATCCCCTCTACCCTTCATCTTAAGGTAAAGTTTCCCACTTTCTCAGGTATCGGAGAAGTTCGAGGAAATGAATCCAAGGCTAGAGAGTGCCGCATGAATGCAATCCCTTCGGAAGAAGAAGAATCCCCCCTTGGGAATAATAAAAAGCTCAAAACTGAAGAGACACGGGTTCAACCCATAGAAGAGTTAAATATGGTAGAATTGGTAGAAGGAAGTCCGGAAAAGGTGGTGAAGATGGGTACCCGCATGGAACCGGCAATAGAAGCTCAACTGACTTCCATCCTCAAGCAATTCCATCACATTTTTGCCTGGGAAGGGGGACCGCTCGGACGAATCAGCGACAAGGTATGCCAGCACTTTCTCAATATAAAACTAGGGGCTAAACCTGTCCAGCAGAAAAAGAGAAAAATGGGGCCAGAGCGCAACAAAATTATCCGCTCGGAGATACAACAACTTCTTAACCTGAGGCAAATTCGGGAAGTTATATACCCCGAATGGTTGGCTAATGTGGTTCTGGTCCCCAAACATGGAGGAAGATGGCGAATGTGTGTAGAGTTTACCAATCTTAACGAAGCCTGTTCGAAAGATTGCTATCCATTGCCCAGTATCGATCAGCTAATGGACTCCACTGATGGATACGCGCTGCTCTCAACCCTAGACGGAGACCAGGGATACAACCAGATCCCAATGGCAACTGCTGACCAAGACAAAACTAGCTTCATCACAGACGCTGTCACCTTCTGCTATTTGGTAATGCCCTTCGGACTCAAAAATGCCGGTGCAACTTACCAGAGACTAGTAAGTCTCATGTTCACTGGACTCATCGGAAAATCGATGAAAGTCTATGTGGACGATATGGTGGTTAAGAGTAAAATCGTAGAAGATCATCCCGATGACCTGCAAAAAGCATTGGCCATCATGGATAAGTTCGGAATGAAGGTTAATCCCAGAAAGTGTTCCTTCGGCATACGAGGAGGGAAATTCTTGGGATTTATGGTCACAGAAAGAGGCATAGAAGTGAACCCCGAAAAGGCTGAGGCCATCGTGGGACTTTCCACTCCAAAGACAGTCAAAGATGTTCAAAAGCTCACGGGCCGGATGGCCTCCTTGAGTCGATTTGTTTCAAAATCAGCAGAGAAAGGACTCCCCTTCTTTAAAATACTCCGTAATATCAAAGAGTTCAAGTGGACCTCTCAGTGCGAAGAAGCCCTCGGGGAGCTAAAAAGGTACATGGTAAAACCACCCTTGCTAGTAAAGCCTTTGCCTCAAGAGGAGCTCTTTGTATACCTATCGGTCGGAGAAGAAGCTGTCAGTGCTGTGTTAGTCAAAGAACAAGACAGAGAGCACCACCCCGTATACTATGTCAGCAAAACTCTCCTCGGAGCGGAAACCAGGTATACCATAACTGAAAAACTCGTCTTAACTTTGGTTACCACGACACGTAAATTGCGCCCCTATTTTCTCTCTCACCCAATCACTGTGTTGACAAAATACCCCTTGCGGGAAATCCTCAATAAACCCGAGTCATCGGGAAGATTGATAAAATGGGCCGTAGAACTCACTGAGTACGATATTTCCTACGCCCCGAGACCTTCCATCAAAGCACACGTCCTGGCGGACTTCGTAATGGAGCTGACTCGTATCAGGTTCGAAGAAAAGGAACCTCTGTGGCATGCATACGTAGATGGCTCCTCTGTCATTACGCACGGTGGAGCGGGAATAGTCTTGGTAAATCAAGAAGTGGAAGACGAAAGACTCCATTTCGCAGTCAGGATTAATTACCCCATTTTCAACAACGAAGCTGAGTATGAAGCCCTCCTCATTGGTATGAGACTTGCAAAAGAAGAAGGAATAAGGAGAATACTCCTCCATAGCGACTCTCAATTGATTGTCCAACAAGTTAAAGGTTCATACGAAGCAAAAGAAGAAAGGATACATGAGTACCTTCGAATAGTCCATCATAGGCAAGAATGGTTCGAAGGCTATGACATAGTTCAAATCCCCCGAAAGGAAAACCAAGAGGCGGACGCCTTGTCCAAAGTGGCCACTCAAACGACCGCCATCCACACCCGAAGGATCACACTGCTCCATGTCGATGAATCCGAAAAATCCAAGGACAAAGAAGTAAATGCCACTATGGATCCCCCGTCCAGCTGGGTGACTCCCATCAAAGCATACTTGCAGGATCCAGAAGGCTATTCCTCAGACGAGGCTATACAACGAATAATGTCCAGAAAAATCGTTAGATATTTCCTCAAGGATGGAATACTGTTTTGAAGGACATATTCATGCCCCCACGCCAGATGCCTTAACGAAGAAGAAGCCCAACTAGCTATGGCAGAAACTCACGAGGGAACATGTGGGAGCCATACCAGCGATGAAAGTATGGTCGGACGCCTGATTCGACAAGGCTATTACTGGCACACGATGGCTAAAGATAGCAAAAGCCACGCGAAAAGGTGTAAACCATGCCAAGTTTACGCCCCTCGGGTCCATCAACCCGTAACCCCGTGGGAACCCCATCTGACCCCTTGTCCATTCTCCAAATGGGGCATTTATATAGTGGGACCACTCATCCCTGATGCGGGCCAAAAGAAGTTCCTACTCGTAGCAGTAGATTACTTCACCAAATGGGTTGAGGCGGAACCCTTAGCCCGAATCACTGCGGGCGCCATCATCAATTTCCTATGGAGGAATATCATGTGCCGCTTTGGCGTCCCACGAAGCCTGGTAAGCGATAACGACCTGCAATTCACAAATCAAGAGTTAGAAAAATGGTGTGACCACCGGGAGATCAAACACCGCTTCGCTTCGGTGGGATACCCCCAAGCGAACAAACAAGTAGAAAGAACCAATCGAACACTCTTAAAGAACATGAAAGCCCGACTTGACTTAGCACTGGCCCTTGATCTCCTTGAAGAAAGAAGGGTACGAACCGCCATCCAGATTGAAGAATACAAAACCCGGATGTCACGATACTACAACGCTAAGGTAAAACTTCAAACTTTTCAAGTTGGAGACTTAGTGATGAAACGGATCGGAGCTTCCAAGAATGTGGGTAAGTTATATCCCCAATGGGAAGGACCCTACAAGATAGAGGGAATTGTTGGACCTGCAACTTACCTTCTGGCCAATTCCGAAGGCGCAGTGCTCCGCAACACCTGGAATTCCCTCAATCTCAGAAAATATTATGCGTGATGTAAGGCAACAGTTTGTACATAAATAAAAAGTCGTTTGTATATAAATGGTTCCCTTACAAAACAAAAAGAAATAGGGTTGCAAAACAATGCGATGACTCCCTGAAAACGTCATCACAAGCAACCTAAACTCCGAGGAGCCATCTAGTACAAACAACTAGTACAAAAACAGTTAGCACCTACAACAAATCCTCATCCTAAAGAGATATTGGATTACATACGACACAAAGAAATCTATGCTATCTCCGCTTACACGGAAACATCCTCTATTGGACGCTTTCCCTCCCTGACAAGTCGGCGGCGTTGCTCTTCAGATAGTGAAGCAGGGTCATCGACAATCACCATCGGAACGGCCGAATCCCCGATAACTGAGGGGGGAACTTCTGTAAAAACTTTCCAAATGCTAAGCTCAGGGATAACCAGGCCCGAAGGAAATCCTAGCAGAGCCTGGACCGCATCTCGGCATAAACAATAACCTATGTGGACCAAATCACGCATCTCCTTATGAAGTGACTCACGAGGGCTAGATGGACCCACCACCTCCAACACTGCATGGACCTGGGCCATCACTAACGCCACCTCATGAGTACGAGTTGTCTTCAGCAGTTGTTGAGATACCACATCTCTTTCCTTTGTAGCGCGTATGAACTGCTCATTGGAAAACTGAACTTGGTTCCTTAAATCCCCCATCCTCCTCTCCAAATTCAATATGCGAGCCCTCTCAAGGACCAGCCGATGCTCTAACTCCCAAGATTTATCTTTCTCGGCTTGCAAAACCCCCTCGTGAATTTCCCGATCAGCCTCCTTATCTGCGGCTAACCGGGTTATATCCTCGTGAGCTTCAAGCAAACCCTTCTCTAGCTCATCCCGACGGCGATATATCAAATCAGGGTCAGAAGAGGACTCTCCTCGGGATCCGATGGCGTTCAAAACCATGTAAATCTGCATGCAAATCAACCCATCAGCACCAAAGGGATAACAAAGGTTAGTGCTAAATAGAACAAATGAAAAATTGCTATACCTCGCACAAATCTTTACAAGCAAGATCCTGAAGACTGGATAGAGGGAAGGTCCTCATAAATTCACAGTCTGTTGCATTCAATAACCCGCTCAAGTAATTTCGGCAAAAATCTGCCACGGAGGAAGACGAAAAGGCGGAACCGCCTTCTCTGAGGGGACGAATCCCCGCCTAAAGAGGATTACCTTCAAGAGGTGGACGAACAACTCGGGTAGGGCCCTCCCCGAGGGGAAGGGACCCACCCGGAACAGAAGAAGGAAAATCCTCCTCCACCACGTTCACAACATCTCCCGAAAAGGAGCGCGATACCAACCGCGGCACCGAAAAATCCATCCGAAGAAGAACAACGGCGGGATCGTTGGAAACAATGGAAGCTGGGGGGGCTGCGGCAAGTAAGACCCCTTGCTCCCTCCTCTCCGAAGGAGGACTCGCCACAATATCAAAGCTCGAGTGATCGGAGCTACCCTCCTCTGAAAAGGCATACCCATCATTCAGCGTCTGCGCCAAAAAGACCTTGTCGAAAGGTTTTATCGCAAATGCTTACATCTCCGAACCTATCGGGAAAACAAGTATGCTATAAACTCAAGGCAACATAAAACATCCCATAACGACAAAGACAAAAAGAAAAACTTACGAAAGAAGAAATTGCTATAAAACGGCTGAGCGGGGAGATTGAACATCTCTACTCCTTCTTGAAGACCTGCCAATATCAGAGACTCGGGGAACTCTAATAAGCTGCTTATGTCGTACGTACCCGAGAACGATCCAGAATGAGACAACGCCTCCTCCTCACGTGTCAACGACTCGGAGTTGGGAGTAACATATCCAAGACCCCATCGGAGAGGTACTCCCCATAAATCTGCTGATTGGCCCCTCGGGCGAACGAAAAAGAACCTCTGCCTCCAATCCCCTCTACGAGAATGCGGATTGGAGACACGAGTGAAGGTCTCGTGAAGGTTCTATTAATGACCATTGTATTAGAGATCATTAAGATATAAACTCTATATATATTATGAACTACTGATTTTCAGTTCAATGAACATAGAAAATTCTTCAACTGGAGTATGAGATACACAAACAGGATAAATGCACCAAACCCTTATACTATAAAGTCATTTGACAAATACTCCCATAACTATTTTTTCGCTTGACCGCCCCAAAAACTATCCATTTTTTTGTGAAGTACCCCATTGACTTTGATTTGCCATTTTGGTCCAAAAAAAGAGTTCAACATTTTATTCAACGTGCTTTTCGATACTTGACAAATGACCCCATAGTATAGGGATTTTTCTGCATTTATTCATACACAATATTTTAAAATAGATTTAGCAAACTGTATCAAATACATCTCTTGTGCATGTTACAAAATGGTTTCCAACCCATGTCTAACTAGTATGTTCTAGTTATTTTCGCACATGTGGCTGCCACGTTTGCCATGTCGGAAATAGTTGTGTTAGGTGGATATTAGAAAAATCATGTCAATATTGTTTCAATTTGCAAAACTTTCTCTGTATTCTATAAAATTACCATAGTTCACCCAAGTTATTTTTTAAACACCATTATATTGAATTAATACCAGAAACTACCTATGTGATATTTTTATAATTATATAATTAAGAAAATATATTTATTAATTCTTAAAAATTAACTTTGTACTACTGAAAATATTTATTCCTAAATATTCTTGAAACCTACAATATATCTCAAAAAGATAAATCAATTAGGGGAGAAGGTATTTTTATATTTTATCTAATAAACTTAAGTTTATAACTATATTACTTTTACCAGCAAAAAAGTTTTATATATAATAAGTATATTTACTTTTATTTTATATCATCTAAATTTAAATTGTCTTAATTATCAAAATTTTATTAAAAAATAGAGAAAACGTTCATCTTCTTCACCCCACCCCACCCACCCCACCCCACGTCTACCCGCGCTCCCCACTCCTACACCACCATTGAAACCCAAACCCACCATTTATAAATTCCCCACAAAGATGATAATAATGCAACATTTAACGGCAGGAAAAGAAACTCGAATTTTGATTTGTAGGTACAAGGACAAACCGTGTGTCACAATTCGACGGCTTTCATGGCGAGGTTATCGAAACCTACCGTGGTGATGGGTTGGGACGAGAAGCTTCATCTTCTTCGTAGCATCATCTGAATTTCAATTTAGGACTAGTGTTTGTGGCCGTGCTTGATGGTGGAGGTGCGGGATAGGGTGTGTGTGGAGGGTAGGGAGGGGGTGAGGGTGTGAGAGAGAAAAGAAAAATGAAATTTATAATAAAATTAGTTGTATTTTAGAATTGAGAAAATTATATTATATTAATTATTTGAAGATCTTTTTTTATACATATTTTAAGGCAATATCAAGTATTCTATTAAGTTCATTATACATTTTCAGATAAAATTATGAAAAGAAAAAACTAAACTGAAATATAACAAAACTAAATGTATTTTTTTAAAGACATAAATATAAACATTTAAGAATGAATGAATTTCCACTTTTTCTTTCTTTAACTTTTTATATATTTTGGGGGCATAAAGTGCAATTTAAAAGATATGGTGGTAGTTTTCCATTTTTTTTCAAATTATAATGAGAGTCTAAATTTTATTTTTCTTAAAAAATAGACTATATTCGACATGGCAAGCGACGTGGCAAACACGTGTGCAAAACACCCGAATAAGCGTAGAATGGCATTTTGGACAACAATGCGCTTGAGTTACGGGGCAGAAAATGAAGCCCAAAAAGATATTGACAATTTTCATCAAAATGTAAAAGTCACATTACCGATCTCACATCGAGGGTAATCCTCGCTATCATATCGAAGACGATCACTGACGTACAACCGATCTAGTCACCGATATACTATTGCCATCCAAGCATCGAGGCGTTAGTTCGAGGTGTTCCGGACCAAGTCTACACGAGATACATAGTGTAGGCCTGATTTGAGATAGACTCGTTGTATTATTAGATTATATTCTTGTAACCGACACTCACATATATATATATATATAATACGATCTGTTGCCAAATCAGTGGCGCCGTCTGTGGGAACACCAGTTCACTGACGAGGACGCCAAGATGCAAGGAAAGAGGACCCGATCTGAGTTTAACGGAGTTGCGACTAGAAACACGAGGATTGAGGACACACCACCCCCTCTACAGCCGACTGACCAAGAACAGAGAATGACCCAAGCTGAGATGGAGCTTCCTCCATCACAGAATGAACCGCGACGTAGGCGCGGGCCTGGGAGGCCACCGCGAGCCATGAATTCTGGTCCAACCATTGCCATACTAAATGCGGCGGGACCCGCTACCGAGGGCCCGACCACTGAAATCCCGGCAGCTGATGTCCCCATGACTGAGGTGCCAAACTCGGATTTTCCCGGCTCAGAGGAGACGATGGCTGCAGGTCATAGCACCGTTCCCCCTGCCGCCATAACCCCGAAAATGCTAGCGCAGATCAACGATTCTGCAAAAGCGGCGCTTGACACTACATTAGAGACTTTTCTTCCACGACTGGCGGAACAAAAGACAAAGGATATTCGGGCAAGGCCCCATGAATCCCGAGCGGGTGAGAGAAGGGCAAGACAATGATATGATGAACATGAGGATACGGGGGACTCATTCGGAGAGATATCGCCCGCTTCTTACGACAGGTCGGAGAGACGGGACCCTAGGACCCTGGACCGAGAGATAGCAAGAAGGATGAAACGACATGACCGCGAGAGGGCAGAAATAATCTGGAGAATGGAACGCGGTCGCGACCGCGCTGAGATTGCACATTCAAAAAATGAGGATGCGGAAGTACTGCAGGTAATATCGAGGAGGATGGAACAACTAGACCGCGAGAGGGCAGAGTTGACGAGGAAGGTGACTCAGAGTCATTGGAAGGGTCGCAGCAGGACCCCGTTTTCGGGTGAGATAGAGGCTGAGATATTGCAAAGAGGGGACAAGATCGCAGTGATCAAGCCATACGACAGAAGAAGTGATCCTACAGATCATCTCCATCAAGTCGATAGCATTTTGAATCTGCAAAACTACTCAAGAAACATAAAAGGCAAAGATCCTATCCACCACTTTAACGGGCGCTGCACTGGATTGGTTCGCTAGGCTGGAGGCCAGATCCATAACGGCCTACGAGCAACTAAGGGAAAAGTTTGAGAACCAGTTCTCTAGCCAGAAGAAAATGAAGACCAACCTGTTACATTTCGGCGCGGTGCAGCAGAGGGAAAGGGAGAACCTCCGGGAATATATGAAGTGGTTCAATGATGAATTATTGAAGGTGGACGAACCGCATGGCGGGCAGGTTATGATGATGCTGTTCAAGGATACGACCCATCGCAGGTTCGCCGGCGAGCTAATCAAATTGACTGAGCCCACCTTAGCACAGATCAACATGCTCGCAAACCAAATGGTTTACGAGGACGAGATGATGGCAACACGTCAAGGTTCATTTTCCAGCAGGAACGCGGACAGATATCGGAACAGAGAAAGACCCCCAAGGACGTACACCACGTTGAATAGAGGCATTCTGGAGGTAATGGCTGTGGCGAAGAGAAAAAGATGGTTGACGGAACCCAGGCCGTTGAATGAGACTCCCGGGATGAAGTCGTAGGGCAAATATTGAGCGTACCACCGTCAACCTAGACACAGAACGGAGTATTGTACGCACCTGAGGAATGAAATTGAAAGATTGATTAAAGAAGGAAAATTGGTCGAGTCTGTCAGAAGCGCCAAGGACGATGCTAGGAGGGGCGGAACATTCGTTATCCCCTAGAAGAAATTACTCACCCAGGAGAGGAAAGCAGAAGATGATTGAGGCACCCGAGGAGCTCGGTAGGACCATAGTGAATGCCCCGAGCAGAGGCGTCATAAACATGACCAATGGAGGTGCCTTGGGAGCCGACTTTGCTCGCGGCCGAGAATATAACACGAAGAGTCCAGGGCGAGGCCTACATTGGGTACACAAATGCAATCATACCAGAAGCGTACTTGGAGCAGAAGACCTCTTTCACCAGGAGAGACTTGGAGCAACTTAGTCCGTTGGCCCTGACCGCAGCGGAAGCTCCAAAAACCTGATATTCTCAAAAGCCTACGAGCACATGACGATAGCCCCGGGACGGCTAGAGCCGATATCCACCCCATTGACCGGATCCGGCGGAGCAGAGGTAGTTCCACTCAGACAAGTTATATTGCCCACAGTGTTTGAGAGAAACCCACGCACCAGGCTGACGCCGATAAAATACACAATAGTCGACATCCCATTCCCCTACCACGCCGTCATTGGCTGACCGACACTCAATCAGACCAGGGCAGTGGTCTCTACTTATTACCAGAAGATCAAATTCCCGACACCTCAAGGAGTCGGCGAAATTCTAGGTGACCAGGTACAAAGATGGATGTGCTATGTGGACTCGCCGAAGCACCCTAAATTCAGTAGAAGACATGAAATACAAGTCCCACACCAAGAATACATTCCGGCCACAGAGTGGTCCCACTTAAATAACCCCTCCCATTTCCCAACATCAACGTCATGCTGAGACTGCGAGGCACTACCCACCCCGGCAGTATTATCACTCGATAATGGAACAGATTTCTTCGCATTCTTGAGTACGCCCTCACGACCCCTCTTCTTGACAAGTGGAGGTGCGTCATCTGTAGCGGTTTCGGCCCCCAACTGTCTACGTTCCGCTATCGCGTCCGGACTACAGTCCTCTACCAAATCGGGTGCAATATACATGAAACATAAGATCAAGAGATAAATCGAGAGGAAGCTATCGATTTGTAAAGATATAACACTTACCGAGAGTAGAGGGACCGTTATAACGTACGAGAGATATCCCACCTGCTCGCAAACTACGTCACTGCAACGCAAGGTACCATCGTACGGATGGTTAATCAGATTCCTCAGAAATTTGAGGCTATGTGCAGTTGTCCCGACAGCGGCTCGTCTCTCATATTTGGTGACTTCGCACCACACGCTAGGAAGCACATCAAATTCACCAGCCGTCCTCTCCTAGATATACATATACTCACACTTATTTCCAAATCCATAACTGGATTGAGTATATTGCACGAACCTAAGACCCGCCTGGGCCCGTACGCAAAAGAACCCCTCGTCACCACCCTTCCTGTTGACCATGACACTAAAAGAGTTGCCAGAACTCATTAACTCCGCAAGGGGCGCCCAACGCTCTCATGACACAAATGAAAGCCACGATGTACCCAAGAGAATGGGGGGATAGCTGCCCCAAGCAGACCCCGATGCTCGCAGTGATAACACTAACCGCATGATCAATTAGGAAGCGCAGTCCGTTCTTAAAATGATTGGCATTAACAGTAATGCAGCCTTTCGGTGGAGTATGCATTCGTTGATCCGCACTAGGGAATATGACCTTATACCCCTCAGGGATGTCATACTCGTCGGAGTAATAACCAGCATGATGAGGAACATGAGACGTCATATCCTCGTACTTCTCCGAGGTCTTATATGTCGGGGGGCTGATCCCCAAGCCCCATTCACCTACATTGGGACCGTCAACCTCCGGCGGAGAAGAGAATTCAACATCAGACTGGTCGCCAATCAACTGGTCAGACCCGAACATCTCGTTTTCAGAAAATCCCACTCTGATCTCTTCGAAATCCATCTCAAGCAAACCTGAGCCAACACTGTCCTCGGCGAACGACATACTGAGGCGCTAAGCAAGAAAAAATCTCCTGTGATAACGGGGTCGATCCAAGAAAAAGTCCCTGTGATAACGGGGCCAACACAATAAAAAATCCCCTGTGATAACGGGGTCGATCCAAGAAAAAATTCCCTGTGATAACAGGGCCAACACAAGAAAAAATCTCTTGTGATAACGGGGTCGATCCAAGAAAAAATTCCCTGTGATAATGGGGCCAACACAAGAAAAAATCCCCTGTGATAACGGGGTCGATCCAAGAAAAAATTCCCTGTGATAACGGGGCCAACACAAGAAAAAATCCCCTGTGATAACGGGGTCGATCCAAGAAAAAGTTCCCTGTGATAACGGGGTCGATCCAGGAAAAAATTCTCTGTGATAACAGGGCCAATCCAAGAAAAAAATCCCCTGTGATAACGGGGCCGATCTAAGAAAAAACAGGGAGAACTACGCCGGTCTGATTCCCCATTCAACGGGATACGTAGGCAGGGTAGATTTACCTAGCCTTCGACCGTTTTCCGTCATTACCTTTTTATTTGTTGCTTTGTGGAATCTCACATTTCATGCAGGGATATGTCCTAATCGGACATTACGGAAGTGCAGAGAATTGCACGAAGAATCCGGGAGTATTCCCATAGATATGTGTTTAGCACATTGCCCTCTTATAGGTACATAGCCCGAAGGACCACACATTACTATATCCGAAAAGGACATAGGCAATTTTAAACCCTCGCTTTTTAAAATGAGGGATTCAGGGGGCATTGCCCCAGATCATCCAATGTTATCTGTCTAAACAGGTACAACAGGCCCGTTAGAACACAATGGAAACCCCTTTTCTTGCATAAAACTGAAATTCCCAGATGGAGGGAATATTCCGCAGATAACACATGCGCATCATTTCGTGCTTTCATATTACCTTTTACATCGAAACTCTTTCTAGTCTGCGATGTTTTACAGGGCTTAATGACCCATAGACTCCACGACGACTGAGTCACCAAGGGACATAGACAGAAAAGACAAAGAAAAGGCTCCTACCCATGAGCGGTAATGGGTTCATTGTGATAACGGGGTCGACCATAAACACTGCAACGGTAGCGGGTTCCCTGTGATAACGGGATGCGCCCCTACCCACAAGAAAAATATCCCCTGTGATAACGGGGTCGACCATAAACATTGCAACAGTAGCGGGTTCCCTGTGATAACGGGATGCGCCCCTACCTACAAGAAAAATTTCCCCTGTGATAACGGGGTCGACCATAAACATTGCAACGGTAGCGGGTCCCCTGTGATAACGAGATGCGCCCCTACCCAGAAGAAAAATATCCTCTGTGATAACGGGGTCGACCATAAACATTGCAACGGTAGCAGTATCTCTGTGATAACGGGACGCGCCCCTACCACAAGAAAAACATCCCTTGTGATAACGGGCTCGACCATAAACATTTGAATGGTAGCGGTTTCTCTGTGATAACAGGATGGGCCCCTAACCACAAGAAGAGTGATATGGGCGTTTCCCGCATATTGGGCCAGGCCCAAACCAGGCCCATTTTGGAGCATATCGGGGTTAACTTTCGATGTCATTACCGATATGTTACAGTGGTCCCCGTATCCCGAGGTCTATAAATACGCGGTGCCCGGATCCCAAAACAAGCAATAATTATCCTTCAGCTACCACTCGTCATATCGAAATACATCACCGATGTTACTTTCGATGTCTCATTCGATATCGTGACTACAACACATGCCTGTGACACGTCATACCACCTCATCACCGATCTCACATCCGGGGTCATCCCCGACGTCACATCGAAGGCGATCACCGACGTCCGTTCCATCTATTTACCGATATTCCTCTCCCATCCAAGCATCGAAGCGTTGGTCCGAGGTGTTCCGAACCAAGCCAACACGAGACACGTAGTGTAGGTCTGATTTGAGATAGGCTCGTTGTATTGCTAGATGACATACTTGTAACCGACACTCGCATATATATATATATATATATATATATATATAAAATGATCTATATCCAAATCAGTGGCGCCGTCTGTGGGAACACCAGTTCCCAGACAAAGACGCCGAGATGCAAGGAAGGAGGACCCGATCTGAAATTAGCGAAGTTGTGACTAGGAGCGCCAGGTTGGAGGACACACAAACCCCACAACACCTCGGACCACACAGTGGCTCGAGCCGAGATGGAGCTCCCTCCACCACAAGTGCAACGAAGGCGCGGGCCCGGGAGGCCGCCTCGAGCCGTAAATGCAGGTCCAAACCTTGTTGCACCAAGTGCGGCAGAACCCGAGACTAAGGACCCGACCATCGAGAACCACGCAGCTGACATCCCAATGACCGAAGCGCCAAATACTGGTTTTCCCGGCTAGGAGAAGACAATGCCCGCGAGACAAAGCACCGTCCATCCCACTGCTATAACCCTGGAGATGCAAGCTCAGATCGACGTCTGGTGGAGCAAAGGGCAAAGAACATCCGGGCGAGGCCCACTGAATCCGAAGCGGATGAGAGAAGGGCAAGGCAAAGATGCGACGAACATGAGGACACGGGGGACTCCTTTAGAGAGATATCCACCGCTGCTTACGACAGGGCGGAGAGACGGGACCCCGGGACCCTAGATCGGGAGCTAGCAAGGAAGATGGAACGTCTGGACCGTGAGAGGGCAGAAGTAGTCCGGAGAATGGAATGCGGTCGCAACCACGCCGAGATCAATGGTTCAAAAAATGAGGATGCAGAGATACTGCGAGTAATTTCAAGGAGGATGGAACAGCTAGACCGCGAGAGGGCGGGGTTAGTAAGGAAGCTGACTCAGAGCCATGGGAAGGGTCGCAGTAGGACCCCATTTTCAGAAGAGATAGAGGCAGAGGTACTGCACAGAAGAGACAAGATTCCAACCATAAAACCGTATGATGGGAAGAGTGACCCGAGGGATCACATCCACGCCGTGGAGAGTCTCTTGAACCTACAAGATTTTTCCAAGGGTATTAAGGCAAAGATAATGGCGACAACACTGATTGGAGCAGCATTAGACTGGTTTAACAGAATCGAAGTAGGATATATTTCAAGCTTCGAGCAGATGAAAGAGAGATTGGAGAACTACTTTTCCAATCAGAAACGAACGAAGACAAGCATGTACCATCTGGAAGCATTGAAACAGAAAGAGAGAGAAACTCTCAGCGAATTCATGAGCAGATTCAATGAGGAGTTACTGAAGGTGGACAACCCCTACGGGGGACAAGTGCTGCAGACCCTTTTCAGGACAACGACGTACAACATATTCACCAAAGAGTTGATCAAGCTCGCAGAACCTACCATCAATCGGATAAACGAGTTGGCGCATACTGTGATCTACGAAGATGCGATGATGGCAGCTAAGTTTAGACCCCAGGTATCCGGCCGGGAAAAAGGGTAGGGAGCTATGGAACAAGAACAGGGGAGGAAGAGACAGGTCCCCGAAAAGATATACCCCCCTCAATCGCGACATTCGCACTATCTTTGCCCTTGCGCAAAGCAGGAATTGGCTAAATGCACCTCGAAAAATCAAGGAGACGAATTTCACCAAGAAATCTAGACGCTACTGCGAGTATCACCGCCAAAAAGGCCATGACACGAACGACTGCTATGACCTGAAGGATGAGATCGAGAGACTGATTAAGGACGTAAGGTTGATAGAATTTGAGAAGCCGAGCGGGCAGTACGCTGAATCAAGAGAACGGTCCCAATCCCCAAGAAGGGAGGGCCTAAAGGCGATTGAAAGTGGACAAGGACGCAAAACGATAATTAGTGTGCCTTCGAGGGGGGTCATCAATGTGATAAGCGGTGGGACCGCGGGAGCGGATTCCACCAATCAGAGGAAGAAGATAACTCACGGATTAAACGAAGACCGATTCGTTGGATTTACAACGTTGATCGAGGAGCTCCCACACGAGGTTATCACGTTTTCCAGCAGAAACCTCTTGGACCTCAGCCCCGAGGCCGTCCAGGCAGGCGAGCTCGACTGCCCCATGGTTGTTCAGCTTGATATCACTAACTACGCTGTACACAAGGTACTCATAGACAACGGCAGCTCCGCCAACATTATGTTTACGCATGCTTTGGAGAAGATGGCACTTGGCCACCACGCAGTCGAACATGTCCGTACGCCACTGGTAGGATTTGGTGGAGCAGAGACAATTCCCCTAGGGCAAGTGAACCTTCCCACATCATTCAGACAAGAACCGCACATGCGAACAATTAATGTTCAATACACAATCGTGGACCAACCATTTGCATACAACGTTATAATCGGCAGACCGGCCCTGAATGCGATAAGAGCAGTGGTATCCACATTCCATCAAAAGATGAAATTCCCAGCAGGAGGAGGGGTTGGAGAAGTGATCGCTAACCAGGAGGAAGCTTGGCTCTGTTACATCACTTCTCTTGCGTTGCCAAGAATTAGAGAAGCAGAGGAAGAAGCAACCAGACCAAATCAGGATCGACAAGCTAGGGAATGATCACCATAAGGAGAAAACAGAACAATACTTTAAATTTCTGCACTTTTTAAATTATGTTCGAACGACGAAAACATTGCCCCATCGTGGGTTGGTCTGTAAACTTAAAACAGGGGGAACTACGCCGGTCTGATTCCCCACTCAACGGGATACGTAGGTGGGTTAGGTTTATCTAACCCTCGACCATTATCTCTTATTTAACACCTTCGTGGGTCGGCATGTAACTTAAAACATGGGGAACTACGCCGGTCTGATTCTCCATGCAACGGGATACGTAGGCGGGCTGGGTTACCTAGCCCTCGATCGTTATCCGATATTACCTTTTTATTTGTTGCTTGGCGCAATCTCATATTTCATGCAGGGATGTGTCCTAAGCGGACATTATAGAAGTGCAGAGAATAGCACAAACAATTGGGGAATGTTCCCTAGATATATATTTAATACATCGCCCTCTTACAGGTACAAACAGGTACCACCAGCATGATAGCGCACACCGGAAACACTATTTCTTGTGTAAAACTAATATTCCCAGATCGAGGGAACATCCCTCAAATAACACTGGCACGTTATTTCGTGCTCTCGTATTAGCTTTTATGTCCAATTTTTTTTCTTGTCTATGATGTTTTGCAGGGCTTAATGATCTGCAGATTCAGCAACGACAGAGTCACCAAGAGACATAGTCGGAAAGACGATGAAAAGGCTTGCCTACAAAATCACCTGTGATAACGGGGTCGATAAAAAACTATTAAAAAGGTAGCGGGTTCCCTGTGATAACGGGATGCACCCCTACCCTAAAAAATATCCCCTGTGCTAACGGGGTCGATCAAAAACAATTAAAAAGGTAGCGGGGTCCCTGTGATAACGGGATGCACCCCTACCCACAAAAATATCCCCTGTGATAACGGGGTCGATCAAGAAGAAATCCCCTGTGATAACGGGGTCGACCAAGAAAAATTCCCTGTGATAACGGGGTCAATCAAGAAAAATTCCCTGTGATAACGGGGCCAACCAAGAAAAATTCCCTGTGATAACGGGGTCAATCAAGAAAAATTCCCTGTGATAACGGGGTCAAACAAGAAGAAATTCCATGTGATAACGGGGTCGACCAAGAAAAATTCCCTGTGATAACGGGGTCGATCAAGAAAAATTCTCTGTGATAACGGGGTCAAACAAGAAGAAATCCCCTGTGATAACGGGGTCGACCAAGAAAAATTCCCTGTGATAACGGGGTCAATCAAGAAAAATTCCCTGTGATAACGGGGTCAAACAAGAAGAAATTCCCTGTGATAACGGGGCCAATACAAGAAGAAATCCCCTGTGATAACGGGGTCGATCAAGAAGACATTCCATGTGATAACGGGGTCGGTTCAAGAAAAAATATTCCCTGTAATAACAGGGTCGACAACAAACAGTGCAACAGCAGCGGTTCCCCTGTGGCAGCGGGTTGTACATTAAAAAACAGAAACAAATGAACCTTCATGCGATAACCATGATTACTCGACATAATCCGGTATGACCGACAGGTAACATAACAAGGAGAACCAACTGTAACACGAGCAATCACACCATGGATTATGTATGAAGAAATATATATCAGGACACGCAGAAAAGATCGATTGAATTAACAGGTAAAATCAGGAATCATATTACAGGAGGCAACGGCGCCGAAAGAAAAAATACAAACTCCTAAAATCTCAACCAGGATAACGAGGGGCCCCTTTGATGTGTATTAACGCCAAACTCTTCTGTTCGACGATCTCGTGGTACTCCGCCTCGGGGTCTAGATCTTCGTCATCATCATCGGAATCCTCAGGAAATTCTCGGTCCGGCCCTTTCAATGGGTTTATGGCCGAAGGGTCGTAACCATCCTTGAAACCACCGTCCAGCTGGATTTGACCTATGACAGAGGCCTTGGCTTCCTCCCGTTCCAGCAAGCCCCGCTCAGCACATATAATCTTATATGACCGACTCATAAGGAACTGTTTGGCCGCGCTGGTCAGTTGGCTTTTGCTCAGCGTCATGCACCGTATGTGTCTTTCAGTCTGGGCTAATTGGTCCTTCAGAATTGCGACCTCAGCTTCAAGGGCCTCCCGACGAGATGCTTCTTGACCAGCAATAAGTCGAGACTCATTAAGCTCTCCGATCAATCTCTTATTGTCATCTAACATGGCTCCCACATTATTCTCACTGGCCTTCAAAATATCCATGGCCTCGTCTCTCTCATGCTGGAGCTGTACAGCGGCAACATGATCGTATTCGCTCAGTTTCTCGAGCAAACCATTGGTAACTCGGAGCGACTCGGCGTGGTTCGCTTGACCTTTAATGGCCATCGTCAAGAAACCTTTCAAGAAACCAACTACCTACACGTCCACAATAAGGACTTGATTTCTCAATCAAATGAAAACCCAAAGCAAATACATAGTGAATGGCATAAAGACTACTTACAGAGCGAAAGAGACCACTGTGATCGCCACTTGAACTACCTTCCTCTTTCCTTCTCTTTCGCCCCATGGACGTCCCAACACCAACGTTAGGTTGAGATTACGAAGTATTACCCACCCCGGCAGTATTTTCACTCGAGGAGGGCACATATATCTTCGCATTCTTGCGCACGCCCTCACGACCCCTCTTCTTGACGAGTGGCGGGGCGTCATCCTTAGCGAGTTCGGCCCCCAACTGTCTGCGTTCCGCTATCGCATCCAGACTACAATACTCCACCAGCTCGGCTGCGAAACACACAAAATAGAGGATCAAGAAATAAGTCTAAGGGAGAATATCAATTTACAAAGATATAACAATTACCGAGCGTAGAGGGACCGTTATACCGCACGGGAGATATCCCACTTGCTCGCAAAACTACGTCACTGCAAAGCAAGGTACCGTCGTATGGATGGTTGATCAACTTCCTCAGAAAATCGAGGCTGTGTGCAGTTCGCCCAACAACGGTTCGTCTCTCATATTTGGTTTCTTCACACCACACGCGAGGAAGCACATCAAACTCACCAGCCGTCCTCTCCTGGATGTACATATACTCGCACTTATTTCCAAATCCATAGCTAGTTTGAGTATATTGCACGAACCTAAGCCCCGTTTGGGCTCGCACACAGAAGAACCCTCTATCACCACCCTTACGGTGGACCATGACGCTAAAATGCTTCCAGAACTCGTTAGCTCCGCAAGGGGCACCCAACGCGCTCATAACACAAATGAAAGCTACAATGTAGCCCATAGAATTGGGGGATAACTGTCCCAAGCAGACCCCGATACTTGCTATAATAGCGCTAACCGCAGGATCAATCGGGAACCGCAGCCCGTTTTTGAAGTGCTTGGCACTGACAGTAATGCAGCCTTTTGGTGGAGTATGCATTCGCTGATCCGCACTGGAGAATATGACCTTATACCCCTTAGGAATGTCATACTTGTCAGAATAATAACCGGCATGATGAGGAACACGAGACTTCATATCCTCGTACTTCTCGGAGGTCTTATATTTCGGGGGGCTGGCCTCAAAGCCCCATTCATCCACATCAGGGCTGGCAGCTTCGGGCGGAGCAAAAAATTCGGCACCGCCCTGTTCACCAGTCAGTTGTTCGGGTCCAAACATCTCATTTTCGGAGAATACGGCTCCACCCTCCCCAAAATCCATCTCAGGCAAATCTGCGCCAACATTATCCCTGGGAAACGACATATTAACGCTCTAAAAGAATGAAAGGCAAGATCGAAAGTGATATCGGAAAGGGTTTCAAATTCGATATTGAAAATTCAAATCAAAGGTAGATATCGAAAGCGAGGTCGAAGTCTATATCGGAAGTCAAATTCGACGTGTCTTTCGAAGGGACAATAAAATTTCGCTAGAAGCCAAAGTGGGTTTTCACCTTCTTGATGGCCCATTTATAGATATCAGAGATACTAGATCGAAACTATGTTTCGATCAAACATCAGTACTAATATTCGATGTGACGAAGAAAATGTAGACGGACAGGCGTGCATGGGACATCACCCTACTAATACACGGACGCCTTACTACATCGAAATACACTTTCGACATCATATCGAATGTGAGTTTAGACATAAGATCGAAGCTAAAACCCGACATCTTACCCTACTACGCGAAGAGCCGCGACAATATAACAACAGCCCCGGCAACCCCATCACAATTTTCAAGGAACCCAAATACCAAGGGAACTAGAATTCAAACGAGGACCTCAAACTCGGCGTACATCACAAGTGCACTCCCCAAAAGTTTAATCTCCGTCATTTGAGCTGGCGGGATGAAGGGTACATGTAACCCAGAAATTTTAAATTAAATTTGCGAATCCTTATCTCTAAGATAAGAATCCCCAAATTGAGGGACTACATGATATGGGCGTTTCCTGCATATTGGGCCAGGCCCAAACCAGGCCCATTTTGGAGCATATCGGGGATAACTTTCGATGGCATATCGGTAATCATTACCGATATGTTACTGTGGTCCCCGGATCCCGAGGTCTATAATTACACGGTGCCCGGATCCCAAAACAAGCAATAACTATCCCTCAACTACCACTCGTCATATCGAAATACATCACCGATGTTACTTTCGATGTCTCATTCGATATCGTGACTACAACACACGCCTATGACACGTCATACCACCTCATCACCGATCTCACATTAGGGGTCATCCCAGACGTCACATCGAAGGCGATCACCGACGTCCGTTCGATCTATTTACCGATATTCTTCTCCCATCCAAGCATCGAAGCATTGGTCCGAGGTGTTCCGGACCAAGCCTACACGAGACACGTAGTGTAGGTTTGATTTGAGATAGGCTCGTTGTATTGCTAGATCACATACTTGTAACCGACACTTGCATATATATATATATATAAAACGATCTATCGCCAAATCAAAGAGTATCCCCTGTGATAACGGGGTCAATCCTAAACACATAAGCGGTAGTAGATTACCCATGTTTCTACCAACACCGAGGAAATTCTAATCATTCCTTGTTGACAACAAGCAGATTAAAGAAATCTCATCAAATACGAGAACGAAATGAATACGACTCAGATAGCAGAATACTGCATACGCTATCGTCATGACAATAAAAATTCAACAAGTTATCAGACAACATGGCCATGAAGAGTCACATATTATGAAGACCATAGAGAAATAAATATTAAGTTACAGAACCACGAATCGTAATTAATCCAGAAGGGGATAAATTCAAGTTACAATAAGGGCAGGAGACAGCTACTCCCACAGGGACCCTTCAATATTTTTCTCAACGACCGCGGAAAAACACTTAGGGATCACCCCGTCATGTCTATATCGAAATGTACATCGAATATCATCCCCCATATTCCATATTCGACATACATCCCCGACATACCTTCGACATACCGTCGACATACTGCAATACTTGATATTATATCGAACATAACTACCGATGTACTTATCTACTCCAACGTGTACCTTATATGCTTGGAAAGCTAAAAGAGTCTACTTTCCATATCAAAAAGCGGTTTGAGATTTGGACCTTCCTGCAAGGAGATATGGTCCAAACTGTAAAGCCGCATAGTGCAGAATAGACAAATGAACTACGTCCGACTTGATTCCCCCAAAGGGATACGTAGGCAACTTGGGATAACCCGAGTTCAGTCTGGAATCATCAACGATCCATCCGTCCCCTCACCTCGTCGCTTGGAGTACATGTGGGTAAAGGACAAAGCTGGCTCCAGCACAGCCTTTCATCAGCATACGACAACACACCAAATCATCTAAATATACTTTCGACATCATATCGAATATGAGTTTCGACGTAATATCGACGATGAACCCCGACATCTTATCCTATTACGCAAAAAAGCCTCGAAGTGTGACTCCCATATTTATAAGAAAGTCAACTCCAAGGAACACATAATTCAAATGAGGACCTCAAACTATGCGCCCACTGCATTAGGGGGACCATCGAAGTTCATCACAAAGCGCATTCCCCGCATATTTGATCTCCGTCATTTGAACTGGCGGAACGAAGGGTATAGGTAACCCAGAAATTTAAATTTAAATTTGCGAATTCTTATCTCTAAGACAAGAATCCCCAAATTGGGGGACTACATGATATGGGCATTTCCCGCATACTGGGCCTGGCCCAAACCAGGCCCATATTGGACCATATCGGGGGCTACATTTTCGATGTCATATCGGTAATAATCATCGATATGTTACTGTGGTCCCTGGATCCTGAGGTCTATAAATACGCGGTGCCCGGATCCCAAAGTAATCCCTCAGCTACTACACATCACATCGAAATACATTACCGATGTCACTCTCGATATCGCATTCGATATCGAGACTACCTTATGTTGTACTGACACGTCATACCACCACTTTACCGATCTCACATCGAGGGTAATCCTCAATATCATATCGAAGACGATCACCGACGTACAACCGATCTAGTCACCGATATACTATTGCCATCCAAGCATCGAGGCGCTAGTTCGGGCTGTTCCGGACCAAGTCTACACGAGATACATAGTGTAGGCCTGATTTGAGATAGACTCGTTGTATTATTAGATTATACTCTTGTAACCGACACTCACATATATATAATACGATCTATTGCCAAATCAAGCACTTATTTATTTCTTCTTTACTTGTGTTTTATTCTAAAAGTTCAGAACGTTCCCTTGATTCTTTGTTCTTGGTATTTGAAGTTCTTCAATATCAAGTCATAATCATTGTATATTAGAAATCAATTATCATTACATCGTCAACACTGCAACAAGGCAATGTCAAAATTATCTCTTGGAGTTGGATAAGAGCCAAATTTCATATTTTTTGTTATTCTTTTGTGGATTAGATGTGTTGTTCGAAGGATTTTCTGATCTAAGAATGTTGATTATATTGATGTAATTATAGTATCTCTTATACTCTAAGGGATTGTTTGGTTCCAAAGATGGCACAGTAGCTAAAGACTACCCGAATTAACTAAATTGACTGATAATATAATCTTTCGATATTTATAACTCGTTTGGTTTTAAAGCTTCTACAAAATATTTTTGGTTTAGTTTTAATAATATTTCCCATATAATTTGGTGTTGTTTCAATATTGCCTACATAATCTTTCATCTTCCTCATCACCACCATTAAATTATGTTAGAAATTATCAAAACAAGTTAAATAAAATTAAGAAATGAGTAAAAACCAACCATGAAAGTTCTTCAGTAACCAATCCATGTCTTCTACAAACTAAACAAACCATGTAAAGCATAGACAAGTACCCCACTAGTTAATAAAGGCAACAAGATCAAATTTTTGCTACATTATCATCAAAATTGCACTTCCTTTTTTTCTGTAGCAGTCATTCTTGCAATAATCAAAAACACCATCACCAACACAACGAAATACAACCAAATTACTCAAATCGGATTGTATCGCTTCAACGCATGCTTCCCCGTAACCGCAACACCAACAACCACACCACCAATCGCCATCGCAGCCGACCTAACCCCCGTCGCCGCCTTATACAACGCCCATCCCCAATCTGGCTATAACGTTGTTCACAACATCATTCGTATCTTAGATTGCCACCATACCGCTCTCAAGTCCAACGTACATAAAATCGATGAATCCGTACCTTTTTCAATCTTCCTCCCCGTGTGACCCTAACCGTTTAAGATCCGATTGATCTTGAATAACAACGGCAGCCTAACGGGGCCCGGTCTACAACCTCATGGCATCCAATTCTTGTGGGAACTAATTTTAATGAAAGTCCTCTCCACTTTTGGCGGGCGCCATGAGCGGCGGCTCGACGGATCTGGTCGTTGAGAACGGGGGCTCAAAAAGGAGAACCTGCAACTCAACAAAGAAAATAAGAAAGAAGAAAAAAAGAAAAAAAGAAAGAAGAAAGAAGAAAGAAAGAAAAAGGGAAGTGCTAATTTTAGGGGTAATTAAGTAATTTTCCTTTTCAGGTAATAATCTCTCTAAGAAGGATAATTTATGATTGTGGGGGTGAGAGATAAAAAATGGTGGATAACTGCCCTTTTTGACCGGGCTTGGACAAGCTAGGATGAGAACCCGGGCCAACAAAAGTTCAAAGCAAACGGGATATAGCGAAAGATAAAGCCCCTTATCCATCGCTATATCCCGAACCAAACAACCACTAACTTGTTTCTTTCCTTTAATACAAGTTTGCTTTTGCCGACCCAAAAGAAGAAGAAGAAGAAGGCAATGTCAGTTTAAATACAACGTCCAACTATTGAATTGACCAAAACTCAAGTTCTTATCTATTTTCTAAATCACCTAAAGTAACACCAATATAATATTATGCATCAAGTTGGTGTCATCACGCTAGTACATAATGGTGAAAAATCGGAGAAACTTTCTAATGCATGATTTAGTAGATACAACATCAGATGTTGTTTTATCTCACGACCTCAAATCAAAGATGTTACGACAAGGCACTACGATGAGGCTGATCCCGATTGAAGCGTACATTTGACCTATGAAGCCAGAACAATTCCTTGTGCATAGATTACACATTGAATGGATCAAACTACATCACAATATGTATTGTAAAATTAAGAGTTTTAAGGGATTAAGGATTTCATTGGACAAGAAGTACATAACCTAGGGTGTCAATATGAGAAAATTTAGTATCAACATATCTTTTTACTTTAAGATGAAGGGCATAAAGACATCTATTAGTCAAGTTAGCTATTCTTGGTCTTGCATGTTTTGATGCTAACATGAAGCTCAATGAATCCTTCCAAGTAGCTGTCCTAATTAAAAAACTGCCACCATTGCAAGGTTTCAAGAGTTATCTGAAGGATAAGTGGAAGAAAACACCTAGTTGTGAAACTTAGGACATCCAAAGCCAAGCCAAGCAAAATAAAAAATGGATGCAAATACAAACTTAGTGAGTTAGAAGCCAAACACCTACTAGAAGGGTAAGAACCATAAAACGGTGAAGGCTAACATATTAAGGATGCTAAAGAAGACTGCCAAAATTCTGAAAAGTCAAACTACAACCTCAAAGGTTATAGATGTTCTAATAAGGATAATTTAAACCAGACTAACAACCATGATTTAGTTGTCAGTAATTATTTCTCAAATATAATATAGATTATTCACTTTGAACCCAATTTCTCATGGTTTTTTTGTTTGTAATATACCTCTAAAAGGCGTCATACCAATTGACATATTAATCTATACTATTAACTAAGAGAAGAGCTCTTACACTCGCAAATAGGTAGTTACGATACCAACTATTAGATTCCCTAAAATGCTGATATTTCAATTTGCCCTCATAGAGAAAAAACAAGGACTAAAAGGTCATTATCTTATTTTAACCACTGAAAAATCTACACCAGCCCTACATAAAATGAGAAAATCACGAACGTAGAAATATTTACCTGCCTTATTTCAAATTCAAAATTCCTATTTTTCTTGTAATTAAACGTACATACATTTTAATCTTATCCGGCCACTTCCCAATTCCACGTTGTCCTATACTTTTTCAAATATAAAATTTATCTCCTTATTAAGCGTTCATGAACCCCTGTATAACTGCATGTTTGTTTATGTTTTTTAGTTTTATCATCTAACCTCATAGTTTGCCGTACAAATGTTTTGTTTTAGTTTTTTTGTGCATGCAGCCAGGCTTTATGGAATTTCCATCTCATCTAAAAGATTAAGCTGTTAGAGAGGGTAGACATTTAATATTTAGAAACACGCCGCCTCACGTGCAGGCTGTAAATTTTTTGTTACCCTGTCACTTTTTTGATTTCGATTGACAGTGGGATTCGAACCCAAGACCTCCTCATTTGCCTGAGCTCTGATACCATATTGAATTGCCATCTCATCTAAAAACTTAAACTGTTAGAGAGGGTAGACATTTAATATTTATATATTATCTCCAACAATGATACAAATCAGATGCCCATATCACGCCACTGAAAAGGCCTTGTTAAATGGAGGGGGAACTCTTCTTTGTTAACACTAATCCAAGACCATACCCAAGCGATGCGGGATAATATATTTTTCAACACGCCGCCTCTCGTGTGGCCCGGTAATTATCTTCGGTGCCATCACGTGGAAAGGTTGTGGAGCCCAACATACGTCTTGAGTTGGCTATGATACCATGATAGAAATCAAATGCCCATATCACGCCACTTAAAAGGTCTTGTTAAATGGAGGGGGAACTCTTCTTTATTAACACTAATCCTAGAACATACCCAAGAGATGTGGGATAATATATTTTCAACATGATAGAAATCAGAGGCCCATATCACTCCACTTAAAAGGCCTTGTTAAGTTGAGGGAGAACTTCTCTTTATTAACATTAATCCAATACCATACTCAAGCGATGTGGGGTAATATATTCTCAACACGCCCCCTCACGTGTGGTCCGATAATTATCTTTGGTGCTATAACGTGGGTAGGTTGCGAAGCCCAACATACATCTTTGGTTGGCTCTGATACCATGATAGAAATTGAAGCCCATCATCCTCCATTTAAAAGGCATTGTTAAGTGGAGCGAGAACTTCTCTTTATTAACACTAATCCAAGACCATACGTAATGTCTACCCTCTCTAATAGCTTAAGCTTTTAGATGAGTTGGCAATTCAATATGGTATCAGATCTCATGCCAAGAGGAGGTCCTGAGTTTGAATCACACCGCCACCCGATAATCAAAAAATAACATGTGACATGCGTAACAAAAAGATTTACGGCCTGCACGTGAGGGGGCGTGTTGGAGATAATATATAAATTATTAAATTTCTACCCTCTCTAACAATTTAAGCTTTTAGATGAGATGTCAATTCAACATGGTATCAGAGCTCAGGCCAAGGAGGAGGTCCTGAGTTCAAATCCTGATAGAAATTGAAGGCCATCATTCTCCACTTAAAAGGCCTTGTTAAGTGAAGGAGGAACTTCTCTTTATTAAAATTAATTTAAGACCATACCCAAGCGATGTCGGATACTATTTCTCAACACGCCCCCTCACGTGTGGTCCGGTAATTATCTTCGGTGTCATCACGTAGGTTAGTCGCGGAGCGCAACATACGTCTTGGGTTGGCTCTAATGATATTGCATTTGCTGTTAATCGCCTTGCCCAACGTATGAACACCCCGTGTGAACAAGACTTGTCGGCTCTCAAACGAGTTCTCCGCTACTTGAAAGGTACGGTTACTCACAGATTACTTCTTCGTCGTTCTTCCTCTTTACATCTTACAACGTATTCGGACACTAATTGGGCGAATGACCAAGCCTCTGCGACATCCACGTCGGCATATATGGTCTTTCTTGGTTCTAATCCTATATCATGGTCTTCGTGGAGTCAACGTGCTATTTCTCGCTTGCCCACTAAGTCGGAGTACCGTGTTCTCGCGAATGCCGCGGCCGAGGTTCGGTGGCTTCAAAACCTTTTTGGTGATCTTGGTGTTGCCTTACCCTCTCTGCCCTGCATTGTTTGTGACAATGTGGGTGCCATTCGCCTCTTGCTTCACCCAGTGCTCCATTCTCGCATGAAGCACATCTCGGTTGACCTTCACTTCGTGCGTGATCTTGTCAATAAGGGCTTTCTAAGTGTTTCTTACATCAACACGACGAATCAGCTAGAGGATTTTCTCACGAAGCCTCTTCCTCGTGCACAGTTTCTTTTACTTCGATCCAAAATTGCCGTTGTCGATGGAATGCCCATTTTGCGTGGGCGTATTCCTTAGTTGATATATTTAGAATATCTCTTGTAATTATCATACTATAATTAGTTGTACTTATCTTACCAGGTTGTAGAATTATATATAGTGCATCCTTGTGATTAATAAAATTATCACCCATTCATAAATCTTATAGGCTTAACCACATCTATGCTCTTTTTGTTTCCCTTTTGGATTCTAATAATCATTTTTTTAATTTTTTTTTTTTTTTGCAGATTGAGTTTATGTTTCAATATGGATATGGGATTGCCACATACACATGGGATGCAATTAAATTATGTAAAATATATTTACTTCATAGTGATGAGTTGTGATTTGTACAATTCATTGTCAAATTGCATTCTGAATATTAATAAAGTTCTGCAATGATTTTTCCTTTTTATTATAAGACGAGGATGTGGAATTATTTAAAGATTTTTTTGACCTAGATTATGTGTTCTATTCTTACTTCTGTTTTCAACTCTTTAAGCAATTTAAAAGATTCATATTTTAATACGGGTCTTTTAATTTCTAATGCCTCTCATAGTATGAACAATATTTATTTCTTATCTGCAGGTGACGTCTATGTGATTATCTTTGTTTGGATAGGGGAAGTTTTTCCATTTTTGTAGCAATACGACCTTATCATTATATTTAGTAAAAATCGGTTTTGATTGTTTATTTTATCAATAGATCAATATTACGTCCAATATTTTGATTGTTTATTTTTAAGCTATGTAATATGAATCGGTTGGTTTAATTATTTTTTGGTCCATTAAGCCTCGACGTATATATTTTTTCACAGTATATATATTGGGAAGAATGATGTTTGTTAGAAAAGAAAAGCGCTATCACAAGAAGAAAGAAAATATACACATGTAATCCTTTGCAAAACTATAGACAAGTGTAGCAACTTCATTTATACGTTTTTATTTTGGTTATTGTCTATTTTTTAATTTTCTTAATTATGTAGCACTAATTAATATATTTACATATTCACTACGTTTTTGGTTATGTTTCAGTTTCCTGACTTAATTAATTCAATTTCTAAGTAACTGCACATTAAGCCCATATTGAAATTTATATTTACCGGTTTAGTAGACACATGGTAATATCACTTTCCCTTTCTGTAATCCTTTTATGTTTTTTTGAACATTTTAGAATTATTTGGTGCAACATTTCTTTAATCCTTTTATGTTTGTTTTTGGAGCATTTTAAAGCTATTTGGTGCAACAACCAATGTATGATCATGTGACACAATTAGTCGATTATTTCAACTAATACACCGTGATAATGGAGTGATGGGATAATTATTTCATGCAAATAAGAATTTGTCTTGATAGAATTATTGGTTACATAGTGTCACTAATATAACAATATATTATATAAACAATAATTTTTCAAAACATTTGACGTACGCTCTAAGTGCGTTCTTTAGTTTTTTTTTCTTTTCTTTTCTGATAATATATCAGTATTTAAGTAACACATATGTTATTTGACTAACAATTATGTTACAGAGTTATACATTAATGATCAAATATTTAGAAATTTCTAACAAGTTAAATACATAAGTTTGTAACGTAACCAAAGCATGTAAAGTGTAAGAATGAATTAAAAAGCTAATTTATAAAAAATATCAATCGCAAAAGATCTATTATTATGTTTAATTGATTAATTTTTGTTAACAAAAATTATAGAAATTCGGCATTACTAAATTATATAATAAAACAAACTTTTTTACACCTAAAAAACTTTGCACGCGGTCCCCACGTGTGTCAAATTGCTAGTAGTCTTATAAACCAAGTTTCACTACTTTTCATGTGAAATTTTGTTTGCTACAATACTCATCCCATCAAATACATATTACAGAATTGGCGCTAAGTTGCTTCAAGTCACTTGAGGTTCACTATGTTTTGTTTGTTCGGGGGGTATTATTTTTTGATTCCAATAACTCATGTCTCGAACAAAGTGCATATGAGCCTCTATGTGACACAAGTGTTCAACACTTGTGATCATGGCTTTAAGCTGAGAGCTTAGTTCATTTATTTTTACTGAAGGAGTACCGATATGAATGAAGAGTTCTTTTCAAGTTTCAATCTAGTTCTCTAAGATGACAACCTTATTCATCATATCATGAAGCTCCGACTTTTTGAGTTTCCAATCACGTGATGCAGTTTGCAAATCACAAATTTGTATTACTATTTCACCCTTTAGACCATGGTTATCTTGATCAACGATGTTTTTGTATAGTGCTCTCTCCTTTACCATCAAGCAAGCACTGTTTCCCATATATGTGTCTTCCAAGACCTGAGCTAAAAAACAAATTGTATCTCTAAACCTAGAATATGTCTAATAGAAACAATACAGATACAATAGTATTTAACAGTAACACCCCAATTTGTTGTGATTTTGAAAGGCTTACTCTCAACAAGATAAATATTTTTGATGTGCTTAGAAATTTCATTCTCTATTATGCGAAGACAAGCATGATACGTACGTTGAGTTATCATCATTTCTTCACTGGTGCAATACTTTGGTTTCTGCAATGACCAAATTTATATCATTCCAGTATTTCACAAAATTTATGCGTTTCTCTAACTTTAACTCGCCCCTATCGTACTGAAAACTTATCTTGGAGTGATATTCAAGATATACATACTCTATTGTGAACCTTTTTTTAAATAATTAAGCAGATCTCGTTCCTCATTTTCAAATTTGCCTTTCTTGTCAAAGCACTACCAGTTGTAATTGTTCCAGTTTCTTGTAGAGAAGGCAACAAAATTAAGGTTCTTAGTTTGTCAAGAAAGTCAATCAACAAAGCTCAGTTTTCAAATTGAATTCATTAAGAGGAGTAAAGCTAGCATATTTTTCAACCATCTTAAGAAAAAATAGATGTTGCATCATCTAAACTTTGTTTATTCTAAATGTCTTTTGAATAGGTTCACCAAAACATTTACTAACATTTTCGTAGTTGTGCATTTCCAAGAGGAAGTACAATGTTCATCATTTTAGAGAAAAACTTCTAGCACTCCTCGCCTTCCTGTCTAGCACAAGTCAAACTTCGTCTTTTTATATATGCAAGTTTATCCTTTAAAGGTTTGCATTGATCTTTAGAGTATAAGTAATTCTCCTTCTACATCATCCAAAACCCATAATATATATAAAATTATCAAATTGGATTAGCATTCTATTAGCCTTGATCTTGGATATCCATTATTGCGTGATAATATGATGCCAGATAATTGTAAACACAACAATCCATAATAGTCTTAAAAGTGTTTACTCGATTCATCCAGTTGTTAATTGTTGGGAGCGTTAAACAGTTTTTTTAAATAGTGTATGTAACAGTTATATGGACTATTTATAATAAGAATACATTCATTATATTTTTTGATAAAATCTGCAACTCCTAGACAAATTAAGTTTCCACAATTTCCAAGTATACTTTTCAGTAAGTCCCTAGTAATTTAGACTACAAATTCTTTTATATTGAATAATTTTTTACTGATAGTTGAGAAGGTTGTAAACACTTGCTTTCAATGAATATAGAACGTATTTTATAGTACCCGCAAGGTTTCATTTTTCATTTTCCCGATAAAACGCTGCCCAAAGTGAATATTGTTACTATTTTTATCACAGAAAAATGATATTTTACTTTTTTTAATAATTATAATATGTATTTTTTAAAAAAAAAATGTTTAGATGCATAGTTACTCGTAAATTGGTCGAACAATTAATTTTGTTTCCGAGTAGTGCACATAATAATATTGCTACCAACAACCAGATATCAATTATCAAAATATTATACAACATATAGAATCATATTTGGGAATTTTCTGAATCTCACGAAATAATTTACATGATATATGGAATGCTACCAACAACGCTAGAATTTTAGCCGCATTCATTAAAATAATTGTGACTGGATTAAATTTTTCTTTACAAATAATTCATTTTGAAATATATGACACTTACGAGTTACCGCTAAAATAATTCACTTACTAATGTTTATAACAAGTGAATTATTACATGACGTTACTTTAACCTATATATACCTCAATGAATCCCTTTCTCTCTGTAGACGGATCTCGAGTCAAAACAACTAGGTCTCACTTTATCCGGAGTTTTCGGGTAATTGTTTACTATAAAGTTCTTGAATATTGCAGGGCTTGAGAGCGTTTATGTGTTTTCGTGTTTCTTCATGTTAATAAAAGAAATTTTACATTTATCAATTTTCATATATAGTTGGCCCGATTGATTTCAAATAATTAAATTTCAATATAAAGTGGATCTTGGTAGCTTTTATATATCGTATCGGATGGGTTTTTAAGTGTACAGATCCAATTGGATTTTGTGTTTTGTACAAAGTTTCTTTATTGTTTTGTGATCTTGTGTTTTCATCAGTAGGAACTAATATAGCAATTAATATAATACATTTAGATTTCATGTTTTGAATAATACTAAACATATTTTGATGTTTGAAGAGAACATATTTGTTGTCATGTATTTGTTGTCATTTTGTTTAATACTGTATATAATTTATCCTTTAATAATTTTGAAAAGTTGAGCATACGGAAGAGAAAACATATAACCAATTAACTGGTACAACCTTTTGTCCCTAAATGTGTATACTAATTTTTATCTTGTTTCATGGGCAGAATTATTTCTTCTTAATTGAAAATAATGGATAGTAAAGGCAATATAGTCAAGGCCTTGCACGATGGTGATCAAGATATTGATCTAACGCTACGGCTAGGCCCATCATCCAGTAATAAAAGACAAGATCTCGAAGAGGAACAAAATGTCGGCGAAGAAGAACCCCTAAACTTTTCTGACATTGGAAGCCACAACTTTGACATGGTATTTATTCGAATATATTTTACTTTAATGGTATTAATCTAATTTATATACGATGACTTTTATATTACGCAAATTACCATATAGGTATGGAATAATTATACGGACATTCTCTCATGTTTGAGAAATTAAACAAACATTCCTTATATTAAAAAGTTTAAAATAGTTATGACAACCTTGCAACTTTAAATCACATCAGAAAGTAATATGCCCTAAGTAATTCATTTTAACTTTCAAAAGATCTTTTTTTTTTTGCTTTTTACATAGAAAATATAAGGGTTGTTTTCTATTTCCATGTAATTTGTCTATATTTCTTGTTTTTGTCCAAAATAAATGTCAATTTAAATTCAACAAAATTTAATAAATTTTTAATAAACCTACCACAAAGGATTTTGGTATAATTTTTCAAACATGAACGGGTGTCCTTGTAATTATTCCATACCTTAGGTGCCTTGTGTAAGTCTTCCTTAGTACATATATATGTCTAGATACCTAGTTCAACAATGATAACCGTTAAAATGTCTAAAGTTTTTATTTCTTCCATTTGAGACATATAGTTCTACTCTAAATTTCATATCGCGATCCCAATTTTCTCAATTTTAATCAGCGAAAGATAATGTGACGACCTAAATTTTGTTTTGAAGTAAAGAATTATCATGCGCCAAAAGATAGGTAATCATTTAATATTTGATTTGTCACAAGTTTGTCATGTCAAATCGAGGTTCGGAGGCAGGCAGTGTGTTCACCGCAATGTTTTTGCAAGATAAAATGTTCCATTTCTTTCTTATATTCACATGCACCACCATTATTCTATATTTGATATTATCACACGAGTATTCTTTAGATTTTGCATTTGCAGTTTACTAACTTTGTTTCTTTTTTCTGTTGTTTTAATTTATATGTAACAAGGTCCATATTCCCATGCTAACTGATGTTGGCGGCAGCTCATCATCAACTGCTTATAGTGGGATGGGGGTTGCCAACAATATTGCAGCAACAACTCCTGCGAAACCTTTTTCAGCCTACTATGAAGGTTTTAGACCGAATGCGTTCTTAGCCACATCCGACGGGAAGGTTTGCACAAATTGTGGAGTTAGGAGCACTCCACTATGGAGGAAGGGTCCCGGTGGTAATCAAGTTAGTTTTTGATCCGATCTATTAATAATTAATAAGTGTTTATATGCAATCTTAAAGAAAACCTCTGTTATTGCTTATTTCAGAAATTTTTATGTCCTCATCCCCAGATTAAAATTTCTAAATAGATATTTTCTTAATGTCTATGACAACCAATACCCATTCTTAATCTTTTCACTTATCACACATTTATTTCTGTTTATTGTTGATAGACCTTGTGCAATGCATGCGGGTTGCGCTATGCACGGAATATTAGAAAGGGTTGAGCAAAGCGTGATGGATTGAAGGTTTCTCACATGAAGGAGAGAAGATGTTGGAATATATATATTTTTTTTATCTTTGTTAATGTTACAATAATATTCTCCTATGTTGTTTAACAAACTTATTTCACTTTGGTTGATTTAATGGTTGTTCGGATTTCCTCATTATTTTGATACAATTAAAATGATGTATTTGGGGTTTATTTTGGGAGTTATCAATTATTGTTGTTTTTACAACTAATCAACATGCATGTGCTCCAAATATGTGAAATTTACCGCAATTGTTGCATCTTGTCTAAATGGAAAAGAGAAAATAAGGGTAAAAAAGTTATTCAAATTTTAAAAAACATTTGAAGAAAAACATTATTGCTTTTATATATAGCAGCCAAACAATATACTTCTTCCAAGGAAAAAAAAAGAGCAACACTATGTGCAAATTTTGAAAAAAAAGGCTTAAGTTGGCCTATACAAAGAAAGTCTAAATTTCACTAAACTCTCTTACGTATGCAGTTCCCAATATGCCACCTAACGTTTAATAAAACATTTCATCTTAATTATTCGACTTCGTGCGGACTACCCTCCGTCGAATTTTTGACCAAAATTAAATGAATATTCTCTCCTAGATGTTCTCACACTTACGTGATAGTCGTAAGGTAAAATAATTCCCTAGTTGGAATTTCTTATATTTTTTCTAGGAAGAATTAATTTCTTCTCAATTGAACATATAATAGAGAATCTCTCAAAAACTACCAAGACCTTGATCTCAAGCTACAATTGAGACCATCACCTATTAACAAAAAACCAATTTCGGAAGAGGGTCTAAATGTTGACGGTGGTATTCACAATTGTTTTTTGAGTATTTGGTCCCTGTGGAGCGTGAAGACTGGAACAGAATACGCTCCCCGCGAAAGGATAAACTCAAGGTGATTGAGGCTCCAAACGGACATGGGCATGGAGGTGTCAATGCACCAACAATGGGGATGATCACAATGACCAACAGAGGTTCAACATGAGCAGATTCTACCAATAGATGTAAGAAGATCACACGGGTAATGAACGATCATAGATATGTGAGCTTCACAACTCTACTTGAGCTAGAAGAGCTACCCGATGAGGACATCACCTTCACGAAGAGAGATCTGGTGCAACTAATCCCACAAGCTATCCACTTTGTAATCTGAATTTCACACTTGTTGTTAAACTAGATAGCACTAGTTATTGGGTGTGGAAAGTTCTCATCGATAGCAAAAGCTCAACAAATGTGATATTCGTGCATGCCTTGAAGAAGATGGCATTGGGCCATAATGGTATTGAGAATGTCAGTACCTCCTCCCAGGTTTTTGGGGAGCTGAGGTTGTCCTGTTAGGACAAGTCACACTACCAATGTTGTTTGGTGGGGAACCATGTAGGAGGACCCTGAATGTCCAATATATGATCGTCGATGAGCCATTGGCTTACAATGTGATCATAAGGTGACATGCTCTCAATGCGATACGAACTGTGGTATCAACATACCACCAAAAAAATGAATTCCTAACCCTTGAAGGAATTGGTGAGGCTACGGGTAACCACAAGAGGCATGGCTCAACTATATTGCATCACCTAAGCTTTACAAGATCAATGAACGAGGAGATCCAGAGGTCGTTGCACCTGAAGCTCAACAAATGGCAGAGTAGTTGTCTTAGAGTCACTGCTTTTTCAAAATTTCTGTATTTTTTAATTATGTTCGAAGAAATTTTAGTTTTCGTAAGTTGCCTTACATGGACTCGCATGTAATTATAACAAGAGAACTACGCTAGCTTGATTCCCATATCACGAGATACGTAGGCAAATCGGGATCTATCTGTTTCTCAACCGTTATCTATCATTAATCTTTATCTTGATAATGTTATATATCTCATATATTGTCAATTTGATTTCAGGGATAGACTTATCTCCTATCTTACGGGGTACGATAGAAAATACCTTAACGGGTAGACTTATCTCCTATGCTAGGGGGTATGACAGAAAATACCTGAATGGACAACCTTATCTTCTATCCTACGGGGTATGATAGAAAATACCTTAACGGGTAGACTTATCTTCTATCCTATGGGGTACGACAGAAAATACCTTAACGAGTAGACTTATATTCTATCCTACGGGGTATGACAGAAAATACCTGAACGGGTAGACTTATCTCATATCCTACGGGGAACGATAGAAAATACCTTATCAGGTAGACTTATCTCCTATCATACGGATTACGACAGAAACTACCTTAACGGATAGACTTCTATCCTAATCCTACGAGGAATGACAGAAAATGGTAAACTTATCTTCTATCCTACTGGATACGGCAACAAATGGTAAATGTATGTCTTACCACAAGAAATAGGACATTGAATCCCTTAAACAGGAACGCATACTCGCTATCTTCCGAATGACAAAATAGCACGACTAAAGAACATACATATCTATTGCAATAATAACACCTAGAATTGTATAGCATTTAATAAAGCATCTAATCTAAAAAATAGACACAATAACGATAGAAAATGTTAGAATAGTGAATATTATCCCAAAATTTGAATGAAAACATACTCAATAAAACACTAATTTTACGAGGTGATTACAAAACAGAAAAAGGCGACGCACCACGACGACGACTTTCGGTTCGAATACAGAGGCGCGCCCTTCATGCCAATCATCACCAAGCTATCGTTCTTCAAGATCTCGGCAAAGTCATTAAGCTAAAAGTCTCTATTAGATTCTGAGTCATCAAGGGATTCCCATCAAGGCCGCACATGGCATCCAATTTAGTTATATCAAACCCCTCGCGGAATTCGTTTAGCCTCTCGATCTGCCCCACGATCGCCTCCTTGCACTCTTCATGATCTTGCCAACCATGCCTTGCATTGATCTCCTTATATTTGTTGCTCAGCATGAACTGCGTCACAATGCGCTACTTGATTTCGGGAGATGGGTCCTAGGCGACACAATAAAAAAATGCTAAGGTCCAAAGTTACCCGTTATTTAAAAAGATATAAGAGTTGAACACTCTTAACAAGCGTTCTACCTCAAAATAGAGAGCTCTGAGAGCCTCATCATGCTCTAATTGAAGGCGCAAATTCTCAGCCTTCATCTCTTCTAGCTGAAGTTTGGTAGTTTCCTTGCCCTTCTTAGCAGGGACGTCTTTGCTAGCCAGTTCAAGTTTAGGTTTCAACTTCTCGTTCTCGGCCTGAGAGTAAGTGAAAACTTGGTTAGCGATGTGAACTGACTTAGAGAATTTTTTTTCTCCGCAATTGCCTATCAGCCACAGTCGTATCATAATTGGCCATAATATCTATGCCCACTGCCATATGCGCCACTACCTACGCCTTGTTGAGGTTAGCGTTGTTTCCCACGATCAGACTCATGGACATAAATTTACCAACCCGAGTAAAATCCAAAAACTGCACGATCGATTAGGGAAAACCCAACATGTGACACTATTTAACAAAAGTGAACACTAAGTAAGAGACTAGTTCTACCATTTATAGCTTGGAAGACATGAATGCCACGTCGCACATCGGTTGCTCGGTTCTGCTCCCCTAACATGGGAGTCCTTGCCACAGTGGCGAAAGTCCTGCCCATAGTACAAACGACCTTACTCTCACTAAATTCATAGGATCCAACATTGATGTTGGGACCTGGAGTGGCACGACCATATGCTCGAGGGGTGGCGGACACCCGAAAAACGATTTTTTTTGTCCCACCAAGCTTGAACTCTTTCTAGAGCTAGCACCTACGTCACCTATGGGAACGTCCGTGAAATTCACACTCTGGTCTCGTGGGCTGGTTGCTCTGTCACCCTGAGAGTCACCGATCTCCCTCGCATGAGAACAGTGACCAGTCCTCCTACTAGTTTTAAGCACATTGGGATATACCCCATCAGCCCTCCTACACGCCGCATTACTAGTTACTCTCTTTGAGGTAACACATTATTGCATCCTAGCTTGGCAACCCATCACGAGAGTGACTGCAAGAAAACTGTGGCATGAAAGTTAGACGCGTAACATATGACAGAATACATGCATAAATCTTCTGGAATTCTGGTGCCCCAAAATCAGATCGCAGTCTTGATAGTGCGTGAGAGGTGCGACGTAAGCAGTGGTAGTGCGTGAGATCGCGCCGGCTTTTGAAAAATGTTGCTCTGATTTGTGGTGTCCTTACTTTTGTCCAATGTTGTCTTGATTTTTTCCTGAGCGTTTTTCTACTGATACCTTCCTTCACTTTTTTCGTTTTCTCTAAGACAAATTGAAATAATATGATATATATGACTGAAAACAAAAATAACTAAGAATTAAACTAAATGCAAGACTCAAAATAAAAACTCCCTATTGTGGGTTGCCTCCTACACAAGGCTTAGTTTTACGTCGATTAGCTCGATGCTATTGATGGATTCATGGAGGTCCGAATATTCGGATGAGACTCCAACCTTTAAAATATTTTAATGTATCACCTTTAGGCTATTTTCTCACCTTCTTCCAATGGAGACTCTTTTTCATTTCCCTGCTTTCCAACCGGGACAAAATTAAAGCTGGTCCTTTATTGTTTCCTATTTACGTTTTATTTTGGTTCTTTATTGTGTTTTTCATTCTGATTATGGTCCTCCGGTAGAATTTTCAGCCAGAAGTGTCCCGTGAGGTCACGTGCTGGGATAAAATGATAATTTTTGAATTCTCATGTGTGAATTTGCACGTCACAACGTCTTTTTTGATTTTTGATTTTATTTAATTTTAAATCCTGACCCGTTCGACTGGTCAAATATTTTTTTTAAAATTACAGCTGATCCATTTAGAAAGCTGACCCGATCCGCCAACTTCTATATACCTCATGCATCGATCGTGAGAAATCCACACACACACACTAAACACTTAGTGTTTTCCACACTAACCCAAAAATCCCCCAAACTGATAAGAACCCTGACCCCTAATATGAAATTCAAGTTAAATTTTAGTTTCCCCAAGTCCCATAAACTTGCAAATCGCCACTAATTCCCCAAAAGAATGTCATATCCATCCTCCATCGCGAGAGAGAAATCAGTTCTTGACTAATCTCGTAAGTGGCATGTTGAATCATCTTCAAATCGAGTTTTTGAAAGCATCGTTGATTGGAGCTGGAATTCAACTTACATGCGGCGATAATCAGAGAAAAGTGTTGTATGTTTTTGTGTGTGTGTGTGTGTCAAATTCACGACGGGTTGGGGGTACATTAAGCACTGGCGCGGGTAATGGAGCAGGTGAAATCATAATAAATAAATAAAAAGTTTGACTGAGTTGACTGGGTTAGCCTGGTAAAAAAATTTAAAAAAATTTGAAATCAAAAAAGACGTTTCCACATGCGAATTCGAATGTGGGAATTCAAAAAATTCAATTTTTTGCTGGTACGTGGCACTTCCAATTGGAAATCCTACCGAGGACCATAATCAAAATAAAAACACAATAAAGGACCAAAAAACGAGGACATAATAAATTACTAAAATTGTTACTAGGACACAATGAAGGACTAGTTTCGATTTTTTCTCATTTCCAGCCTCATATCTTCTTTGATCTTTGCTTGCAAACATACGCTCTTTCTTTTGCCCTTCCTATGTAGTGGCTCACAAGTTCCATGTTTCATATCACTCTTATTTAAGTCTCCATCTTCATATACCACTATTTTTTATACGAACTCTTTCTCTTTTTGCTTTCTTATGTAGTGTTTCACAAGTCTCATTTACCAACCTTTTTGATATGGCATTGGAGAATGGTGCTTTCTTTCTCCTTGCTTTTCGATGAAGTGGCTCACTCTTTTCAAGTTGTCCCCTTGTGGATAGTAGTGTTGTGACTTCGGCATACACGGTTGGTTTCTTTTTATTCACCTTCCTATGATATGGCTCTCCACCTCGAAGTCCTAATTCTACATATGTTAAATAGTCAAATTCAACATATTTCAAACCAAAGTCATTGTACCTCAAGTGATTCTCCAATTTATACTTTTCAAATGTAGGTGCATAATCAAGAAGCCATTCAGTATTTGGATCCACAATCATATTTATCCTCGGTGGCTTCTCTTTGAATGTGACAACTTCTTCAATTGGTAGGAGTGGTTCGGCTTTTGCTGCTTCATCCACGCCAAATTTTATTTTGAACTCGGTCTTCTCATCATTAGCCTTGAATGTTGGGTGACTCACTTGTATACCCACTACCTCTTCATGTGCATGAATAATATGCATTGGATCAAGTTAATTATTTGCTTGTGTAATTATGGTGTGGGGTTGTATCGTAGGGTTCTCTACGATGTCGATTTGAGGTGCTTCATGATTATCTTCTTCTGTTGCAACTTATTTTCTCACCTTTCAATAATTGTCGGGTCATCTTTGTCGTGTTCTTCAAAAGGAGGTAAGACATGTCACTCCCCGGTAAATGCTCCATAAACTTGATGCGTATTTTCACGTGCTAAATTTAATATGGAATATTCCTCTAATACGCCAGTTTTAAAGAATACAAAATGATGGACTTGCTTGAAGAAAAAGAGATTCATCAATCTGTGATGGAGTTGAATGATTATGCTTCTGAGATTGATATGGAATTCTACCTGAATCTCTCCAAGTGGATAAGAGATTACAGACCTCCAAAGTATGGAAAAGCTTGGGTGAAGGGGATAGTATTCAATATTGAACCCTACACTATCAATAAGATATGTGGATTCCCACTTGTTGAAGAATCTGAGGACCCTTACTACAATGATATGATTGAAGATTTGACAGGAGGGTTGGTTAAAGTCTGGAAAGATGCTCTGCCAACTACATAACTCACTTGCCTTAGTGCTATCCTGCATAAGATTGCAACTTCAACAGGCTGCCAAGCAAGAATGTTACTGTACTAACAAAGGAATCAACAATCTTAGTGTACAAAATCAAGAATGGGCTAGCTATAAATATGGGGGAGAGGATTTTGAAGTCAATATCTGAAGTTGCTGGAAGAAAGAATGGCATTCTGCCTTTTCCCTCACTCATATGTAAAATCCCTAACAAGAAAGGATTGAAGACAAGTGCCAAAGTGGGCTGGATGAAGAATGAAGCTGAACTTACAATTCTCCTAAGTTACTTGTCTGGTTTAAGAGTGAGAGATCTTCCACGAAACCCAAAAGGAGTGGTAAGACCAAGCAAAGAGAAGAAGAAGGCTCAGGATTTTGCTGGAACTTCAGTGCCTATGTCCAAAGAGGAAGATTGCATGGTCATAACATCACCTTTTGTGGATCCTTTGCTACATTGGTTCAAGAGGCACATTGCTGAAACTCAGGGAGAGATTGAGGACAAGAAGGAGCATCTAAAGGAGCTGGAGAGCTTGGTGAAAAACTTGGAGAAACTCACTTCTTCACAAAAGGGGGAGAGTAGTTCCAATTTTTATTTTTGTTTTCTAGTTTTTTATTTTTTTCTTTCTGAACTGTTGTTATTGTGTGTTTGCTGGTACATTGTCTCTCTGTGGTTTGATTTGATCAAGGAACATGATCCTTGTTATCTAGCTATGGTCTGTAACTCTAAGTATGGCTACTGTTTGAACTGCTCTAACTGCAGTTGCTTATGAAAGCAGATTTAGAACTGTTTTTCTATTTAACCTTTTATGCAGGAAACTCACTGGTTTCAATATTGAGGCAACATTGATGAATGTTGGAGTCTGAACATCTTTTGATGTAGTGATGACCTTAATACTTGTCTTTGTTATTTTAACTTTAAATATGTTAGTTTGCTTTGAGGGGGAGCAGTTTAGTAGTTTTAAGACTTGATTCTAACTTTCTGGATATAAGACTTGATTGGAACAGGTGTTGATTTTGTGAAGAAAATGGCAAAAAGGGGGAGATTGAAAGGGTAAGGTATTCTGGAACTAATGTTATGCGATGTTGGGAGAACATTGAGGATAACATTGAAACCAGAGAACCTGCATGAAAACTTTTTTTTAACTACTAAATTGGAGTTTAGCCTTTATTAACTTATTAATCAAGTTCCACAGTTTTAGTTTGATATGGGCATTTCCCACATACCGGGCCTGGCCCAAACCAGGCCCATATTTGACCATATCGAGGATCACTTTCGACATCATATCGGTCATCATCACCGATATGGTACTGTTGTCCCCGGATCTTGAGGTCTATAAATAACCCGATGCTCGGATCCCAAAGCAAGCAATTATTATTCCTCGACTACCACGGAGCACATCGAAAGAGATCACCGATCTTATTCTCGATATCGTGTTCGATATCGAGATAACCAACGTGCTCCACTAACAAATCAAAACTTCGCACTACCGATATCACATCGAAGATGGTCACCGATATACACCAGATATGATTACCGATATACCCCTACCGTCCAAGCATCGAGGTGTTAGTTCGAGGTGTTCCGGACCAAGCCTAATCGAGACACCTAGATTAGGCCTAGTTTGTTAGGATACATTCGTTGTATTTCCCTAGTACTCCATTGTAACGGACCCATACTTATATAAAATATCTATTGTCAAACTAGTGGCGCCGTCTGTGGGAACACCAGATCCCGGACGAGGACGTCAAGATGCAAGGAAGGAGGACCGGATCCGAATTTAACAGAGTTGTGACTAGAAACACGAGGACTGAGGACAAACCACTCCCTCAGCAGCCGGCTGATCAAGAACAGACGATGACCCAAGCCGAGATGGAGCTTCCTCCAGCACAGAATGAACCGCGACGTATGCACGGGCCCGAGAGGCCATCGCGAGCCACGAATACAGGTCCACCCGCTGCCGCACCAAATATGGTGGAACCAGCTATGGAAAACCCAACATCGGATGTTCCAATGACTGAGGTGCCAAACGCGGATCTTCCCGGCTCGGAGGAGACAATGGCTGCAAGACCGAGCGTCGCTCCCCCTGCCGCCATAACCCCGGAGATGCTGGCGCAGATCAACACTTTTGTAAAAGTGGTGCTTAACGCTACACTAGAGACTTTGCTGCCACGCATAGTGGAACGAGGAACGAGGGATGCTCAAGTAAGGCCCCGTGAATCCAGGGTGGATGAGCGGAGGACAAGACAAGAGCGGGACAAAGAAGAGATCCCAGAAGGAGGTCGAAGGGACAACACTGAAAGAGGGAGTTCGACAAGGGCCAGAAGTGAAGACAGGGTAGAACTAAGTGATGATACAGGGAACGACAAGTGAGCCAGGACGTTTGAGGAGGACATACATAACATGATAAGAGAGACAGTTAAAATGACCAAGGACATGAAAGCCGGGAGAAGGAACATAAACCGGGGAGCAACAACAGTTGGATACCGACGGCCGTTGACTCCCTTCTGTTGTGATATCGAGAAATAAGTGTTGTGCAGGGGAGACAAGATTCCGACTATAAAACCATGTAACGGGAAGAGTGATCCAAGGGATCACATCCACGCCGTGGAGAGTCTCTTGAACTTGCAAGACTTTTCCGAAGGCATTAAGGCAAAAATAATGGCAACAACACTAATAGGAGCGGCGTTAGACTGGTTTAACAGAATCGAAGTGGGATCTATCTCTGGCTTCGAGCAGATGAAGGAGAGGTTGGAGAACCACTTCTCCAGTCAGAAGCGAATGAAGACAAGCATGTACCATCTGGAAGCGTTAAAACAGAGAGAGAGGGAAACCCTCGGGGAATTCGTGAACATATTCAATGAGGAGCTACTGAAGGTGGACAACCCCTACGGAGGACAAGTGTTACAGACCTTATTCATGGAAACGACACACAATAGGTTTGCCAAAGAACTGATCAAGCTCACAGAGCCTACCATAAATCGGATAAACGAGTTGGCACATACCGTGATTTATGAAGACGCTATGATGGCAGCTAAGCTTAGACCCCAGGAATCCAACAGGGAAAGGGGTAGAGAGGCATGGCATAGGAGCAGGGGGGAAGAGACAGATTGCCGAAGAGATATACTCCCCTCAACCAGGACATCCGCACTATCTTGGCCGTCGCACAAAGTAAGAATTGGTTAAATGCGCCTTGGAAAATCAAGGAGACGGATTTCACCAAGAAATCTGGGTGCTACTGTGAGTACCACCACCAGAAAGGCCATGACACAAAGGATTGCTATGACCTGAAGGAGGAGACCGAGAGGTTGATTAAGGATGGGAGGTTAAGAGAGTTCGTCAAGGCGAGTGGGCAGTATGCTGAGTCGAGAGAGCGGTCCCAATCCCCAAGAAGGGAGGGCCTTAAGGTAATTGAGAGTGGACAGGGACGCAATACAATAAATAACGCACCTTCTAGGGGGTTATTAATGTGATAAGCGGCAAAATACAATAAATAACGCACCTTCTCGACTACCCCTTGGTTGTTAAACTTGATATCGCTAACTACGTCGTACACAAAGTACTTATAGACAATGGTAGTTTCACCAATGTCATATTTGCACATGCTTTGGAGAAGATGGCACTCGGGCACCATGTAATTGACCATGTCCATACGCCACTGGTGGGATTCGGTGGAGCAGAAATAATCCCCCTAGGGCAGGTGAACCTTCCCACATCATTTGGGCAAGAACCGCACGTGCGAACTATCAATGTTCAATATACGATCGTGGACCAACCATTCGCATACAATGTCATAATTGGCAGGCCGGCCCTGAACGCGATAAGAGCGGTGGTGTCCACATTCCATCAGAAGGTGAAATTCCCAGCAGGAGGAGGGGTCCGAGAAGTGGTCGCTGACCAGGAAGAGACTTGGTTCTTCTACATCACCTCTCTTACGCTTCCAAGAATTAGAGAAGCGGAGGAACAAGCAATCGGGCCAAATCAGAATCAACAAGCCATAGAGTAATTACCATGAGAAGCAACCAGTACAATCGTTTAAGTTTCCTGAGTTTTAAGTTTCCTTAGTTTTTAAAATCATGCTTGAACAATTAGAACATTGCCCCATCGTGGGTCGGTTTGTAACTTAAAAGAGGAGAAACTACGCCGGTCTGATTCCCCACTCAACGGGATACATAGGCGCATTAGGATTGCCTAACCTTCAACCGTTATCTTTTATTTTGCCCCTTCGTGGGTCGGCATGTAACTAACACAGAGGGAACTACGCCGGTCTGATTCCAAATTCAACGGGATACGTAGGCGGGTTAGCTTTACCTAGCCTTCGACCGTTATCCGTCATTACTTTTTAGTTTTTCTCAGCGATATTACTATAACATATCTCCCATTCCATGCAGGGACATATTCTAATCGGATATCATGAAAGTGCAAATCATGGCAACTAGAGTCGGGGAAATTACCCCACAAATATGTATTTGCTATATCACCTTCTTACAGGCACAAGCATACAACAGGTACGTCAAAACATGCTGCGAGCATCACTTTTGCTCGAAAAAGTTGAAATTCACAGGTTAAGGGAAAATTCATCGGATAACAAAGCCACATCATTTCATGCTTTGACATAAGATCGTACAGTGCAAAACATTCTTTGTCTATGTCAATTTACAGGTGCCTAATGACCTATCATCGTGACAAATACAAAGTTACCGAGGGGCACAGACAAAGGACGGGGTCGATCCAAAAATTTGAACGGTAGCGGGTTTCCCTGTGATAACGGGATGGGCCCCTACCCACAAAAGAAAAAATCCCCTGCGATAACGGGGTCGATCCAAAAAATTTGAACGGTAGCGGGTTTCCCTGTGATAATGGGATGGGCCCCTACCCACAAAAGAGAAAATCTCCTGTGATAACGGGGTCGATCCAAAAATACTTACAAGAAAAAATCCCCTCTGATAACGGGATCGATCCAAAAAATTTGAACTGTAGCGGGTTTCCCTGTAATAACGGGATGGGCCCCTACCCACAAGAAAAAAATCGCATATGATAACGGGGTCGATCCTAAAAATTTGAACGGTAGCGGGTTTTCCTGTGATAACGGGATGGGGCCCTACCCACAAGAAAAAATCCCCTGTGATAACGGGGTCGATTCTAAAAATTTGAACGGTAGCGGGTCTCTCTGTGATAACGGGATGGGCCCCTACCCACAAGAAAATATCCCCTGTGACAACGGGGTTGATCCAAAAAAATAAATTTTTTTTTGAACGGTAGCGAGTTTTCCTGTGATAACGGGATGGGCCCCTACCCACAAGCAAAAATCCCCTGTGATAACGGGGTCGATCCTATACATTTGAGCGGTAGCGGATTTCCCTGTGATAACAGGATGGCCCCTACCCACAAGAGAAAAAACCCCCTGTGATAACGAGACCGATCCAAAAAATTTGAACGGTAGCGGGTTTCCCTGTGATAACGGGATGGGCCCCTACCCACAAGAAAAATTCCCTTGTGATAATGGGGTCGATCCTACACATTTGAGCGGTAGCGGGTTTCCCTGTGATAACGAGATGGGCTCCTACCCACAAGAAATAATCCCTTGTGATAACGGGGTTGATCCTAAAATGTGAGCGATAACGGTTTCCCTGTGATAACGGGGTCAGACTCTAAAGAACAGAAACAGAAGCACCTCATTGCGATGAGGGGGATTAGTCAGTATAATCCGGTATAACCGACAGGCGACACAACAAGGAGGCATAATAATAAGACAAGCAATCACACCATTGAATACGTATGAACGAATATAAATCAGAGCACGCAAGTAGGATTGATTGAATTAACGGATAGAACATCAAGTTATAGACAAAAAAAAAATTTATTATGACAAAAGGGAAGTTACAAATCCCTAAATTCTCAACTAGGATAACGAGGAGCTCCTTTGATATGGATTAACGCCAAACTCTTCTGGTCGATAATCTCACGATACTCCACTTCCAGCTCCAGGTCTTCGTCATCATCGTGGGAATCTTCAGGAAATTGTCCGTCCGGCCCTTTCAACGAATTTATGGCTGACGGATCATAACCGTCCTTAAGACCAGTTTTCAGCTGAATTTAACCTATAACGGAGGCGTTGGCCTCCTTTTGCTCGAGCAAGCCGCGCTCAACACATATTATTTTGTAAGATCGACTCAGAAGGAATTGTTTGGACGCACTGGTCAATTAGCTCTTGCTCAGCGTCATGCACCGCATGTGCATTTCAGCTTGGGCTAATCTGTCCCTCAGAACTGCGACCTCGGCCTCAATTGCCTCCCGTCGGAACGCCTCACTACCAACAATAAGTCTAGCCTCATCGAGCTCTGCGAATAACCTTTTATTATCGTCATACAGGCCTCTCACACTACTCTCGCTGGTCTTCAAAATATCCAGGGCCTCGTCCCTCTCGTGCTGTAACTGCACGGCAGCAACAAGATCGTATTCACCCAGCATTTCGAGCAGATTGTTGGTAACCCGGAGCGATTCCGCGTGATCCGATTGGCCCTTAACAGCCATCTCCAAGAAACCTTTCAAAAAGCTCGCCACCTGCACATTCACTATAATGAATTAGATACTCAATTGAATAAAAAACCCAAAAGAAATACGCATCCAAAAGACACAGAGATTACTTATAGATCGGAATAGACCGCTGTGGTCCCCACTTGAACTACCCACCTCCCTTCTTCTTTTCGGGCTCGTGGACGTCCCGGCATCTACATCATTTTGAGATTGCGAGGAGCCACCCACGCCTGCAGTATTTCCACCCGATGAGGGAGCAGTCTTCTTTGGGTTCTTGCGTACGCCCTCACGGCCCCTCTTCTTCACGAGCGGAGGTGCATCTTCCGCAGCGGCATCGGCCCCCCAGATGTTTACGTTCCGCTATCGCATCTAGACTACAGTACTCTACCAAATCTGCAGCAAGATACAAGGACGTATAAGGTCAAGAGATAAATAAGGAGAGAGCTATCGGTTTATGAAGATATAGCACTTACCGAGAGTAGAGGGACCGTCATAAGGTACGGAAGATATCCCACTTGCTCAAAAACTATGTCACTGCAAAGTAGGGTACCGTCGTACGCATGGTTAATCAGCTTCCTCAAAAATTCGAGGCTATGTGCAGTTGTCCCAACAGCGGCTCGTCTCTCATATTTGGTGTCTTCGCACCACACACTTGGAAGCACATCAAATTCACCAGTCGTCCTCTCCTAGACGTACATATACTCACACTTATTACCAAATCCATAACTGGACTGAGTATATTGCACGAACCTAAGACTCCCTAGGCCCGCACACAAAAGAACCCTCTATCACCGCCCTTCCTGTTGACCATGACACTAAAGAGTTGGCAGAACTCATTAACCCCGCAAGGGGCACCCAAGGCTCTCATAACTCAAATGAAAGCCACGATATACCCCAGAGAATTAGGGAATAGCTGCCCCAAGAAGACCCCTATGCTCGCTATGATAGCACTAACCGCATGATCAATTGGGAAGCGGAGTCCGTTCTTAAAGTGCTTGGCATTAACAGTAATACAGCCGTTCGGTGGAGTATGCATTCGTTGATTCGCACTAGAGAATATGACCCCGTATCCCTTGGGGATGTCATACTCGTCGGAGTAATGACCAGCATGATGAGGAACGCGAGACATCATATCCTCATACTTCTCCGTGGTCTTATATTTCGGGGGGCTGATCCCCAAGCCCACTCATCTACATTTGGGCCGTCAGCCTCCGGCGGAGCAGAGAATTCAACACCAAGAGTGGTCGCCAATCAATTGGTCGGACCCAAACATTTCATTTTCAGTAAATTCCACTCCGATCCCTTCGAAATCCATCTCGGACAAACCCGAGCCAACATTGTTACCGGAAAATGACATACTGACGCGCTAAAGGAGGAAAATCAAATCGAACGTGATATCGAAAACGATATCGAAAGTGAAATTCAACGTACTTTTCAGAGGGACAACGAATTTTCGCTAAAAGCCAAAGTGAGTTTCACTTCCATGGGAGTCCTATTTACATACATCGGAGATGCTAGATCGAAACAAACTTTCGATCTCACATCGGTACTAATATTCGATATCGATAAAAGGACAAAAAGGTCAATCCCGATATATGCGAATTATTCAGAATCTCGTACGGTGAACGAAAAATTCGAATGAGGACCTCAAATTAGACATCCACTGCAATGGGGAGTCCAGTAAAATTTATCACAAGTGCATTCCCCACAAATTTGATCTTCGTCATTTGAACTGGCGGGACGAAGGGTACAGGTAACCCAGAAATTTAAAATTAAATTTACGAATTCCTATCTCTAAGATAAGAATCCCCAAATTGAGGGACTACATGATATGGGCATTTCCCGCATACCGGGCCAGGCCCAAACCAGGCCCATATTTGACCATATCGAGGATCACTTTCGACATCATATCGGTGATCATCACCGATATGGTACTGTGGTCCCCGGATCCCGAGGTCTATAAATAACGCGATGCCCGGATCCCAAAGCAAGAAATTATTATCCCTCAACTACCACGCATCACATCGAAAGAGATCACCGATCTTACTCTCAAGATCATGTTCGATATCTAGATAACCAACGTGCTCCACTAACACGTCATAACTTCTCACTACCGATATCACATCGAAGATGGTCACCGATATACACCAGACATGGTTACCGATATACCCATGTCATCCAAGCATCGAGGCGTTAGTTCGAGGTGTTCCAGACCAAGCCTAAGCGAGACACCTAGATTAGGCCTAGTTTGTTTGGATAGATTCGTTGTATTTCCCTTGTACTCCATTGTAACCGACCCATACTTATGTAAACGATCTATTGTCAAACTATAGTTATTTATGTTTATGTCGAGGAATGTATCATAATCATAAGGAAGAGCTTTGGAAGATTCCTTACTTGAAGTTTCCATAATTCAAGTTAAGCTGAATAGTCAACTCAACACGGTTTGCAAAGAAGAAAACAAATTGGAGTTCCACTGCAACTTGGATTATTTTCAGGATTACTCCAAATTGAAGAAGGTGTGTTACCTATAATATCTCTAATAAAGAGAACACTTTTTCAAGAAAGAGACCGAGTTCACAAAGAAGTCCAATTCAATAAAGAAACAACAAGAGTTATCAATACCGTGAACAACACACCTTGGAGTGCAAGTTTCAAGAAACCTATATATAGGTGTGAAGTTCATCAAGATGATTACAAGACAATAGCGGTAAATAATCCAAGAGATTAATTCGTTGTATTGTTTTCGTCTTGCTTTTGCAAAGTTTTTGTATCAACTACTTTAAGTCTAGTTCTTAGAAGTTAAGTAGTTCGTGCTTGTCTTCTTCGTTGAGTTCGATCAACAAAGAGCGTGAGTGAATTGTCGTGAGGAATGTTTTGTTAAAACCTTTATTGGTTATTTCGCGTAAAGATAAGAAGTTTTTAATAATATTGAAAACTTCTGTAAATTATACCTTCTTCCGTTTTTAATTCTACTGCATATTACTCTTATCAATAAGATCATAATAGAATTAAGGCAACACCAGCTTAACTCTCAAAGTTGTTGTATCAATACACGATCCGACAATTTCATCTTTCAAAGTTACTATCATTTGTTGTGACATAAACAACAGACACTGAGTACTTAGTAGCTACGCAGATCAGTGAAGAGGTTATTTAATTGAAAATGGTTTTGGAGGAACTCGGGTACAAACTAGAGAGGATTTCTTTATTATGTGACAATCGGAGTAAGCTGCATCAAGCAAGGAATCCAACTTTTCATTCAAAGATAAAGCATATTCGAGTGCAGTACCACTTTTGATCGTGAAAAATTCGAAGAGTGTATGGTCGATGTGTTAGAGATTCAAACCAAATATAACCAACATGAAAGGGCAAGATAAAAAGAATAGTGTGAAAATCTTATTAGTCCGAATCAAATCCTTAAGTGGGAGATTGTGGGTAGTGGTGCAGTGCATACACTACCACTGCATGTGATTTGAATTATGCAAGCTTGCATGTGATCTGATTGGTTGGTGGCCTTAATTGTGGTAGGTGATTGGTTGAGAGTTAGGAATGTAGGAGCAACTTAAATTCTACACGGGTTACACGGGTTGCGAACCTTTCGTGTACAACGTCCCTCCTTCATCATTTTATTCATCCCATAAACCCTAAAATTCTCTTATATACAATTAAGTAAATTATTTATCTATATAGAGTGTTGTAAGTGAGAGGTAAAATAGAGAGTTTGTGTGACTTAACTACGGTAAAAGTCTGAAAGTTGTAATTCTTAGTTTACACTTATAGTGAAATTTTTCTATCTTACCCGTGATTTTTTATCCTAAAGTAATATGGAGTTTTTACGTAAAATTTGTGAGTGATTTATGTGCCATGTTTGTGTATTTAAATATAAAATAGGGGGAATTACTTTTTTTGCCCTTTTAATTGGGCTAAGTTTGCCTTTTGCCCGTTAACTTTTTCGTTTTCAATTTTGCCCTCTAAGTTCAAAAAAAGTTGAAAAAATGCCCGTTGGGCTATTTTTGAGGCCCGGTTACTGTTGGAATGACGTGGCAGCTGACTGGGATGCCATTGTACTGCCACGTGGTGCCACGTAAGATTATAGGTGGATTAATTTTTTTTTATTTTTTTTGACAAATAAAAAGATTAGCGCCTTCTTCATTTTCCACCACCACCACCGGCGAACCGCCATTCCACCACCAGTCCACCACCGGTTTGAAAAAAACTCTAACGATCAAATTCAAACCAACCGCCACTGCCATCACCTCCGAAGAACCACCACTGTCATTCACCACATCCCACACCCACATCCACCAGATTTGTCATCATCTCCGGCGAACAACCACCACCAACACTGACCTTTTCACTAGCAACGCATCCTCCATATTCTTCACACCACTCAACTCCCTCCTCCAATTCATCCTCATCCTTCACATATCCCAAATCTGACGAAAGCTTCAAATTAAACGACACGTAGTCCTCCCATTTCTCGATTGCACGTCGGTTCATCGATCTCCTCTCTCACCATATCCTCATTCCTCTATTATTACAATCAAATTCTTCTCGAGTATAACAAAAAATTTCTTATAAACTCATTAAATCCCACGACAAAAATTTCTACGAATATAACCAGATAAATTACCTTCAAAAATTGCATAAGTTACGCCTTAACACTAGCAGGATCAACAACATTGAGCAATGCTTTACTCTTCTCGTCTTTCTCCAACTTCTTCTTATTCCTCTCCAACGCACCGGCCACCTCAGCCGGCATATACTTCTTGTCGTGCTTGGCCAACACCTCCACCGCACTGAAATAACACTCCAAGCCCCTGGCCTTCTCCGTAACCCCAAACTTACTACTACCCTTCAACAAGCTCTCCACCTTCCTCTTAACCTCCTCATCAAACGGCTTCACGAACCCCTCGACCACGACAGAATGGCCCTCGCGGAATAGATCGGGCAAACTCCTCTCGTATTTCACCAGAATATCGGTAATGAGATCGGTGATCACGAATTAAGTCTCGGGCGAGGACGAGAGCTGAGGACGCTGTTTTCGAGCACTAATCCGCCGAGTCAGAATTTGGATTTGGAAGGGTTGGAGGTATATTTTTCGAGGGCTTCGGTGGGGGTGATGTAGAAGACTTATTGGTCCTGGAATTGGTTGAGGACGATGACGATGAATCCAGCGATGCAGCTGAAGGTGGCGGCGTAGGTCCTCACCACGTCGCTCACCGGATCTGTTAGTATATATATGTGTGTGTGTGTGTGTGTGTGTGTGTGTTTGTGTATACATATATATATGTGTGTGTGTGTGTGTGTGTGTGTGTGTGTGAGAGAGAGAGAGAGAGAGAGAGAGAGAGAGAGAGAGAGAGAGAGAGAGAGAGAGGGGCAATCCATCAGAAATAAAAAAAAAAAAATTATGTGGCACCACGTGGCAGTACAGTGGCGTCCCAGTCAGCTGCCACGTCAGCCCAACAGTAATCTGGCCTAAAAAATAGCCCAACGGGCATTTTTTGCAATGTTTTTTGAACTTAGAGGGTAAAATTGGAAACGAAAAAATTAACGGGCAACATGCAAACTTAGCCCAATTAAAATGGCAAAAAAAGTAATCCCCCTATAAAATAAGTGGTGGAACTAGATACAAGAAAGGAAAAGAGCATTCTCTTATATGCACGAAAATTGTGTTACCCAAATTTGCCTTCCTCGAAAAATCAATTCAACATAATCGACAAACATGAGACTAATACAAAATATTATCTTTCTTTTAGCGTATTATAACTAATTACCTTATGTAATCTTTTCGCAGTGTTACATTTATTAATATGTCTAATAAACGTATTAATCATGCGATATAAAAATACCTATTTGGAAGACGCTTCTCTTCCCCCTCTGATACTCTCTCAAAGCTATGGAATTTGATTTGGAAGCTACCTATACACGAACGGCTTAAATTTTTCGCATGGAAAATCATTTCAAATATTTTCCCAACTCGAAGTAGGCTGCAGTTATTCTTACCCCTCAATGACACGTCCTGCCTTCTTTGTGAATCGGGTGAAGAATCCTTGCGACATATTTTCCTTGAATGCAACTTTGCTCACAAAGTTTGGTTCTTTTCTAAATGGCACTTTAGACTTGAACCGTTTACACAATACAACATTGAGGAATGGGTACTATTGCTCCTTGATCCAAAGTCTAATCTTTTTACCTCACAAGAACATCAATTGGAGTTCATTACTTTCTCTCTTTGTGCTATGAGCTTAATATGGAAAAACCGTAACAAAACTCTGTTTCTTGCTCAAACTGACACTGATTTTCAGATTGCCAAAGTCGCCCAACGCCAAGCGGAGGACCTTTTCAAGGCCTATATTCAGTCCCGAGTGGAAAAGCATGCAGCGCCGCTGTCCTATGAATGGTCCCCTCCTCCTGTTGGCTTTATTAAAGTTTCAACCGATGCTGCTTTCTCCGAAGGAAAGGCAACCACTGCCTTCATCGCGCGCAACCACTGCGGTGGGCTCGTAGGCGCCGCGTCCTTCTCTCGCCACTGCTTTGACGCTACGGCTGCTGAAATTTCAGCAATTAAAGATGCGGCGAATTTTGTGAAAACAAATAACTGCCTAAAAGTTATTTTTGAGACGGATTCCCTCATTGCTGCCACGTCCATTACTCAAGGTATTCATGATTCTTTTTGGACAGCAGCGGCGGATTTGAGTGATCTTACTACGCTTTGGAAGAACTACCCCTCGTGGAAGATCAGGAAAATCCCTCGTTTAGGGAATAAGAGTGCGCACAACCTCGCCAAGTGGGCAAACATTAACCATTGGAATGGTTATTTTGATTGTACTTCATTTCCTTACTCTACTGTTGAGGATGTTATTTGTGACTCCTCAAGTTTTTGTAATGATTGCTTGAACTCTCCCTTTGTTTAATGAAATTCACCTTGTTACCAAAAAAAAAACACACACACACACACGCACACGTACACACACACACACATATATATATATATAGACACACATATAGTACTATGTTATTACTATATTCGTTATTATGGGTTGAGGTCATGTATCACAAATAATATATGTATATATATATAAATATTATTGATACATAACTATACATAAATGCAAATTGTATCATCAAAAGATCTATCTGAAAAGCTTTTATGGGTGGAGGCCTGAGGCTAATTACATCGATATCAATACAACGAAGATCTATTTGAATGAATACCATGCCAAAGTCATGACTATTCGATCCTTGCCAGGAAAGTTTCTTGTGATTCACCACCGTCAACATTTAGACACTCTTCTAGATTTGGATTCTTGTTATTGGATGACGATCTCAATTGTAGCTTGAGATCAAGGTCTTGGTATTTTTTGAGGGAATATGTTCAATTGAGAAGAAATTAATTCTTCCTCAAAACAAAATATAAGAAATTCGAAATAGGGAATTGTTTTACCTTACGGCGATCACGTAAGAGTGAGAACATCTAGGAGAGAATATTCGGTTAATTTTGGTCAAATAATGAACGGAGGGTAGTCCGCCCAAAATCGAATAATTAAGATGAAATATTTTTTAAAAATGTTTGAAGGCATATTGGGAACTGCATACGTAAGAGAGTATAATGAAATTTAAACTTTCTTTGTGTAGGCCCACTTAAGCCTTTTTGTTTCAAAATCTGCATTTAATGTTTGCTCTTTGTTTTTCTTAGAAGACGTATATTGTTTGGATGCTATATGTATAAGAAATACTTTTTTCTTCAAATATTTTTAATATTTGAATAAAATTTTCTACCCTTATTTTTTTCTTTTGCATTTAGACAAGATGCAACAATTGCGGTAAATTTAGCATATTTGGAGCACATGCATGTTGATTAGTTGTAAATACAACATTAATTGATAACTCTCAAACAACCATTAAATCAACTATAGTGAAATATATTTATTTAACAACATAAGAGAATATTATTCTAACATTAACAAAGATAAACATTTTTTTCAACATCTTCTCTCCTTCGTGAGACAAGCCTTCAATCCATCACACTTTGCTCAACCCTTTATAATATTCCGTGCATATTGTGAAATCAGTGAAAAGATTAATAATGGGTATTGATTGTCATAGATATTAAGAAAATATCTATTTAGAAATTTTTATCTGGGATGAGGACCTCCCACACCGCAGACAACAACCAATTACATTGGACCACCATTGACAAGGTAAGACAGAAGGACATAATAGAAGCTTACACTTAGCACTTAAATACTCCTAGCACTTGGATAAATTTTTTGGCACTCTATGCCATCTACAGGCATTAGAAAGAAATTCTACCCCCTATACACGACCCCCTTTTGTAAACTTTCGATGCCCCTTAATAAAATAACACTGTTTTTCTCTCTTAATCTCGAGATCAGTGTTCCGAAAAAACTCACTTGATTGTATCGCCCATCCCCAAATCCCTGGATGATATTACTTCACCAGGTACAAGTTTTTAACTCACGTACAAATACAACGATTACAAAAATAACATTTGAACACCAAGGACCGACGCTTGGGATGCTTCTGTTTGATGCTAAATCTTCTGAGGATGTTTAATATTGAATGATGTGGAAAGTGTAAAGTTATATCGGAGATATACGAGATCAGGGATAATATGTATATCGGGTGCTATATGATATCGAGGTTAGGAGATATCAAAGATGGTCTCCATATCCGGGGTGAACGTATATCGAGCAAGGAGATATGTCAAAATATGTGAGGATATGGAAATGTGATGTTCGACATGCTATGTGTATAATGTTTTGTAATTAATGACTGTTGCCTTGAATTGATGATCGGGCTTATATATAGATCTCGAGGGTGGAGTCCGTTCCCGATATCTGCGGCGAACCCTGTACCATATCGAATATAAATTTTCGATATGAGGCAAGATATCGGGCGTAGATCCATGATATGCCGTGGGCTAGCTCCAATAAATCACCTGGGCTGGCCAATTCGGTAATTATCTATATCAACGCGGTTTTGTTTTGGCCTCTTATAATAAAAAATGAAAGGAGACTTGAGTAAAATGTAAACCCCCTATATTATAGAAAACGGCACGGAATCTCCTTATAATAAAAGTTCTGCACCAAACACCCTTGTGTTACTTATATTGCATGAAAGCCCCTCGTATTTTTGTATACTATGGTTCAAGCCTCTTCATATTTTTAAAATTTCACCCCCCTCCCGCCAAATTTCCACTTTTAAGAGGGTAAAATTGTCAATTAACCTTTAGTTAAGGGGGTTTGTTCATGATTTTTGAAAACACGAAGGAATTTTATGCAACATAATTAACACGAGGTGGTTTTGTGCATGTTGTTAAAAACACCAACAAATTAAATTTGGTACATGATTTATAAAAATACGAGAAAGTTTTGTGCAAAATAAATAACACGAGGATATTTTGTACATGTTTTCAATAACACGGGGGTTTATGTATTTGTTCCAAAGAGACCATAAAGAGTATAAAGCAACCGTATACAAAAACATATATCGTTAAAATCTTACATTCGGTACTCAACTTCGAAGAGTTATAGGAAAAATTAGGGAAAAAAACACCCTGCCCCCTATTCTTCCTGCCGTTTCGCACTTTACCCCCCCGCTTTGTTTCGTTGCACCCGACACCCCCAACTTTGAAACCGTTAGCACATTACCCCCCGCCGTTAGAATTTCCGTCAATTATGAGGGTATTTCGGGTATTTCGGGGTAATGTGCTAACGGTTTCAAAGTTGGGGGTGTCGGGTGCAACGAAACAAAGGTGGGGGGGTAAAGTGCGACACGGCAGAAAGAATACGGGGCACGGTGTCTTTTTTGGTGTAACGTGACCCAAAGGCAGTTTTCTATGACGTTCCCACAGACGACGTCATTTTGTTAACACGGAAAAATATCGACATGTGAAAGTATCGTGGAACGCCCTGTCTGAATGTCTTTTTTAGAATTTTGAGAGTGCTCTAAATATTCTATAGTTTTTATGAATTTATCCTTATGTAACAAATATTCTTTCCTTGGTTTTTTTGATTAGCTTGATTTTTCTTGTCCCTTTTTGGTTCAACGGAGGGGGTATCTTGCTATCGGGATACTTACTATCGTAGCTTTCCCCTCGGATTGGAACTGGCTAAAGCATCGGCGATCATTGTTCATAGGGGTATTCTGGCCGAGGGGTTAACACAAAACTTTTAAAAGTGGTTCAAAAACCACATCACAAGAAAGCGATAATCTTCAGCTTCACTTATTTTTTATGGACTTCTTTTTAAGTAAATCCAAAATGAAAGGTTGATAAATTTCAATTGTATAGTATCTAATAGATTTAATTTGTATTTTTTTTCCTATACGCTTTATTTACGGTATAATTTTAAAGCTTCTATACAAATGTTGTTGACACATTTCTTGAAGTTACAGTTTAGATGATTGCTTCTATTAGCCATTAATCTTTTTACCATGACAAAAATATGTTCATGCATGACTGGATATATTCTCTTTCAAATTTAACTTTGCCATTTTTATATATAACTAAGATTAGACATAACGAGTTAAGTTTAATTTTGTTTTGATCATTGTTATGTTATGTAAGGGAAAAAAACACCATGCCCCCTATTCTTTCTGCCGTGTCGCACTTTACCCCCCCACCTTTGTTTCGTTGCACCCGACACCCCCAACTTTGAAACCGTTAGCACATTACCCCGAAAGACCCGAAATACCCTCATAATTGACGGAAATTATAACGGCGGGGGGTAATGTGCTAACGGTTTCAAAGTTGGGGGTGTCGGGTGCAACGAAACAAAGGTGGGGGGGTAAAGTGCGAAACGGCAGAAAGAATAGGGGGCAGGGTGTTTTTTTCCCGAAAAATTATGTTTTAACTTTTTTACCCTCTCGATGCGTTCAATATTATAAACTATATATCACAATATTTTAAGACTTTTTCAATTTTATTTTGGTCTTATTTCGTCTGAGTTACAACACACCGAGAATCCTGAAACAATAGGCCACAGTAAACCAAAATAAATGCTATTCTATTACAAAGAATGGACTAGCTTGGTCCGAAACACCTAACACAAGTAAACAAAGAAAAATGACTAAAATATCCTTATTCAGCAAACAGCCGAACGATGATGGTTCTATGTTTCTTCAACTGTCAAATCTTGTAACTGATGAATCAAGATGGTTCGATACTGCTAAAGCCTCGAATGTGGGAAACTGTAGAATGGCCTTGATTCGGTGCTAAGAACTCTCGAGCGGGACCTACTTGATGGTTAACTGTCGAATGAGTGAAAGGAAGTGTTGAACCGAATATCAATCCAATGGGAACAACAGTCGAACGGCTGGGTTTGATTGATATAGGTTGGTATGTAGTATTAAATGCGTGGCATGAATATCAGAGAACGAAACCCACACATAGTCCGGAGAATAACTACCGGACGAGCCGCATTCGATATTCTAAAAAACAGACAAACTGGCCGAGTTCAATACTTATATTTTTGGGCTATTCGGGGGTAGGCCGGCCCAAAACACTTTTGGGCCTTCTAAAATACCCCAATTGTAGTCGCCCCCAGTTTGGGAGTCGATCTTGACTCAAGGGTGGGTTCCAAACTCCAAAAATTGTTCTGGTTCGAATTGTGGTTCGCCTTGTGTTTCAGAGTTTGCCTCCTGTAAGGTTGTTTGGGAAATAAATTTCATCAGACATTCCAAATATGCCCCCTTGTTGGGAGTCGTGACCTAGAGGGTCGGTTGCCAAATATGCTTTATCTGTCTTTAACATATGCCCCCCATTTGGGAGCCGCCAAATGGATTTATCTAGCTCCAAAATATGCCCTCCATTTAGGAGCCATGACCCGCGGTTGGACTGTTATGTGTAAGTATCAAATTGTACGTATTCGATGGATATTTCAAGCCTCATAGGATGGTTTTTCAAAATAACAGTCGAATGAGGGTTGTTCAAGGATTATGGTTACTATCGAATTAGGCGTGGTTATTTATTGTCTTATTATAAAAAACTGTAAGATTCGACTGTTATTGTCAATCGACTGTTATTGTCAATTGACTAGTGGGGTTCCAGTGTTATGGTTACTATAGAATTAGGCATGATTCAATAGTTATTGTCTTATCGTAAAAAATTGTAAGATTCGACTGTATTTACAATCGAACTAGCGTGAGTTCAACTATTATTTCCGGAGGCCTAATGGGCCTGCTCAAGTCATTTCTCGCCGACTTTCCAACTTACGCTCAAACTTAAGAAGTATCAAATCAGACCCGTTCGATACTCTTTTAGTATTGAACCAAGGTTTGTTCGACTAATTTACTTATAATTCTTTTTGCTTTTCTCTGTTTCTCTATTTTTGCTTATTGTATGTTTGTTGTATGCAGTGCAATTTTCTTGTTGATTTGGTGTATTTTGCATATGTTATTCAAGGTAGTTTAACTGTTCATCATTCTCTCTTCCGTCATTTGTTTGTAAGCTTTTCGCTTGTTTGCACGTCTCGACATATTTGTGTGTAGGATGACATACCTAGCGTAGTCAATTTTTATTTCTTTTTATTTTTTCTTTCAGTTTGTGTAAGACAAAATTTCCAGCGAGTTTGTGAGTGTTGACTTTTTGTCTGGGAATGAGTCGAGGAGTACCTCAAGTACCGACTCTAGTAGCTCCGTGAGGACTCCTTGCGCAAGGTTTGTGGGTGATGACCTGGGCAGGAGAAGGCCTCTAACCTGGTTGATCTTGAAGACGGGGATAGAGGGTCAAAGGGAGAGTAGGACCCGCTCTTCAACCAGTGGGAGGAGAGGAACCCTGATTGATGTTGTAGTTAATCGCGCATCATGATGAGTCTGATAAAGTGAATGAGGCATACGAGGTTATTGATAGGCATCCTGATGAGTCTGATGAAGAAATCGGAGACCTGACGTATAAAGACTATGTCTCACAACTGCAGAACACCCGAGACTATCTCCGGAGAACTTACGATATTGGGATTAACTATAAAATAGTTATCCCTACTGGGGAGCAGCGAGTTTATAATGCACGCCGGGATTCCTCACCGTGTTTGTCGGGCAATTGGCCAACAACCTATGGTTTCCCATTAGTGTTGATGTGACCGCTATCATTAGCTCCATAGGGTTGTTCCCTAGCCAGTCAACGCTAAAACTCAATCGGGCACATAGTTTGCTTCATCCATGCGATGAAGGATTTGGATGTGCCTTGTGGACCTAATGAATCTTGCACCTTGTTTGAGGTTTCGCACAAAGGAATGGGGTTTTACCATGTGAAAGCCTTGAAAAAACGTAAGTTCTTGAATGGGAAACCTTCTGGGTATGGGAAGAATTGGAAAAACCGGTATTTTTATATCAATGAGAGTTGATCGAGAGAGTTTTCCTCGTTCCAGCAAGATTGGGTAGTTCCCCACTTGGTGCGTTGGGAAATACTTTAGAGCCAACCTTATAACTAATCATCAACTTAACATGAAAGCCGTAGTTAAGAGTGCGGTTATGTCATTAGCGTGGTTATCCCAGTCCCGTACATAGGGAGACATACTCTTAGTATATGTTTATTTCTTTTGCATAAATTTTTTGCTTCGCTGTTTATCAGGATTGTCGTTGATGTCTGATGTTTTACTCGGCATAATCCTTCATAATGAGTCGAAATGCCTGTGGTTTGAGTGAGGTATGCCCTTTTTGCTTTGTTTAGATCTCGTGTTACTTACTTTCCTTTGACAATTTCCTGTTTTCTTTTTGTGGCATAAATAGCCTCCCACCGGGCAATAGCGAGTGGAGATCACAGAGGAGTTTTTGTGGAGCAATACCTTCTAGGAGATTAGTCTCCGGCGCAGAGTTCAGGACACTTAAAAGGCTCAAGTGCTCACGGTACATCAGATTTGTAGCACTGGCTACTTGCGAGGTCAATTCGACCCACATTGGTTGGATTTGTCATTGGGTCCTAATCGTAAGCCTATGGCCCTGGCTGGCGATAAGGATCCTGCTCCTGCGGACGAGTTTGCCTCTTTTCTGGAAAATAAAGGGTGTATTAATCGCGGGTTGTCTCCTCCTCCTCTCTTGTCAGCTGCCTATCTTTGTTCAGAGGATGAGTATGATGCCGAGGCCTAGGCGCCTTGGTATATTCTTTTGTTATTATGAACAATTTACTTGTTCTGTTTTGGCGTTGCGTCGCCCTATCTTGGGTAACTTATTTTCTTATGTTGAATATTTTGCTATTATTTGTCTCACAATTGTGAGGGTATTCTTTTTTGTCGACTTCTTACTCCTGCATTACTATACAATATTCTGGTCGTATGTGTGTTGTAATTACTCATTTGTGCGTTACGAATCCGCTTTATCAACGTTGTGTCATGGGTAGCGGTTTAGCTTGCACTTATTTCTGGGTGTTGTCTCACTTTTAGGTTCTCACTCGCCTCATCCAGGAAAAGTGTCCATCCCATTTGTTGCCGCGGACATTAGGTTTGCACTTGCTATGCTTGTGGCAAACTGTCCATCCTTTTCATTTTAATGGGATTTCTCGGTTTGCACTTACCATATTCTTGACAAAGTTTCTTTTTATTTTTATTTTTGAGGGACTTTTTTGGTTTGCGCTTGCCATATTCTGGCGAAGTGTTCGTTCCTTTAATTTTTATGGGAATTTTTGGTTTGCACTTGCTATGTTTTGATGAAGTGTCTGTGCGTTTCATTTTTTGTGGGACTTTTTGGTTTGCACTTGTCTTGTTCTGATTAAGAGTTCGTCCTTTTCCTTTTTGTGGGACTTTTTGGTTTGCACATGTCTTCTTTTGACTAAGTGCCTATCACTTTAGGCTTTAAGGCTCTCACTTTGAGTTCTTGCATATCGTGACCGTAGCGGTCTCATAACGCTGTGATCCATTCTTTGTTGTACTTGTTGGAATACTTCTCAAAATATTACTACAAATAACGTTTAGACATTATCTAACAGAAAGCCATATATAGTATGTAGGCAACCTTAGTGGCATCCATTTTAGGCCTTGTGTGGCTTCGCCCTGGGTGTACCTGTAGCGACCTTTTAGTGAAACTCACCATAAACGGGCCATTTGTAACCCCCTATGGAGATAAAAAAAATAGATAATACATAGGGGTGAGCCTAGCATATGGCTAGTTTGCAAATGTTTCTCGAGGGGATCCCCGAGACTCAAGCTTTGGTAGTTCCTATATTCTTAATATTGTTGATGACTATTCTAGATGCACTTGGGTTTATCTAATGAAACAGAAGTCTAAGGTCGGACTTATCTTGAACAATTTTCAAAAACTTGTCTTTAATCAATTCAACATTCAGTGTTTAAGATTAGATAATGGATCTCAGTTCAACATACATGCCTACAATACACATGGCATAACTCATGAGAGAAGTTGTGTTGAGACTCCTCAACAAAAGAAACTATGGGCTGAAGCATTGAATACTGCATGTCATATTAGTAATAGAGTTTATCTTAGACCTGGTACTACTATGACACCTTATGAAATCTTGAAGGGTTCAAAACCAATAGTAGCACACTTTCATACCTGCCAGCCCCTAATGCACGAGGCGATTTAGGGGACGAATAGAAATTGTTCAAATACTACAAAAAGTGAAATAACTAGCAGAATTAGGGGGCGGTTCAGTCGATCCCCTCAATCTCTATGGGAACCAATGTGGCCAATGCCTCCCGCTCCTCTGAGGTGGCAACTTAAGTGACGCTACATAGTAGAGCCAACCTTGCCTAAGATCAAGGATGATCTCACTCATCCCCGCAGTTGTTGGAAACTTGCATAGATGGCACTGCGCAAAAGGCGTTGAGCGTCGTCTTTCCCAGAATTACGTTGCAGGAAAAAGGCAGGTGGACCACTACATAATCGACGATCATTGTCTTCCTTTAAGTCGAAGTTTTTAGCAAGGTGTGCAGAGACACCATTCCTTGGGGCGCCACATCCATTCTGCCAAAAGCACGCAACGAGGTCATGACTACCTCCATTCTTTCATCTCCCAACGCCATTTGATCCCATGTCGAGGCCATCAACACATTGAACGAGCTTCCATTATCTATCAAAACATTCATCACATAGAAGTTAGATATATCAACCGTTACTACTAACGTGCATTCTAACTTTCTAGCCTGAATAGATATCTTGAGAAGATGATCTCCTCCAGGCTCATTTCCTCTATTCTAAGAAATTCCACAAAGCGGTTTGCGTCGATCTCTCTGCTGACCCTTTTTTGTCCTTTGACAGAATCAGCTCCTACCGCACCTCCCCAAATCATGTGTATGATGCTCTTCCTAGGTTGGCTGTCCATTCTATGTGGATAGTCCAAAACCGGCTTATCCGACATTTTCTGCTTGTCCTTTTGGGAAAGCGAGATATATCCTGATGTGCTTTGCCCTCTTGATCCTTCAAGCCCCTGGCATATTTAGAGAGCTTTCCATCATTTATGAAATGTTCTATTTCATCATTGAGATCATTGCAATCCTTTATGTTATGTTCATTTTGTTTGTGGTACTTGCAGTAGCGGGTCGATAGCCTAGTTGCTGGAGAATCTTTCATCTTTCTTGCCTCTTTCAGCCTACCCTTTCTCTTTGTTGTCCCATACATTGTCATGACATTGGAGTTTATGGGAGTATATCTCCTTGACGATGACTTCCTGTACACGCTGCTCTTGTTCGTGTTGTGAAATTTTTCCTCTATTCCTCTTTCTCGGACCCTGGGGGAATGAACAATAGCTTTGGTCGCCATCATCTCCTCACAGTAAACCACCTGATGTGCAAGTTTCTTGATCTCTTCGATCCTCATGGGCTTTGCTTTGAAGAGGTACTCGCTGAAAGCTTGGTTCCTTGTCGCACGGAAGATGATGTTGGCGACCATTTCACCCTCAGGGTCGTCTATCTTCTAGAACTTTGCATTCAACTGCCTCATAAAGTCGTTTACGGTCTCCTTGTCCCCTTGTTCACTGAGTATATGTGCGAATGATCCATCACCGTCCTTGACTAACTCAAAAACTGACTCTTGAACTTCTGCCAGTTCTTCGTTGCTGGTGATAGTCCCCGCGGGGATCCTTGCGAACTAGTCCAGTGCTATACCAGTTAGCGTGGTGGCGAAAATTCACGTATGCACATTCTCACTAAAACCAAGCACGTTGAGTATGCCATCAAATAAGAAGATGTGGTCCTTCCGATTCTGCTTCCCATCGTACGTCTTCAGGGTGGGAATTTTCTCACCATATCTCGAAATTTCAGCCTCTATCTCGGCACATAAAGGAGTGCTCCTCCGTGGCTTCCTCAACAATGCCATCAAAATCTAAACCTTGTTTCTCTCCTTGTTCAATCTATCCAATTTCCTCGAGATCTCTGATCGCTCTATCCTTCAGTCATTTCCTCGATAGAACTCGTGTCTTGTCGCGTCGTGATACCTTCTGGACTGCACCTCGTCCAATTCTGATCTCGCTCTTCGATAATCCATGCATGTCGTATCATCGGCCTCAATAGCGGGGCGCCTAGTAGCAGAGGCATGTTCTTGTGGAATTCTCCTCGAGCCCTCGTGTAGTTTTGGTGGCACTTACTGTTGCAGAGCGGGCAAAGCTGCGGCCACCGCCGTGCGAATCATGACCATAATTTCATCGTTGAATGCAGTCGACAGTCGACAGTCCACAGTTGCATTCATCACTATTGTTTCAATATTTGGCTCGAGTTGAACTTCTGCCTCCGACCTTGGCTGATCATGTTGGACTTGTGGCTAAGGCACCCTCTCAGTGGGGATTGATGGAGCCCTGGTCCTCGGAGCCGGTGGGGGCCCTGGCATGCTGTGCATCGCAGAATTGTTGCTCTCTGCTGCCCTGCTATGCAATCGGGTTACCCTAAACATCCTGCCTAAGCTACTAGAAAAATGGTGTTTCCACAAACAATGTCAATATTTTAGTCTTATTTCGTCTCGGTTACAACACACAAAGAATCCTTTTACAATAGGCCTGATTAAACCAAAATATTGCTATTATTTTACAATGAATGGACTAGCTTGATCTAGAACGTTTAACACAAGTAAACTAAGCAAAATAACTAAAATATTCTCGATCAGCAAACAGTCGAACGATGATGGTTTGATGCTTCTTCAATGGTCGAATCTCTTAACTGTCGAATCTGCATGGTTCGATACTGCTAAAGCCTCGAATCCAAAAGATTGTCGAATGGCCTCGATTCGATGCTAAGAACTCTCGAACAGAACCTACTCAATGGTTAAGTGTCGAATGAGTGAAGGGAAGGGTCGAGTTGAATATCAATCGAACAGGAAAAATAGTCGAACGGCTGAGTCCGATTGATATGGGTTGATAAGTAGTATTTGATGTGTGAATATCGAGGAATGAGGTATATATAGACCCCGTTCCGCGGGATTCACACAGGGTGCGGAACATACCTGTCGAATGGGCAGCGTTCGAAAATCTCAATAACGGTCGAACCCAAGTTCGGTACATATGTTTTTGGGCCTTTTGGGGGTAGGTAGGCCCAAAACACTTTCCATTACAATAGTTTGTATTTGAGGGTGGATGCTTTGGCAATGTCATATATATATATATATATATATATATATATATATATATATATATATATATATTTGTTTTTCACGCAGTCGATTACAAAAATGTTTAATTTTCTTAATTAACCATGGACGAATATATTGTTTTCCATGTACAATAATGTATAAATTTCTCGTGGTACAACTTATATATCGCTATTATTTTGTTTTCTCTGTATAACATAATTACAGATACAAATCTTACAATTTTCCTATACGCAAAGTTGTTAGAATGACCTATCATGAAAATCTTATGTTTGCCTAACCTATTTCCATTATGCATTTGGTGACAGAAACTGACAGTTCATGCAAACTAGCGAAACAACTTCATTTCAATTATTTTTGCTTTTTCCATTTTCGGACCTATAGAGAAAGGAATATATTAAAGTCTCCGAAACCGAAACTATCTTATATGGGATATAACTATATAATACAAATAACTACCTATATAGCTCGTAATGACCTACCCATCTTATCAAATTTTTAATTTTTTTTTAACTTTTCTTCTTTCTCCCGTTAGATACAACTCATTTTGCTTTTAAATATTTAAGTTTTTCTTTGTTTAAATATTTACGTTTTGATTCTGAATTTACCGAACATCATCGTTAAAATCATAGTAATCCTGAAGAAGTTTCTCTTAGATGAAAGCCATTACTTGACAATATGGGATGTTGAATGCACCAGTATATTTTGTACCACGATTCGATTTCACTTAAATAACTAGACCTATCAATTTTTATTTGTCGTCTGACTAGATGCATCAAACTGGTTAGTTACAAATTCATATCTGTGTTACAGTTCTTCATGTTTTTCAATGTGTAAAATTTTTGAAAATTTACTTTTTCAGTTGATTGAGATTATAAGGAGTTGATTCTTGATGAACCTACTTGATATGGGTATTTCATGTATTGGGCCGGCTGTGCCAGACTCATATTTTACCTATATCGTATATGACCTTCGATATAGTACAACTCATGTGTTTATCACGAGAGTGTTCCACACACCCGGAGTCCTATAAATACCCGCGTCCCGGTAATCAAGGTAAACTTTAATTATCCGTAATTATTGTACACATATATCGAACATACCCGATATAGAGGTCGACATAACATTCGATATATATTACCGATATGGTATCCGACATCATACTCGACGTCATCCTCGACGTCAGCAGGAGATCATCCCCAACGTGGAAGGCTTTCGATATCATCCCCGAGATAGCCTTCGACGTCACTTCTGATATACATTCCACATCCGCCATTACATCTAACGTCAGCTAGAGATGTTTCAAACCAAGCCAACTCGACACTAGCACAGTTCAAGTAGGCCTAGTTTAGTGATAACCAACCTTATTCTATATACGACCTATTGTTAAATTAGTGGCGCCGTTTGTAGGAACACCAAGTTCCCAGACGAAGACGTGAAGATGGAAAGAAGGATGAGCCACTCGCAGTCTAATAGGCCAGTAGTTGACAATTCAGTAGCTGAGAGTCCCCTCCTCGTGTTCGAGTTTCTGAACCAGTGATTGGCCAGAACAAACCTGTGCAGCCTCAACCAAAGAGGAAGCCAACGCCCGCGCTAGCAGCGCCTGGCATTTTGGCACCTGAAATCATGGAGCAGATCAACGCCACTGTCCAGAAAACATTGAGTGCAACCCTGAAGACATTATTGGCGTGTTTGAACAACAAAGGAGTAGAAGATGTACCACCAAGATCAGGACGTAGAGCTGATGAGCGCAAAGACACACGAGATTCCAGAACAGACTGACCGGTCAGGAGCCCCCAAGGTTGAAGGTCTCGACCCGATGACAGGCAAGAGGAACATAGCTAGAAGGAGGGACCAATTGAACCGTGAGAAGTCAGAGGTTGGACGAAAACAAGCGTTGGCGGAAGGCCATAATTTGACCCCATTCTCAGACGATATAGAGTCTGACGTGTTAGAGAAATGAGATAAGATTCCTTCCATCAAAGCGTACGACAAGAAGAGTGATCTGACCTCTTCACCGTGTCGACAATGTCCTGAACCTACATAGGCTTTCACGCAACATCAATGCAAACATTTTACATACAACTTTAACCAGAGCAGCCTTGGATTGGTTTATCGGGCTAGAGCATGGGTCTATAATAAGCTACGAGCAGATGAGGCCGAAATTTGAGACCCAATTCTCCAGCCAAAAAAGAATGAGGACTAGCATGCACCATCTGAATGCTATGAAGCAGAGGGGCAAAGATAGTCTCAAGGACATCATCAATAGGTTTAATGATGAACTGCTCAAGTTGAATGATCCGAAGGGGGATCAAATTGTCCTCATCTTATTTAATGCTACATCGCATAGGAGATTCGCGACCTAGTTGATTAAGCTCAAATCTCCAATGATAGATCATATCAACGCACTCGTATATGGCATTGTCTATGAGGACAACATGATGGTAACCAAGTAGAGCCCCAATCCACCACAAAACAGGCCACCGGGAAAGGAGCGATATAGGGATAGGTCCCCAAGAAGAATATTGGAAGCATTCCCCGTAGCGCATAAAAACAGGTGGCTCAATGAGCCGAGGAGGTTGAGGGAAAGTAAAGGAATTAAATTTTCTAGGAAGTACTCCGAATATCACCGCCAAATGGGGTATGAAACAAAAGAGTGTACCGACCTAAAAAACGAGATTGAGAGGCTTATTAAGAAGGCAATCTTGTGGAGTTTGTGAGGAACTCAAAGAATGATCACCACAGGGACGATGGATCCCGCTCGCCTCGCAGGGACCATTCCCATTCCCCATGAGAGATAAATAAAAGGCAATTGAAGCTCCGACTGAACGTGGAAGGGCTATTGTCAATGTACTGACTCGAGGAATGATCAATATGATCATTGGAGGACCGGTAGGTGCTGATTCAATCGGAGGTCGGGAAAGAATAACTCGCCAGATGCAGGTCGGGACATATATAGGCTATACTACCTCGGTTATGGAGAAGGGTTTCCTGGACCAGGAGATTTCATTCATAAAGAGAGATCTGGAGCAGCTCACACCACAGGCACTAGAGGAAGGTAAACTCGATTACCCACTTGTTGTTACGATTGATATAGCTGAATATCAGGTACGAAAAGTCCTCATCGACAACGGTAGCTCCTCTAATATTATTTTCGCACACCAGAACATGATGGAGATGCCCGTTAACTGGCTTTGTAGGAGGAGAAGTAATCCCGTTGGGACATATCATATTGCCCACATCATTCATGGAGGATTCGTGTAGAAGGACAATTGAGGTGAAATGCACCGTGGTCGACCTCGTCTTCCCTATAATGCCATCATTGGGCATCCCACCCTCAACGAAATGAGAGCAGTGGTATCAACCTACCACCAGAAAATAAAGTTTTCAATCGAATGGGGGATGGGGAAATCACAGGTGACTAGAAGGAGGGTTGGATGTACTATGTGGCCTTGCTAAGACTTCCCATGATTAGGGAAATACAGGAGGTGGAAGTAGCTGAGCAAGAATACATGCCAGATACTGAGTAATCATTTCACAACAACTAGGGCTCCGACCTTCAGTCTATTTACTGCTTTTACTATTTCCAGAACAATTACAGTTTGTCTTTTTGAACAATTTCAATTCCCTAAATTACCCCATCATTGGGTTGGTGTGTAACTACAACATGGGGGACTACACTTGTCTGATTCCTATACACGGGATACATAGGCGGGTTAGGATTTACTTAGCCTTCGACCATTATCTCTCGTTATCCCTTGTCGTTCAAACTGATATATATATATATATATATATATATATATATATATATGTGTGTGTGTGTGTGTATTACAGTATTCGTAACTCATTGCAGTAACATATCCTACGGGATATAACAGTGACGTACCTCACTAAGAGGTCCAGATGAAATATGCCATAAAGGATCACAGATTTTGAGTTATCCATCATAGAATATCCTTCTATCGAAGGGGAATGTTATAATATCTTTTTGCAAATATAATTGTTCACCATTCCCTATAAATGGGCATGGAAGAACATAATTCCCACCTTTCGGGATGAAAATGGATAGAATGGAATTCACTTCCCAATCCTATCTTATCAAATGTTCTCCAATGCATATTGTGATGTCTTGTTTAAACAATAGGAAAGGAAGATCTACAAATCCTAAGGGATATTGACTGCCCAAAGAGGGATGAAGATCTACAAATCCTAACGGATATCGACCACCCGAGAAGGGGTGAAGAATCTACAAATCCTACGGGATATCCACCACCCGATGTGGGGTGAAGAATCTACAAATTCTAACGGATATCAACCACCCAATAAGGAGTGAAGGATCTACAAATCCTACGGGATTATAACTCCCTTATCCACCACGATAAGCAGGAGAGAACCCTAAAGGGGCAAACATCTACAATTCATGTGAAATAACTCCCCTATCCACCAGGATAGAAATAGGAGAACCCAAAATGGAAAGAACGAACCCCATGGGATCATAACTCCCTTATCCACCACGATAGGTAGGAGAGCAACCAAAAGGCGCAAGTCCTACAATCTCTATGGTATAACTACCCTATCCACTATGATGGGAAGGAGCAAACCCGAAAAAAGGTAGCAACCTACAAATCCGAAGGGATTTCGAATAAAGGAACAAAGTATAGATCTACAATCTATATTGCAAAAGCGCTACTCATAGAACCATGGAGGAATGCAATATCAGAAATCAATTCGAACACAAGATATAACCAAATAAGTCTACAAGGTCAAAGTAGCATTATTAAAACAATTGTTACACAACCAAACGAATGACAAGGCGGTGCAATGCCAATAAGCAAACCAAGCGGCTCAACACAGGCAGGACCCTTCTCCTTCGATAGTAAAGAAAACTAGTCGGGCTGCTCATGAACATCGTCAAAGCCACATGGTCTTAGAGGGGCAACCCATCCGGGCCACACATGGCGTTCAACTCCATGAACCCCATTATTGGCAATTACCTGCCCATTCAATGAATGAAAAGCTTCCTCCTGCTCCATGATATCACATTATGCGAGGAGCTCTTGATAGGTCCCACTTGCCAAATATTTTTTGGCAACACGCAGCAAGATCTCGCGAGACTCGTCCTATGAAGATAAAACATTAGCTGGAAAGCTACTCATGAGAGAAAATTAGTCATCAAAGACATGCAGACTTACCACTTTCCTCATATCAGCTTGGGTCTTCGCAAGCTTAGACAATAAATGATGATTCTCTGCCTTCATCTTTGCAAGCTCACGTTCGGCCTGAAGATGGTCGTCCTACTCTTTGAGGGCATGATGCTTGTACTCGTCAGCCAAGACTGCCAGCTTCTCATTCTTAACTCGAGCATCATCATTAGCTTCCTTGGCCAGCTGGACTTTGCGCAATGCCTCTTCTTTATCAGCCTCGAGCTTTTCCAAAGCCATCCACTTGATGTCTGTCTCGAGTTGATCAATGATAGCATCTTTGTCGCCCTCCAATTAATGAAAAGTCCTCATGGAGGTGACCAACATTTTTCCGAGCTACAGATACAACGACCATTAATAGAAAGAACTTTAAGAAAAATTACAAAATGCTACAATATCTCAACGACTTACACTTTGGGAAACGTGCATATTTCGATACACGTTCTGTGCCAGCTTCATTTTAGTTTATACAGGGACCCTGGCCGGCGGAGGGAAGGCCCATGTCATGCCGAAACTGCATCAGCCTCCTAGTACTCCGCGTTTTTACCTTGGACACTAGATCCAAGCCTCGTTTGCCCTTCCCCAGGAATGGGTCATGGCATTGAGGAGCCCTCATCTTGAGCCCTCTTTCGGGCAAATTGGAAGACTGCAGACCGGTCGGTGCAGCTGGTTTCTCGGCAGGGTTACACCCAATGCCTTGGGAAGAAGGCATCTGCGATCCAACGCTTGTAGCAGGACCCTTTCCTTGAGTCGCATTAACGACTAGATCAGAAGAATCTTCATCTAATGATATAGGGACCTTAGATGTGCGTCCCAGTTTTGCCTCACCGGTTGCCACATCAGGCGTAGCTCCGACTGCAAGCTTTACAACTGGAAGAGTACCTTCTGTAGGTTCACCAGCTGCAACTCATTTTAGAACAGCTTCCCCAAGTATTCCCTTACCCTCGGTTGGGGAAGGATTTCAGTTTGACCCATCGTTAAATGTCCAACTTGTGAAGACCCAGCAACATCCATGGCCATTGATATTGCCTTGAGCAACACATCTGCTCTGGCCACGCCACTCGACAATGTCTAGGACTTTCTCACCACCAACTCCAGCAGCAACCGTCGCAACATTCTCAATTTCACTCACACTCCTTACAGGAGATGGTATACCAAAGAACGGGATAGCTTGTCCCACTATCACGGGAGAGGTGACCACACCTTCTAGAAAAGTAGCTCCCACACCGGAAGTAGACGAGTTTTCCTCTTCTCTGGTTGCTAAAGCAGCAGCCTCTTCCGCCCGGCGTTCCAAAATTCTCTTCATACGGGGGCGAATTCCTGCCAAGTCTTTTAAAAATAAGGAAACGAACAAGCAAGAAGTTTCAAAATCTGCAAAAGCAATAGTTAAAGTTAAAATCCAAATCGAAACACATATCGAATGTCATATCAAAATACATATCGAGAAACATATAGAGAACAATATCGAATACTCATGACGAGTATCACATCGAGGCCACATATTGAAATCCATATCGGGTATCTCCGACATACCCATCTGAAGAGGATCTGAATGCGCTAGAAGCCAAATGAACTCTTCTCTCTTCAAGTAGGCTACTATTTATAGGAGCAAACCTACGGATGCACCACATCGAGTTTCAAATTTGACATACGTATCGAGGAATATTCAATATCAGATCTTAAATTTGAATACAAACATCTCGGATACGCCAATTATACTAGGGGTCCATTGGCATCTTTTAGTAAATTCCCGTATCCAAGCTCCGTTATTCAAACTGACGGGACGAGAGGTACTGGTATCGAAACTCAGATTTAATTCGCGAATTATTATTCTCGAATAATAACTCTCAAATTTGGGAACTCTATCATTGAGTTAGGTATTGGTCTACATATGTAGAACCGTAATAGAAATTGGAGAGAAATCATTTCGATATATTATGACCTCATACTTGCCAGCTGTGGGAGTACATCGTTTATATACTACTAATAAGGGCTAAGGCCTAAGCCAATTAACAAACATAACAAAAGGCGTAACGGGAAATGTGACTGACTAGCTAACTATTTACAACGCCATAACGTAGGAATCTCTACAACCTAGCTGAATACTTAAAATATAATCACGTTGTTCTGCAGTCGATAAGGTCTTTTAGTTTTATCATTTCTCGTCCGTCCAGTTTTGAGTTCTCACTAGGTAAATTGGTTTATTCTTAAGTCGACCTGCATATATAATAATTATTTAATTAACATAAAATATATAGTTGATAATTGTAGAAGTTATGTTCCTCCGGACTCAATTGCTTAACATTCAAATCTATTGGAGTCATTTAGTTAGAGTCGAAGCTGGCAATTCTGTTTAAACAAAATTGCGCGGCTCTTTTTCGTTTCTCTCTTTGTATTTATTTTCTAGCTAGCACTGTAACGTTGGAAAAATGGGTTCAAAGAATCGGATTTGAATAATCGACTTTGGGTCGAGTTTGGTACATGGGTGAATGAGAAGTTGATGCTGAACATTGATTAACTAAAGTCGAAAATATTGTATATCAATATTTAATATTTCTGTTTTGCGTAAACAGAATTATTTAATTTTCTGTTATATATTATATTACGAAAAATAATAAACATCAATGTTGATAATTAATTAATTAATTATCTTAAGAAAATCTTTCCATAAGATTGCGTGATAAGTATTACTAATTGAAACGTATCTACATTCATCCGAAGATTTTGCGAGATTCGTAATTATCTTAACCACGTTTCTTGGTGGTTAAATTTTCCATCTTTCTCCTCAACACCTAGTCTATAAAAGGGGTCGCTCCTCGTAAGGTTTTTATCATCGAAAACCAAAGCATACATACATAAAAGGCTTTTATGCACAGCCAAAATATTTTTCTCATCGTGTGGGGGTAGAGGAAAGGTACAGTTCGAGTTCGCCAAGGCAGTCTTTGCTTGTGCACGCAATTCTGCTCGTATTCGTTGTGTCATTGGAGACAGTCGCTCACGTTTTCTCAAGCACGTAGAGAGGGGAAATTTGTTTTAAGGAAACCAAAAGGTCCTCGACTTCTCGTTTCTTCGTTCATCCAATTCCAATTGAGGTTTATTCGACAACGGTGTTTTGATTATTGCAATTCCCATTCTATAATTTTCGTCCATTAATTTCGATATCTCTGTTCGTTTATCTCAATTATGGTGCTATATTTCTAACATGTAATTCTCAACTTGATTTTATAATTTTCTTTGCATTTTCCTATCATGGTATCATCCACCATTTCTCTCGCTTTTCTGTAATTGTGCGATCGATTTCTCTTTTGTTCGCCATTTTTGTGCGATTTTATGTTCTTTGGTTCGATATTTTTTTTTTTACAATCGATTGCAATTATATTCTCGGAGTTTTCATTCTCATGACGAATCCTGATACTTCGGTGTCGGTTCCTGTTACCACCGTCGCTAATGGCAGTTTGCAATCTGCCAATTTCGCTGTCAATGACGGATCGCTGCTAATATCGTTTGCATTTGCATGGATCTGACAATACTTACATTACACATACTTCAATGTTGTTAACTAGCATTGCTATCTACTTACCTTGGAGGTTGATTGCATGTCGCGATCGTGGTTTTTTTGCTCTATATCGACGGAATAGCAAGATGCTTTCCATCACTGAATCTACTTCAGATATGTGGAAGCAGCTCAAGAATCACTTCAGTTTGAACAATGGATCGTTTGTACCAGATCCAGAGTGAAATTGTTTCCATATCTCAAGATTCATCCTCTCTATTACACTTCTTTGAAGCGTTTGTGGGATGAATTAAACTGCATAGTACCTGTTATTGCATGTCATTGTTAGGCTTCTAGTATATATACTTGTGAATTGGCTAAGCATTAACTTGATTTTCAATCATTGAATCATTCGATGGAATTTTTAATGCAGCTAAATGATAGCTTTGGTGGGGGACAAATTTTACGCCTTGATCCTCAGCCTCTTGTAGAAAAGTCTTGTGCCATTATATTTAGAATTGAAAAGCAAAAGGAGGTGCAAATCGCTATTAGAAATCCTATTGATAATGTTGCTATAATGGCAAGGAATGTTTCCTATATCGCATTTGCTCACTATGACTGCTAAGGACTATAAAAATAAAAATTCTGATAAGTTTTGTGACTATTTCTGATATGGGCATTTCCCGCATATTGGGCCAGACCCATTTTGGAGCATATCGGGGATCACTTTCGATGTCATATTGGTAATCATCACCGATATGGTACTGTGGTCCCCGGATCCCGAGGTCTATAAATACGCGGTGCCCGTATCCCAAAACAAGTAATTGATTACCCCTCAGCTACCGCTCGCCATATCGAAACACATCACCGATGTTACATTCGATATCTTGTTCGATATAGTGACTACAGCATACGTCTGTGACACGTCAGACCACCTCATCACCGATCTCACATCGGGGGTAATCCTCGACGTCACATTGAAGACGATCACCGACGTCCTTTCGATCTATTTACCGATATTCTGCTCTCATCCAAGCATCGAGGCAAAGATCCGAGGTGTTCCGGACCAAGCCTACACGAGACTCGTAGTGTAGGTCTAATTTGATATAGGCTCGTTATATTGCTGGACCGCTCACTTGTAACCGAGACTCGCATATATATATAAAACGATCTATTGTCAAATCAGTGGCGCCGTCTGTGGGAACACCAGTTCCCAGATAAGGACGCCGAGATGCAAGGAAGGAGGACCAGATCCGAAGTTAGCAGAATTGTGACTAGGAGCACCACGATGGAGGACACACAAACCCCACAACACCTGACTGACCGAGAGCAGACAGTGGCTCGAGCCGAGATGGAGCTCCCTCCACCACAAGAGCAACGAAGGCGCGGGCCCAGGAGGCCGCCGCGGGCCGCAAATGCAGGTCCTACCCTTGTCGCACCAAGTGCGGCAGAACTCGAGACTGAGGGCCCGCCCATCGAGAACCACGCAGCTGACATTCCAATGACCGAAGCGCCAAGTGCGGATTTTCCCGGCCAAGAGGAGACTATGTCCGCGGGACAGAGTGTCGTTCCCCCCGCCGCCATAACCCCGGAGATCCTAGCGCAGATCAACGCCTCTGTAAAGGCAGCGCTTGACACTACACTGGAAACTTTGCTTCCACGACTGGGGAAGCAAAGGACAACGGACGTTCGGGCAAGGCCCCATGAATCCAAAGCGGGTGAGGGAAATGCAAGGCAAGGATATAATGAACAGGAGGATAGGAGGATACAGGGGACTCTTTCAGAGAGATATCGCCCGCAGCTTACGACAGGACGCAGAGACAGGGCCCCAAAACCCTGGATCGAGAGGTAGCAAGAAAGACGGAACGGCTCGACCACGAGATGGCAGAAGTAATCCGGAGAATGGAACGCGATCGTGACCGGGCCGAGATTAATTGTTCAAAAAATGAGGATGCAGAGATACTGCGAGTGATTTCAAGGAGGAAGGAAAAGCTATACCGCGAGAGGGCGGAGTTAACAAGGAAGGTGACTCAGAGTCATGGGAAGAGTCGCAGTAGAACCCCATTTTCGGAGGAGATAGAGGCAGAGGTACTGCACAGAGGAGACAAGATTCCAACCATAAAACCATACGATGGGAAAAGTGACCCGAGGGATCACATTCATGCCGTGGAGAGTCTCTTGAACCTACAAAATTTTCCCGAGGGTATTAAGGCAAAAATAATGGCGACGACACTGATCGGAGCAGCATTAGACTGGTTCAACAGAATCGAGGTTGGATCTATTTCGAGCTTCGAGCAGATGAATGAGAGGTTGGAGAACCACTTCTCCAGCCAGAAACGAATGAAGACGAGCATGTACCATCTGGAAGCGTTGAAACAGAAAGAGAGAGAAACTCTCGGCGAATTCATGAGTAGATTCAATGAGGAGCTACTGAAGATAGACAACCCCTACGGGGGACAGGTGCTGCAGACCCTGTTCAGGGCAACGACACACAACAAATTTGCCGAAGAGTTGATAAAGCTCGCAGAACCTACCATCAATCGGATACGAGTTGGCACATACTGTGATCTACGAAGACGCGATGATGGCATCTAAGTTTAGACCCCAGGAATATGGACGGGAAAGGGGTAGAGAGCTATGGAACAAGAGCAGGGGAGGAAGAGACAGGTCCCCAAAGAGATATACCCCCCTCAATCGAGACATTCGCACTATCTTTGTCGTCGCGCAAAGCAGAAATTGGCTAAATTTGCCTCGAAAGATCAAGGAAACATATTTCACCAAGAAGTCTAGATGCTACTGCGAGTATCACCGTCAAAAAGGCCATGACACGAAGGATTGCTATGACCTAAAGGATGAGATCGAGAGATTGATCAAGGACGGGATATTGATAGAGTTCGTTAAGGCAAGCGGGCAGTATGTCGAGTCGACAGAACGGTCCCAATCCCCAAGAAGGGAGGGCCTTAAGGCAATCGGGAGTGGGCAAGGACGCGATGCGATACATAATGCGCCTTCGAGGGGGTCATCAATGTGATAAGCGGTTAGACCGTAGGAGCGGATTCCACCAACCAGAGGAAGAAGATAACTCGCGGATTGAACGAGGACCGGTTCGTTCGATTTACAACGTTGATCCCAGACGAGGATTTCCCAGACGAGGTTATCACGTTTTCCGGCAAGGACCTTTTGGATCTCATCCCCGAGGCTATCCAGGCAGGCGGGCTCAACTGCCTCCTAGTTGTTCAGCTTGATATCGCTAACTACGTTGTACACAAGGCACTCATAGACAACGAAAGCTCCACCAACATTCTGTTTGCGCATGCTTTGGAGAAGATGGCACTCGGGCACCACGCAGTAGAACAGGTCTGTACGCCACTGGTAGGATTCGGTGGAGCAGAGACAATTCCCCTAGGGCAAGTGAACCTTCCCACATCATTCGGACAAGAACCGCACAGGCGAACTATTAATGTTCAATACAAAATCGTGGACCAGCCGTTTGCATACAACGTTATAATCGGCAGACCGGCCCTGAATGCAATAAGAGCAGTGGTATCCACATTCCATCAGAAGGTGAAATTCCCAGCAGGAGGAGGGGTCAGAGAAGTGGTCGCTAACCAGGAGGAAGCTTGGCTTTGTTACATCACTTCTCTTGCGTTGCCAAGAATTAAGGAAGTAGAGGAAGAAGCAGCCGGACCAAACCAGGATCGGTGAGCTGGAAAATGATCACCATAAGGAGCAAACAGAACAATGTTTTAAATTTCCATACTTTTTTAAAATTATGTTCGAACATTTGAAACATTGCCCCATCGTGGGTTGGTCTGTAAACTTAAAATAGGGGAAACTACGCCGGTCTGATTTCCCACTCAACGGGATACGTAGGCGGGATAGGATTACCTAGCCCTCGACCGTTAATTCTTATTTAGCCCCTTCGTGGGTCGGCATGTAACTTAAAACATGGGGAACTATGCCGGTCTGATTCCCCATGCAACGGGATACGTAGGCGGGCTGGGTTTACCTGGCCTTCGACCGTTATCCTATATTACCTTTTTATTTGTTGCTTGGCACAATCTTATATTCGATGCAAGGATATGTCCTAAGCGGACATTGCAGAAGTGCAGAGAATTGCACAAACAATTAGGGAATATCCCCCTAGATATATATATTTAACACATCGCCCTCTTACGGGTACATGGCCAAAAGGATTGCCCATTACTATATCCGAAAAGGGCATAGAGTATATTTAAAGAGTCATTCTGGGGCACTGCCCCAGACTATGCAATATTTTCTATTCAAAAAGGTAAAACAGGTACAAACAGGTGCGACAGGCGCGATAGAGCACAACGAAAGCACTGTATTTCGTATGAACTGATATTTCCACCTTGTGGGAACATTCCGCAGATAACACAGGCACATCATTTTGTGCTTCCGTATTAGCGTTTACATCGAAATTTTTTCTTGTCTATGCTGTTTTACAGGGCTCAATGACCTACATATTCAATGACGACAGAGTCACCAAGAGACATATTCAAGAAGACAAAGATAAGGCCCGCCTACGCCACAAAAAATCCCCTGTGAGAACGGGGTCGATCAAAAATAATTAAACGGCAGAGGGACCCCTGTGATAACGGGACACATCCCTACCCATAAAAATATCCCATGTGATAACGGGGTCGATCAAAAACAATTCAACGGTAGAGGGACCCATGTGTTAACGGGACGCATCCCTACCCACACAAAATATTTCCTGTGATAACGGGGTCGATTCAAAAAAGTCTCTGTGATAACGGGGCCAATCCAAGAAAAATCCCCTGTGATAACGAGGTCGATTCAAAAAAGTCCCTGTGATAACGGGGTCAATCCAAGAAAAATCCCCTGTGATAACGGGGTTGATTCAAGAAAGTCCCTGTGATAACGGGGCCAATCCAAGAAAAATCCCCTGTGATAACGGGGTCGATTCAAAAAAATCCATGTGATAACGGGGCCAATCCAAGAAAAATTCCCTATGATAACGGGGTTGATTCAAGAAAGTCCCTGTGATAACAGGGCCAATCCAAGAAGACATTCCTGTGATAACGGGGTCGGTTCAAGAAAAAATTCCCTGTAATAATAGGGTCGACAATAGGTAGTGCAACAGCAGCGGTTCCCATGTGACAGCGGGTCATATGTTAAAAAACAGAAACAGAGACACCTTAATGCGATAACCACAATTACTCGACATAATCAAGTATGACCGGCATGTGACATAACAAAGAGAACCAACAGTAACACTAACAATCACACCATGGATTATGTATGAACAGATATATATCAGGCTTTGCAGAAAAGATCGATTGAATTAACAGGTAAAACCAGAAATCATATTACAGGAGACAACTGCGCCGAAAGAAAAAAATACAAACTCCTACAATCTCAACCAGGATAACGAGGGGCCCCTTTGATGTGTATTAACGCCAAACTCTTCTGCTCGACGATCTCGTGGTATTCCGCCTCCGGTTCTAGATCTTCGTCATCATCGTCGGAATCCTCAGGAAATTCCCCGTCCGGCCCCTTCAATGGGTTTATGGCCGAAGGGTCGTAACCATCCTTGAAACCACCATCCAGCTGGATTTGACCTATGACAGAGGCCTTGGCTTCCTTCCGTTCCTGCAAGCCCCGCTCAGCAAATATCATCTTATACGACCGACTCAGAAGGAACTGTTTGGCCACACTGGTCAATTGGTTTTAACTCAGCGCCATGCACCGCATGTGCCTCTCTGCCTGGGCTAATTGGTCCTTCAGAATTGCGACCTCAGCATCAAGGGCCTCCCGACGAGATGCTTCTTGACCAGCGATAAGGCGAGACTCATTAAGCTTTCCCATCAACCTCTTATTGTCATATAACAGGGCCCCAACATTATTCTCGATGGCCTTCAGAATATCCATGGCCTCATCTCTCTCATGCTGGAGCTCTACAGTGGCAACATGATCGTATTCGCCCAATTTTTCGAGCAAACCATTGGCAACTCCGAGCGACTCGGCGTGATCTGCTTGACCCTTAATGGCCATCGTCAAGAAACCTTTCAGAAAACCAGCCACCTGCACGTCCACAATAAGGATTGGATCATCAGACAAATGAAAACCCAATGGAAATAAACAGTAAATGGGATAAGACTACTTACAGAGCAAAAGAGACCACCGTGATCCCCACTTGAACTACCCTCTTCTTTCATTCTCTTTCGCCCCATGGACGTCCCAACATCAGCGTCAGGTTGAGATTGCGAAGCATTACCCACCCCGATAGTATTTTCACTCGAGGAGGGCACAGATTTGTTTGCATTCTTGCGCACGCCCTCACGACCCCTCTTCTTGACAAGTGGAGGTGCGTCATTTGTAGCAGTTTCGGTTCCCGGTTGTCTGCATTCCGCTATCGCATCCAGACTACAATACTCCACCAGCTCAGCTGCGAAACATACAAAATAGAGGATCAAGAGATAGATCGAGGGGAAGATATCAAGTTACAAAGATATAACACTTACCGAGCGTAGAGGGACCGTTATAGCGCACGGGAGATATCCCACTTGCTCGTAGAACTATGTCACTACAAAGCAGGGTACCGTCGTATGGATGGTTAATCAACTTCCTCAAAAACTCGAAGCTATGCGTAGTAGGCCCGACGGAGGTCGGTCTCTCATATTTGGTGTCTTTACACCACACGCTAAACTCACCAGCCGTCCTCTCCTGGATATACATATACTCGCACTTATTCCCGAGTCCGTAGCTAGATTGAGTATAGTGCACGAACCTAAGCCCCGACTGGGCTCGCACACAGAAAAACCCTCTATCACCACCCTTCATATTGACCATAAAGCTAAAAAGCTCCTAGAATTCGTTAGCTCCGCAAGGGGCACCCAACGCCCTCATAACACAAATAAAAGCTACAATGTAGCCCAGAGAATTGGGGGATAGCTGTCCCAAACAAACCCCGATACTTGCTATAACAGCACTAACCGCAGGATCAATCGGGAAGCGCAGCCCGTTCTTGAAATGCTTGGCACTGACAGTAATGCAGCCCTTTAGTGGAGTATGCATTCGTTGATCGGCACAGGGAAATATGATCTTATACCGCTCTAGAATGTCATACTTATCAGAATAATAACCGGCATGATGAGGGACACGAGACTTCATATCCTCGTACTTCTCAGATGTCTTATATTTCGGGGGGCTGACCTCAAAGCCCCATTCATCCACATCAGGGCTGGCAGCTTCGGGCGGAGCAGAAAATTCGGCACCACCCTGTTCACCAGTCAGTTGTTCAGGTCCAAACATCTCATTTTCAGAGAATACGGCTCCATCCTCTTCAAAATTTATTTCAGGCAAATCTGCACCAACATTACCTCCGGCAAACGACATATTTAACGCTATAAAAGGATGAAAGGCAAGATCGAAAGGGATATCGAAAAAAGTATCGAATTCAATATCGAAGATTCGAATCAAAGATAGATGGCGAAAACAAGGTCGAAATATATATCGGAAGTCAAATTCGACGTGTCTTTCGAAGGGACAACGAAATTTCTCTAGGAGCCAAAGTGGGTTTTTTACCTTCCTGACGGCTTATTTATATATATCGGAGATACTAGATCGAAACTATATTTCGATATAACATCGGTAACTATATTCGATGTGATGAAGAAAATGGAGACGGAGGGGACATCACCATACCAATACACAGACGCCTTACTACATCGAAATACACTTTCGACATCAGATCGAATATGAGTTTCGACATAAGATCGAAGCTAAAACCCGACATCATACCCTACGACAAGACCCACGAGAATATAACAACCGCCCCGGCAACCTCAATATAAGTTTCAAGAAACCCAGATACCAAGGGAACTAGAATTCAAACGAGGACCTCAAACTCGGCGTTCATCACAAGTGCACTTCCCACAAGTTCGAACTCCGTCATTTGAACTGGCGGGACGAAGCGTACAGGTAACCCAGAAATTTTAAATTAAGTTTGCAAATCCTTATCTCTAAGATAAGAATCCCCAAATTGCGGGACTACATGATATGGGCATTTCCCGCATATTGGGTCAGGCCCATTTTGGAGCATATCGGGGATCACTTTCGATGTCATATACGTAATCATCACCGATATGGTACTGTGGTCCCCGAATACCGAGGTCTATAAATACGCGATGCCCGGATCCCAAAACAAGTAATTGATTATCCCTCAGCTACCGCTCGCCATATCGAAACACATCACCAATGTTACATTCGATATCTTGTTCAATATAGTGACTACAGCATACGCCTGTGACACGTCAGACCACCTCATCACCGATCTCACATCGGGAGTAATCCTCGACGTCACATCGAAGGCGATCACCGACGTCCTTTTGATCTTTTTACCGATATTCCGCGCTCATCCAAGCATCGAGGCAAAGATCCGAGGTGTTCCGGACCAAGCCTACACGAGACTCGTAGTGTAGGTCTGATTTCAGATAGGCTCGTTATATTGCTGGACCGCTCACTTGTAACCGAGACTCGCATATATATATATAAAAAGATCTATTGTCAAATCAATTTCACAGGTAAACATCATCTAAATGACACATGTTTTCACTTGGTTTGAGTTCATGACTGATAAGGAATTCAAGGAGGAGAAGGGAAAACCTAATGGCAAGGTTTTTGCTAACTTATTAGACTCGTACAATTCTCCTATGTATCAGACTCCTAGCTAGTCCAGTGCATCTACTTCTGGATCAACTGATAACATCCAACAAGATTTTCTGAGATTTATAAAGACTATGATGGCAAATAAGAATGTTAAAGAATGTTAAATGATCAGAGTAACAGTGTATACTTCGCACAATATGGAGGTTTTGTTGGTACCAAATTCTGCATCCTTACCTTCTTCGAAATTTGGTAATTGGATTCTAGATTCAGGGCCTCTAATCACATGATGCCTAACTATAGCTTATTCATTGAATTGAGAAGCACAAATGTGCCTTCTTCTGTGTATTTACCAGATGATAGGGTTAAAGTGGTCTCCGAAGTGTGAACACTTGCACTTACTACAAATCTTCATCTCAAGAATGTCTTATATGTGTTTGAGTTCAAATTCAACCTTATATCCGTCCACAACTCTCAAGAGATACTAACCTCTAGTGTATGTTCTTACCTACTTCAGGTGTCCTACAGGACCTTCGGACTGAAGCGTTCATTGCTGTAGCACAACTGTATGGCAGCCTTTACGTTTTCAAGCCCTCACATTTTGGTTACTCACATTCTATACCTTCTAATAGAGTTGTGCCTAAGTCGATTTGCACTATTAATACTGATGTTGATAATGTTGCCTTGTGGCACAATAGACTTGGTCATGCATCTTATAATGCCATGAGATATATTATATATATTCCTTTGAATAAAATTGATGACTGTTTGAGTACATGTGACATTTTTCACCAAGTTAAATAACATAGAATACATTTTAATCTCACTATGCACCACTGCACCATTTCATTTGATGCATATTGAAATTGTAGGACCGTGGATTGACACAACACTTTTTGAGAGTTAAGCTGGAATTGCCTTAACTCTATTTTGATCTTCTTGATAATAATAATATGCAGCGGAAGTAAGAACACAAGAAGATATAATTTTAAGAAGTTTTCAATATGATTAAAAACTTCCGAGCCTTAGGCGAAATAACCATAAAGGTTTTATCAAAAACGTTCCTCACAACAATTCACTCACGCTCTTTGTTGATCGGACTCAACGAAGCAGACAAGTAAGAACTACTTAACTTCTATGGACTAGACTTAAGCAGTTGATACAAAAACTTCGCAAAACAAAATGAAGACAATACAAAGAATAATTAATCCCTTGGATTATTGGCACGATTGTCTTGTCTTCATCTTGTTGAACTTCACATCTTTATAGATTTCTTGAGTCTTGAACGCCAAGATGTGTTGTTCACAGTTTTGGTAACTCTTGTTGTTTCCTTGTTGAATATTGCCTTCTTTGTGAACTTCATATCTTTCCAGATAATCGTGTTTCCATTGTTACTGATTTAACAAGGCAACACATCTTCTTCAATTCGCAGAATCTTGGAAAGAATCACAGTTGCAGAGAATCCAATATTGTTTCCTTCTTTTGAAATCGTGTGAGTTGACTATTCAACTTAGCTTGAATTATGGAAACTTCAAGTAAGGAATCTTCCAAAGCTCTTCCTTATGTTTAAGATACTTTCCTGGACATAAACATAAACAACTAAAACCGTGGAACTTGATTAATAGGTGAATAAAGGCAAAACTTAATTTTGGTAACTAAAGAACAGTTTTCACAAAAGCTCTCGGCTTTCAATGTTATCCAATGTTAACCCAACATCGTCTAACATTGCACCGTCTAACATTGATTTCAGAAAACCTGCACTTTCAATCTCCCCCTTTTTGCCTTTCTTCACAAAACCAATACATGTTCCAATCAAGTCTTATATCCAGAAAGTTATAATCAACAAGAAACAAATTAAACTACCTAACTGCTCCCCCTTAATACAAGATATCATAATCAAAGTTAAATTAACAAAGACATGAATAAAGGTCATCACTACAATCACATATTTACATATGTTCAGACCTCAACATTCATCAATGTTGCCTCAACATTGAAACCAGTAAGTTTCCTGCATAAAGGTTAACAATAAAAACAGTTCAAACAGTTCCTTCACAAGGAAGAACAATTAGAGCAGTTCATCAGTAGTACTTAGAGTTACAGGCCATAGCTAGATATCAAGGACAAGCCCCTTGATCAAATAAAACCAAAATAGAGATTAATGTACCAGCAGTTCAAAGATATTAGCAGTTCATAGGAAACAAAACAAAAACAAGAAGACAAAAATTAAAATTGGAACTACTCTCCCCCTTTTTGTGAAGAAGGGAGGTCCTCCAAATTTTTCACAATGTCCTCCAGTTCTTTGAGGTGTTCCTTCCTCTCCTCGATCTCCCTCTGAGTGTCAGCAATCTGCCCCCTATACCAATTCAGCATATGATCCACAAAAGCAGAAGTGATAACCAAGCAATCCTCTTCTTTGGACATTGGCACTGAAGTTCCAGCAAACTCCTTAGCCCTTTTCTGCTCAGTTCTTGGTCTCACCACTCCTTGTGGATTCCATGGAAGGTCTCTCACCCTTGATCCAGACAAGTAGCTTGGGAGAATTGTTAATTCAGAGTCATTCTTCCTCCAGCCCACCGTGACACTTGTCTTCAATCCTTGACTGCCAAGGATTTTGCAGATGAGTGAGGGATAGGGTAGCATCCCATTCTTCCTTCCAGCAACTTCAGACATAGACTTCAAAATCCTCTCCCCCATATTCACAGCTAGCCCATTTTTGATTTTGTACACTAAGATTGCTGATTCCTTGGTAAGTACAGTCACATTCTTGCTTGGGAGCCAGTTGAAGCAAGTTATCTTGTGCAAGACAGCACTCAGGGAGGTGAGTTTTGTGGTTGGCAGAGCATCTATCCAGATTTTGACCAACCCTCCAGTCAAGTCCTCAATTACATCATCATAATAGGGGTCCTCAGATTCATCAATAGTAGGGAAGCCACAGACCTTGTTGATGGTGTAGGGGTCAATGTTGAAGACTCTCCCCCTCACCCAAGCCTTTCCAAATTTTGGAGATCTGTAGTCCCTAATCCACTTGGAGAGATTGAGGTAGAACTCCATGACAATCTCAGGAGCATAGTCACTCAGCTCCATCACTGACTGTTGCAGCTCTCTTGCTTCCAGCAAGTCCATCACTTTGTTCTCTTTGAAACTGGCCATCTCTATAGCCCTTTCAGTGTGAATCTCCCTTCTTTTGAAGGAATCCCACTTCTTCTCCAACTCTTGTGAGAGATAGTAGTGAGAATAGCAGTCCTCTTCCTCCTCAGGGTAGACCACATATAGCCCATCAGTGTACTCCTCTGTTCCTGATGTTGCCCCAACATCAGCAGCAACATCCTGCTCCTCCTCAGTCTCCTCTTCCTTCTTCTCTTCTTCTTCCTCATCCTCAACATCCAACACCTCTACTTCCTTTTCCATCACTTGCTTTCCCTTCCTCTTTCTCTCAGCAGCAGCAGCAGCCTTCTTCTCTTCCTCAGTTTTCTTCTCCTCCTCAACAGCCCTCTTCTTAGCTGATCTTTCAGACTGTCTTTTCCTGGCCTCAGCCCTAGCCTTAGCAGACTCAGACATATTTTTCAATTTCTCACCATTGCCCTTTCTCTTTTTCTTTTGAGCCCTAATCCACTTCCTCACCATCTTGTCAACAGACACATCCGCAGACACCTCCACAGATTTTTCAACAAAAACACTACCCTCCCCCTCAACAGGTATATCAGCATCAAATTCAGGAGTGGGTTCAGCAGCGTTTACCTCAGTTTCAGGCTCATTGGTGATGGGAGTGGTTGGTTCCACTGTTGGCTCAACATTGGAGGTCGATTCTCCCTGTTTGGTCTTCTTTCCTCGTCGCACATAAGGAATCGCCTTCCTCTTGTCAGCAACAGGGGCCTCAACTGTTTTTGCAGTAGCACTTCTAGTGTGTGAGCGAGTGCGTGCAGCAGTGGGTTCGCTTCCTAGGGCAACATCTGCAAGAGTTTGCATGGGGGACTTGCTTGCCATTGTTAGTACAGAGATTTTGAGAGTAATCGCAGAGAAGATCAAGAGAATTTTGAGAGTAAATTTTGCAGAATAGGCACAAATAAGGAACTTGCAAGTTTAATTAAGGAAAATAGGGTTTTGATTTCGATAATAACCGTGAATAAGAGAGAGAGAGAGAGAATGTTAATGGGCAGTTACCAAATTTGAAACAAATAAAACTTTCCCACTATGTTTTCCCGCGCACACGTGCTGATGTTAAATTAACAGTTAACCAGAGCGGTTTTCAGAAAAAAAAAAAACTGAAAACTTATAAGTTCCTGTTTTCAATGTTGACCTCAGTCTGTGCATAATGTTGGGATAACATTCAATAACATTCAAAACCAAAGGTGGAGGTACAGGCTTCACCAAGGCAAATTCATGTGAGAGCTTGAGATACATCCAAAGATACATCTGAAACTTAACCAATATAGCAAGTGAGTACCTCAGACATATTGTTCAGATTAAAATCATGAGTAAGTAACATAGATAACAAGAAACACAGCATAGAAAGTCACAGATCAGTGTGTCACCTGCAGTATGTCACCCAAATTGTGTGCCTCAACACATGAATTATACTCCCCCTAAGCCTAAACCGACACAACTCACAAACAAGAAAGAAAACAATGCAGTTCTATATGAATGCAACAAAGTAATGTCAAATAGGCAGATGGTAAACACAAATGAAAAACTCCTCAAACCAGCACAGTCACATCTCTTTAAAATCTTTATTATTTTCATAACTCATCTGAACAAAAACTGAAGGTTGCTAAACACAAAGTTAATGTCACAACTGAATGAGGGCAGCCTGAACTCCACACACCCCAGTAACAACATTAACAGCAGCAAGTTAGGCAAGTACAAAGGCCTTGAATGTTGGCAATTCATTTATCATGCACCCCAACACCCCAATTCCTTATGCATACTTGTTTACCAACCTGCATTCAAGAGAATCACCAAGTGATCAGTGCTACTAAATGTAAGAAATCGAAACCTCAAACACCCTAGTAGAAAAGATCACCCTCATGTGTTCCTTGGCCAAACAAACAGAAACATGTAAATAAGCACAACTGAGTAATAGTGAAGCTGTCAACATCATGCACCCCAGCTTCTCCACATGTCCTGTACACCTTCCATATGAATAAGACACAACTGAATAGACAACAAAGTAGTGAACTTTGTGTATCCCAGCTTCTCCATATGTTAGGTAATCACAACCTCAGACAAACAGAAGAGTTTAATTAACCTTTTCAAAAACAAAGATGTGAAACTGATAACTAGAGAGAGTTGTTAATCACAGAGTTCAACCACACAAACCACATATGACAAAACAGTGATAAAATGAGACTCACAAGGAATGCAACTCAACAAAGGAATGACAACAGAATACCTACTACACCACAACCAATATACCAATGCTAGTCAGTGGTGTTATGACAACACTGGTTTTCTCAACATTTTCACATATCACACATGCCAAGAGATTTCCTCAGGCTAAAGAATCTCTCACTATCTAAAGGTTTAGTAAACATATCAGCTAGCTGATTTGTTGTCTCAATATGTTCAATGTTGATTATTTTGTCCTCTACCATATCTCTTAGGAAATGATGCCTTATGTCTATATGCTTAGTTCTAGAATGTTGGACAGGATTCCTAGAGATACTTAAGGCACTTAGATTGTCACAGAACATGAGAAGTGTATCACTATCTAGCCCATAATCTGAAAGCATGTGTTTGAGCCACACAAGTTGGGTAACACAGCTGCCAGCTGCTACATATTCTGATTCAGCAGTTGATAATGAAACACAGTTCTGCTTCTTGCTATACCAGGAGACCAAATTATTCCCCAAATAAAAACAGCCCCCACTTGTGGATTTCCTATCATCCACATCACCTGCCCAGTCAGAGTCACTGAAACCAACCAAGTTAGTGTTAGTGTCATAAGAGTACCAAATGCCTAATGGTGAAGTTCCAGAGATATATCTAAGAATCCTCTTCACAGCAATCAAATGAGATTGCTTTGGATCAGCTTGGTACCTAGCACAAACACACACTGAAAACATGATGTCAGGTCTAGAGGCAGAGAGATATAGCAAACTACCAATCATGGATCTGTACAATGTTGGGTCAACATTGCTACCAGTGCCATCTTTTGTTATCTTCACTGAAGAGGACATAGGAGTTTTGCAAGGCTTTGATTCTTGTAGCTCAAATCTCTTCACCAGATTCCTTGCATACTTCTCCTGGTTCAGGAAGATACCATTCTCCAGCTGCTTGACTTGTAGTCCCAGAAAGTAGTTAAGTTCACCAATCATGCTCATCTCAAATGTTCCTGTCATAAACTCAACAAATTTGTCTAAAGTAGACTTGTTAGTAGAGCCAAATACAATATCATCCACATATATTTGAGCAATGCATATATCAGAACTTTTTCTAAGGACAAACAATGTTCTATCTCCATCTCCTCTATTGAAACCTAGGCCTAACAGAAAATCAGTTAGCCTCTCATACCAAGCTCTAGGGGCCTGTTTTAAACCATACAAAGCCTTTTCAAGTTTGTACACATGGTCAGGATGTTTAGGGTCAGTAAAGCCTTTAGGTTGTTCTACATAAACCTCTTTGTCAATTAAACCATTCAGAAAGGCACCTTTAACATCCATTTGGTAGAGTTTAATTCTAAGACAGCAAGCAATAGCAAGAAGTAATCTAATTTATTCTATCCTAGCTACTGGAGCAAAAGTCTCATCAAAATCTATACCTTCTACCTGAGTATAACCTTGTGCAACCAACCTAGCTTTGTTCCTCATAATTACACCATTCTCATCAGTTTTATTTTTGAAAATCCATTTTGTACCTATTACATTCACATGTGGTGGCCTAGGTACTAGATTCCAAACTCTGTTTTTGGTGAATTGTAAGAGTTCCTCTTGCATGGCATTAATCCAGTAACTATCCTTAAGAGCTTCAGTTACATTCTTAGGTTCAATGGAGGACACAAAACAAGAAGCATTTTCAATAGTACATGAAGAAGACATACAAACACACAACTTAGCCATATCCTTGTAATTTACCCTTTCTTTGTTGCGTGTTCTTACTCTTTCAGTAATTTGACCAATTACTTGAGAGGCTGGATGATCTGTTTGTATTCTAAGAGGGTGATCTCTTCTGGATACAGGAATCACTTCATCTTCAGAATTTGACAGCACAGATGTTGGCCTAACATTGGGGGTTTCTGGTGTTAAGTCAACATTAGTTCCAGTTTCCAGTTCAGCATCTCCAGCGTCTGTGTTCAATGTTGAGTCCAATGTTGGAGTAACATCTGAACCAGTGACTTCTTCAGTTCCTGCAGAAACAGTTAAATCATCAAATATGACATTCACTGATTCTTGAACAGTATGCAATCTTGGATTGTAGACCCTGAAAGCAGCACTATTTGGAGAATATCCAACAAATATACACTTTTCACTTTTGGAATCAAATTTGCTCAAATAGTCTCTATCTTTTAGCAAATAGCAGTTAATACCAAATTCATGAAAGTGTGCTACTGTTGGTTTTGAACCCTTCAAGATTTCATAAGGTGTCATAGTAGTACCAGGTCTAAGATAAACTCTATTACTAATATGACATGCAGTATTCAAAGCTTCAGCCCAGAGTTTCTTAGATAGGTTTTTAGAATTCAACATAACTCTAGCCATCTCTTGAAGTGTTCTATTCTTCCTCTCAGCAATACCATTTTGCTGAGGTGTTTTAGGTGCAGAGAACTCATGGAAAATGCCTTTAGATTCACAGAAATTAGCAAAGCTAGCATTCTCAAACTCTTTTCCATGGTCAGACCTAATTATTCCTACAGAAGTGCCATAAAGATTTTTAATACTAGCATGCAAAGTTTTGAATGTGTTGAATGCCTCTGATTTTTCTTTCAAAAATTTAATCCATGTATATCTTGAAAAATCATCAACAATAACAAAAGCATACTTCTTACCATTCAGGCTACTAACCTCAATAGGACCCATGAGATCCATATGTAGCAATTCAAAGCACTTATTAGTTCTAGGGTTAGTACTTTGTACCTGAAGTGGTGGATGAACAGCTTTTGTTTGTTTACCTTTCAGGCAGTCTTCACAAACAATTTTACCTGGGCTAGTCAACTTAGGCAGTCCTCTTACAGCCTCTAACTTCTGTAGTTTCTCCAGATTCCTATAGTGCACATGTCCTAACTTCTTGTGCCACATGACAGATTCATCTACCTTGGCATGGTAGCATTCTGCTTCATCTTGAGCAAGATAGCAGTTATCCTTTGATCTTGTACCTGTCATGACACAGACATTGTCACTATTAAACACTTCACATGAACTTTTATCAAAAGTAACTAGCAGATTGTCATCACAAAGTTGACTTATGCTAATTAAATTTGCTTTCAATCCTTCAACCAACAACACATCCTTGAGTGGTGGAAATCCTTCAACATCCAGTACTCCTTTTCCAATGATTTTCCCTTTGGTGCCTCCTCCATAGGTAACTGTTCCAACAGTCAAAGGGATTACATTTTTCAGGTAGTCAATGTTTCCAGTCATGTGCCTTGAGCATCCACTGTCAAAATACCACTTACCTGCAAGGTTAGAGTAAACAGCAGAAAAGACAACATTGCAAACAATTTTAACCTTAGGAGTTTTTATCTTCTCAGTCCAGGTTCTACTTTTATGTCCTTCAGATTTGTTACCTAATGTTGGGATAACATTCAGATCAGAGGTTTTCCTAACATTGGTACAACTATTAATTATTGTTTTCTTCTCAATCACAATTTTATATTTTTTACAATAAGGCTTAATGTGACCAGGTTGAAAACAATATTGACAGATAAAAGTAGGCCTTTTCACAGTGTGGGAAGAGATTTCACAACTCAAGTTATTGCTATCCTTGATGAAACCAGCATTCAAGTAGACATAATTAACATCTTCAGAGGAAGGTTTCTCAACATAGCCCAAACCATTTTTACCTTGATTTCCCATACTCAGCACTTCATCCAGTATAGATGTAGAGGAGTTCCATTTGTTAATGGTTTGTTCAGCTTTATCTAATTTTACCTTTACCTCTTTCAGCTCAGCCTCGGTTTTGTCAAGGTCTTTCTCATACAGCTTCAGCATCTCCTTCATGCATTCAATCTCTTCCTTCAAGCTTTTGTTGCTCTTGATGAGTTTGTGATTCTCAAGCAGCAGTTTGTGGTAGATAGACTTCAGGTCTTCAATGATTTCCTCCTGGGACATTTCACCTTCAAAGAAGTATTCTTCATCTAGATCCACTGTACCATGAAAACAATCAAAGTTAGCTTCATCAAAGTAGGACACAAGATAAGGTTCAGAATCATTATCAAATTCATCCCAATCTGCAAAGAAGGTCTCCTGTTCTGATGTTGGATCCTGAATGTTGGGGTAACATTGAGATCCAAAGCAGTTCAGGGAGTCTTCTGGTGTCCAGTCAATCTGAGTGAGCAGCGCAGCAGTTTGAACCTCTTCTGATTGTTCTTCAGCTTCTCCAGAACTAAAGTCATCTTCATTAAAATCATCTACACAAACCCAATGAGAATTTCCTCTTTTTCTAAGAGTGTTAGCACATTCATTAGCCATATGACCATATCCTTTACATTCAAAACATTGAACATCTTTTAACTTATCAGCTTCTAAAGGAGTAGGTTTCGATGCCATGTACTTCACAAACTTCGGAGGTAATTTCTTATAACCTGTGGAACTATTACTAAGGTTCTTCTCTTTACCTTTTCCTTTAAGATTCAACTTATTGAACTTCTTAGTAATTTTCCCATAGTTTGAAGAAATTATTTCAAAATCATCATCACTTTCATTGTCAAGATTTGAACCTCTTAAAGCAACAGCCCTATGTTTGCTAGGTTGTGAGGCAAGCTCCATCTCAAATTCTCTAAGAGTATTCATCAAGACTTGAAACTGTAGATTAGCAAGGTTTCTAGATTCACTCATTGCAATTTTCTTGAGAGCAAATTTAGATGACAGTGTTCTCATAGCTTTGTAAACCATTTCTTGATTAGTCATAGCAAAACCTAGATTTTCACATTGGTTAGCAATATCAAGAATTTTCTCAAAATAACTGTCAACACTCTCATCTTCTCCCATCTCAAGTTTTTCAAATTGCAAAAGCAGTTGTCTGTATTTAGAATCTTTAACAGCAGAATCTCCTTCACAATGTAATTCAAGTATATCCCAAGCATGTTTGGCTTTTGTACAGTTCTGGATTAACTTGAACATGTGATGATTAACCCAACTAAAGATAGCATTAAGAGCTTTTTCATTAGAGTTATAGAGACTTACCTCTGCTGCTGTCCAGTCTGCTTCTGGTTTTGGAACTAGATCACCTTCACCATCTCTTGGTAATGTTGGAAGAGAGTATCCATTGATCACGGATTGCCAGGCTCGAATATCAATAGCTTTGATGTGAGACCTCATCCTGATCTTCCAATATGCATAATTGGAGCCATCCAAAACTGGGATCCTGTTGGTATTAGGATTGACACTGTCCATTGTGTTGTATCACCTCCAAACCACCAGTGTAGTCGGTGTTTGGCTCTGATACCAATTGAAATTGTAGGACCGTGGATTGACACAACACTTTTTGAGAGTTAAGCTGGAATTGCCTTAACTCTATTTTGATCTTCTTGATAATAATAATATGCAGCGGAAGTAAGAACACAAGAAGATATAATTTTAAGAAGTTTTCAATATGATTAAAAACTTCCGAGCCTTAGGCGAAATAACCATAAAGGTTTTATCAAAAACGTTCCTCACAACAATTCACTCACGCTCTTTGTTGATCGGACTCAACGAAGCAGACAAGTAAGAACTACTTAACTTCTATGGACTAGACTTAAGCAGTTGATACAAAAACTTCGCAAAACAAAATGAAGACAATACAAAGAATAATTAATCCCTTGGAGTATTGGCACGATTGTCTTGTCTTCATCTTGATGAACTTCACATCTTTATAGATTTCTTGAGTCTTGAACGCCAAGATGTGTTGTTCACAGTTTTGGTAACTCTTGTTGTTTCCTTGTTGAATATTGCCTTCTTTGTGAACTTCATATCTTTCCAGAGAATTGTGTTTCCATTGTTACTGATTTAACAAGGCAACACATCTTTTTCAATTCGCAAAATCTTGGAAAGAATCACAGTTGCAGCGAATCCAATATTGTTTCCTTCTTTTGAAACCGTGTGAGTTGACTATTCAACTTAGCTTGAATTATGGAAACTTCAAGTAAGGAATCTTCCAAAGCTCTTCCTTATGTTTAAGATACTTTCCTGGACATAAACATAAACAACTAAAACCGTGGAACTTGATTAATAGGTGAATAAAGGCAAAACTTAATTTTGGTAACTAAAGAACAGTTTTCACAAAAGCTCTCGGCTTTCAATGTTATCCAATGTTAACCCAACATCGTCTAACATTGCACCGTCTAACATTGATTTCAGAAAACCTGCACTTTCACATATTGACCTATGGGGTCACTACATGATAGTTACTATTCATGGTGCTAACTAAGTGTTGACTATAGTGGATGAGTACTCTATGTCTACTTGGACATACTTGCTATCTAACAAAACTCATGTTCCTGATCTATTGAAGCATTAAACTGCATATGTGCAAACTAAACTCTTAACAAAAATATTGGTATTTAGATCTGATAATGGCACCAAATTTACTGGTGTTGGTTGTCAACATCTCTTTCATCCTTTGGCATTCTGCATCAGGTGTCCACCTAATACACTGCACAATAGAATGGAGTTGTGGAGAGGAAACACATGCACCTCTTACAAGTTACAAGAGCTTTTCTCTTTTAGGCTAACATGTCACTCACATATTGGGGTCATGCTTTACTCATGACAACTTATGTGATAAACTGAACACCTACTCAGGTGTTGAATTGGTCCACCCCATATGAATTGCTACATGGAACCACCCCTAATCTTTCAAATTTAAGTAAGCTTTGGATGTTTGTTCTACATCACTAATACCGAACCTCAGAAAGATAAACTGGCTCATAGAGCTTTTAAGTGTTTTTTGTATGGGTTTTATAGCAGGCCATAAAACCTTAGTGTGTACAATTTTGATAAACAAGTAGGTCATGGTGGCTAGATATGTGATATTTTAGGAACATTATTACCCTCCACGGCGCACAAAAATGTTGCTTCTATGCCATTGCTTCATTATACACCAAAAGGGAGTTATGATTCTCCTTTAACATCTTTGTGTACTGAGTCTACTCTGCATACTGCTGCAACACATGGTAGTATTATTGTACATTTATCTGAGGTGCTTGACTTTGTCCCAACAGACCCTCAAGAACCTACTGACTTAGATGAACTTATCAATGCTCCTAATGATGAGGTTTGTTCACCTAGTGCTCACCCATCTGAGCCCTCGCCTTTACTTGCTCCTAGAAGAAGTTTAAGAGTCTCTTCTAAACCCACACATCTCAGAGATTACGTTTTAAATTGTGCTTAAGACCTTTGGCTGTGAGTCTCAGCTAAAGGTCCCCTGAGTCATTTTTATGTGTTTGGTTGTGTGTGTTATATCTTGAAGGATAGACAGCCATTATGAATGTTAATGATAAAAGTGAAAAATGCATTTTTTTGGATATTCTGTGATTAGCAGTGCTAATAGAGTGTTGAATCCTAGATTGAATACTATCCAATAATCTGCAATTGTTGTGTTTGATGATCAGGCTGTTTATGCAGGTATCACCGATAATCAACTTGGACTGCCTCAAACTGGAGATGTGATGCAAACGCCATCGAATGTCAGTGTGGACTCAACAGCAGGGACTGATGCAGAAGACATTGGGAATGATGATGTTGAGCTGACACTGACAGATACTGATGTTGTACCAACACCAGTCTACACAGATTCTAACACTGAAGAATTTGTTGGTGAAAAAGTTATGAGAGACACTCCTGCCAGAATACAGAGGGATCGTTCCACTTCTCAGATAATATGGAATCTTAGTGAAGGTGTAAGAACCAAAAACGAAGAAAGAGTAAACTATAAGAATATGGCTAAACTTAGTGTTTGCATGTCATCCGTGTGTATAGTTACTTGTTTTATTTCTTCTATAGAACCTAAGAATGTTAATGAGGCCCTTAAAGAATCTTACTGGATAAATGCTATGCAGGAAGAAATCATGCAATTTTCGAAGAATTAAAGTGTGGAAATTAGTTCCTAGGCCTACTCGCGCTAATGTAATTGGAACTAAGTGGATCTTTAAGAATAAAAGTGAGGAAAATTGAGTGATAGCGAGGAATAAGGCTAGATTAGTAGCCCAATGGTACACTTAAGTTGAAGGAATTGATTTTGATGAAACATTTGCCCATGTGGCCATAATAGAATCCATTATACTTCTACTTGCCATTGCTTGTTTCTTAAAAATCAAACTATACCAAATGGATGTTAAAGGGGCCTATTTGAATGGGTATATAGACAAAGAAGCTTTTGTTAAGCAACCAAAAAGTTTCACATATCCTTATCACCTTGGCTATCTCTACAAACTTAAAAATGCTTTTTATGGTTGGAAACAATCTTCTAGAGCTTGATATGAGTAATTAACTGAATTCTTGCTATGTTATGGTTTTTCAACAGGTGAAGGTGACAGAGCACTGTTTATCACGAAAAATAACAAAAAAGTCTGTATAGATCAAATATATGTTAATGATATAGTATTTGGCTATTCTAATCAGTTTACCTTGGACACGTTTGTTAGTACTATGACATGTACATTTGAAATGAGTATGATAGGGGATCTCACCTTTTTCCTAGGACTGCAAGTGAAACAAAGGGAAATAGGAATGTTTCTATCTCAGGAGAAGTATGCCAGGAATTTGGTGAAGAGATTTGGATTGCTGGAATCCAAGATATGGTAGACAACAATGTCCACTACTATGAAGATTGAGAAGGATGTAGCTGGTGAAGATGTTGACTCAACACTCTATAGATCAATGATTGGGAGTCTCCTTTACTTATCACCCACCAGACCTGACATAATATACCCAGTGTGTGTATGTGCCATGTATCAGGCAGCACCAAAGGTATCTCACTTAACTGCTATAAAAAGAATCTTAAGATATATTTCTGGAACTTTAGAGTTAGGAATCTGGTACTCTCATGATACAAATTCAAACTTGGTTGACTTTAGTGATAGTGATTGGGCAGGGGATTTAGATTATAGAAAATCCACTAGTGGAGGGTGTTTCTATCTAGGAAATAATTTGGTTTCTAGGTACAGTAAAAACAAAACTGTGTGTCTTTATCTACTGCAGAGTCAGAGTATATTGCAGCTGGCAGCTGTGTAACCCAAATGATATGATTGAAACATATGCTTTCTGATTATGGGTTAACTAGTACTCTTCTCATGTTCAGTGATAACTTTAGTGCCATTAGCATATCAAAAACTCATGTGCAACATTCTAGAACCAAGCACATTGACATTAGACATAACTTCTTGAGATATTTGGTTGAAGATAAAACAATCACAATTGAACATTTCAAACCAACAACCATCTAGCTGACATGTTCACAAAATCCTTAGGTAATGAGAGGTTCTTCCGCTTGAGGAAGACTCTCGGCATGAGTGTGTTGTGAACACATGGATCATACATGTGTTGCCTTAACATCACAAGCTAACACCAGTGACTGATTGTGATGTGCCCAAATTGTTCTCTTGTTTTTTTGCTTAGTTCTTGTGATTTCCTTGATTATCCCATGTTTGTTTGTCTGCATTCTCGAATATTATGAAGTCTTACTGGCATGTCAGCATGTTTGGATATCTTACTCTTTACAATTGCCTTTTGAATTTTTGCTAAAACTTTCTTGACTTTGAGGTAGTGTCTAAACTTGGAAAAGTTGGGGTACACAGAGCTGACTGCTATGTTGTATTCAGTTGTGTCCTATTTAGGTTGTAGACACATAAAACAATGTAAAGAATCTGGGGTGCACAAAGTTGACATATATGTTGTATTCAATTGTGACTTATTTATGATAGTTTTGCTTGCAGAGGGGGCATATGAAGGTGAACACTTATATTAGGGTGTCTGGGGTCATGTATCGCCTTTCATGCAGTATATTTGCTCACTTGGTGCTAAAACCTTCTTATTGGTTCTTAGTAAACAACTATGTGCTAGGTTACTAGGGTGTTGGGGTCCTGTACTACCTGCATCCAGCCCTATGTACTTGCATGTGCATTTGCATTGATTATGTTGACACGGGGGTGTTATGGGTCCTGTTATTGCCTACATTCAGTGAAGCCATGATCTTTTGTGCCTCAAAGTATAATGCTTGGAAGTTATTTTTTAACAAAGGATCGGAAAATGAAATAAGTAAATTGTTTCTATTTGTGCCTGCTGACATGCTGCTATGCTCATAAATGTTAGCCAAACATTCATCCTCGCATATTTCTTATCCTACTGCATATTCTATTCCGTGTTGCCATGATCTTAATGGGGAGTAGCTCTTGGTTTTCTTCAACTCATAATGTCATATATAAGGCATATTTCTTGGGTTGTTAGCTGCCAGTAACACACAAGTTTGTTTCTCATTGAACTATAGGAGCTTCATTATCTATGTGATGTTAACTCATTTACTGTTTAGTTAGTGTGTTTTTCTGTTGTCTAACTCCCACTCCTGTTTCAAATCTAAGCTAAGCTACTAGATTTTAATGATTCCTTCTAATTCTTGAAGTTTCAAGTATCTTGCTCAGATTATGCTTATGTTAGTATGTGAAAAAAACCTTGGTAAGACCATGACCACACAGACACTTGGCTCAGTACAGGCGGAATGTTGTGCCAACACTACCTCTCCGAATGTTGTCTCAACACTCACCACTACACATTGACTTATAAGTTATACTCATTAACTGCTCTGGTCACGTATCATGCCAACATGTTCAGCACATGTTGACCCAACATGGCGAGATAGCACACGTTGTCAATATTTATCTGCCCATTACTCCTACATTAACCCCCACCTTCCTTATTCATCTTCTTTTTATTGTGCTTAATTTTTGCAAAATCAATTAAACCCTAGATTCTTACTCAATTCCTCATTTACTCATGCAGGCTATAATGGGAAAGAAATCCACAATCACTGATCTTACCAACATTGCAGCTACCATGACATCAGATACAGGGGGTGTTTAACCCCATAGAAGCACCCGCGCCCACAACACAGTGGTAGCACATGAACCTCCCAAAAGAAAGGCGAAGCATAATCAAAGAAGCACGCGACAACAAGTGTTGAGCCAACATGTGCTCCAGAAGATTTTGCACCGGTATGCGAACCCACTGATGTTGTCATAGCACCAACTCCAGAGGATGCTATCACAACACTGGAACCTGGAGATACTGAAGCAACTCTGAATCCACCCAACATCTATGAGGATGTGCCCCTTACTGATGAACATATGATTTCAGAGGCAGCGTTGCCTGAGGAGAATCAACCACTTGTTCCTCCTTCCAAATTTGAGAGGGAGAAGGATGGTGAACTGGCACAAGATCATGAGGAAGATGCTGAGAAGGAGTTGTTGAGAATGTTTCAGCTAAAGAAGAAGAATCCTCATCTTATGAAGAAGATGAGAAGGGTTCTGATGAAGAAGAGGAAGAGGTTGATGAAGGAACATATGAGGAGGAAGAAGCTAAGGAACTGAACCAGCTTGATGTTGTGCCATAATCGGCCAATCGAAATGTTGGACCAACACAAGCCGAACAGGATGTGGACACAACATTGGAGTCTGAGGAAGAGTCTGAGCCTGAACCACCAGAAACCGTTGAGGCAGATTTTCCTACTAAGCGTCATAATATGAATCTCTTGACCAAAACTGCGAGTGAGAACTACGATATTATGAATGTCAGAAAGATTTGGGCTGAGAAGAACATTGTTGTTGATGACTACAAAAAGTACAATGTGTCAGAGTTTCTTGAGTCTAGGAGCCTATTATATTCTTTGATTGATGTTGTCCCATTATTTCTCTGGGGTAGTTAGGGAATTTTACTGTAACTTGTCTAAGTTTATGCATACCAAATGTTCTCCCAAGTATGGGAGGGTGTATGAGAGGAAAACAATATACAAGATCAATCCCACTATTATTAACAAAACTTGGAGGGTGCCAAGAGGACATGAAACATAGGAAGAAATTGATTATGACAACATGATAAAAGAGTTAATAGGTGGACTGGTGAAGAAGTGGAGGAACAAGCCGAAGGTGACTAGACTCACATCCCTCACTGCCATTCTGTGCAAAGCTGCTTCGTTCAACTGGACAACCTCAACTAACTCCACATACCTCACTCACGAGATGGCTTTGTTGATATACAAACTGCATAAAGGGCATCCATTGAGCATGGGGGAGAGAATTTTAAGGACTATTGATGAGGCTGCGCACAAGAATGATGCAATCTTACCCTTCCCTTCCTTAATCTACAAAATCCTCACTGATCAAGGATTTAAAAGGGGTGAAAACTAGATATTTGTGGACAAGGCTGGACAACTGCCCATCGCTAAGAACTACTTTGGAGGGTAAAGAATCAATGATCTTCCATGGAAGAATCCAAATGCTCCAAAAAGTAGTGACGCACAACAGAGGAAGAAGAATGCACATAGGTTTATTACTGCCTCAATTGCTGAGGATGAATGCACCCCCATTGTGGCTATCAGCTCTGCTTTCATTCCAGAGAAGGTGGAGTGGTGTGATAGGATAGTTGCTGACAGAATAAGGGAGATTGTTGACAAAGAGGAGGAGATCAAGGAATTGGACACCATCAAGAAGCACTTGTTGGTGGTGCTTTTCTCACGCAAAGGGGAGATTAAGGCTACCAATTTTTTGTTTCTTGTACTTATAAAGTTGTTTGAACAATTAGTGTTTTGGCACAAAGACCACGTGCTCTGTTTTGTTTCTGATGGGGATGTAATATAAATATTACTCTGCATGTTTTAATTATTCTAGTTTGCTTTGTATTATTGACCTAACTACACGTGTTGAAATGACAGATGAACATGTTGGGACGACACAAGTATTAACTTTGTTGGCTCAACACTACAGTTCATTCATAAATTAAGGGGGAGCAAATTAGAATAAGTTGTGTTCCTTATATTCTGAAATACAAGTACTTAAGTAAAATTGGTTGCAGGTGGAGTTTTGTGACCGAAGGAAAAAAAAATAGGGAGATTGAAAGTGGAAGAGTTGTCACGAAGTATTGGTCCAACATTCTGGAAAGTAGTGTTGGCACAACGCTGAACTCAACACTGCTCCGTTTGATTTATTTAAGTTAAATATTTTATTTTACCTTTATTCTTAAACTCAACTAGTTTCACAAGTTGTAGTTATCTGTGATCATTTCAGGATACTAAGAATCGTGCAGATCTATGCTTGAAGAAAGAGGATAAGCCGAAGATACTTTAAGATAATATTACAAGATCTTATGAAGATAACAACAAAGGAGATTTCGGAATTATCCATTGAAGAAGAGAACGACCACCAACTCATTTATATCATGCCACAGAACAAGGACTTTCAAATCCTATATAAAGGCGTACTCGACATCAAGACTAGCAACAAGACTAGAATTAAAATCCTGCAAAATTAAAAGAAATTCTTGTATTATATTGGTCTTGTTTTACTGAGTTTCATCTAGCTAAGCTATAAACTCTATAACTTATAGATTAGTTAGTGTTATTGGGTTCCTTGCTTAGTTGTATTTGGTAAGATCATTAAAGTAACCTTTGAGTGATTATTTGGGCCGTAAAGGCTCGGCAGGTTATATTCATATAACCTGCTTAAACCTTATCTCACTGTGTTCGTTATTCCGCTGCATAATTACTCTACACCGACTGTTGGGACAACACCGAATACATTCAGTGTTGGCACAACATTCAGTGTACACACAGTGTGTGATTCAAATAAAAAGGGTACCAATCCCGGTCCATACATTTACAGTTATTTTCCTTAGAACTCAATTGCTCATCATTCAAATCTATTGGGGTCATTTTTACAAACATTTCTGTCTGGTTTGTTAGAGTCCGAGCTGGAAATTCTCTTTTAAAGGAATTTTACAAGTTGTTTGCATTTTCCCATCAATAACACAATCCTACATATCAATACAGGAGTACAAGGAAATAACGGAAATTTACTGGTCTATATTGGATCCCAAGTCGTACTCCATATTGAGAGTTATTGAAAGATATTATCTCATTACACATTACAATATTGAGAGTTGGAAATATATATATATACTAACTGTTGCAGCTAAAAGTAACAAACTAAGCTAGTTGTTGGCGGGAAAGTGGAAATAAAAGCTAAATGGAAAAACTTGTATATTTATAAACTTACCCCTATTAGATCTTATTTGAAGTGAAGATAATGTGTTTGCAGATTCTCTAGCTTGGGTTGGACATGCTGCGAGTAGTGATGTCAGGATTTAGGAGGAACCCCTGCCACACTCCGTTCTTTTGTTCAAGAATGCATGTAATTGAGTGGTTTACTCATTGAACAAAAAAAGAAAAAAAGAAACAAAAACAGTTGACCTTATACTTTACTATAATGTCAAATCTTTGTCCTTAAATCAATATTGCCATTTTACAGTGTTCACGGTTCAACAACAATTATTTCTCGAGGGACAACGACTACAAGTTGATATAGAAACGCTTCTAACAAGATAAAAAAATCAAATAGTTCTTACGTTCCAGACACAATACAACGGAAGGGTAATGAGCAATTCTTGAAGGAGGTTGACGAATCTGTTTTGAAAAAGTTGTCTTGGAGGTGACTAAACTAACACATCTATTATAAGATCTATGAATTGGTGATAATTTTATATTAATTACAAGGGTGCACTATATATAGTTTTACAACATGGTAAGATAAGAACAACTAATTATGGTAAGATAATTATAAGAAATATTCTAAAATATATCAACTAAGGAATATTCCTAATACGCCCCAGCAAAATGAACGTTCCATCGGCAACGCCAATTTTTGACCAAAAAACCGTGCACTAGGAAGAGGCTTTGTGAGAAGATCTGGGAGCTGATCCGCCTTGTTGATATAAGAAACACTGAGAAAGCCCTTATTGACAACATCACGCACGAAGTGAAGGTCAACCGAGATGTGCTTCATGCGAGAACGAAGCACCTGGTGAAGAAATAGGCGAATGGCACCCAAATTGTCACACAAAATGTGGGGCAGATATGGTAAGACAACACCAAGATCGCCAAAAAGGTGGTGAAGCCACCAAACCTCGGTCGCGGCATTCGCTAGAGCACGGTACTCCGACTTAGTGGACGAGCAAGAAACAGCTCGTTGACGCTGCGAAGACCATGATATAGGATTCGAACCAAGAAAGACCATATATGCCGAGGTGGATGTCGCATAGGCTTGGTTACCTGTCCAATCAACGTTTGAATACGCTGTAATATGTAAAGAGGAAGACTGACTAAGAAGTAATCTGTGAGTAACCGTACCTTTCAAGTAGCAGAGAACTCGTTTGAGAGCCGACCAATCTTGTTCACAGGGGGTGGTCATACGTTGGGCAAGGCGATGAACAGCAAATGCAATATCAGACCAAGTGAGAGCAATATATTGGAGAGAGGAGAAAGTCATAGAAAAAGAGAAGGAAACCATAGGTGTAACAAGCGGCTTAGCACCATCCATTCTGTGACGTGCGAGAACGTCGCAAATGTACTTGTGTTGAGATAAGAATAGGCCCTCCTTTCAACGAAACACCTAAACATCAAGAAATTAGGACAAGGCACCAAGGTCTTTGACTGCAAATTGACGGCCAAGGCATGTTACAATGGAGGAGAGAAGTGAGTCGTTGTTCCCCGTGATGATGATGCCATCAACATAGACGAGGATATAAAGAAGATCAGCACCACGTGAGAGAACAAATAGGGAAGAGTCGGACTTAGATTGTATAAAGATAAACGCACAAAGAACCTTACTCAATTCAAGATACCACGCCCGTGGAGCTTGTTTGATACCATAAAGAGATTTCTTGAGATTGCAAACATGACTCGGAATAGATAGATCTGAGAAACCAGGGGGTTGTGTCATAAACACATCCTCAGAGAGCTGACCATGAAGAAATGCATTAGAGATATCTAGTTGGCGAAGATGCCAACCGTGCAAAACTGCAAGAGAGAGGACAGTGCAAACTCTAACCGGCTTCACATTTGAACTGAAAGTCTCATTGAAATCAAGCCCTTCATGCTGATGAAACCCCTTAGCTACAAGCCGAGCCTTGTACCTATCAATGGAGCCATTGGGGTGGCGTTTGATACGGAAGACCCACTTACAACCTATGATGTTCTCGCCCACTGGAGAAGGAACAAAATCCCAAGTACCATACTTGAGTAAAGCCGTGAACTCCTCATCCATAACAGCACACCAAAAGGGATCCTTCAAGGCTTGAGAGACACAAGTAGGAGTAACCAGGCTAAAAATGGGATGTTTCGTGGTGAGGTTAAGCTGTTTGGGCTTGAAGATATTATCCATGAGTACAGGTCGTGTTGTTACTGGTGGCCAAGGCGAGAGGAGCAGAACTAGTATTGGAAGCGGTCTCAGGCGACGGTGCTGCATCGACTAGCGGGACCATAGGATGAGAGACACGATATGGAGATGGTTGCTGGCTGGAAGAAGTTGAAAGAGAAGTATCTAGAATCAATGTTGCCCCAACATATACTCCAACATTGAAACCAGAATATCTAGAAGAGAAAGGGATAGAAGTAATTGGTTTCAATGTTGCCCCAAAATCGACTCCAACGTTGAAACCAGAATGTCTAGAAGAGGTGGATGCACTCCTTGGTGGTAAGATAGACCTTGAGACGGGTGCGGGCGGGACGACCATGAGCTTGGCAGAGCGCATCACCATGGGAACGCGAGGAGAAGGCGATAACCCCCGAAACTCCTTTCCTACAAATCGAACATGGCGAGAGATAAAGATTCTCCCACTCTCCAAATCATAACACCAATGAGCACTTTGGGATAGAGAATACCCAATAAAGATATAAGGACATAACCATGGAAAGCTTAAGTAACCAAAGTTTAGAAGCGTGAGATAATTAGACGGTCGACCAAAGAGTTTACCAAATGATGACTCGTGACGAAGCAGAGTCATAGGAAGACGGTTGGCAAGATAACTGCAGTAAGGACTGCATAATCCCAAAAAGAGTGAGGAAGAGACGCTTGCTGGAGAAACATGCGTCCAATAGTGAGGAATTGACGATGACGTCATTCCACTATTTCATTTTGGTGTGGTGTATGGGGCGCAGTAGTGAGCCAAGCAATATCATGGTTAGACAAGTAGGAATGAAGGGCAACAAATTCACCACCGTTGTCTGAGTAAAATCTCGTTACTTTGTGGCCCAATTGTTTTTCAACAAGGCGGTGAAATTAACCAAACACTGTGAAGACCTGAGATTTATGCGTCAATGGATAAATCCAAGAGTACTTGGTAAAGTAGTCCACCAAGAAAAGATAATAACGACATCCATTCAAAGAGGGCACAGGGGAGGGACCCCAAACCTCTCCATAAACACAATTTAAAGGACAAACTGGCACTTTTATTTGATAAACAAAAACAACAAAATCCAGAGTTTGCGGAATGTAAAGCATTACATGGTAAAGAAAATTGAACTACTAAACTACTAATCGCCTTAGATGGGTGTCCTAAGCGACTGTGCCAATTTTCCTTATTAGTTCAAATTCCAAAATTCGCCAAAGGAAATGTCGCAAGAGGTAAACGCAAATGACACGCTCTATTAGTGCACGCCCCTCTTAGCAACCTGGTCCCCGTAGCCTGATCCTTTACGAAAAAAATGATAAGGATGAAATTCAAGAGTAACATTATTTTGCAACGCAAACTGATGAAATTCAAGAGTAACATTATTTTGCAAAGCAAACTGATGAATCAATAATAAATTCTTCTTAGAAGAAGGAACACATAAAACCAGTGTAAAAGTAAACAGACGGTCAGAAATATTGAAAGATGATGAGCCAACATGAGTAACCGGCAAACCTGAACCATCTGTAAGAACAAGCTCATCAGTACCATCGTATCCAAAGTGGACTGAGAGGTTCTGAACATCCGACGTGAGGGCATGAGAGGCGCCAGAATCAACTAGCCTTTTGTTGCGATCAGACTGGCCCGTAATAGTCGATGTGGCAACGTTGGCTAAAGTTGACGACAAGTCCTAGCACTGTGGCCATAGATGCCACAAATCTGGTAAGTGATGTTAGGACGGTTCGAACCCTGAATATTGTTAGGGCAACCCAACCCACGACCACCATGATTTTGACAAGGGGTTGATATGCGGCGACATTGGCAGTAGCAACTAGGGTTGCGGCATGTGCCTCAAGCCTCTTAGCATAGGTTTCATGGGCAACAAGGCGATCATGCAACTATGGGAAGGAGGGGGTGTCACGTGCATGAATTTGTGCAGCAATATCATGGTACGAGGCACCAAGACCTTTGAGGACGAACAAAGTAACATCGTCATCCGAGAGATGATGGTCAATGATAGCAAGTTCATCGATCTTGCTCTTGATTAATCGAAGAAACTCTGAAACTGGTTGAGTCCCAATTTTTATGGTGGAGAGGGATTCTTTCAACTGCATAACCCCAGAACGGGATTTGTTAGAAAACGTGCGCTGAAGCGTTTGCCATGTTGTGGCAGAAGTCTTCGCAGAAGAGATGAGGGACGAGAGATCCGTGGATACCCACCCAAAAAGCGCAGACAAGACAAGGGCATCTTGTCGAGTCCAATGAATTAACGCAGCAACCGAGTCTGGAGAATCGGTGCGAGTTGGGCACGGGGTGGACCATCCACATAACCAAGAAGGTTATACCAATACAAGAGGTAGTGAACGAGCACTCTACGAAGGACAATTTCCCGAGATTAATTGCAACGAAAAGTGAGTATGTGCATTAATGGGCACGAGTTGATCACCAGAGGGACCTAGCGATGGTGTCAATGGCGGTCGTGTAATTGGCAGGCCATTGGCGGCGGAGTACTGTGTTGACTCCGAAGAGTGCGGATTGATGCCGTCGTTGCTAGGGTTACCGGAAGACATGGGGATCGAATATTCTCCTTAGAAAAATTTCTTTGCTGATACCATATAAGATTTATGAATGGGTGATAATTTTATTAATCAGAAGGGTGCACTATATATAGTTTTACAACATAGTAAGATAAGTACAACTAATTATGGTAAGATAATTACAAGAGATATTCTAAAATATATCAACTAAGGAATGTCCCTAATATCTATCATTACACCACACCATCCTCCATTGAATATGTGCTAACAGCTCATTGAGCATCTAGATGACTATTTGGTGACTCGATAACTTTTTGCTAACGGCAAAACACATTTTAAGGTGCAATTTACCACTTGTTGCAAACATATATCAGATTTTAAGTAACATATTTACTTTGGTATGATGGGTTATAACCTCACGTCCGACTCGTAAGATCTAAAATTTGCACCGCAAGAGACAAACATAAGAAAGAAAAAAAACATATTGAAGGGGTTAGTAAAGATATGGCTGAACTTAGGGCTAAGCCAAGCTGTCTGCTTATGTCTTTTAAGGAATCAAGTCAATCGTAGCTCATTTTAGACCGTTCACACACCATTATTGACTTTTGCGCTTTCTATTTTAAGACCTTTATTGAGCTAAGATATATACCCCCGATCAGAAATATTTGTTTAACTAAGGTTGGAACCTAGGCAATTTAGAAATTTCCTCATGTCTTGCCACCTCACTTCCAATCATGTAGGTTGAACATTGCCTATGTGATTTTCCCAAAATGGATCTCTGAACTGTCGGTCCGCAGCGCACTGATGTGGGGGAGAGAAAAAACATATCTTCAAAAATGGTGCCTTGGTCGGGTATTTATATACGTCAACTTGCACTTGGACTTGATTGGCCATAGATGGCTTGGCTTAATGGGTCGACGTTGCCCGCTCTTGTTGAGTTTGAAAAGTCCCATCCACATCGACATCCTTGGCACATATCTAGATGTAATTTCATGGTGTGAGACCCTTGTTCGATATGAGTTTGTCCATTAGAGAGCTTCCTAGTTCGATGTGACATGATGCCTATATGAATATCTGTTTTATCCTTGAAGGTTGTGTGGCCTTTTTAGGCCACTCGTCGCTTGTTGTGCCACTTGTCGTAACGTAATTCTCAGTTATGACACACCAAGTTTTAAGAAGAAAATATTTGTATTTTAGTTTCATGTATGAGATCACATAAATGTTTCACTTATATACAAGGGGTTTAATGTTTAGGCAAATTAAGCACAAATTTCTTCTTTGGTAATTGCTCTAAAATTAAGCACAAATTTCTTCTTTGGTAATGCCACTTATAGAAAAATTATTGTGTACAATCGATGTATGGATGATGTGATACAACCAATGGTTGAGTTTAGATTTTTTTCTTGAATTATAGAAAATAACCACACAATACTCCATTTTCAATGTGTATTGGTAACAATAATTAACTAAATGACCACCGCATTTTACAGTGACAACTCCTTTTCACGATACTCAAATGTTTAAGCAAGAAACTCGATTGAAACTGAAAAAATTACCGACACATGAGCTAGAGCACAGATTAAAGCATGGCTAACGGTACCTAAAATTTGCAATATAATCAATTAATTTCCTGTAATAGTCAGTGCTGATTAGTATAGGGCATTACTTTAAAGTTGGTAGAATTTGCTTAATTAGTGGATTGTCAGATGGCTTCGATGCTGATGAACAAATTACATGCATTATACTTTGCATATTCCTTAAAAACAGGTTATATCATAGCAACCAATATCAATGCATGCCAGCTGATATCCTCCATTTAAAAATAAGTTACCTTAATTATCAAAAATGCCCGCTAACTTTTGTCTTTAATCTTAAATGCCCGATTTTTCCAAACCTGCTGAAAATGCCCGTTAAGTTCTAAATTTTCTAACAAAAATGCCCGATTTAAAAAACTCGGACATTTTATCCAACGTGGCATCCGAATCAAAGAGGCGCGCTACTGAATCAAAGCAACGCGCCCGACACGTAATATTTTGTCCGAAAATAACGTTTCTTATTCTAACCAAACAACTCAACGACTCTTTTATTAGCTAACGGTAATTTTATTTAAAAAAAACCCCCAACCCTAACAACTGAAAATCGATCAATTCACTTCCAATTCGCAAAATTACGAACATGTCGGAATCAATTGACAGCTCTGGTCTGATGTGCGACTGCGGTAGACCCGCCATCGTGAGGGTTGCTACCACCAATGCAAACCCGGGCCGTGGATTCCATGTGTGTTGGAAGAGGAAATACGGTTGTCGGTTTTTCGATTGGAAAGATCCTCCTGTCTGCGAAAGACTGCGGATTATAGTACCATTACTACGTACAAAAATCGAAAAGGCCGAGGCGAAAGTTAAGCAAGTCAAAGAAGAAATGGAGTTGATGGATCACCCGAGTTTGGTTACGATTCGAAGAGTGTTTGAAAAAACGAATAAGGAGTTGGAAGAGGATGTGGATAATCTGGAAGCCGAGAACAAGAAATTGAGAGGAAGAAATAGGTTTTGTTTAATTACTATGATTGCACTTATTTTAATCGTTTTGAAATTGAATTGAAAGGGGAAGAATCTGTGGAACGGTTTTATTTATGTATGTGTTGTTTTGTGTGGTAGTGTTTAGTGTGACCGAATGTAACGTTTAGTGATGGTTTAGTGGCATTGGTAAAAGGTGGCATTACGATTGGTAGTCAAACAGGCAGGTTTTGGACTGATAAGTCATGTCCGTCCATACGAAAAGCACCCAAAAGTTTCATTTCTGCTTCTCATTTTTCATTCAAAAATCTTACTTGTGAAAAAATGAAGATCCCGAACAACAACGACGTGGTGTGTTTGTTTCACAATGGGGAGTTTAACCTACACAATGAGACACAATTGTGTAGGTTGCTTTGTGAGTATGGCAGGAGGCATCGTTTGATGGATACGACGGCTTTGAAGAGGGGCTTGGATCTGCTGAAACCAGATTTGGACGCCATGCGCTGGGGTGGTGGTGAGTTCGAGATGAAGATGATCCACAAGAAGCTCAACTCCTTGTTCAACAGGTTCTGGTGGTTCTCTGAGTTTCGTGCTCTGCCTGGCGTTCATTGCACTCCCCCTAAGTGGACAGTGAGCGTTGATGAGGAGTATCATGCAATTCGCGGCCAGGTAAGAAATCGATTCATCCCCTTGAGTATGCGCGTTATTTTCCAGGAAAGTTAATTAATGGTTTCATTTGCTTTTCGTGTGATGTAGAAAACCGACCGATAGAAGTACTTTCGGTTGTATAGTTGTCTGAATGCTGGTTATCTGCATGAGCTCTTCAGAGTGTATCACATTACCGACCTGCCGGGGGAAGAATGAAGAATTTTTATGTTTTAAGTCTATATGAACAATTATGTTTTATGAATGTTTGAACAATTTTTAGGTTTTAATGTTGGTTATGTTTATGAACTTTGAACAATTGGGAGGTGTGAGTGATTATTTTGTTTGAACTGTTATGAACTCTTAATGTTGTTTCGTGCTCTGAGTTTCGTGCTCTGGGTTTCTGGTGGTTCTCTGAGTTTCGTGCTCTGCCTGGCGTTCACTGCACTCCCCCTAAGTGGACAGTGAGCGTTGATGAGGAGTATCATGCAATTCGCGGCCAGGTAAGAAATCGATTCATCCCCTTGAGTATGCGCGTTATTTTCCAGGAAAGTTAATTAATGGTTTCATTTGCTTTTCGTGTGATGTAGAAAACCGACCGATAGAAGTACTTTCGGTTGTATAGTTGTCCGAATGCTGGTTATCTGCATGAGATCTTCAGAGTGTATCACATTACCGACCTGCCGGGGGAAGAATGAAAATTTTTTATGTTTTAAATCTATATCAACAATTATGTTTTATGAATGTTTGAACAATTTTTAGGTTTTAATGTTGGTTATGTTTATGAACTTTGAACAATTGGGAGTTGTGAGTGATTATTATGTTTGAACTGTTATGAACTCTTAATGTTGTTTATGTGTACTATGTTTGAGTAATTGTGAGGTTTTACTATTTTATGGTATATGAACTGTTATAATTATGTTGTTTTAGTACTCTGGTTTTGGAAGTGTCAATACCAAAATGAGGTCACAACATACAATCACCTAATCCATCAAACCATTGTTAGGAGTGTCATTGGGAGCAATCAAGTTATAAGTGGCAAATAATATTCAAGTGAAAACAAAAAAAAAAAAAAGCTACACTCATTCACTTAATATGCATTTGCACTACAAATAACACAAAATGAACTTGATTCAAAATGAGGTCTTCTTCACAGTTGTGGGTCCTCCTCTCCAAATCTTCTTCTATTTCCTCTCGACCTTTCCTTTGTTCTAACCATTATTTCCTTTGATCAGACCCTTCTGGTTGCCCAATTCCATACCAAGGTCTGACAACTTCACATACTTCCTGGATACACCTTGTTTGGGATCAGGAGTCCTTCCCACTGGGGTTCCCAAGGCTTCTTGATTCTCCCTGAGTTGAGTTGTCACCTTTGGAGTAGGCTTGGTTTGCTTTCTTTTAACCCTTCTGCTTACCCAACCGCCCTCTGAACTCGGACGAGCACCATCATCAGCCTCCTCTCCACCCATTACTGCCTGAGCAGCTAGTGATTCTTTCGTTGTTCTCTTACCCAAATCATGTAACAGTGGATCATTTGATGCCGCATGTTTACAGCGTGTAGCCTGGTACCAGTATTTCTTTCTCCCTCTTATACCAATCTCATCTGACAGCCTATTCAATAGAAAGATTTTAGGTTCTCTGTAACTCACAAAATCTTAAACGCATATCGTGTCTGATCCTTCAAATGCATAATCTCCACCTTGGTAAACGCTAGCTATGAAATACCCTCCGAAATGTAATACAAGGGTAAATCATTTGCTTTCTGGTGCTGCAATAATGAAAATAACAAAAGCTTAAACATGTCTAGCTCACAAAAAACCCAAACAAAATACACAACGGGACATCATCTAAGCATGAATGGCAGCAAAAGCCCACAAAAAGATGACAATACACGTCTGAGGGGAATCTCTACTTTCGGACAAAACCCTAACCCCCACTAAAATATTACACACACCCACAAAAATACATACTTTACCACAAAAAGCGGTTTTTTTGTCGATTACAATACCAACTACCAATAAAGTACGAATTTAACATAACATTTAACAAAGACTCTCAAATGAAAGGGAAGACTTACAATATTCGGGTGGAGGCAAATCCAACTCGTTATGAGGTCGCAACTTGAACACCATTTTACCATAACTCAAGATTAAGCAACAAACCACTGCGAATTCCCATTTTGGGTGAGAAATTGAGGGTTCGGTTTTTAGGGATTAGGGTTTTCGATTTTGCCGCGTTATTGTGCAAATGAAGACAATGAAAAAACCTAAGTGCCGGATTTTGGCTTTATATGGTTTGGTTAGAATAAGAAACGTTATTTTCGAATAAAAAATTACGTGCCGGGCGCGTTTCTTTGATTCAGCAGCGCGCCTCTTTGATTCGGATGCCACGTTGGATAAAATGTCCGAGTTTTTTAAATCGGACATTTTTGTTAGAAAATTTAGAACTTAACGGGCATTTTGAGCAGGTTTGGAAAAATCGAGCATTTAAGATTAAAAGCAAAAGTTAGCGTGCATTTTTGATAATTCGTCCTTACCTTTATTGTATATTCATATATGAACGAGATAATCAATAACGAGAGACTCTGTCGCATTCCCGGCTTCTCACGACTGTTGGAATATCAGTTTTTGCTTGCCAGCAAATTAATTAACATGGTCCCCATTGTTGATACTCGATACACACACACTCAAACATATAAAGACGTTTATGATTGTAATTAAGATCAGGTCGTGATAGATTTGTGAATGGCCACATTATTTCTAAATAATTTTTTGATAAAATATATCGTAGATACACATGAAAAGATATGGTTAGTTATTGACAAATAACGCTTTGTAGAACAAAAAGAATTAATGGTTTACGTCTATACATATTTGATAAAATTTGTTAATGTATACTCTCATGGTTTAAACTGCTAAAAGGAATCAGCTGATCTTGTGTAAGCTAAGGTAAAATTTCAATTTTTGGATGTTTAGTAAGGTAAGGTATAGTTTCTCCCTGTACTTCACTCGTATGATTTTAAAGTAGTTAAAGTAAATTAACTTAATTTTGTGGTATACAGTTTTAACCACGAATAGGACCATCCGACCATCTAATTTTGAACATGAGTAACAATAATTAATGTCGTTTTTTAACACCATATTGGTCTTATATACTAACGATAACTCATAATAGTAAATAATAATTGTCCATGCCCGCTAATGTTTTGTTCACCAAACCAATTAAAGCGTAGTAAGCTTTACAAAACAAAATACCTTAGGGAAAAGTTGTTCATTGTCCAGTCGCCGGCCGGCTCTTTTACTTACGTCATTATCACTACTAGAAATCATTGATATTGAAACCAAAAATTTGGTTCCATTAGACCATAATTCAGTTCCCATTGCCCAAAGGGAACTGAATATGGGAACTGAAAATTAAGTGACATTAGGTGTCGTTGCCACCAAATGGGAACTGAAAATTCAGTTTCCATGTATTAAAATGGGAACCGAATTTTCGGTATCCAAATGGGAACTGAAAATTTAGTTCCCATGTGGGAACCACAAATTCAGTTCCCATGTTACCAAATGGGAACTGAATTTTCGGTTCCCATGAAGAAGTACATAGTTCGCATTTCTAGTTTATAATGAGAACTAAAATTTCAGTTCCCATTTGTTTTCAAAAGTATTTTAAAAAAAGTGGCGGATAAACCGCCACTTTCAAATTTTTTTGAATTTCAAACCATTTAAAAATACATTTTAATAGGACAAAATGTATGAGTTCTTAATTAATTATATATGTGATAAGTGTATGTAAAAAGTTTGTTCTATTGAAATAAATATATGTTTATTAAAAATCACGTGACTAATTCCATATAAACACTTAATTTCTTACTATTAACCAAAAATTAATGAGGAATTTAAACCATAATATTGAATTTATGAAGGATTTAAACTATAATGTATGAGGGATTTAAACTATAATATTAAATTTATGAGGGATTCTAACTATAATAACTAAGGCTAAACTTAAAACATATAGAGTTGGAGAATGGAGAGAATGAGAGGATTATTTGATATGAGTTTGATTTTGTGTGGGAAAGAATGGTTGTGGAGATGGGGTATATATAGATATCTTAAATTTATAGGTAAGAAATATTCAGTTCCCATCCTAAAAATGGGAACCCAATTTTCTGTTCCATTGTTAGATGGGAACTGAATTATCGGTCCCGGTTTATATGGGAACTGAAAGTTCAGTTCCCATTTACAGTGGAACCGAAAATTCAGTTCCCATTTAAATGGGAACCGATTTTCTGGTGCCCACTTTAAGCGGGAACTGAAAATTCGGTACCCATTTTGAAGGGGACTGAATCTTCAGTTCCCACACAAGGTGGGGACCAAAAATTCAGTTCCCATTTTAATTTTTAAATTATAAAATTATTTGAATTCTTTCCCAATTCATTTTATTTAAACCTCTTGATACAACATCATTTTCATCAATCCAATTTTCGTTAATTCTTCCTTAAATTCAAATATTAGTCAATAAATCTAATTTTACATCCAATTGATGGTCGTTGAATTCTTACGAAGGTACATCGCTAATGGTCATCTTTAAGATTTGTATTTTATATTATTATTTAATATATACCATCCAATTGAGATACTAATAATCTCTATTTTTCATTGATTTGTCAGTTTATTCTTTGGAATATGTCTAGCAATGGTGATCGGGGTTGGATGTACGATCGATTGAACGAGAGAGGTTGTTTGAATCATCATTTTGAGGTTGGTGTATCGAATTTTGTCGAATTCGCTTTCTCGCATAGTAGTAATTTGCTTCGTGGAAAAGTTCGTTGTCCTTGTAGAAAATGTTGCAATACTAAATATCAGAAAATGAATGTTATTTATACTCACTTGTATAAATGGGGTTTTGTTGCCTATTATACGTTATGGGTAGCTCACGGAGAGATGAGTGAAAATTTTAGTAGTCATCATAACACTTCGAACGTCCATGAGGCCATAACACATAGTAATAGGGGTGCGGGTGATGACCAAATGAGGAATATGATAGATGATGCATTTGGCGGTCAGTACCAAAACATATATTACAACGATAACTTGAACGAGGAGCCTAACAGTAAGGAAGCAAAGCATTCTTCGAAATGCTTCGTGAAAATGAGATGCCTGTAAACATGGGGGGCGAGAGCGAGACCGCTGTACTTAGATGGGTTTCTCAATTTATGTCGACCAAGACAACACATAAATTTAGTACAGTAGGTTGTGACAAAATGATAGAGCATGTGCACGAGTTGTTAACTCCTGAGGTTTCTGCAAGGGTACCGAAATCTGTTTACAAAATGAAAAAACTAATGAAGAGTTTGGGTCTAGGCGTAAAAACTTTTGATGCGTGCATAAATAACTGCTTCTTGTTCTACGGCGACTTTATTGGTCCCGAGTATACGTCGGGTCTTGAATGTGGGGAAGATCGTTATGAACCCGACCATAATCCAAACAGTAGAAAGAAACCCATCCCGCGTAAGAAGTTGTGGTATTTTCCGTTGACGCCTCGGCTTCAAAGATTGTACATGTCCCGCTCAATTGCTGAACACATGACGTGGCACACTAATTGTCGAGAGGATCGAGATCATATGATCCATCCGGCTGCAGGTGACACTTGGAAATACTTTGATGCGATGCATCCCGATTTTGCTGTTGAGTCAAGAAATGTTAGATTAGGACTTTGTACGGATGGATTCACTCCTTGGGGCAGCTCTGCAGGTCCATATTCATGTTGGCCAGTTTTTGTAACACCGTATAATCTACCCCCTGATATGTGCATGAGGCAAAAATTCATTTTCCTTAGTTTGGATTGTTTGTTCATGCGTGTTCATCCTAATTACCGATTGATTGATATCGACCCACGACGTCGTCTACCAACTGGAGAGTATGAACCATTTATTCTGGCTAGTCAAGCACAACAAGTATACTACGCGCCATATCATGCAGAACAACATAGGCAAAGAAGGGGTTGGTGGGCGGTGTTTCACACACCTGCCAGGCACGTCGTTGACTTGAGTTCAACGACTGCATCGACGTCTCGTGTGCAACCACCCCAAGACGTATACCAGGAAGCCATTGTACCTGTAGATAGATTGTTTGTTGATTTAGCCTCTTTCAACTTGACTCAATTAGCCGTCGATGGTCAATTTGAAGAAGTGGCATAAGAAGATGAAGAACCAGCAAAGAGTAGGGTTGAAGATGAGCCTGAGGAAGAGGTCGAAGAAGAAAGTGAAGCAGATGCTGGTGCAAATCAAGATTATGATAGCAGTGACCCCGATTATGAGTAGTTGCACCTTTTCATTAAATCAAATATTGTATAATTTTCTTTTTTCAAGTGCCTTCAGTGGACTAAATTGTCACTTTTTCAAAGTTATGATGCTTTTCTTAAATGGATGACTAGTCATGAAACTTAAAATTAATTGATTGTAAAACATTGACGTATTATATAATTTTCTTTGTTCATGATGTTTCTTTTAAATGATTATTAATCATCAAACTTAAAATTGATAAGGTTGAAATAATATGCAAAATTGGTTCATTATTTGGAAGCTGGAACCGATAAATTGGTTCCCATTTATTTTAAAATGGGAACTGATTTTTTTCAGTTCCCATTTTAAAATAAATGGGAACCGAATTCTCGGTTCCGTGTGTGGGAACCGAATTTTTGGTTCCCCTTTCCACATGGGAACCGATAATTCCGTTCCCAGCCTTTGACTGGTCAAATTGACCATTTCTTTTTATTTTTTCTTTTTTTAAGTGATATGGGAACTGAAAATGTGGTTCCTAGGCTTATGGGAACTGAATTTATTTTTTTAGTACCTATGTCTTGGTTCCCATATTGGAAAATTGTAGTAGTGTATATTGGGGGTAATTTTTGCCTATATATTTCGATGTATACCAAATTCGTACCATTTAGGCATATATTTCTTAACTATGATCGATAATATAAAGACTCATGTTTTTAGGACGTCCTAATAAGTCCTAGAAAACTAATAATATAATATATTTCGAGTAAAGAGTACTCTTTCTTTTTATCTAGTTTGGTGGCCTCGCCATTACAAATGCTTAGTTGTATTAAAATCTCAGGGCTATGCACGGAATTGAATTGAGAGAAACGGGCTATTATGAAATAGACAAAATTTTGTATGGTCTGAGAAAAAGAAAAGGACAACTTTTGAAAGCGCTAGTGGCAGTTTAGTTACTCCAGGCGTTAAATAATTACCTTAATTACACGCCTGAGACGAAAAATAATCAAATTAATTAGGACTCTCTTATTAGTTTTAAAAATCAAGTTTTTTACATTAGAATTATGTTATAAGTTTTCTAATTTATATGATAAATTTAATTTACTTATTTTCTGTTTTTTTATTATAAATTGGTTTTTTAATTAGAAATATATTATAAGAGGTTTTATAATTTATATAATAAAGTAAATTATAAAGATTTAACTTTTTTATTTTTGGGGTTTCTTTAAAAATTTATTAGTTATGTAAGTTTTTTAAAATAAAATTATATAATAAGTTTTTATAATTTATATAATAAAATTAACAATAAAGATTTTTTGTTTTATTACATGTTTAAAAACAATTTTTTATATATTTTTCTTTAATTTTGGTTGAGTTGGCATATCTTTGTGTCAAAATAAAATAAAAATTTAATTTTTTTGGTCAAAATTGAAGGAAATCGGTCAAATGTGTGCCACGTCAGCTTTTTCCGACCAGAATTGTCAATCGACCGTGAAATGAACGAATTTGAAGTGAAAGTTTTGATTTTGTGACTAAATTGGCGGGTTGCCAAGTTAGTGGACGAAATTGGCGAGGCGGCCAATATAAAGGCCCAAATGGATTTTTGCCCCATATAATTGCCATGCAACTGTCCTGATCCAACTTTTGAGTATCTCCCCACTGACTAGATGCACTGTAAGAATTGACAAATAATTAGAACCTCACAAAACAATGTTTCAAGATGTTTGTGTCAAGACGTCTCTCAGATTTATTGCAGCTATAAATATCGCGCTTATTGTATCATCTTCATCACACATCAAAACAGATTATTGATACTAGATCGATGGAAAATTCTAAGCTATTGCTTGCTGGCCTTATTGCTTTGCTCTTTCTTTCTGCAGTTCATGAAACCCATCAAAAGGTATAATTACTATTTTATTATTTGTTAGTAATATTTAGTTTCTATCTAACCGTTTACCAAAAGAGTTATTCATTCCACTTGCCTTTTACCTTATTCTGATCAGGACATCAAGAATAATGGGATCAAACGCTCTCTTACTAGTGTAACAATAGGTATATTAATTAATTATTTACTATACACAAATTATAAATATATATACACGCTAGCGTGTAAATGTAACGCATGAAATAAGTCCAATGTTGTTGATCGTAAATATATTGGATACATTTGTTCATGTATTTATACATAAATATACAGATTGTGGGAGTGAATGTGCTAGGAGGTGCCAAAAAAGTTCAAGGCCAAATCTTTGCCACCGGGCGTGTGGCACGTGCTGCGCTAGGTGCAATTGCGTTCCGCCAGGAACCGCTGGCAATGAAGATGTCTGCCCTTGCTACGCCAACATGACTACTCACGGTGGCCAGAAAAAGTGTCCTTGAAAATTTAAGAAAGAAAACAAGCCTCTTGGGTTATTCGATGAATAATTGGATTATTTAATTTTCTATCATCTATATATACATATAATCTCGTACTGTATGACGATTCAGAACTTGTTACAGTACAGCAGGAACATATGATACAGTATATATGGAGTATCTGTATTTGAATTAAGTCTTCTATGCATGTTTTCCAATGAAAGTACCCTTTTTTAGTTAATTATTATTAGTCACTCTCATGTCGCAATCTTTTCTTTAAATTGGTACCGTGTAATTGTGACGTTTTAAAAGCAAATGTTGCCAACTCATCAGTTATGCAGCAGCAATATATAATGAAGTGAAAAATGATGACACAAGTCAATTTCTCCAAATTGCTCTTATTATTAAAAAGAAAAAAAGAAAAAAAAATTCAGAACGCAAATAATACTAAAGACGGAGTTTCTTTCATTCGGCACGCTCTTTTTTTTTTTTTCTTTATCTTAATAATAACATTACCTATCATTCTTCTGTTTGTAGATTATTGAAACGGGTCATACTAGCACGAATTTAGCAACAAAACAACAGGTAAAAGTAAATAACATAGAAACAAAAGGAAAAAAGGACTCGGGGAGGGAGAAAAGTGCGCAATAATGAAGAAATTAAAATAGGAAAAACAAAAGAAATAAGAAGGATAAGTGAAAAGTGTGGAATTAACAAATTAGAGAAAAGATTAGTATCACAAAATAAAGAAAAGAGATGAGATTTCACTACAAGAAAACTGCACAATTGGAACCATTAATTAGGTTCCAGTTGCCCCTTTTTTGGTTCCCATAAACCATATGGGAACCACTTATGGGCACCAAATGCCCTGTCTCCGTTACCCCCGTGGTGGTTGCCTTGGGAACGAATTAAATGGTTCACATTGCTAAAGGAACGAACGTGTTTGGTTTTCGTTACGCCTGGGTACCAAAGCTTCTGTTCCCATGCAGAAAACCAATATTTCGTTTCTATTGCTTTGTAGGAACGAATATCTGGTTCCCATTGCTTAGGACTGGGACCCCCAATATGGTCATACGAAACACACTGTTCATAGTAACGGGAACTAACTGAGCCAAAGAATGGGAACGAAATATTCGTTCCTGTTGCTTATTTGAAAATCCCAAAAAAAAATGGCGGCAATTTGAATTTTGTTAAAAAAAACAGGGGGCAAATCTGAATACTTTTCCAAACCCTAATATTTTCGAAATTTTCATATTAGCGCTGTTTTGATTCTTAAAAATTTCCAGAAATTGGATTTTTGAATGTTGTTGTTGTGTAATCTGAAATTATCATTATCATATTTCTTAATTTAGTTATTTCTCATATTAACATTGTTGAATAATATTAAAATTATTGTTATTTTAGAATATCACTTATATTGTAATAGGTAAAATATGTAATATTACATATTATAAATTAAACAATACCACAAATTTGTTGTTAAGAAAATTTAGGATACAACTATACAACTATACAACTATACAACACAAATTTTAATAAAATTAACAAAATAAATGGAATTGCAGTCCGTCGTGCAGTGGTGGTGCGGCAATCAGTCGTGCAATAGTAGCAGAGTCGATCGTGGAGCGATGGCGGTGCGGACTGTCGTGGAGTGGACTGGCGGTGCGAACTGTGGCGTCGCGGTGGCGGTGTCGTTCGTGCAGAAGCGGGGCGTGGCGGCGTCGCAGCAATGAGCGGGAGAGAAGAGCAGCGTCGCAGCTTTCGTGGTGGTGGTAGTCTGGTAGAGCAGTGGTGAAGCGTGGCGTCGTGGTGGTGATAAAGCAGCGGCGTCGTGGTGGTGGTAGAACAGTGGCAGTGCGCGGCAGTCGTGGTGGTGCGACTTTCGTGGTGGATCGTGGCTGTCGTGGTGGTCTTAGTCTCGTAGAGGCCTAGAGCAGTGGTGGAGCGTGGCGGCGGCTATGGAAAGTGAGAGAAATGAAAGAGATGGAGGCTGGTGAGTAACTGAGTGGTGAGAAAAAAAAAACCTAAAGTTATGTGGGTGGGTATATATAGAAAAGTATGCACAATGGGAACGAAATATCAGTTCCCATTACTTGCTATTTTTGTTCCTATTACTGGCCAGCTGTCTTTGTACGCCTTACTCAATTATTGGTGCCAATGGGAACCAGATATGTGGTTCCCATTAATTGGTCTCCATTAGAACCCAGACTTATAAAAATAAAATTATATTTTTGACCACAAATATATTTTTAACGTGTTTCGCTTCTCCATTTGTCGATAAAATTTGAATTTACATGCCTCATTAGTGTTGTGAAAATAGTTGTTCAAGAAAAAACTGAATTTGAAGTTGTTTTGCATCTTTTGTATAATTGCGCTTTCTTCCCCAAATTATTTTTTAAACATCTTCCGACATTCCGTTTTGTACGAAATTTGGAGGAACACTCCTATTTTACATATGTTAGTGTATGGTTAAAAAATATTAGTGATTAAAGGTGTTTTACAACCTTTATGTATGAAAATACAAGTTAGAACTATGTTGTATAGGTTTTAAGGATAGGGTTTAGGGTTTATAGGGTTTAGGGTTTAGGGTTGAAGAGAGGTATAGTATTTTATATTAAAATGTTTGTTTATCGTATTTCGTTACTTCGTTTTGGACGAGATTTGGAATGACACGCTTAATTAGTGTTTTTAAAGGATTGGTAAAAGAAAAAACTTAATTCGGATATTTCTTTAACTTTTCTATAATTACATAAACCACCCGTTTATTTGTTTATCGTATTTCGTTACTTCGTTTTGGACGAGATTTGGAATGACACGCTTAATTAGTGTTTTTAAAGGATTGGTAAAAGAAAAAACTTAATTCGGATATTTCTTTAACTATTCTATAATTACATAACCCCCCCCCCCCCCCGTTTATTTGTTTATCGTATTTCGTTACTTCGTTTTGGACGAGATTTGGAATGACACACTTAATTAGTGTTTTTAAAGGATTGGTAAAAGAAAAAACTTAATTCGGATATTTCTTTAACTATTCTATAATTAAATAAACCCCCCGTTTATTTGTTTATCGTATTTCGTTACTTCGTTTTGGACGAGATTTAGAATGACACCCTTAATTAGTGTTTTTAAAGGAATGGAAAAAGAAAAAACTTAATTTGGACGAGATTTTGAATGCACCGGTTTTAAAAAAACTGGAATTCGGAGATGTTCTTTAACTTTTCCATATTTTTATTTTCTTCCCCAAATTTTATTTATCGTGTTTCGTTACTCCGATTTGGACAAGATTTGAAACAACACACCTACTTAGCGTTTTAAATGCACCGATGAAAAAAAAATGGAATTCGGAGATGTTTTTTAACTTTTCCCTATTTATATTTTCTTCCCCAAATTATATTTACCGTATTTCGTTACTCCAATTTGGACGAGATTTGAAACGACACACCTACTTAGCGTTTTGAATGCACCGGTGAAAAAAAATGGAACTCGGAGATGCTCTTTAACTTTTTCATATTTATATTTTCTTCCCCAAACGTTTATTTACCATATTTTGCCACATTGATATGGACGAGACTTTCCCAGTTAGTGTTTTGAAAGTAATGGTATTTTAAAAAAATTAAAATATTTGGAGTTGATTTAGAATATTAATGTAATTACATTTCCCCCCTTTGAATGTATCCAAATAAGAGAAACAAAATCAAAATTCTACAATTGACCAACATTATTATTAAAGAGAATAAAAATAATTAATCTTATCCTAAAGGTGACCCACACAATTTTGAGAAGAGTGTGAGCCACATATCTCGTATGGTATTGCTTCCATCCACGAATCTGGTCCAATTTGAAGCAATGGGAACCAAAAATATGGTTCCCATTGCTAATGGATACGAAAATTGGCAGTGAGTAAGTTCTTCATATAGGTAGTGTTAACATTCTTCCTCATTTCATTTGTAATGTACTTGAAAGCTCTTCCTTTGGTTTTTTTTTTTCATTTCACTCTTGAATGCTCAATTCGTGAATAGAAAAGTCTTTACAAGGTATGTTTAGTTTCTAACTTATTTTGCTATTATTTCACTAGTTGTTGTTATTGTTTTGTAGGATTTTATGAAATATATCTTAATATAGTTTATTTATCTTTGTTATTAGATTGAAATATGTTTAACAACGGTGATTGAAGTTGGATGTATGATAGACTCGATGATGATGGTAATTTGACCGAGAATTTTGAGGTTGGTGTTGAGTATTTCCTTAATTATGCATTCTCGCAATGTTATTCGTGAAGAAAAGTTAAATGTCCATGTTCTAAATGTACAAATGCTAGACTTTTTACAAGGGACGTTATTCTTAGACATCTTTACTCGTGGGGATTTGTTGCCCAATATATGGTATGGTTTGCACATGGAGAGTCGGGCACATCTTCAAGGTATGAAAATGAAAATGTAGGCGAGTCGTCACAAAATGAAAATGAAAATGTAGGCGAGTCGTCACAAAGTAACGATGTTCATCTCAGGGATATGGTAAATGATATGTTTGGTAGCCAATTTGAACACATGGATTCCAATGATGTTGAAAATAATGAGCCAACATGTGCCGAAGCAGATAAATTCTTTGAAATGTTGCGTGCATCTGAGACACCCATAGGAGAAGGTTTTGAAATGTCTAAATTAGAGTGGGTTTCCAAATTTATGGCAATTAAAACATTGCACAGGATTAACACCGTTGCTTGTGACAAGCTAATTAAGCAAGAACATAGGTTCTTACCTCAGGCTGCCCGAGAAACTTTGCCTGACAGTTTATACGCGATTAAGAGATTCATGAAGAGGTTAGGTCTTGGAGTCAAAACTTTTGACGTATGTTTTAATAATTGCTTCCTATTTTATGGGGAATCTGAAAGTAGCACTATTACTACATGCCCCGAATGCGGAGATCCCCAGTATGAGGTAAAACAGAATACGAGTAAAAAAGCGAAGCTCGTTGCTCGCAAGAAGTTGTGGTACTTTCCGTTGACACCACGCCTACAACGATTGTACATGTCTCGCACCACGTCGGAGCATATGACGTGGCATACAAATTGCCGAGGTGATACTAATCAAATGATTCATCCGGCACATGGCGAAGCTTGGAAGCACTTTGACATGACCTATCCTAGTTTTACCGCTGAGGCAAGAAACGTGAGGCTAGGACTTTGCACGGATGGATTTTCGCCCTTTGGTAACGCATCACAATATTCGTGTTGGCCTGTTCTCGTAACGCTGTACAATCTACCACCCGATCTTTGCATGAGACAAGAATATATATTCCTTAGTTTGCTTATTTCGGGGCCAAAAAGTCCAGGAAAAAATCTAGATTTGTTCCTTCGTCCTCTGATTGACGAGCTAAAATCATTGTGGGTTGTAGGTGTCCCAACATACGATAGCTTCAGAAAGAAACCTTTCAACTGCGTGCCTCTTTGCTTTGGACTATCAGTGATTTTCCCGCATATGGCATGTTATCGCAGTGGAGTACACATGGTAAGTTGGCCTGTCCTTATTGCATGGAGAAGATGGAATCGTTTCAGTTGAAACATGGTCGAAAAACAACTTTCTTCGATTGTCACCGACGATTTCTTCGTCATAACCACCCTTTGAGATTCAATGTCACTGATTTTTACAAGGAAAAAATGGAACATGATCCACCATTTAAGAGAAGAACAGGGCTACAAATGAATGCCCACATTTGTGATCTTCCACCAGTGGGATTCGGAGAAAGTCGTGGAATAATCGAGGGATTTGGGGTGGAACATAATTGGTGTCGGCAGAGCATATTTTGGGAGCTACCGTATTGGTCTAGTAACTTGATCCGACGCAATTTAGACGTAATGCATTGTGAGAAAAACTTTTTTGACAATATTAAGAATACTGTAATGGATGATCATGAAAAGACGAAAGATAACTTGAATGCTAGAAAGGATTTGCGGTTGTACACAACCCGAAGTGACCTTTTCCTGGTAACTGGTCGAGATGGTCGAGATTACAAGCGGAAGGCAAAATATTGTCTTACTAAAGATCAGAAGAGGCTAATTTGTGAATGGTTGTGTGAGTTGAGATTTCCGGACGGTTACTCTTCTAACATATCCCGTTGTGTTCAGATGCAACACCTCCGGGTGACAGGGATGAAGAGTCACGATTGTCACGTGTTCATGCAACGCCTAATTCCAATTGCTTTTCGTGGGTTCTTAGAAGATACAGTGTGGGATCCACTTGTAGAAGTTAGTAACTTCTTTAGATCTTTGTGTGCTACTGTTCTTTGCAAATCTGATATGGAGCGCCTCGAGACAACCATTGTGGAGACGATCTGCAAGCTAGAGCAATTTTTCCCGCCCGCTTTTTTGACTCTATGGAGCATTTGGCTATACATCTCCCGTGGGAGGCAAAGGTGGGTGGTCCAGTGCAATACCGATGGATGTATCCCTTCGAAAGGTAACAAAAGTAATTTTATATATACATTGTCGTTACACTATTGTTGGAAAATATTGTCTCGTTGTTTCTATTTTATGACATCGTTTAGGAGAATGTTCAAATTTAAGAATTATGTCGGCAACAAGGCGCGTGTTGAGGGCTCTACTGCTCAAGCATATCTTACTTCAGAGCTGACAAACTTTACTTCTCATTACTTCAAGCATGATGTTGAAGCTAGGGCAAATCGGTTGAACAGGAATGAGACTAGGGCCGATCCAAGTTTGGCTTTTCAAATTTCAGTGTTTCAGGCATCCGGAGACACTCTTGGTAAAGATAATGACAGACATTTATCGAGAGATGAGTATCGATCGGCAGAGTTGTATATTCTTCTCAATTGTATTGAAGTGGACCCCTACCTACGGTACGATATTAGTTATTGTTGTGTATTAATTACTTTTCAACTAGCGAAAAATTCTACTTAATTGTTGACATATTAAACACCTCATTATTTTTGTAATAGGTTATTTGACGAGCAGATGTGCGTTGGATTGAGTGATTATCAGATTCACCAGAAACGCAATACTAAATTTGTTAGGTGGTTCAAAAAAATAGTGATGTCAAGAAATTTCAGTGGAGATTCGCGTCTACGTTCGTTGGGGCATGGTCCGAATTACATTGCACATTCGTACAATGGTTATAGAATTAACGGTCTTCGTTTTCATACGGAGGAGCATGCCGTTGGTAAGAAAAAGATGAATTGCGGTGTGTGTGTCAAACCTAGTGGGAGGAACTAGAAGAAATTTTCAATTATGGAATGCTGCAGGAGGTCTTAGAACTAGACTATCCGGGAGAAACAAAGTGCCGAGCAATTCTATTTAAGTGTGTGCGGTATGATATTTCGCCTCAAGGTTTATATGTTCACCCGGTACATCGATTGATAGAGATAGATCCTCGACGTCGCCTTCCATCAGGAGAAGCAGACCCCTACATTCTAGCATTTCAAGCCCAACATGTATACTACACTCCGTACCCATGCCAGTCTACGAGATTGCGAAGAGGTTGGTGGGCAGTTGTCCACACTCGTGCTAGACACATTGTCGACACAAGTTCAATGAAAAATCCGTCGATATCGATTCCTATTCCTCCGGTTTTTCAAGAAACCAATGTGCCAACTGTGGAGGTGGTTGTTGACTTCAGTAGTTTCAATATGAGCCAGTTAGCTGATGACGAGTTTGAGGAAGCAAATGAAGACGAAGTAGAACCTGAGTCCAGCAACAGCGATGACACTGAAGATGAGGAGGAAGGAGAGGAGTTTGTCTATGATGATAGCGACCCTGATTACAATTGACTTGACTTTGAGCAAGTTTTGTCTGCTGCCAAATTGACTTGTGAAAAAAACTAATTGCAAATTGACTTGTGAAAAAAACTAATTGCAACTGATACTTGATTAATCATTTTGAGATTTGACCCAATCTTCATATGCATGCACACACTCACTTAATTGACCACAAATTTAAAAGCAAAACATAACTGAACATACTCTCATTTATTAAATATGAGTCCAACTAAACTAGATTTAATCATAATACCAATTAACAATCATTACTTATCGACACTACAAAAAATACGCAAACCGACAATAACACCAACACGACATGTATCGAAATCGCGCAATCTATCAAATTGTAGGTAAAACGAGTTCTAATAATCTGTCAAACTTAATCGCATTCATCAAATAATCCAACATTCATCAAAATATTCCAACTTAAATCCAAATAATCCAACATTTATCCAAATATTCAAACTTTGTGCCAAAAAAAACAAACATTCATCAAAATATTCCAACTTACCATAAATATCCCAACCACTACTGTCAAAACACCACAAAACACCATCAAACACCACAAAATCCCATCCTAACAACTTTCACCACAACAATAACAGAAATTCAAAGTTTACTACTTGTCCCAAAAACGCAAAATATGTAAAAAAAATAGTATGTCCATATATCAGAATTTAAAAGCCACCATTTCCGTCTCCAATGAAGTCATCCAGAACGGGATATCGCTGCGTCTGATCAGATCCATGTTGTTGTGCCGTCCCATGTTGTCCACGCCCCCCGCCATGCCTCGACTGTGAACTCTGCCCCTGCATCATTCCAGGCTGCCTCCCCATATTCATCCCCTGTTGTTGCATCCCATGCTGCTGCATCAACTGTTGCTGCATCAAACTCCCTGGAACACTACCACCAGGCTGCTGGAACTGCTGCTGCATCCCCGTGAAGCCACCCGTCCCCTACTGCTGGCCATGGAAGTTGCTAAAGCCCTACAAGCATCACAAAAATGTTACCAGTGTATAAGTAAACATCCTTATTAAATCTATTTAAATTAAATAAAACATAATATATAATACATATATATACCTGACCAAATCCCATCCCTTACTGCTGATAAGGGTTAAAACCTCCAATTCCCTGTTGTTGGGCCTGAAATCCACCATTAGGCTGTTGTTGAGACCCCTGGAAACCACTCAACCCACCTTGAGAACCACCTTGCTGCCCCGGAGACCCCTGAAAACCACCCTGATGCTGCTCCGCTAGCAAGAACGGCAACACTGGCCTGTAAACACCTCCATTAGGAGAAGGCTGCTGCTGCTGAAATAGCGGTCGCTCTTGTACTACCCAAACCCTTTGCGGGCTGGCTACATCATTCGGTGACGACCGTTGAGCTGGTGCAGGAGGTCTGGCCAAGGGAGTGGAGGTCGAGCCTGCCAACTGCGTTTCCATTCCAGGTGGTGTGATCGGGTACTCTGGTAACTCCGGCATCGGGCATCCATACTGATGTTTTAACTGTTTAAGACAATTATTGATGACTGTCTCAAACTCTATTGTATGCAACATATGTGCCCGAAACTGGATGTTCTCAGCACAACTGAATGTTCCTGGTGGGGGGGACCGACATTCTGGGCAATGGACTTCACATTTGCATGCTTTGAAAAAGCAGTAACTCTTTTCCCCTTCTTCCCAACAACTTTCAGCCATGTCCTTAGATCCCAAGCAGGCCATTTCCTGGTATCATAACCATACCGGTCTCGCCACCGTTGAAGCGCTTCGTACTGTGACAATAACATATACAAAATCATTAAATAAGAAACAAAAATAATTTACTTATATACATGGATCATTGTACTGAAATGTATATTGAATATTAAATTTTACATAAATATTACAATGATTCAGACACCATCAGATTATTGTCAAATTATATCATCACATAACTATGGATCATCAGATTATCACTTATCCTAATTCCTAACTATCTATCATATTTTGACTATTTACTATCTTTCATGAGATTACTATATGTGATCTGACTATATAGAAAATTCAATTAGGGACTATATAGAAATGACCTGACTATTACATGACTATATACTAAAATGTACTAAAACCATGAAAACCATGCTTATATAATATATGTATATATAAAAATGAATGATGGATTTAACAGACTATTTACTTACATATGTTGCCTCCGCATCGGGATCCACCCAGTCACCCGCCAATCCATCAGAATTCGTCTTTTGCCTCTTCAACTTGTAGAGCCACGGCAGAGGGATCTTATTCACCGGAATGCCCAATTTGATCGACTGTAACATAAGACAATTAGTCATTAACATACAATCAGAAGATATATTAAATGAACATTATATAACATTATATTTATGTTAATATTTAATAATTAAATAATTACCTCGCATCTGGCCCACTCGTCTTGCGTGAGACTTCCACCGTACCAGGTGATTTTCTTTCTTTTTTCCTGTTGGCACTTGACTGCTTCGCTCGTGCCACGTGCTTATCGCTTTTCCAGTACTGCATGTACTTCCGACGCATCGCCTTAGGGATCCAGATACGATGGCTCTTCTTCTACGATGGATCAGCTTCAACTTCAAGGCAGATTGACTTGATCTTGCTCAAAGCACTCTTAAAACGACCCGGTGCTGCTGCTTCATACATTTCCCAAATGCGGCCTTCGTCAAGAGGATGCCACTGAAACGTTCTCTGCAACAAGTGAAAAAAAGATCAAGTCAGAAGTCTATAAGTACAGATTCTGATAAATGAAGACAGAAGTATGTAACTAAATAAATAATCTTAAAAGTATACATTTATATTACCTTAAACTCATCCCGTGCAAGCTGCTGATGCTTCGGCTTCCACTCCCTGTAGGTTTTGTACGGCTTCCTCAAGCACCTCTTAAGAATGGCCCGGTAGTCGTCGTTATCATAAGACTTTCTTCCCACGATCCAGTATTTGGATCAATACGGATCCACATCCGATTCTCACTTTTCTTAGGCGGCAAAACTCCTTTAGAAGGACCGCGACCACTTTTCTCACCATCACTATCCATCTCCTGCCCACTGCTATCACTGTCATCCTCATCACTGCTCGAGCTCTCGGATGTATCGGATAAATGGTATGATCGGGATGTGGAAGGTTCAGCATTGCTCGAGGAAGCACCCATCCCAAAGAAAGGAGCTGAAGCTGAGTGTGCGCCTGGAGAAGGGACGTTAGTGTGAGCCTGAGCTGGTGATGCATTTGACGTCGATCCTCGATGTGAATGATCAGTAGGCCGTGGCAGAGGTCCGTAAGGAATTTGGCCGACCAAATCCCACGGATTCTCCAATATATTCTGAGGGAAGTTAGTGGCTCCTGGAAAATCTGTGACGTCATCTGCGACTCCCGATGATCCGAAAGGCGTCACTGGAATAGACTCTCTTCTCGCATCAGTCATGGGAGTCGATTCTCATGGCGGATCAGTGATGGGAGTAGGCTCAATTGGAGGTTCAGTCACCCTGGGAGTAGGCTCGACACTTGGCTCGGTCACGGGAGTAGGCTCTACTGTCGGCTCTACTATTGGAGTCGGCTTTGTCACCGGAGTTGGCTCTCTTGTCGGATTAGTCGTAGGAGGAGGCGTTGTATCCCGAGGGATGCCCCGGTATGAAAGACGGGTAGCAGGACGAGGACGTGCTGCATGATGTGATTGAACACGTGTTTTTGGACGTGATTTAGGACTTAGTTTAGACCACGGTTCCTGCGTTTCCTGCACTGGCTCCTTGCCCTTCCTTTGTGCCATCTAAAGATAGAAACAATTTAAGTTATATCTTCAATTGCAATAATTACTATACATAATACATAAAGTATCTACTTATATAATTAAATCAAACAATCAACTGAACAAAGCAAAGCATGTGCCACAATTGACTTGACTTTGAGCAAGTTTTGTCTGCTGGCAAATTGACTTGTGAAAATTGACTTGTGAAAAAGACTAATTGTAACTGATACTTGATTAATCATTTTGAGATTTGACCCAATCTTCATATGCATGCACACACTCACTTAATTGACCACAAATTTAGAAGCAAAACATAACTGAACATACTCTAATTGTAACCACAGTCCCTGAACTCTCATTTGCACTTGTCCTCCCCAAATTTACACAAATTCAGAATAACCAAGCCTTAATTTCAGAAAATCCCTACAATCTCCTAAATTCCTTTCACAAAAACCAGAATATAAATAGCATGCAACACCAATCTCTTTCCTTTTTTCTTACACCCTTAATATAACTACAACAATCACCACAAAACAGAATACCCTTAATATGCAACACCACCACAAAACAGACATGAAGCAGGATACAAGACCACCACAAAATGGACAGAATACCCTTAATATGCAACACCAAACTATAAACACCCTTAATATGCAACACCAAACACTTATTTAAGACCCTAATCCTAGCTTTCCATCTAAACACTAGCATACAGGCAACATGCAGCAACAAAATATACTATATTAACATACTATAAACCATTAATTACAAAAAATTCAAGAAATTTTCAAGAATCGGCCGAAACTAAAAAGGCACAAATTAAACCGACGAAATTTAGGGAAATTACTATCAAATTGAAGCTAATGAAGTGGGGATTACATACCTTCTTCAATTTGTAAGGGAAAACGGCTGAGTTGGGGCGGATTTGAATAATTTTAATGAACCCTAAAGTGTGTGTGTGATTTTTGTGTGTTTAGTGTGTGAGTGTGTTGAGTAAAAGAGTAAACTGATAAGTATAACGGTCGTATACGATTACTTAGTGTACTCTTTTTTTTTGTTTATTTTTTTAATCAATGGGAACCACATTTTGGTTCCCAATGCGATGAGGTGTCATTAACGGGCACAACACTCAATGGGAACCAAATACTAGCCCCCTTTAATATGTGCATATAGTGCTTTAATATATAATATGGATAACAGGCAATGGGAACAGAAATGTCGTTCCAATAAGGTAGGAACGGATTTTGGTGCCCATATTTTCGTCTCCTATGCGGATTATTCTTGTAGTGTTTGTGTCGTAAATGGTAGGCAATAAGGAAAAAGATAACAAATGTTCTTGCATAATAGATGGTTAGTTTGGCTCATATAATCCGTAATCCCTACTACAAGAGGGGATAGCTTTTTCATCGACTAATTTTTTGTTTCCTTTTTTGACCCTGCTTAATTCAATCTTAATTGTTGTTTTGTCACTCAAATAAAACAAAAATTAAATAAAAAAATGAAGGGGCGGCCGCAGGTTTTGAGTGGAAATTATTTTGTCCAAATTGCACAAGGAACCCCATAAAATATTATATATTTCTAAACAACCCAACAAAATATTATGAATTCTTTTTAATTTTTTAATTCTTTCGATTTTACCTCAAAAATTTATGTTGCGCACTTACGGATCTGTTGTAAATTGTCAAGTGGCCTTTTAACTAATTTTTATGTTATTTAATTTGTCCCAAAAATTTTACAGTATTTATTTATAGACCTTATTATAATTTAATTTTTTCTTCTATCTTGCTCTTTGCTACATATTTTTTTTTAACATGCCTTTGCTACATGTTTGTTGATGATGCGAGTGAAACATAAGAGAGCCGCATTATTTGACTTTATATTGCTTTCTCTTTTTAATTTTAAAAAATTATTTTCGTATACCAATGCTATTATTATATAATGATGCACAAGGATAAGCATATTTATTATAGGTAAAGAAGAAACTTGTAGTTTTGTTTAGATCACGTATATGTAACAACAATTAAGAAAATAAACTAAATATTATTGTATTAGTACCCAGTTGCTTAGGTGTTGCCAGATAGCCACGAATGGTTCTGTATTGTAAATCAAACATGCACCACATACATGAATTAAATTTCAAAAACAAAAAATAAAAAGACTAAAATGGTCTTTGCAACTCTGTTAGAAAAATGATCTCATAATTTAAATTAAAACTATAAAGTTCATTGAAAAAATATTTCTAAGCACTACAAGGAAATTAGCCTTTACCGACGGCTCAAAAACCATCGGTAAAGGCTCTTTTGCCGACGAAAATACCCATTTCCGTCGGCAAAAGCCGTCGGTAAAACCTGACGGAAATAAGCTCATCGGTAAAGAGCTATTCTGTCGGATTTTTACCGACGAAAATGGGTTTTACCGTCGGCTTTTAGCCGACGGGAAAGTGATTACACTATTCCGTCGGCTTTAAGCCGAAGGTAGTACCATTTTGATCGTCGGCTAAAAGCCGACGGTAAAACCATACCATTCCCGTCGGCTTTTAGCCGAAAGCCGACGGGAATGATCATTCCCTTCGATTTTAAGCCGACGGGAATGATCTTTCCCGTCGGCATTATTTAAAAAAAAAAAAATTAATTGACTAAAATTTGATTTAAATTAATAAATTTATAGTTTTTTGCCGATTTATTTAAAAGAAATCGATTTAAAATCATTATTATATAATATTTTGGCGATTGTTTTAAAAAAATGATTAAAAATCATTATTATATAATATTTTGGCGATTGTTTAAAAAAAACGATTTAAAATAATTATTTTTATGTTTATTTGTCGATTTAATTTAAAAGAATTCAATTTAAATAATAACATGCACATTTTCAAGCGTTTTTTTTGAAATATTTATTATAATAAATAAAATTTCGTATTTAAAATAAATTCTTGATAATATAAGTTTTTTATAGTTATTATTAGTTAGATAATGAATAAAACATAAGTAGAAATGAAATAATAAAACAAATAATTAACTCTAACTATAAGTTAGTGAATATGGATAAATTTTTGTTAGTTATTAAGAATTTTTGGGTGAGAAAGTAGATAGTTTTTGGAGAATAGGAAGAATGAATGAATTAAGTGGGTAGAATAAGAGGTATTTATAGATATTTAGGAGGAGTAGGGGTTAAATTCAAAAAAAACAAAAAAAAAGGGGTGGGGCATGTTGCCATGTCAGCGATCCGTGTGATAATTCACACGGATCGCTGACGTGGCAACACCCCCCACCCCCCCCCCCCTTCCCTAAGGCCTATATATAGTTCGAACGAGTTAGTCTCTAAATTCACAATTCATTCGGTTTCAAAATAAGGTTCGTAAACGTACTCATTTTAATTTTTACGTAATAATTATTTTTTTATAAGCGTACGTTAATAATGTTTATCTAATTTATCTTTCTTTTTATTTGTGACTTAGGAAAAATGTACGAGTCAGCTTGGAGACCGGTGCCATAGATCGAAGGAGTAGTTTAAGAAATTTTTTACGTGCTACAAGAGGTACGTGTATAGTTTCGAGCTCTTATTTTTTGTTCTAGTCGTACGATTATAAATATTGTTCGTAACCCCTAAATGTAGAGACGTCGTTGTGCTAATTGTTATAATTTAAAAAATTTATAGACAATATATAATGAATCCAAACGGAGATAGAAATTGGATGTATGATCGTTTGAGTGAGACGGGTCGAGTCAATGAAACGTTCGGGGATGGTGTGGCGCAGTTTTTGGCGTTTGTGTTAGATCAAGAGAGTTATCTAGACGGTGATCAAAATCCTAGATGTCCATGTAGAAAATGCAGCAATAGAAAATACTTGGACCCTGGCAAAGTGGCATCTCACCTTTATCGATGGGGTTTTGTAGAAGGGTACCGTTTATGGATATTCCATGGGGAAAATTTTGTCGCGCATAATAGCCAAGGGGCGTCATCGTCGAGGCACGAAGTTAGAAACGACCTCGAAGTTGTTTAGGACGAGATTCTGTTTGAAAATCTAGTTGACGACACTTTTTGGGCACAATTCGACGTTAACGGTGAGGAGCCTAACGCCGATGCAAAAGATTTTTTAAATTTGCTCCAAATGTCGGAACTCAAGCTGAAGGGACCAAGCAAGCAATATGTTTTGCAGTGGGTGTCCGAGTTTTTTACAGCCAAGATTGAGAATAACTACAATCAATCCGGGTGAAATCAGATGTACAACTTGCACCGCGATCTTTTGTACCCAGAGGATCAACTCTTACTGCCTGAGGATATGCACGCTGCCGATAAGATGATGAGGTGTTTGGGGTTGGGATACGAAACAATCGACGTGTGTTTTAATAATTGTTTTTTGTTCTACGGAGAATTCGCATCTTCCGATTACTTGGTTTGTCCTTAATGTGGGGAGTATAGTTATGAAACTATAGGTAGAAAGAATCCAGTGCCAAGGAAAAAGTAATGGTACTTCCCTTTGGCCCCACATCTTAAACGACTCTTCATGACTAAATCAACTGCTGAACACATGACGTGGCACTTAAATTGTAAGTCGTCGGACGATGTAATGATCCACCCTGCAGCAGGCGAAGCGTGGCAAGATTTCGACAAGAAACATCCGCAATTCGCAGCAGAGCCACGGAACATCCGCCTTGGTCTATGCACAGACGGTTTCACTCCGTTCGGAAACTTCGGGAAACAATATTCTTGTTGGCCTGTGTTCATGACTCCCTATAACCTTCATCAGATCTTTGCATGCGAGAGGAGTTTATTTTCTTGAGTCTTATCATATCAGGGCCGAGTAGTCCAGGACAAAACATTAACGTTTTGCTACGCCCTCTGATTGACGAGTTGAAGGTTTTGTGGCATGACGGCGTTCGTACTTACGACAGATTCAGGGAGCAAAATTTTCAGTTGAGGGCTGCATTGATGTGGACTATTAGTGATTTCCCCGCCTACGGGATGTTGTCTCAGTGGAGCACACATGGAAAGTTATCTTGCTCTTATTGCATGCAGAACACGAAGGCGTTCCCTTTGCAGTATGGTAGGAAAGCAACGTGGTGGGGATGTCATCGTTGTTTCTTACCAGTGGGACATGAATTTCGGCACGACGTGATGGGATTCAATGGACATACAGAATTTGATGGGCCTCCACCGCGTAGGACAGGCGCAGAAATGGCAGCAATTGTTGCACAACTACCAGGAAGGTCTACAGCGCCAGATGCATCGTTAATGCCAGGAAAAGGAACAGAGCACAATTGGACCCACAAAAGTATATTTTGGGAATTATCCTATTGGAGTACGAACCTGATACGTCACAATCTAGATGTGATGCATTGCGAGAAGAACTTTTTCAACAACATAAAGAACACTGTGATGGACGACCCAGTTAAGAGTAAAGACAACTTAAAAGCTAGGAGAGACTTAGAATTGTTGACCACTCGGGTCGAGCTTTTTGTTGTCGATATGGATGAAAATAAAACCTACAAGCCGAAAGCCAAGTATTGCCTTGATCGACCTCAAAAGAAACTACTATGTCAGTGGTTGTCATGTTTGCGATTTCCGGATGGCTATACTTCAAATATTCAGCGTTGTGTGCAACAACAACAATTGAAGTTGATTGGGATGAAGAGTCACGATTGTCACGTGTTTATGCAAAGGTTAATACCTATTGCCTTCCGTGATTTTATCCCTGATCCGATATGGGGTACCCTAGTAGAGATAAGTATCTTCTTCAGAACATTGTGCGCCACAAAGATTAGGAGATCGGACATGGCGTTGTTAGAGGAATCTATCGTGGTCACAATATGCAAATTAGAGAAGATATTTCCACCAGGCTTTTTCGATTCTATGGAGCACTTGACGATACATCTTCCCTACGAGGCCAAAGTTGGTGGACCAGTTCAGTATCGTTGGATGTACCCTTTCGAGAGGTATTGGCATTATTTATATCATTCCTTATACACCCGAAGTATGGAATTGTTGATATTGATCCTACGCGGCTTCTCGCGCAAATGAACCGTTCATTTTTGCTAACCAGGCTCTACAAGTGTTCTACATGCCATATCTAGTGCAACATGTGTCGCGAAGGAAAGGATGGTGGGCAGTTTGCAACATGTGCAAGAAACGTCATCGACGTATCCGGGCTACATGAGCCTGAAATCGACGTCGAGTTTAATCAGCCCGAAGACTTATTTCAAGATGATGTATCGCCGGGACTTAATTTGGGCGCCGATTTGATCGATTTTGACATTGAAGGACAGTTGGCAGATGATGAGTACGAGCTTGTTGAGGAAGTTGACGATTAGTTTTATTTATGTTTAAATCAATGTTATTTAATTTTAAATTAATGTTAGTTTTCGAGTTTAAATCAATGTTATTTTAAATTAATGTTAGTTTTCGAGTTTAAATCAATCTTATTTTAAATTAATGTTAGTTTTCGAGCTTAAATCAATGTTATTTAATTTTAAATTAATGTTAGTTTTCGAGTTTAAATCAATGTTATTTTAAATTAATGTTAGTTTTCGAGTTTAAATCAATGTTATTTTAAATTAATGTTAGTTTTCGAGTTTAAATCAATATTATTTAATTTTAAATTAATGTTAGTTTTCGAGTTTAAGACAAACTCGGATATTAAACACGGAAAATCGTAATTCAAACACTCATACTCGAAAATTAAACACAAATACTAGAAATTTAAACACTCATACTCGAAAATTAAACACACATACTCGAAATTTAAACACACATACTCGAAAATTACACACACGTGCGACCCCGGCTATAATATCCAAGATGGACCACCGTATTCTCTATTCACGTCATTGTTCCAAGCTTGATTAGTGTAGTCTTCAGTCGGTAACTCCAAATTGTTTAGATCAATTACGGGTTCGACTTGATAACCCCTTGCAAAACTCGGAGAAGCTTCGCTAACACTAGTACGTCGTGGATCATTTGGACGTTCGGTCCAACTACTATTTTGCCACGAAGCATTTGGACGAGCCCCACTATAACTAGCACGTCCAGGAGCACTTTGATTATAACATTGATCGTGCCACGAACTTGGTGGTTGATATTCATCTGACCATAACGGGAAAGTTTCCGACTGCGGCTCGGGTTGACGCTGTTTCTGGCCCCACGAACCAGTAGGTGGAATGACTTGTTCCCACGATGAAGGTCCACCCTGATCGTGTTGTTGGTTCCACGACATAGGTGTACCCTGATTGTAAGAATCATAGCCTTGGCTCGACTGGTTATAAGAATGAAAGCCTTGATTCCCCGGAGCGGTTTGGCCCTGTTGTGTTTTGTTTTGATTCCAAAACTGGCTGGGATTGTTGTTGGGGTAATTATTGAGAAGGTTGTTATATTGATGATACCTGTTAAAATTACGTTGTGATTCCTCTCTTTCCCGCCTCCTCTCCTCCTCATCATGAAAGATTTTTTCCTCCAGTGCCGCTATGCGATCCTCCTGTTGAGTCTGTTTTCCCTCGTACTGTGAATGAACATTTTGCATGGCTTGCCTAGTTCTTCTCTCCTCGCCAGGGTTAGTATTATTTGCCGTCGTCCTCCCTGAATCTGACATCTTGTTGTGCTTAGGCTTGCCACGTTGCCTCCCGTGTTGACCGCCGAGATCTGCCTTTGCCGAGACCTCTTGGTCACACTCAAAGGGAAAGCGTTCTTCGACCTCATATTTATCATAGAGTCCTTGCGTGTAACGAGCCTACAGTTTTTAAAGTAAATCAATAAACAATATACATATTTCCCAAAAATAATATACAACGTTTTAATAACTTACATGATAACCTTGCGCGCTCGGTGGGTTCCATCTGATTATTTTTTCATCGGGAGTCCTCACTGTGTGGTCGACCACCCACTGTAGGTCGAAGCGGTAAGGGGTCTCGCTTTCAAGCTATAACAACATTTGTTTCAAAGCAATATTAATTAATGATAAAGGTAACATAATAAAGTATATTCATAACGAAAGCAAATCGTAACGTATCGTACCGACTTTAGGCTTCTTTGTTGTGTGCTGACAGATCCACCGTGGTGTGTGGCTAACGAACCCATGCCGTCTGCACTATTTGTTTTCAGGGCTTCTCGATTTTCTTTTGCCTTTTTCGCGAGTTCTATCGTCTGATCCTGTTGCCAGTGATTAACGAAAAATTGTTCTTTACCTGTAGGTAGCCAAGACTTCTTGTACCAGGCTGGCTTCTTGTCACGTTGCTTGTACATTTTTTTTACATCATATATGGAGTTTCTATAGATGCCTTGTGCCACCCGGTCGAATACCTCACGAACCATTGGCTTTATTTCATCCGAGTATTGGAATACCCTCTTCAAATTATAATATCATATAAGTGTAAGGGAAAAAACAATAATATACACAAATATTAACATAAGCTAAATGGTTCGGAAATTTTACCCCAAAATGGTTCAGAAATTTTTGTTTCTGATCGTTGGATAAACTGGAGTAATAGATAGCTGGTTCTTCCACATGATGCTTTACTATGAAGCCGATTGTACGAGTAATCTCTTCCAAATTAGTATGATATCTTTTACCGTAGGATAAAGATGGATCGAAAGCATAGTCTTCGGTAACGCCAATTAGGGGCCTCTTAGCCTGGTCATCAGTCGCAGCTCCCTTTCCCCGTCCCCTAACAGCAACCGGCGTAGTAGAACCACTTGCTGAGCCACCAGAAATCGGGGAGCCTTGTAACGTCGAACCTCCCCCGTCGTTGTCATCTGGAACTTCGTCCATCAGGGCGAGCGGAAATGTCGGAGCTGCAGGAGTCATTGACGGCGGCGGGACCGAGACTTGGTCACGAACTCGGCCCGGAGGCAGGGACCGATTTCGGGTTAAAGTGGGCCCTTGTGGTAGTTCCGTCGGCAAAGGGGGCCGATTATGGGTAGGCCCATGTTGCTGTACAGCGGGGACAAGCCCAGTCTCCCTTGTTGGTTGCATAGTATCCTCTATCGGCTGCATAACCTCGTTAGGATCTGAGGTTGCTACATCTTGATGAGATTTATGACTCAAAATATTGGTGAGGGATTTAATGTTTTTGAACAAGTTTGTATTCGAAATATATTTTGGAAGTTTTTTGGATTTGGATTTGACGAGTTTTCCTTTACCTTTATCGGCAACGTTACGATTATTTTCGTTATTCATAACGGAAATAAATGAATTTTGCCGACGGGAAAAAAAAATTATCGAATATGAGAGAGAGGAAAGGATTGTTATCGAGAGTGAGAGTCGAAGAGTTGGATATTGAAAATGAGAAGAGAAGCTCGATATTTATAGAGTTTAAAAAAAAAATTAATTTTTTCACCCGGTCAACAGTACTGTTGACCAGGCCCCATGGGCTTTACCGTCGGCCCAAAGCCGACGGTAATGATAAATATTTTTTGTTATATTTTTTTAATCCAAAAAGCTGCCGACATCATTTTTTTTTTATTATAAATATCCGGTCGACATAATTTTTTAATTTTATTAACTTTTTTTAAATGGAAAAAGCTGGCGACATCATTTTTTAATATATATTTTTTTAATAAAATGGGCCATTACCGTCGGCCCAAACCCGACGGTAATGGGCTTTACCGTCGGGTTTGGGCTGATGGTAATAATTGGGCCTTTTTACCATCGGCCCAAAGCCGACGGTAAAGCCCTTTACCGTCGGGATTGGGCCCAACGGTAATAATTGGGCCTTTACCGTCGGCCCAAATTGACGGGCCCGACGGAAAAGGCCCAATCTCTTGTAGTGAAGGTATTTGAAAATAAATTAGAAGTTAAAGCTGCAAAGCAAGTGCTAGCTTACTAACTACACTTAGTTAAACAATTAATTGTAGATTTATTTACCGAATATGTTAGTCTACCGATACAACCAATCTGCATGATTTGCTCTTAAAATGTATAAAGCATCAAAGTTGGACGTATATTTATTTTACAAATGACCCATTGTACAAAGGCTAACAATTGTATTATTGTATATGAACAGCAAACTTAAATACTGCGTACTGTTATATGTGTATATGACTCGTTCTTTTTGAATAGTTACGTTTTGACTGTATAAATTTAGCAATGTAATTGTAAATAAACTTAAAGTCAATATTGTTTAAAATTACAATGTATTGATCGAATTAACGCGCCCGTGCGGAGCACGGGCATTCTGTACTAGTATTATTAATATATGTAGATGAATCTTAGTGTTATTTAGTAATCTAAGATAAAACAATGTATGATAATAATAAGTTAATTTAAATTACTTTAATCCACCGAGTTGTATATGTAACTATACCATGGTATATATATTTGAAAATTTTGGGCTACCTTGGACTAATTTGTATATTTTAAAAAAATATATTTGGATTTGAATTGATATTTTCAAAAGTCAATAAAAGCTAAAATAACACGAGAATAATCACTACGAGATTTTTGGTCATTAGTTATCGTATTTTCGATAGCTCATGACCCAAATGCGGTCGCTAATGATCATTACCTACCAAATTTATGTCGCTAATTTGGTAGCTACTACTCGCGTCACTAATGATTCACTACCGAATTTCGGTAGCTAATAAGTCACTTTCCTACCGAATTTATGTCGCTCACATTAGTAATTAAAGTTTCGTCGCCACTTCCGTCGCCACAACTTTGAAATTTAGCTACCTATATTTGGTAGCTACTGTGGAATTACCTACCGAAATTCTGCCACTAACTTACCGATTTAGCTTGGCCATTTTAACACTCATTTGCTACCAAATTTTGGTAGCTAATATTATGAATATTAGTAGCTACCAATTTTTGGTAGCAAACTTTATGATTATTAGTAGCTACCGACATGTGGTAGCTAATAATAATTAAAGCCTTGAGTCTTATTAGCTACCGATTAGTGGTAGCAAATAATATTTAAAGCCACGAATATTATTAGCTATGCACTGCGGTATGCGATAACATTTATAGATCTAATAAAAACATTTCGAAAATTTTCCGCAAATTTATTGGTTTATTGTTTCACCAACATGAAATTCAATGTTGATTTGTTAATTTAACACTATCAAGCATTTAAATAAACGAAGATTTTTTTTTTAACAAAATGATTGTAAAATAGAAAAGGTTTTGAGTTTTGAAGATATGAAAAAAGTGTTGAGAAATGAGAAACATTTTGAAGATTTGACGAGAGTGTGGGATTTGATTAAAGGAAAAAAATTGGAAGATTGGATTAATGAAATAAGATTGGAAGATTGAAATAAGAAATGAGAAAAATTGGAAGATTGGATTAATAGTTTTTTCGATTGGAGAAGTGAGGATTTTTTGATGGTTTGAAGAGAGTGTTGGGATGACTTTATAGATTTGATAAATAAAGAAATGGGAGGGATAGTTTTTAGATTGGAAAAATGTTGAAAATATTTTGTAGATTGAAGAATTGAGGGGTATTTATAATATGAGATTGAAATTTTTGAATTTTCGAAAAATCTAAACTTTTCTCTCTTGGCCGCCCAAATTTTCGACGTTTTGATACCGAAAATCGGTAGCTGATTGTCAAATTTTTTTAATTTTCCAAAAACTTGAATCTCCCGCACATGGGCGCCAAAATTTTTGAAATTTAGATACCGGAAATCGGTAGCCAATTATCAATTTTCTGGGTTCTACATTATCATTTTGGTGATGCTTATATGGCTCATTGGTACCTTGAATATTTGTTTGATACACACCAGGTGTAGTGGAGCTTGACATGGGAATGTCCAGGTTGGATGAGGAAATTCATGGGATAATGAGTCTCAGGGGTTGGTGGCATATTGACGCCGATATGGATAATGAGTCTCAGGGGTTGGTGGCATATTTGGCGCCGATGTGGATTGTTTCTTCTGGTGATGATGGAGTGACAAAAATTTCTGGATCCTGAATGAGTTGGAAGTTAGGCTAATGCAACATTCCTACAGATTTTTTAGTGGTAATGAAATAATCAGTGCGTATGTTAGGATGCTGATTATCAAAAGAGTGTAAGAGCAAATGATTATCTTTAAAGGGAAATATATCTTCATGGAAAACCACTTTTCAAGATATAATAGCTCCACTGGACTCCATGTTAAGTAGCAAAGAGCCTTTAGTGCCACTATGTTAGCCAAACACACATTTGACTGCTCTTGGCTAGAACTTGTGTCGTTGAGTTGATACTGTTGAGGCAAATGCATGGCAACCAAAAGCTTTCAGGAAACTGTAGTTACGTGCCTTTTTGTTTAGTAACTCATATGGATACCTGATTTCCAGTACTTTAGATGGCATTCTGTTAATAAGAAAAGCAATTGTGGAGACACAATTGCTCCAATATCCAAGATGCATGTTTGACTGGAATTTTAAAGCCCTTGCTACCTGCAAGATATGTTGATGTTTTCTCTCCACCACATCTTTATGTTTGAGGTGTTTCAACATAGTTGGTGTGGTGTCCAACACTACAAGAAGTGTATAAATCATTAAGGTGGAGTCCTGTTCAATTATATTATCTTATACACTTGATTTTATAAGAGAATCGAGTTAACACAAATGTATAAAACTGTTGCAAGTGAAGTTTGACATCTGATTTGTTCCTAAGTAAAAATAACCTAATACATATGTTGTAATCATCTACAATAGTTAAAAAGTATTTAAAACCATCAGGAGAGACCACTCTAAAGGGTCCCCAGACATCAACATGTGGCAGATCTAAGGAAGCAATGGAAACAGTAGAGTTAGAAGGAACAAATAACTTCTTATGTTTTGCCAAATGACATATAACAAATTAAGACAATTGTTTGCAACCTGTTGCATTCAATTGAATAATAAAAGAAAGTTTATTCATTGAAGGATGTCTTAGTCTAGAGTGCCAAAGAGTGGTAGGAACAAATGCATTATTACATGCAACATTGTCATTATTACAACCTGAAATAGAAGATAAAAAAAGACTTGTAAGAGTTCATATCCAGCAAAAAAGATACTATCTTTTAACTGAGCAAAACCAATCATCTTCTTCATGTTGATGTCCTCTAAGATACATGAGGATGACAAAAACATGAGGCAATCATCAGATAAACTGGTTAGCCAAAAAGCTTAGAGGACAAATGCAAGGCAACCAAAAGCTTTTAGGAAACTGTAGTTACGTGCCTTTTTATTTAGTAACCTAGATGGTATTTTGTAATGAGAAAGCCACTTGTGGAGACACGATTACTCCAATATCCAAGAGGCATGATTGACTGGAATTTTAAAGCCCTTGCTACCTGCATGATATGTTGATATTTTCTCTCCACCAGACATTTATGGTTATGGTGTTTCATCACAACTTGTATGGTGTCCAACACAAGAAGAGTGGTAAAAATCATTAAGGTGGAACTTTGTTCCATTATCTGATCTTATACACTTGATTTTATAAGAGAACTGAGTTAACACACATGTATAAAATTGTTGCAAGTGAAGTTTGACATCTGATTTGTTCTTAAGTAAAAATAACCAAGTACCTATGTTGTAATCATCTACAATAGTTAAAAAATATTTAAAACCATCATGAGAGACCACTCTAAATGGTCATCAGACATCAACATGTAGCAGATCTAATGGAGCAATGGAAACAATGGAGCTAGAAGGATAAGATAAATACTTCTGTTTTGCCAGATGACATTGTAACGATAAATTCTTGATCTCTGAAATTAAAAGACAAGAAAAGATTACAAAGTAAATTTGAATTAATTTAAAGTACAATTGTGGTACAATCTCTATTTAATCATCTAATTCTTTTCTCAAACAAATGATTTTGAAATTTGATTGACTTTAGTGGATTTGATTTTGATCTCTTCCACATGTATTTGAGTTGAACGTTAATCCAAGGGCGTTGCGCTTGATCTTGAATTGACAAACTACTTGACTTGATATTTGCGACGAACAATTTGATCTTCGTCTTGAACTTGTTGAATGTCAATCTTCTTTGGAGGAATCTTGATCTTCAAAGTACTTGGATATTTAACAAATGTTGATTCGAGGGCTTTACGGTTTGATCTCGGATCGAACAGAAACTTGATTTGGAGTTTGATTTGAAGGTTGATGAAGATTGGTATTATCTTCGTCTTCAGTTCTTTGGAGTTTTTTGGGCTTTGATCTTCTTGAATGGACTTTAATCTTCAAAAACTGTTTTCGAGGGTCTTGGGACTTGATCTCGGATTAAACGGATTTTTGACTTGAAGACGAACGAAGAACGGTATGAACTTGGTTTCGGATTTGGTGAACTTCTTGGAATTTGTTCTTCCTCGGCAGAAGTGTGATCTTCAAAAACGGTTTTTGGATGGAATTGAGACTTGACGACGGATTGAAAGGAGTTCTTTACTAAGAACACCTTGAAAATTGTTGAAGAATGCTTTGAATGCCGCGAAGAACGTTTGAAGATGGATGCTACTATATTAATGGACTTGTTTGTTGGTTAGATCTGTCAACCGTGCTTAGGAAGAATTTTAAGTGAGTGATTGATGATATGATCTGCTTACTGATTCGGGTTAGTGATAGTTGATTGATTCTGTATTGAGTCAGTTAATATTTGCAACTTTACTACACATACCACGAGTTGTAGCTCCAAGAGTCCTCAGAAATTGGGAGAAGGGAATGGTATTGTGAGAAAAGCCTTATTCTAAGATTGAGTCTTTGGTCAGAAAGAAAGAATGTTCTGGAATCTGGATCGCTCTCCATCATTTATCTTGGAGCTTCTGGAGATCTTTCCAAGGAAAAAGACATCCATTGTGCTCTATTGTCAGGTTAATCTCGATCTCGTTCTTGCTTCTGAGTTCTCGTAAATGCTAGATGTGCTTATAATGACATAACATATATTTTGGGCTTAACCGTGATATTTAGGGATTTTTGCCATCAAACAAGGTTCACATTTTTGGCGCTGCGAGGATCAAGATCTCTGATGACGAACTGGGAGATAGTATTCGAGGGTATTGCTGTGTAGCTTTCACTTTTAGTTTGTGATGAATGTTATTTGAACGTTATTCTACATTTTATGATGATCATTTCTAGTGAAAATTTTACATGCTGCCTACTGCTCATTTATTAATTTAATTGGTGGAAAAAGAGGATCACTAGTGAAAAACAATAATTTGCTTTCATGATGAAGATATTATCCATCTTTTGATATTTTGCCTTTTGAGGTAACAGAGTCGTAGATTTAGCTGCCAATGTAATACATAAACTCCACTTACTGACCCTGATGTCTGTTGATATGGCATATTTCCTGAACTTTGGTGCTTGCGCCGTGAATCATGACATTCCATGTATTGTAAACATTTCACGTGGTGGTTGGTTTTGCAAATGGCCTACCGCCTACTTTAGCATCTTTGGAGTGGTGACAACATAGCTAACATACGGCTTAGTTGTGTAGCCAAAATCAGAAAAGAATGTTGTTATTTTCTGAAGACTTGTGTGATAACATATTTCATTGTTCTTTCACGCAGATTGTGTATAGAGAAGATTTGTGAACCGGGGTGGTTAATATCCGACACAAAAATATAGTCAATGGATCTTTTTTGTGCTCGACATTAGTCTACCACTCTCTGTCGCATACTTAGATAGGGCTACTAATCTTCTTGCTGAGAACACAAAATAGATTGGTTAGGATTAAGCAACTTTTGGGTTGACATTTCACTTTATATCCAATAACCCTTTTCAACGCTCAGAGAGTCTTACCGTGTTTCCCGAGTTTTTGGATTATTCAACATGTTTTGTCTGCGGCGTCTCGGAAGATTTGTTGATTTATAAGTAATATTTCTTCCTAAACATATCTGACTATGTCATATTTCAAAAACAGTGAATACATATATGGTCTTTTGTTATAGTACCATTAATTTGTGTGTTTAATTTTGAAACTTTTTGATAGTCGGTATGCACTAGAACAAACTTGTTCATGGAGAATAAAGTGACACCTCTTCTCATGCAATAGGGACGAAGCATGCATGTTAAAAAAACAAAAGACTGGATGGTATGGTGAATATTTTTCTGAGTGATCTTAGAATTGCCTGTGGATATTGATATCACATGTCAACCAAGCACTACAAGAATACAGGGCCATCCACAACCGCCCGGGCGGTTGCAGATGGCCCATAGGCGGTCGCCCGAGGGGTATCTGCCACCGCCCAGGCAGTCGCCGAGGCAGCAGCAGATACCCCTCGTTGTGGGTGCTCTGCGACCGCCTGGCGGTCGCAGATACTACTTGGCGACCGTCAGGCTGTCGCCACGTCCAAAAAAGAGACATGGCGACCACTTGGCGGTTACCATGTCCTTATAAACATGGCAATCGCCCAGCGGTTGCAAAGTCCATAAGGACCTGGCAACTGCCTAGCGGTCGCGAATTAATGATTTTCTAAAGCTCGCAACCGCCCAGTGGTTGCGAAGTCCCTAAGAACATAGCAACCGTCTAGCGGTTGCGAATTCAAAATTTTCGAAAGCTCGCAACCGCCCGGCGGTTGCAGATAATATTTATAAAAAAAAACCAATAATATTCCAAAACTTTTCCAGAATATTATTATTTTTTTGTTGAAATTAATATAGTGAAACAAAAAGAAAAGATGAGAAACAAAAAGAAAAGAAGTGAAACAAAAAGAAAAGAAGATAAACAAAAAAGAAGAGAAGTGAAACAAAAAGAAAGATTTGAAAAAAAGTGTTTGGATTTTTTGTTTGAGATATAAAAGAAAAGAAAGTGTTTGGGTTTTTTGTTTGAGATATAAAAGAAAATAAAGTGTTTGGTGGTTTGTTTTGGAGATAAAAAAAAGTGTTTGGTGTTTGGTTTGGAGATAAAAGAAAGTGTTTGGTGTTTTGTTTTGGAGATAAAAGAAAGTGTTTGGTGTTTAATTTTGGAGATAAAAGAAAGTGTTTGGGTTTTGTGGAGTGGAAAAGAAGATTGTTGGGTATGTTTGGAGGGTGTAATATTAGTGAATGAAAAATTAGAGAGAAGAAATGTGGGTAATATAAGATTTGGGGTGAAAATTTTGAATTTTCTTGAAAATTTGAATTTCCCACGAATCCCGCCCATTTCAGCGGAAATAGCAACCGCTCCATGGCGACCGCCCGGGCAGTTGCGACATTAGGTAACGCAACTGCTGGGCAGTTGCAACAGTGGGATTGTGATGTCCCGTTAGATCATAATATAATATCTATATTTTGATAAACGAATAATAGTTTTCATAGATACATGATTTATGTTGAAATATGTGTATTGTCTTTTGTAGAAGGGAAATAGACAATATTGAGTGAATACGAGATACTTTTCTTTTTCCGTGAAGTTAAGAAAGGAGTATAATTTCCTTTACTTAAACAATTATGGTCCTTAAATGAAATCACCTGAAAATCTAGGGATGAAATTGCAAAATGTAAATAAGTGTAGATGAATTAATTTCCAGATTATATCCTTTCTCCCGTTTAGCTTCCACGTAGAATCAAAAGTCTTGCACCTGTTTCTTCTCCCAATATATATATGGATTATATATACCCAACTCCTTTATACACATCCAGTTCACACACGTGCATATATAGATTTGAAATAGACAGATCCTCTTATGTGATTATATATAATTCGAAGAAAATGAAGCAACGACTTGAGCAACGGAGTAACTACCCTTTTCATGGTAACAGAATTATAATAATTACTTCTTGAATTTCTGTTGCACTAAATATAGGATTTTAATTCAAGTAGTGACTAGCTATCTCAACAGGCATAGAATCCAGTAATTAATTAGCACTTAGCAAATCTAATGATATGTCTGATTTCGATTTAATTGAACCACATCCTTGCATTATGAGAGGAAAATGATAAAGTAGAGCTTGTGAACAACAAATTTATGTCCAGTTGTTTAACAAATTATAGAGAAATATAAGTGTCTCAATTACGTATGTGATTACCTTCGTCCAAGGAATCCAAGATAAATTTCTATTACAAGGCAACCACAATACTATTTACACATGTATATATACTTATGGATATATGTATATGTACATGTATATGTATATCCACTTGTTAGACATAAGTATAGAATTATTGGCATTTGAAACCCTTACGTAATTGATTATCTCACATTCACGAATTCAGATGGGAAATAATTAGGTTCACCTATAGGCCGATTCAGTATTTTAGGAAGTTATGATTAACTTTTAGGCTTATTTTGTTAGCCCGCCCATCGACTGTAACTATTAATTAAAAGTAAATATTACTTCCTTGATTGACAAACAAAAAAATGTAATAGGGAATATCCATTTCATATCGGAGACAAGCACTTTAGAGTGAAATTTAAGCGATATAGGAAATATAAGAATCGAAAAAAAGATTCTCGGTTCACTTTTGCTTTCCAATTTTGTTCCTGTTAGTTCAATTAATTACTGTATTATGTTTTACAGTAATAAATACTTTGAGGGCCCACACGTATTAATCGATTGGGGCCCATAAAATATAAATTTCTTACCACGTAATAGCGTTGGGGTCCTCCGTAAATTGCAAAATGGTCCTTTTAATTTTTTGTTCTTTTAATCTCGCCTCTAAAGTTTCACATTTCGCACTTACGGCCCCACTGTGAATTGCCGAATGGTCTTTTAAATTTTATTTCCTTCAAATTTACCCCAAAGTTTTATATTATTTATTTATTGGCCCTACTATAAATTGTTAAACGGTCTATATTTACTTTTGCATTCCAATTTTGCCCCTGTAAGATTTCCTGTCCACTTTTGCTTTACAATTTTGCCCCTGTTAGTTCAATTAATTACTTTATTATGTTTTGTTTCACAACCCCAAAGTTTGAGAAAGATAGTATGTACACTAACCAATCATGAATATGTTAAGAAATTGTGCCGCTTAACTTGGGCAAGTAAGAAATATGATACTAGGTAGAGTAATATTTATTATACTGTTTAGAATTCCGCTTGACTTGGGCAAGTAAGAAATATAATACTAGGTAGAGTAATATTTATTATACTGTTTAGAATTTCCATGTGACATGTAGGCAATTGAAACCCAATAGATCGAAATTGGACCACGAGGTGAAATGGGGTTGAGACTCGGGATTTCTTGGCTTGATTAAGGTGAGATTAAAAATTAAATATTTTCTCGCTGAAATGAAAATTATGCATATTATATATCAAATTGTTTGTTTTATAAATTATGCATGCATGGTATTTTCGGAAATGATTATTGAGAAACTTGTTTATTGAAGGAATGCTCAATGACTTGAAAATGACTTGATTTCTATACTAAAATCTCGTGAAATTGATTGATCTTGTTAAAAATGCATCGGCGGATATCCTAATCTACGTATTGAGATTCCTTATTGAACTAATGCCAATATCGTACATGAATTGGTCTCGTGATTGAATCTTGAGGCCAACCTAGCTAGTTGGTCGTTATTGTTGGGCCCTGACTTGGACCGTGGTGTTCTCCTGGATAGCATCGGGCTATCAGTTGCAGTCTCCAGCGTACAACGCCGTTTGAAAACTCTATTCAAAGTTGGGACGGAGTATTTTGACTTTGAAACTGAGTTTGGACATGTACCTAGGCATGTCGTCATGTCTCTTGGTCGCGCCCGATATTGAGGGAGGCATAAGTCGAATGGGAGTCATAAGGAAATCGTGATCGTGATATGATTGATCTGATAGATGTTATGATTTGGCATGAAACTATAAACTGTTTTAAAAAGCATCTCGTAAAATCATCATGAAAGCATGAACTTGTCGGTAATTCTGTCGCTACGGACAAGTGGCGACAGAATTTTCGTAGCTAATGACTAGCTACGAAAAATCGGTAGCTAACAGTTCTTACCGTTGACATTTACCGTCGACATTCGCTACCGAAAATCGGAAGCTAACCTTTCATACCGTTGGCATTAGCTACCGCGTAGCGGTAGCTAACTATTCTTACCGTTGGCACAAATTTGAAAATTTGATTAAACCCTTTACCCAAACCCTAACAATAGCGACCAAATGGCGGTAGCTAATATTTATATCCTAACAGTACCTACCGCCAATCTGTAGCTACTGACTAAATCAGCTACCGCATGTCGGTAGCTACTAATATTCAAGTGCTTAAAATTGTGATTTTTCGACGATTATTTTAAATATAATTGTTTGTTTGTTATCAATTACGTCAATAACAAGTAATAATTAACTAAATAAACATAAAATGATTATTTCACTGCACAATCAAATGACATTACTAAAGTCGGTTCATAATAACAATGATACATAATGTTGTTTGTTTGTCAATACTATATATATGTATGTATCTCCCAATAGAAAGTTAAATAAAGAATGTAACTTCACATCATAACCAATAATCAAATTTCATCGATACATCAATCAACACGTCACAACGATATTTCAATCACATACACGAGACATGATTAAGCGTAGAGGTACGTAAAACTAATATATATACGTCACACAACAATACATCAATCGTAATAACAAATCAACTACTAACAAATAGGTTAATTATTACTTATTATTGATAATATTACTAAACTGAAAACATAAAGAAATCAAAATCACACAAAGAAATATACAAAATAGAAAAAAATGTAACATTAGCTACAGCCAAGCGGTAGCTACTAATATTCAACAGATATTAGCTACCAGAATTCGGTAGCTACTAATGTTCAACGAACATTAGCTACCGAAACCCGGTAGCTATAAATATTCATCCTGATAGATCCCAGAAAATTGACAATTAGCTACCGATTTTCGGTAGCTAAATTTCGAAAATTTGGGCGCCTATGTGCGTGAGATTCAAATTTTTTCAAAATTTCAAAATTTTGACCATTAGCTACTGATTTTCGGTAGCAAAACGTCGAAAATTTGGGCGGCCAAATGAGGGAAATTCAAATTTTCTGAAAATTCAAAATTTTCAATCTCATATTATAAATACCCCTCAATTCTTGAATCTACAAAATAAACCCAACACTTCTCTAATCTAAAAACTATTTCTACCATTTCTTTATTTATCAAATCTATAAAATCATCCCAACACTCTATTCAAATCATCAAAAAATCGTCACTTCTCCAATCTAAAAAACTATGCATATTATTTCTTTATTTCTTCATATCTTCCAATTTTTTTTCCATTTATCAAATCTCACACTCTCTTCAAATCTTCAAAATATTTCTCATTTCTCAACACTTTTTTCATATCTTCAAAACTCCAAACATTTTTTTATTTTAATATCATTTTGTTAAAAAAACTTTCTTTGTTTATTTAAATGTTTTATAGTGTTAAATTAACAAATCAACATTGATTTTCATATTGGTGAAACAATAAACCAATAAATTTTCGGAAATTTTCAGAAATAAAATTATTTTAGATATGTAAATGTTATTACCTACCGTAGTGCGGTAGCTAATAAGACTCAAGGCTTTAAATATTATTAGCTACCGCATGTCGGTAGCTACTAATATTCATTAAGTTAGCTACCAAAAATCGGTAGCTACTAATATTCATAATATTAGCTGCCAAAATTTGGTAGCAAATGCGGGTTAAAATGGGCAAGCTAAATCGGTAAGTTAGTGACGGAATTTCGGTAGCTAACTCCACAGTAGCTACACTTCAGCTGAATTAATCAATCATTTGAAATAGAATCTTGAGTAGCTTAGAATATATCAAATAGAAAAACTTAACTACGTGCCTATCGATTGATTCTCAATATATTAGTGTACTTAGAGTTTATAAGTCATCCCCATTCGGAGAATTCTCCGGTGAGAAATATCGAACACGGTAACTCTACAACATATCGACTTCTCCAGAAAGTTGCCAGGCCTAGTCCTTCCTCCGCCACTACACTATGTTGTGCACCCAAGTGCACGACCTCCACTTGCCAAGCTGCCTCAAAGGCTTCCTTTTCTTCGCCTTCATTTAGAAACTCATTCATTCTTGCAAAAAGCAAATTTTCTAGTGGATCCTCATTTTGCTACAAATCTTTGTATCCACATCTTATGATACACTGAAACAGAGAGAGGGTCGAATGAACTCTCTCGATGCGAAACTTTTCCTCTGAAGGTGCCATGCCGACAGGAAAGCATTTTGAGCTAGTGAACATTATGACAGAGTGAAGCGCTCGCACGTTTGCTATGTACTGCCGATAAATGGGTGGTAATCCATGGTCTAACTCCGAGTGGAAGATGGGCTAGTCCTGGAAGTCTATGGAGGACTCCGTTCTCGACAAATATCTCATGTACATCTTCGGACATCTTGTGGGTTAACTCGTAACTATACTTCTTACGGTACACATAATCCCATGCATAGGTCACCCCCATCAAGATCAAGGTATAGGTCAACGACATATATCCTCCTCGTTTGAATTTATAGAAAGCGGAGCTGAGGTACACAAGTTCCACGCTGACAACGACCACCACATATGACATAACCACGAACAAAGGATTTTCCAAATCAAGACCATAATAAGCATCACGAACACCAAGGTTAGTGTCATCGCAGAAAGCACTAGAATTTCTACAAAAACAAACTCAAAAATAATAGTAAGTGAGACTCGTACGAGAAAGATGCAACACAAGTTACTAACTTAGTAAATAAGGATATCGTATACATTGTCAGCATCCTCGACAATTTTGAGCCTGATGGTCATAAAGATACACGCATTCATCAAAATGTAATTACCCTCCAAAATGTAGATTTGCCCTTCAGGAAGTGTGGACAATTCTAACTCTGGGGAAGCACCCGAATGCAAATGCTTATTGGATCATTAAAAATGATGTCGTGATCATAGTTTGGCTACCGAGGACTGATGCCAAGATCGCCGTCACAAACATGGGGTAAAATAGAGGCCAAAATTCATTGATTCAATGAATTATCTTTGGAGGGGTTTGGAAGGGATACAAGTGAAAAAATAAATCGACAATATGTTCATTTTCACCTAGAATAGACTCGTAAAAAGCGCGCAAAACTTAGTGGATGTTCTTGCGAAGATAAGAGGCTTGTCCAGAGTAGGCAAACACTAACGCAGGATATATGACTGTGCACATACTTAGCTGAATAGATTTCACCGAGAAATGAGTAAGATCGGCAAACATTGCCTTAGTTCCTAAGAAGAAAACAAGTTCGCACAATAGAATTATCTTCTCGGCCATTTCTCACAATAGAATTAAGATATGTACAAGTACATGTAGGATCTCCTCGGCCAACGAAGGCACATAAGATTAATTGCTTTCTATGACAGGTACTAATTAAGCAACCTAGATTTTTTAAGATTATAATATGCAATTATACATGTACCAAAATCTTGAAATTGCATTGCCTAACTCAGTCATTTCTCGATGAAATTCATTCAACTAAGCATGTGCACAATTGTGTATCCTGCATAAGTGCTTGCTTACACTGGACAAGCATCTTATTTTCGCAAGAACAACCACTCAGTTTCGCACACTTTCTACGAGTCTATTCCAGGAGAAAATGAACCTCTTGTCGATTTATTTTTTCACGTTTGTCCCTCCCAAACCTCTCTAAAGATAATTTATTGAATCAATGAATTAGGACCTCTGTTTTATCCTATATTTGTGACGGCGATCTTGGCATCAATCATCGCGAGCCAAGCCATGATCACGACAACGTTTTCAATGATCCAACAAGCATTTGCATTCGGGTGCTTCCCTAGAGTTAGAATTGTCCACACTTCCGCAAAGAAAGAAGGGCAAGTCTACATTCCTGAGGTCAATTACATTTTGATAACGGTGTGTATCTTTATGACCATTAGGCTCAAAATTGCCAAGAATATCGGCAATGCATACGGTATTCTTATTACTAATTTTTCTCGTACGAGTCTCACATACTATTATTTTTGAGTTTGTTTTTAAGGAATTGCAGTGCTTTCTGTAAATACTGACCTCGATATTCGTGGTGCTTATTATGGTCCTAATATGGGAAAACCACTTGTTTGTGGTTATGTCATATGTGGTGGTCGTTGGCAGCGTTGAACTTTTGTACCTCAGCTCCGCTTTCTATAAGTACAAACAAGGAGGATATTGGCAGCTAACCTATGCCTTGATCTTGATAGGTGTGATCTACACATGAACCTATGCGTACCATAAGAAGCACAATTACGAGTTCACCCACAAGATGTCGACCGAAGAAGTACATGAGATACTTGCCGAGAACGGAGTCTCCAATAGACTTCCAGGACTAGCCATCATCCACTTGGAGTTAGACCATGGATTACCACCTATTTCTCGGCATTACACAGCAAACGTGTCACAGCAAACGTGTCAGCGCTTCACTCTGTCATAATGTTCACCTGCTTAAAATGCTTGCCTGTCAGCAGCGCACCTTCAGACGGAAAGTTTTGATTCCGTCTCGGATCGAGAGAGTTCATCCGACCCTCTCTTTGTTTCACTATATCATAAGATGCGGATACAAAGATTCGCAGAAAGAGGATGATCCACTAGAAAATCTGCTATTTGCAAGAATGAATGAGTTTCAAAATGAAGGCGAAGAAAATGAAGCCTTGGAGGCAGCTTGGCAAGTGGGGGTTGTGCACTTGGTTGCACAACATAGCGTAGTGACGGATGAAGGATCATTCATGGCAAAGAAGGTTCTAATCAACTATGCTTACAACTTTCTGAAAAAGTTGATATGTTGTAAAGATATTGTGTTCGATATTCCCCACCAGAGAATGCTCCGAGTGGGGATGACTTATAAACTCTAAGTACACTGATATACTGAGATTAAATCGATAGGCATGTAGTTAAGTTTTCTTATGTGATATATTCTAAACTACTCAAGTTAGTATTTAATTGATTGATCAATTAAGCTTAATTTATATCCGAAAGAGCAGTCAGCTCAATTCTTGGTGAAGTAATCAATGATATACTTCTGGTGTATGGCCTTGAGAACAGAAGGATCGTGCCTGATGATGTTGGTGGGGCCGATTCCACCAATTAATCCGAACCAAAAAGAAACTATCGGAGCAAAGGCGTACCGGACTTTGTCCGTTCCAAACCTTTGAACCATAAACACGATTATCAGTATCGAAATTGATATCCATACAATCCTCTCTATTTAAAGTTAGGATATGAAAGAAATCAGTTCTAAATTAGAAATGAATGGAAATCAAAGCAGAAATCAAGTAAATTTACTAGCCATATTGAAAGGGTGATGAGATACGTACTGAAACAAACAAATTTTGAAAATGTAACTTTTGCCTAATGTATAGTTTAGGCATAAGTAAACATGCATGTAAGAATCATTATTATACTTGTTAAAAAGCTTTTCTTTTTCTCTAATTTGAAGTGTTTAATTAATGCAAATAAATGATCATGCACGTACCTTCTGTCATTGCAGAAGAAGCTACTGGAATTCCATTCACTGCGGATAATACTGTCAAATACACAAGTAGAATAGATTTAGTGACTAGTTTAGATTATAAATCATGCATTCGAAGTTTAACTTCATCTGTCCGCTTATTTATTTCTTACAAATTAAACTTGTTATGGTGAATGGAAATTTTGTATTCGTGTGAAAAGAGAAACAAATTATGACTCATATATATAATATGTTGTAAAACACTAATTTTTGTAACAACACTTTGCCAAAATATATATAAGAGTAGTGGATGGTTATATTTTAACAGTTAGCCTTAATTAGCCGAAATAAATATTCTCATAAAGACAATGTACATAGTTTCTTTAACTTGAAAAGGACAACAGTAAGTTTAAACTATAATATACTATATATATAGTAGAAGGCTGAAAACTAACCTGAGATACAAGAAGTGAAAACTCCATCTCCAATCACCATCGACGTCCCGAGCATCGTGGCTAACAGCAGGAATATTTTGGTGCCCCTGCTCCCTTCAAGCATGTTCCTAAGTCGAGATGCTATATACTTGTAGACCGGTCATCATGGCGTGAAGTCTGAAGGTCATCTGCTTCCTGGCTTGGATTTAACAGGCCGACGTTTGCGTGCCGAGTTATATTGACATTGATCGAGCAAAGGACAGAAACTCACAGCTAGTTAAATGTAAAAAATAATTAGAAAAGAAATTAAAGATCACATTGTATCTCGGACCGTCTTCGGAACACAATCTTCTCGCATATAACAAAGATCATCATAATTATCCCCGACTTAAAATTACGGAACAATCGCAGTAATTAACACCAGATCAACCAGGATCAATATAACCAATGCAAAATGCATCAACATCACTAAATCACACACCTAAATCAATACTTAAATTCATCTATTAACAACAATTTCAAAGTCAAAATTAGCAAATATATAGCAACACATATCTCTCTTAAGCAAACTGATTTATAAGTTATAACCATGCAATATCACTAAATCTAGCTAGAAAAAAAATAAATAAATGTCAACACAATAGAATCCAAGAAAATAACTTATTGTACCTAATGAAGGAATTTTCCGGGTCCGGTTCGTTGAGGCTAGGGGCAGAAGAGTAAATTCCCTCGCTTCCACCGTGAAATACGAACGCATTGCCTTTCCCGACTAATTTCTCGGCGGTGTCGAGTGCGCAGATAAGCAGCAGCAGCGCCACATGGGCAGAATCGTATATCGCAATATTGCTGCTGTTGAGCACAATTGAAACTAAAGTAACAGGAAAAAAAAGGGGAAAAGAGAGAGAGAGAGAGAGAGAGAGAGAGATCTGGTGAAATGGAGGATACAATGTGAGTTGAAAAAAAAAACAAAAAAAAAAGGAAAAGAAAGGGGAAAATGTCCTGGGAAGAGTGAGAGAGTGAAAGGGTGGAAAGAAAGAGAGTGGCGAGGGGAGCGGAGAGGGAGAAGAAAGGGTGAGTGAGGTGAAAGAAAGTAAAAGTAAAAGGAAAAAAAAAAAGAAGAAATAAGTGAGGAGGAAAGAAAAATTTCTAACCACATATATTCAGACTATAAATCTATGTATCTTACAGTGTTTGAACTTTGAAGATTCACATGTATGTACGGATGCACTTCATATTATTTAATTTATTTCCCTTTGTAGGATTGTGTAATCCGGTTCATTTTAGAGCTTTTTGAAAAAAATTTGCAATAATGGAGTTCTACATTTATTTTATGTTTTTTTTATTATTTGTAGAACGTAATAAATGTCCTGTGGCAACATGTTAAGTTTTAGAACTTTTTTCTTCAGGGTGCCTTTTACCATGTAGGCTTATATTTAGATTTTTAATCCAGACCCGATTGACACTATGATGGCGACTATATATTTTTGTATATGCTTTTGCCTTGTTCTTCTTTTTTTTTGGATTGCCTAAAATTAGAAACAAGGGCCCCGTTTGGATCAGATTTCACCCGGGCGTTTCGGAGTTTCGTTCACCAAAATCCATTTGGAAGTCATTTCACAGTTTTGGCCTCAAAATTATCTGGTTTCAAATTTTCAATTCATAGTCAAATTAGTGTTACTACCCATCACATGGAAGTAAATGTTGTTTTTTTATTATCATTCTTTTAGCACTTAACTGTTTTCATAATATTACACTCATATTTCAGCTAAACAATTAATTAAGGATACATATATATATATATAATACATTATCTATTGCAAATATATATTTTTTTTTTCTGAGTTCCATATTGATATACGTTAAAACTAATAACCTTAAGTATATAAAATATAAGTTTTCCATATATTTAACTTTGAAATAAACATATATAGAATTTATTACTTAAAATTTATTTCAGTTTATTTGTTAACAAGTTTGGAATTACGACATAATTAACTGAATTATTTATTTGGGTTGGAACGCCTTTGCCCGTGGTTCAAAAACTAAGCGCTATTTAAAAAGAGAAAAAAATGACAAGAACATTCCTTTCTTTTATTCACTATGATCCACTATTTATCTGAGTAGATATGCGTAGTTCCGAGTCTATATGTGTGTTTTCCCCAATTGTCCGACCTCCTCCTGTTCTTTCCCTTCTTCCTCTGTTTATATAGAGTTTTTAGGGACATGTGTCGCTATGCATGTGGTGGTGCTTTACACGTGTTACAATGTTTATTTAACCAATAAGATAACGTCTATCTTGATTTACTAAGTGGTGACTGTATCATTTTATCTTCTTCCGAGGGCTTTTGTCTTCTTTGTGATAAGGGGAAGACTGCCTTCTTTGCCTCCGAGGGCTTATTGCTTCTAATGATGACATGAGGGCCAAGTTTGGGTGTTCTCTTAGTGACTGTGCTTCTCCGATAGGTGTGTATTCTGGAGTGAGTGGTTCAGGATATTCTCCGAGGGGGTGTTTATTCATGAGTTGATCTCCGAGGGGTTTTTAGCTTTCGTGGGTAGGTGTTTTCTTTCTCCGAGTGCCCGGAAAGTGTTGTTCTGTAGTTCTTACGTTATTGTGAAGTTCTGTCCTTTGGGTTGGTCGACTGGGGTAGTGTTCCGAGAGCATTTGTATTGGGAGTGCATAGCAAGGAAGTGTTTTTGTCAAGGTTTTGGGACTCTGTTGGTTTTCGATATCTCCATTGGGCTTGGATAGGTTGGTTCTTTTAACTCATCCTTTCCGAGGGTTCATACTTCTCGGAGAAACAGAATGAGTGGAGCAGAGTGCTTGTCCGATGCTGCGGTAGTTCCGATAGCGGTTAATCTGTGGAATGCTCTCTTCTGATGTGTATTCCGATAGGTGTCTGGCTTGGTTACGGATTCCGCCTGTTGGGCCATTAGGCACGACTTTGCTCCAGTATTTGATGTTTGAAGATGTGTTCCGAGGGCGCTTGATGTGGCTAGGAGATATCTGGGTGTTGTTTTCGTTTGTCGGTCCTTGGGGGTTTTTCGTTGGATACTTGGGGTGTGATACCTGTATCGTGAATGCAGGTCGCATAATCATATAATAATATATTTGGTAATTCCAGTAATTGATTTATTATCTATTTTAAGCAGGTGAATTTTCCTCCTGTTAACAAACCCCCCCAGTTTTTAGTGCAGTTGGTCACTACGACTGCACTGGAAACTTAATAGGTCGAAGGGTACGAGGGCTCAGGTATCGTAGATTTTGTTAGGTATTATACCAGGAATGTTTCATAAGGCCTCGTAGAACTCTCCGGGGATGTCGTAGACATTCGTCAGTGACATTTATGTCTTGTTCGACGTTTCCCTTGTTCTTGGCATTTCCTTTAAAAAGGTGAGAGGAGTATCGTGGTTGCTCTCTACGAGGCGAGTGATTCCCGATGTATTCTGAAATGTGCCCTCGTTGGATCAATATCGGGGCATTAATTAATGTTGTGTTATTTAATGGTGGTTTTAAATGCAATCAATGATAATTTAATGCCATGCTCAGTCGTGGTGCGCGGGCCAAGGTATTTGGACCGTTACTTTCCTCAAAACCGAGGAGACGCGACGGTTGACAACCCTAGGCACTACTTTCAATCGTGGGGTGTAAGTAGGCTTAGTGGGTAGTTAATGCCTTTATTGGGCTTTAGGGTTTATAAGTATTTTACTTTACCCTTTTTTACCTTCACTTGCATTTCTGCTCATAAACTTCTCTCGCTTAACTTCTTTCTCTGCAACAAATCTCTCCTATTCTCTAAAAAATCCTTTTAATGGCGTCTCAATCCACCACCAACCTAGTGTCAGCTGCTTCCGGTACTGGAGGGGCAGCGGGGGCTGTGTTTTCGCCTTCTCGAAAGAGGAGTGCGGCGGCGGCGATGATGGGGGCGAGCGGTAGCGGTGGTGCTCGGAAAACGAAAAAGCCGAAGAAGAAGGCGGATAAAGGTGATGTTCCGCGGGCTATCCAGAAAGTCGGAGCGACGGTTAGCACCGCTTATGAGGAGGAAATCCGGAGATTGTTCATCGACCACGGTGCTTCTGGACGAAATGTTGAGGTGATGGTGTCGACGGTGGATCACCAGGGTGATTCTCCTCCGCCGAATCATCTAACGGTATACTACGCTCAGGTAAAGGCGGGGTTGCGTTCTTTCTTCCCGCCTTTTTACTGTGAAATTTTTAAGTACTGTGATGTATGCCCTAGCCAACTCACCCCCAATTCTTTCACGGCGTTGGCTCTTTTCGTTTTTTGGTGTCTGGTGAGAGGCATCGAATGCACGAGAGATAGGTTTTTCGCTATCTTTGAGTTGAAGGCGTCTCCGGAGGGGGGGGGCCTTTCTATTGCTTCAGCTATTGGGTTAAGGAAGATCGTATCTCCGAGGGTAATGTCAGCTCCCATAGCTCATGGAAAGATAATTTTTTCTTCATTTGTCCTGCTAAGGGGGAGTGGGATATGCCCATGACCTGGAGGGAGCCTACATTCCCCGAGAGGGTGCTAGACGATACACTGGTATTTTCACTCGTGCTCTCTGCAAAGCCCCTGGTGGAGTCGAAGGACTTCATTCGTTTCTACCGGACTGCGGGTTTGAGACATGTTGCCCCGATAGACCAGATCCAGACCCCGCTAGCTATCCCTGAGAAACTCTTCGACAGTTTTGGTAGGTTCTTACATAGATATTTCTTGTAGCCATTTCTTCTGGTCTATCTAACCCGTATTTATATCTGCAGTGGACACTCTACGGCCGTACATGGTGGAAAACGAGGGGGTGGGAACTCAAAAAGGGAAGTTGACGTTGGGAGAAGGCGAAGTCACTGGGGCTGCGGAGGGTGAGAACGAGCAAGGGGGGACTCGCTTAACAGTTACCACCGCTACGTCCCTTTCATCTAGCGGAACGTCCGATACCCCTGAAGAAGTGGGGTTGGGCGTAACTTCCGCAAAGGTAGGTCTCGTGGGGGTCTTTGTAATAGAGGAGGGGGAGGAGGAGGTAGGGATAGGTGGGACGCCCTGGACCCCCCCCCCCCCCCCCCTCAGGCGTTGTCAACATATCCTCTCCCTCGGAGGTCTCGGGGGATTCTGTGTTTGCGTTACTAGCGACCCCTCCCAAAGGTATATCTTTTTATAACCTTAGGTGGTATCGGAACACTATATATACTCTATACTTATGCAGGAATCTGTTTTTGATAGATAAAGGAACAGCTCTCCCTGTTAAGGATAAGGGAGTGTTTCAGGAAGTTGTCCCAGATTTGGGTAAGCTTCTCTAGATTTTCCTTGTTTTTTCTTTAGGTAACAATTTACTTATTCAGTTTACTTACTCAACAAGTTTTTGACTCACAGGGGGTGATGACTTTTTTGGCTTGGAAGGAGGATCTTTCCTTTCGGACCCCTCCCTTCCTTCTGTCTTTGACGACATGATGAGTCTGTTGGACGAGTTGTTGGCAGCGGGTCCTTCTTTTACGGCTCCTCTTGCTCCAAGACCGTTCGCTGCCATTCAGTCGGATAGTCCCATAGTCACCCAGACGCCACTATCGGGGGGAGTACCTTCAGGAAGACCTTCCTCTTCTACTGTTCCAGTTTCAGAACGAGAGCCTAGCTCAAAAGATGCTCAGATGGCCCTCGAGACGATCACCTGATACTTGTCGACTGCCAATTCTCTGCCATCCGACGGGTAGCAATTCGTCCGAGCTTGTACCAACAACGTGGCTATGCTGGTAAGTTTTTATTTATCTAATTCGCTTAAGATCCGTTGTCGGGATCTTTATTCCTTTATTTTGCTTTCTAGGCACCTAAAATGCTTCCTCTTCTGTTACTCGAGGTTGAGAAGTTGCAAAAACTGGCAAGCGTAGCTGAAGAGAGGTCTCGGAAGCTGGAGGCGGAGAACAAGGATCTCCGAGAGAGAATGGGGAAGGACGAGGAGGCGTGGGCCATGCTCACGCAAAAGAATCAAGAATTGAGGGGGGAAAACAAGCAGCTTCACTCCTCAGTAAAGGCAATGGAGGCCTCGGGGCTCGTACTGAAAGAGAATGTGACATCCCTCGAGGAGGAAAATATTGCATGGGAGGCCAGGCAAAAGGAGTTGGATCGAGATTTGTACCAAGCGTTGGGCCAGGTGGATGCTCTCACCGAAAGGTTGTCCCAAGCTCCGGTTTCGGGGGGTATCTCTTATGAGGAGGTGCAGCGAAGGGTGGATGCTGCTGTCAGGCAGGCTCGGGAAGACACAACTACCCAAGTTAAAGAGCTATATATCCGTAACAGTCAGGGATACTTAGCAGGACACGTTATGTGGGGGTTCCTGCAATGTTTCGGTCAGGTGCGTAGGAAGATAGCTCCCGATCTAGATCCGCGTGTGGTAAATATAGCGGAGATGCAGAAGCCTACTCTGGAACAGGCCTACGACCTCTTCAAAAAGAGTAGTTCTCGAATTCCTCCCTCCTCCTCCTCTCCGACTCGGGTACCCTTGACTACGGTACTTCCGCTGCCTCCAACTCATGCCCCTCCCAGTTCGGGGGTCCAGGCCGATCTCTCTGGTGCTCCTCCTTCCACGTGTGCTCCGGTTCTTCCCTCCACAACTGAGCCAACCCTTGTCTCCTCGAGCGTTCTACCCCCAGCTTTAGGGGTTTTTAATGCGTTTTTTTTTCTTAAGCACAATTGTACTTGTTATTATTTTTATGTGTAGTGGTACTTTTTATTTCTTGTTTGAAATGAAACTCCTTTTTTGTGTTAATAGTCACATAACTTTTCAGCGCATTATGAATACTTGGTCCCTTTCCTTTAATCGTAGAATTTTAAGATTGAGTTTAAAGAAATGAGATAGCATCTCACTCTTACTGGCCAAACAAATTACTTAGCATAGCGTGTCCATTTGCAGTGCAAGTTTGGGGAAATGTATTTTCCTAAATAGGAGTATCCCCTGACACGCCCTTGTGGCTTTTTATAGTATGCTTTGGGCAGCTCAACTTAATTCGGTTATTCAAGGAAAGGGTCCTAAGTATATATAGGTGCTTAGAGTTTAGTGAATATTTTCACATCCTTTCAAAGAATCATTCCAATAAAATTGTTTATATCCTCGTCACTTTTAATTATGTAGACTTTTGGAAAGCCTTTGATGAGAGAGTACGAATGAAGTTTCCGAGAGTAACTGCTCTCGGAGATATTCTCCGAGGCCACTGGATCATATCTTCCCCTCTTCCCACAAGTTTTGTACCGACTTCGCGCAAGTATTTACATAGTAAATTAGAGAATCTTATGATTCTTCACGAAGATATCCAAAACCGGAATCGAACTACAAATAGTGAAGGAAGGAAATTTATCTTTGGTGCGTATCGTTCCATTGTTGTAGCACCTGCTTTCCCTTTTGGTTGTGGCAATGATCCCACGAACTTGCTTAAGGGTTTAATGACCGCGAGAATAAATTCTCCCTGATTGGCATCGCTTTTGAACGCTCTTGAAGGCGAATCTTATGGCGTTCCCACAGACGGCGCCATTTTGTTAACAGGTTTGGAATTACGACCTAATTAACTGAATTATATATTTGGGTTGGAACGCCTTTGCCCGTGGTTCAAAAACTAAGCGCTATTTAAAAAGAGAGAAAAAATGACAAGAACATTCCTTCCTTTTATTCACTATGATCCACTATTTATCCGAGTCGATATGCGTAGTTCCGAGTCTATATGTGTGTTTTCCCCAATTGTCTGACCTCCTCATGTTCTTTCCCTTCTTCCTCTGTTTATATAAAGTTTTTAGGGACAGGTGTCGCTATGCATGGGTTTACAGGTGTCGTTATGCATGTGGTGGTGCTTTACACGTGTTACAATGTTTATTTAACCAATAAGATAACGTCTATCTTGATTTACTAAGTGCTGACTGCATTGCCTCCGAGGGCTTATTGCTTCTAATGATGACTTGAGGGCCAACTTTGGGTGTTCTCTTAGTGACTGTGCTTCTTCGATAGGTGTGTATTCTAGAGTGACTGGTTCAGGATATTCTCCAAGGGGGTGTTTATTCATGAGTTGATCTCCGAGGGGTTTTTAGCTTTCGTGGATAGGTGTTTTCTTTCTCCGAGTGCCCGGAAAGTGTTGTTCTGTAGTTCTTACGTTATTGTGAAGTTCCGTCCTTTGGGTTGGTCGACTGGGGTAGTGTTCCGAGAGCATTTGTATTGGGAGTGCATAGCAAGGAAGTGTTTTTGTCAAGGTTTTGGGACTCTGTTGGTTTTCGATAGCTCCAGTGGGCTTGGATAGGTTGGTTCTTTTAACTCATCCTTTTCGAGGGTTCATACTTCTCGGAGAAACAGAATGAGTGGGGCGGAGTGCTTGTCCGATGCTGTGGTAGTTCCGATAGCGGTTAATCTGTGGAGTGCTCTCTTCTGATGTGTATTCCGATAGGTGTGTGCCTTGGTTACGGATTCTGCCTGTTGGGCCATTAGGCACGACTTTGCTCCAGTATTTGATGTTTGAAGATGTGTTCCGAAGGCGTTTGATGTGGCTAGGAGATATCTAGGTGTTGTTCTCGTTGGTCGGTCCTTGGGGGTTTTCCGATGGATACTTAGGGTGTGATACCTGTATCGTGAATGCAGGTCGCATAATCATATAATAATATATCTGGTAATTCCAGTAATTGATTTATTGTTTATTTTAAGTAGGTGAATTTTCCTCCTGTTAACATTATTATATTAAAAAGATTGGGAAAAGAGAGTTGAAATCGATTTAAACTATTTCATAAAATTATACATAAATAATTTTTATCAGGTAAGAATCTGGAGTTTGTTTTGTCCAAACAGGTATACAGTGCTAAAATTCCAAGCCATATCTAGCTAATTTTAATATATTAAGTATATACATGTATGTAAAGGTTTCATAAGCAACCTTAATATCTCCTAAAAAATGACTAATAGAACTTAAAATGCATTTTAGTACTTATCTTTTGGGTGAAATTGGCCAAAAAAATCACTACAAAAAAATCGGGTCATTCCCGACCGCAAAGCCAGTCGGGAATGACCCATCTGCGGTCGGGAATGACCATTTTCCAACCGATATTCGGTCAGAAAGTCCCGGTCGGCATTGCTTCGGTCGAGAATAGTTTCCCGACCGCCATTTCGTAGGCCCACACCTTTCCCGACCGCAAAGCCCGACCGAACTCCGGTTGGGAATTTCCCGACCCTGAACCCCGACCAAATATCGGTCGGGAAAGACACCGACCGGTCAGCGGTCGGGAAAATATATCCCGACCGATTTCCGGTCGGGATAGGTTAAATATTCGGTCGATAATACTTTTTCGTATTACCGACCGAAATCCGGTCGACACTATTCGCGTGGCATCTCGACCATGAACCGGTCGGGACTTTTCCCGTATAATCCCGACCACGTATCGGTCGGGACTTTTCCCGACCGATATTTGGTCGGCAATAAAATTCATATTATTCCCGACCGGGAATCGGTCGGAAATTATATTCATGTAATTCCCGACCGCGCGCGGTCGTGTATAATATTTATCTTATTCCCGACAGAAAACTCATCAGAATAAAAAAAATAATATTTCGGTAATAATTACCGGAATTTTTTTTTTTACTATTTTGAAATATTTTAAAACATTATTTAGCTTTTTTGTGTTTTAGATGAGCAATTAAATTTTTGATTTATTGCTCAATCTCAAACACAAAAAAATTAAAAAAGTTTTTGATTATTGAAAAGTTGAATAAATAAGTGAAAAATCTAATTTTGAAGTTTGAAAGAAAAAAGTGTTTGAATATGAAGAAAGTGTTTGAATATGAAAAAAGTGTTTGAAAAAGTTTTTGGAGATGAAAAAAGTGTTTGGAGATGAAAAAACTAAGGAGAATAATGAAGTGTATTTATAGAAAAAGTTAAAAAAATTTGAATTTTCGTGAAATTTGAATTTTCCACCGAATCCCGTCAACTTTTTCGATTATCCCTGAACGATTTTCGGTCGGGAATGTTGAAAATTTTCAAAAACTTGCAAAAATCGCCAAATTTCCAAAAACTGCCGACCGAATTTCGGTCGGCAATACTATGCTGCCCAGAAACGTGGGCAATGCCGACCGCAATTCGGTCGAGAAATGTTTAAACATTATTCCCGACCGAATATCGGTCGGGAATAACGTTGAATGTCATTCCCGATAGAAATGCAGTCGGGAATAAGTTTAAATATTATTCCTGACCATTTTCGGTCGGCAATAAGTGTCAATGCCGACCAAAAATCGGTCGGGAATGACCATGAATATTTTTCCCGACCGCAGATCGGTCGGGAAAAATAGTAAATTTTACTTTTTTCGATCTTTTGGAAAATCTTGATGTGTTTGTTAAGTATAACTATAGAATCTCACTAAATTCATGAATTGCACTATTAGTTAGTTAGTTTAATGTACTTTTAATTATTAAATTAGTATAGTTTACCGGAGTATAAGTTAAGTTAGTTTGGAGTTTTGCATATAATAATCATACGTAGTATAGAGGAGTATTCACAATTCGCGATTAACATTTGTTACGAACGTTAGTATAGAGAGGGTAATTGTAATATATATATATATATATATATATATTTATATTAACATATGTTTAACATAATCGTAAGTAGTTACATTATTAGCAACTACATATACTAATCTATATATAAGTGACAATATGAATCGACGCTTCAAACTATTCAGCAACGTGCAACTAAATTTAATTTTTTTGAGATTTTTAGTAATATATAACTAATATTGATTTAGTTGATCATTAAATCAACGATTTATCTAAAATTGAAAGCGAAATTGTGAAATTCGGAATATGAATATTATTCCCTACCGAAAATCGGTCGCCAATACCCCTAAACCCTAAACCCGGTCGGGAATAACAACTGTAATTGTTATTCCCAACTGAAATTCGGTCGGGAATAACAACGGTCAGGATTATTCCCGAACGAATTTCGGTCGGGAATAACTGTTACCGTTGTTATTCTCGACAGAAAGTCGGTCGGGAATAACAATTACCGTTGTTATTCCCGACCGCATAACTGTTAGCCCCCCTATAAATACCCCTCCCTATTCCACTTGAGAAATCATTCCAACATTCATCCATTGCTAAGGTATCTACGATTTCCTCTTGTTATAACTGTTTTTGTTAGTTTTTTTCAATTAAGATCGTTTTTATTAACTTTTTTTTTTAAATGTTTCTTTGTTTTAGATATTGCGGTAAATGCAACGAGGGGCGTGTGTTTGCAAAGAATACTTGATCTAAGTATTTTCTACGCTACAACAAGTAAGTATTAATTGCCTTGGCTTCGTCGTACTCGAGTTTTAAAATTTTAATATAAATGATAAATATATTGATTGGTGAAATTAATTGTAATAATTTCTTTTTAATTTTCTTAGATTAGAAATGGATTATCGTTCCAATAGATCTTGAATGTACGATAGGATAGATAGTAACACTGGTTATTTGAATCAACATTACGTGGTTGGGGTTCGTGAATTCGTACAATATGCATCACAACAGAGAGATTACGTAGATCTAAGAAATCGGATTAGGTGTCCGTGCCAGAGATGCATCAATTTAAAGTTTTTTGATCGAAACGTAGTACGGGATCATCTTCATAAGTGGGAGTTTGTGTATCAATATTGGATATGGGTGTTGCATGGAGAGAAGGCGAGCGAGGCGTCTACATCATATGTACATGAATCACCGTCTGCTAGTATTCACGTTGATAGTCCGGTTCATGCCGATACTTCGTTTAGAGAATTGGTTATGGATGCATATGGGGGTCGATTTGTTGAGAGACAGGTGCTAAACGAAGATCCAAGTCCGAAGGCAAAGGAGTTCTACAAATTGATGCAGATGGGAGACATAAAAATGAACAGTAAGAAGTCAAAGACTGTGCTCCAGTGGTTTGGCGAGTTCTTAACTACCAAGACGATGCACAAAGTAGTTAATGTTGCTTGCGAAAAGTACGTAAGATTGTCTAAAGATATTATGGACCCAGAGATTGAGGAAATGCTACCGAGTACGGTTCCAGGCATGAATAAGATGCTCGCGGGTTTGGGTTTAGGGTACGAAAAGATCGACGTATGTAAGAATTTTGGTTTCTTGTACTACTGCGATAATGCCCACAAGGATCTCACATCGTGTCTGATATGCAAGACCGATAGGTACGAGGCTGGTAGAAAGTCCAAATGTGTTTGGTATGATATAAACGCAGGTACGCAGGAGCATTCAACGTACAAGTTGGTTGACATCAACCCGAGGCGTACCCTCAGCACCAATGAGCCCTTTGTATTCGCTAACCAAGCAAAACAAGCGTACTATGTGCACTATCCAAAGAAGACGACAGGGCGACCGGGACAGAGAGGATGGTTGGCCGTATCCACTATTCCTGCCAGACACATAATCGATATGTCATCAGTTGCAGGATCAAAAGATGTCAACGCGGGGATGCCGAACCAAGTGCTACAAGAGAATGCATCTAAAGGGTTTAACTTATGTGTGGGCCTTTCCTCATTCAATATGAATATCCAATTGGCCAACGAGGGATTTGATGTGGTTGATGAGGAGGCAGCAGTGGAGGGCAACGAGGAAGAGGAGGGCTACGAGGACGACGAGGGCAATGAGGAAGAGGAAGAGGAAGAGATAATGAGTGACTCAGATTCTGAGGATAGTATGTATAACTAGCATCGATTATGGTTTAGTAGGTCGAATTTTATTTTATAAAAAAAATTGATTAACGTTGTTTAATTTCATATTATAGGCATAATTACCAATAAACAAACAACTAACACAGTGTTCAATACTTACATAAAACGAACAAATAATACTACTAGTCCGCATCAAACGAACAAATAATACACAACTACTCCTCATAATTAGAACAAATAATACGAAACTAGTTTAACATTACATAATTGGTCCAAGAATCAAACGAATTACATAAATACAAACAACTAACACATTTTTCATTACTAAAATAACCCTAAAACAAATAAAACTACCACAACTCATAGTCCTCGTCATGAAATCCAAATGTATCAGGAGCTGTGGAGGGTCCAGCACCATCATCACCGGCAAGATCGGCTGCATCACCACCGAGAGTGTCATCCTCGGGGTCCTCATCGGGGTCATCCTCGTACTCATCATCATACATCACGCAGCCCGGAGCACCATGCGCAAAAGGATCAAGAGTGGGGGCGGAGGAACGCTGGCCGGCTCGACGAGCATCACTCATGAATCCCCCTGAAGGCATGGGTCGAGCAGGAGGAGTACCAGTAGTCTGGGTGATGTGCTGGGTCAAGTACTCTATGTGAGTAACAAGCTCCTCAACCCTCGCATCAGTAACAGTCCTAAGACGACGGTTCTCCCTCTCCAATGCCCTCGCATAATCATGTGTCGTATCTGGGTTCTTCTTCATCGAGAAACCAAAACGATCGTGACGTGCATCCGTAGGGAGACCCGCAACCTTCTCCTTCTTCAATCTTTCTATCGCCGTACTCCACAGGTCCTGATCTAGTGGTGGCCACGTAGAACGATCCGCCTCGTACCTCTCGGTCATAAGGCGCATGTACTCCTCCTGTTTATTTTGTCATAATTGTTAGTACGTAATTAAGGAAGACATATATTAATATAGTAATCAAAGAATGCTATACAAGTTAAATACTTACGTAGATAGCCCTATACTTGGGGTGAACCCAAACGCGGCGACGTGGAGCTCCCTCTGGCAGACCACTGGGCACATGTGTGTGCTGATAACGATATGCCTCATCGTGCCGAGGTGGAGGGGCCCCTGGAGGTCTAGAAGCAGCCTGCATATTGATATACATTTGTTATTTTAGCTATTTAAATTTAAGACAATAATATTATTCGTATAGAAACTCAATTTAATAAGACATACCATCCTACGTCGAATCTCCGTGTAGCTCCGGGACCCACTAACATGAGTAGCTCGTGCAGGACGATCAGGGTTTGGTGCCTCTCCTCCTCACTTGTTCTTCTGGCCTGACTCTGATTTCTTCGCATGGTCAGCCGACTCCAAATGCGTCACGAACATCCTCTCTAACTTGTCGCTCATCCAACTGTTCTTTGGACGCGTCGCCTACTTCGGATCATCGTGCATGTCGTAATAGTTCTTCTTGGCATTGTACATGATATCCTTGTAACAGTGCTTAGCCTTCGCCTCGTATGCGGAATGTGCACGAATCATGTCATCCGGATCAATGTAATATATGCTCTACAATTAAATAAGGTTTTTAATTAAGGTTTCGTTAAATAAAAATCTTACTATTTATATATATATTTAGTAAACTTTCTAAATCTCACCTTAAACTTAGCCCACATCAGTCCCTGGACCTCTGAATCGACCTCGGTGTATGAAGGAACACACTTCTTCATAAACTCCCTAATGATCGAGGTAATCGCTATCGCTATCTTTCTCCCATACAAAAATACGCCGTGCTCATCGAGCTCAACCCTACGACGGGCTCTACAGTCAGCCAGAACCTGCGGCCCTCTCGATATGCCTCGGCCCGGTCTCTGCTGCGTCGCTGAAGATGGTCCTGCACCGGCAACGTCTGCAGGGGAAGAAGTACTAGGACCCGCCGGTGTAGACTCTGTAGAGCGTGGCCTAGGTGCCGTAGGCCTCGATGATGACGGTGACCTAGATGATGACGATGGCCTAGATGATGACAATGGCGTCGATGCTACGTGATCATCATCTAGTCGAAATGGTATACTAGATCTGGTGGAGTACCGCCGCTCAATTCGATACGCCTATGTGGATGTGATGAAGTAGGGGACTCGCCAAGATCGGTATCAGGTGCATCAATAGGAGCGGGTGGTGCACCGCCAGAATGAATGATTCGTACACGAGGACCTATCCTCGGTGGACCAGTAGGTGGAGTACTCGATGGAGAGCTCGGTGGACCACTACGCCCTCTCTTCGAGGACTGGCCACGATCGCTATCACGGGATGACATGTCGTCGAAGAGGAGTGCTACGAACTAAGTAAAAGCATCTAAGTTAGAATTTTTCTAATTGTAGAGATGACCTAAGTTTAATCAATACTAAGTTATATAGTTTTTTCCTAAAGGTATAAATATTTCCCAAAGCCTAACAATTTCTAAAGGAATTTACAAATTAAATCCTAACAATTTCTACAATATCTAACAATTAATATTAAAACATTAAATATAACATTAATAATTAATATTAAAACATTAAATATAACATAAATAACTCCATAATTAACGTCCAAATAAATAAATTAACACATATAAAAATCATATATAGTTTTCCTAAAGTCATAAATAATTACTAAACTATAACATTTCCTAATGCCTAACAATTCCTAAAGGCATAAAAATCTAACATTTTTCAAAAGCCTAACAATTCCTAAAGGCATAAAAATCTAACATTTTCCCAAAGCCTAACAATTCCTAAAGGCATAAAAATCTAACATTTTCCCAAAGCCTAACAATTTCTAAAGGCATAAATAATAATTATTATAAAATCATAAAACTATAACATTTCCTAAAATCTAACAATTCCTAAAGGCATAAAAATCTAATATTTTTTCCAAAGTCTAACAATTCCTAAAGGCATTTTTAATTAAATTCTAACAACTTCTACAATATCTAACAATTAATATTAAAACATTAAAGATAACATAAATAAATAATATTAAAACATTAAATAAAATATAAAATACAAGAAAAAGCGAAAAAACTTACCGGATCAGAAGTGGCGACAGATTTCCGGTCGCGAGAGGCTATAAGGCCGTCGGGAATTTTTTTTGAGAGAGAAGAGGAGTGTGCAAATGAAGAGGAGGAGGGAGGTATTTATAGAAATACCTCCCTCTTTCCCGACCGCATTTCGGTCGGGAATTATTCCCGACCGAAATGCGGTCGGGAACTCTCGGCCCAGCTGGGCCGAGATTAGGGCTACACCCTGGGCGGGAAATTTCCCGCCCAGAGTTTCCCGATCGCAGTTCGGTCGGGAATAATGTTCCCCACCGAACTGCAGTCGGGAATACACTTTCCCGACCAGTATGCGGTCGGGAATTGTCTTTTAATATGTTCCGACCGAATATCGGCCGGGAAAAGTTGTCCCGACCGAATATCGGTCGGGAATGCTCCCGACCGAAGTCCGGTCGGGATTTTTCGGTCGAGATTGGGCGCGAAATCTTGTAGTGAATCACGTAAAACATTTGATGGTAGCAACCATTAGTTTAGGAAATCATAAGACAATATAGATCTTTCTGGTTGTAGTATAGGTATACGGTGTTTTACTTAAGAAAAGCATAAATTAAGGAAGATACAATCAATTCTTATGGGAATAATTTTTAATAAATTACTAGAAACGCTGGTACGCCGTTCCTGGGTGATTATAATTTATTTTATTTTGTATAGTGAAAAAATAGCTTAAATGAGTAAATATTAGATATATAAGGATAGGAAAAAATATATAGAAAGTTCTAAATTTTGGGAAACTAAGTCTCAATGATTGTAGTAATAGTTCTACTTAAATTAAGGTTAGATTAGGAGCTTAATAATTAACTATTGTTCTAACACTAAAATTATAAGGCTAAAATCGAAAATCAAAAGTTTGGTGTCACAGTTTATCTTTATTTATATAATAGTATAGATAATGTCCTTTTATTCTTCTATTTCGGAGATGGTTAGAAAATAATTATATTAATTTTGCTATGTGTTTATGAGACTTGCTCTTTATATATAATCTATCTATTACTTTTTGTATGTATATTTATTAGTTATAAATATGACTTTGGGTATAACATTCAATATAAGTTGAAAGTCTGCAACTATTTATTTTTCATTCATTTCCTAAAAAATAATTATGCATTACAATTTACAAACAATAAATTAAATTATCATTATTCAACAAAGAATTCATATTAATTAACATATTAATTCTATACATATAGATCTCAATTGATTTGATGTTTATATGTCTTATTTAGAATGTGTATAATAGAGAACAATAAGATATTACTTTGTAGTTACGGATTTTGTTTTATATAAATCATCATTTATTATTAGGGGAGTACGCAAGCGATTTTATGCGGGCGCACAAAAAGTGTTACCTGACCGATGAATAGAGATTAATCAATTTTTCAATCGGTGAAAGTGTATTTAATTTAAAAGTTGTATGAGTTCGGGTTGGGGGGAGTGTGAGAGAATGTGGCTTGCGGGTGGTGGGTTTCAAGAATTATATTTATAAAAACACAATCATAAGCACAAAAAGGAATATACACAAAAGTGATTGAAGTATCTTAAATATATAACTTACTTCTATATAACAATAATATATATTTACTTACTATACTTATATATGTATGTACATAAGCAATCGAAGTAAAAAATAATAATTAACATAATATACTAGACACAGAAGAACAAAACAATACACTCTCATTTACACATTACATAAATATAATCATAGTAATTTTCATCTCTTAAACTCATATTATGATAGTTATTTTAATTGCTTATACTTGATCAATGAAACACTTGACCAAGTAATTAAAAGAAACTTTCTAATTAATATTCAAATTATAAGAATTTTAAAAAATTATACATGTATTATATTTTCTAAAGAATTATATCCAAAATAATTATTGATTAACAAGCAATCGTCAATAACAAATATATTATTTTAATATAATATATATAGCCTTGATTTGATCTTTATACCTACCTTTTCCCCAACATTCAAACATTGAAATTACATCTAAATTGACTTTCAATTTTTTTACACGTTTTTCAAAATTACATCCACAATGGAGCATTGATCATGTTGATAATTACCATCTAGCGCGTATCGAAGCATCGATCATTTTGAGATTACCAACCACAATCAAGTAAAAACTGTTGGAAATTAAATCTCCTTTTGAGGTTGCTTGATTTTGTACCATATGGAGTCTCACTCAGAATATCACAAGAAAGTTAATTCAACATTCTTATGATAAAACACATTTCGTGGCAGAACACAATTTTGTAAAGCTCCATTGTGGTAAAAATTCTTTTTTTTTTCTCAAACCCAACATGAATTTTTTGTTTTCATTAAATCATATTAAGGCATAAATATCTCTTATTCAAGAGACGAATCGTCTTAAAATTGTTGTTCCCTGTTCAAATATTCACAATATTTTAAAGGAACAAATAAAGTTTAATTCTACAAATTAGCATAAAGTAGATCGATGTTTCTCTATCAATTAATCACAAAATAAAATAGAGAAACACATAAGAAAAATATTACCTCATGCGTGAATCGGATGAATGTTACCTCAAATATTGATAAATTACCAACCATGATAAAGTAAAATTGGGATGAGGCACGGACTAAGTCACAGCTCTCTTTAAGACGATTCACGCCCCTATTCACGAAGAATATGCAGTAGAGTTACACCTTGCACGTTCGCCTCTAGGATACAACAGCCCAACCATTCCGTTGTTAAGATCTCTAAGTCTGCACTACTAGAGAAATTTGAAGCGTAGCCTAACACTTTTCTTTGCACACAATATTATATTTATTTATCTCACATATATAGTAGAGAATAATACTTGTTTAGAAAGAATGTATTACTCTTATGTGTCTCTCCTTTTTAAAATGATTTGCAAGACAACTATTTATAGTGTTATAGCCATTAGTCTTGTAGCACCAAAATTAATAAGAGATTTAATATATAATATAAATGTGTATATAAATATAATCTTTATGTTCACAATAAGTAGGGGATTTAAACCATAACATTAGTAGGGGTGGTAAATGTGTAGGTTATGGGTCTTACCCCATTATTTCTCAATAATATCAACTCTTGTAACCTACAAGAATTTGACCCCCACGAACCAAAGAAATAAAGCCTTTACAATAATTCTCAAAATATGATATTTTTATTAAAATATCCAACAAAAGGTACATGTAAGTTGATAATGTTATTGAACAAAACAATTTAAAAAGAATAACCTATGAAATCCTGAACACAGCCTTTTTTTTAAAAGAAAAGGACAGTACAAATAATTTTCTTATTTCTCTTACAAATTCATTCATTAATATTTTGCTGACATTTTCTTTTTTATTTGTTAACTTAACATAATATACCTAAGGGATCAGTCCTCTGGGATTTCGTGTAATTACAAATACTTCATCTAGTTTGGAGTATTACAATAATCCCCTTAAACTAACCAATAACGACTGCTTTTGACGGGATAAAATTCCCGCCAAAGGCCCTCGGTAGTAGCATTTCCCAGCTGCCCCCCTAAGTTTGTGAGCAGCAATTGGACCAGCAGTCGCTAAAAATACTCCCCTTTTTTTCTCATTTCTCACAGTCCAAATTCTCTTTTGACTTTTCGTTGATTTATGTATTATATTTAATATTTTAATAATATCTTCCAATGTAAAATTGTTAGTTTAACATATAAATATTATTTATGCCTTTATGTATTGTTAGATCTCATAGAATTGTTAAGTTTTAAAAATTTAACCTTTAGGAATCTCTAAAAACTTAGAAATGACGATGTTTTTAGAAAATTTCTATAACTTAGAAATAACGATGCCTTTAGGGAACTTCTATAACTTAGAAATGCTGATATTTTTAGGAATCTCTATTTAGGGAATCTCTGCAACGCGTATAATTATTAGTTCTTAAACATCGATTATGCCTTTAGAGAATATTTTAGGTAATCTATATAACATAGAATTGATCTAACTTACATATGTTTACATAGTACGTAGTTGTCGACATGTTAGTTGATCCTACATGTCCATTGCGTTGGACTAATTGTAGACCCCCTCCGAAGAGGGGTCGTGGTGGTGCTAGTGTCAGACCTCGTCGCGTACATATAGTACATTTCGCTACTCTAGATCCAACTCGTGTTGATGTCGAACCCCTCGTCCGTTCTCAAGATCGCAATCCATTCGAGCCACTTTTCTAGACCTAGATTCGTGGGTTGCATGGTGGATCTACATCGTATTCTCTTCTAAAGAGACTCGTTGCCCATGGATTAGACGATAAACATGTAGGATCGACGTGCCAGACGCCATGTACATCATCTGAATCTAGGCCTAGTGTACATAGCCCACCATCCGTTCAGTCCACCGGTGCTAGACCGAGTAGTAGGCCGACAAAATCTGTAAGAGCAGGACCATCTACTGGCACGCAGGAGCAACCTCCTAGAAGACCTTCCAAAGGAGAGGCACATGATTTCAAAGACAATCAAAGAGCTCATCAGGAAGTTCTTGATGAGCTTTGTTCCCACTTACGGAAAGCTCCTTCAGACGATTAGAGACAAGATGTGGAAGAAATTCACGGTGCGATTATTATATTGGTATTTTATTTACTGAAGTGTATTTCATACTATAAAACAAAATCTAAAATCCTTAATTATTTGCAGTCTATATATATGATCCGTAAAGTCGATTGGCGTAAGACCATAAAGCCTACGAGACCAAGGCTAAAAAGAGGTTTAAGGAGTTGATTAACAAGGATCCCAAGTACGCAGGTCATCAAAAGACCTATATGAACGACAAGTTTAAGAAAGAGTATGTACGTCACTCAGAGATGGCTGAGCATAGGGTGGTATCAGAGAGGGCGCAGAGGAATAAGAGAGGATGGTAGACCCAAGAAGAGCGCCTAGTTGCACCTCCAATTTATGCCGGTGGATCCGTGGGCTACACGGAGATCCACCGTAGGATGGTAGTCTTGTTAGATTTTGGTTAATTTTTTTAAGTTTTGTCTTTTATTTGTAAAATTTGACGTACTTTTTACTGTAATTTGTATACGGTCACTAACTCGCAACAGGACAACCCTGTTGGCATACACATTCGGTGTAGAGAGATAATACGGGTGATCGATCGAGGCGTGTTTGGCTGGATTGGCCTTACAATGATATTTGGGTAAGTACTATCAATTATATACTTGTTATTAATCTTGCGAATTCTATTAAATTTCGTATTATTATCTATATATTGATTGTCATAAAAATGAACAAGGGCGATACATCGCCTTGATGAAGCAGAGGTACCTGGATCGGGCTACCTAGCCCTTTATAGATCCCAATTTGTGGAAAAAAGCGATTGGAGGAGTGAAGAAGTGGAAGGCGCATGGATTCTCGAGTGAGGCAGCTCTAGAGTCATTTGGCATCCAGTTTATGAAGGAGCCTGACTTGACACAAGGATACATGGATGAGTTTGAGGTGGAGAACGAGGAGTTGAGGACATGTACTGATTAGATAGTTGACCACCTACCACAGCATATCGAGAACTTATCCCACCAAATCCTGAGATTGTTGGATCGGGATTGATACAACTTTTCCAAAGTTTCAGAGCTCAAGTTAAGCTGGAGTTGTCTTAACTTGATCTCAAACAATCTTCTTGATAGAGTATAATGTGCAGCGGAATTAAAGAACACAAGAAGATAAATTTTCAATGGTTTATTATAAATAATCAACCTTCCAGCCTTACGGCAAAATAACCACGCAGTTTTTATCAAAGATGTTTCTCACCACAAAATCACTCTCGCTCTTTTGTAGATCGGACTCAACAAAGCAGACAAGAATTTTCTTCTTAAATCTAATCCTAGACTTAACTCGAAAACTCACAAACTTTGCAAAGCAAGAAACACAACAACAATGCTTAATATATAATCTCTACGGATTTATAAGCTCTATTGTTTCTCTTTGTATCTTGATGTACTTCACACCCTATATATAGGTTTCTTCAAACTTGATCTTCAAGGTGTGTTGTACACAGTTTTGGTAACTTATGTTGTTTCCTTGTTGAACTCTTCCTTCCTTCTTGAACTCGATCTCCTTCTTGAATAGTAGTTCCCTTTATTAGATTGAGTTCTAATAAGGAAATACTCCTTCTTCAATTCAGAGTTGATCTTGGAAAGATTCCTAGTTGCACTTGAACTCCAAAACTTTCCATCTTTGAAACCGTGTTGACTTGATCGATCTCCTCGTCTTGAATTATGAAAACTTCAACTTAGGAAACTTGTAATGCTCTTCCTTATGATTAAGAGATGTTCATGGACATAAACAAAGACAACTAAAGTCGTGGAACTTGATTAATAGGTGAATAAAGGCAAAACTAAAATAAAGCAGTTAAAGACAGATTGACAGAATAGTTTCTGGTTTCAATGTTGTCCTGTGAATGTTGGCTCAACATCCATCCAACATTTAATCCAGAACACTTTACTCATGTTCAGAAATATGTTTTAGGTTAAGACTGTTCTCGGGTTTCAATGTTGTCCTCTGGATGTTGGCACATCATCCATCCAACCTTGATAACAGAACATCTTACACTTTCAATCTCCCCCTTTTTGCCTTTCTTCACAAAACCAATCAACCTGTTCACACAACAGATAATATATCCAAATATCAATTAAGCATAATAATCTAAACCTACTAAAACTGCTCCCCCTTAATGCAAACTATCAAGCATTAACTTGGCTTAACAAAGATTATTCATTAAAGTCATCACCACAACTGAAACAAGTCGTTCAAACATTTAGCTCATCAATGTTGTCTCAACATTAAGACCAGACTGTACCTGCACATAAGTTTATCAGCAGAAACAGCAGATATAAACTATCTTCATAAGCAAAATCATTACGGGCAGTCAAAGCTAAGTAGCATTATCATTACAAACCAAAACAAAGAAAAAGAACTAGCAGCAAAATAGAAACAGTTCAAAACATATCAAAACAAAATCATAAAAACCAGAAATCAAAAATTAAAAACTAGATCACTCTCCCCCTTTTTGTGAAGAAAGCTCATCCATGTTCTTAATCAAGACATCCAGCTCGTGCATTTGTTTTTCCTTGAAAGTAATTTCCCTCTGAAGATTGGCATAAGCACTTTTATACCAAGTCAACTGCTGACCAACAAACGATTTTGTTGTTACCCTGGTTTCTTCCTCATCAGATTGAGGTACTGAAGCTCCAACAAATTGTTGAGCCTCCTTTTCCTCTCCAGGTGCAACTCCATCTTCAGGACTCCAAGGTAAGTCCTTCACTCTTGTGCTAGACAAGTATGATTGAGTGATGGTGAACCTAGCCTTGTTCACTGACATTCCTCCAAACTCTTTCTTGTTCATCTTCTGTTTACGCAGCAGAGTTGTGATCAAAGAAGGGAATGGTAGAATCCCTTGCTTCCTTCCAGCAGCATCTTCCATAGCCTTTAAAATTCTCACCCCAATATTCACAGCAAGCCCATTCTTCAGTTTGTAGACCAAGTAAGCTGACTCCTTAGTCAAAACAGTAGAATTTCTAGTAGGCAGCCAATTATAAGATGCACATTTGTGCAGAACAGCACTTAGGGCAGTGAGCTTTGTTGTTGGTAATTGTTCAACCCAGGTTCTCTCTAGACCACCTGTGATATCCTCAATCACCTCATCTGGCTTAGGATCTTCAGATTCCTCATCATGTGGCAGTCCCCAAATCTCATTTATCTTCCTAGGACTAATGTCAAACACTTGTCCTCTTACCCATGCTTTACCATATTTGGGAGACAACTCACTAGTGATATACTTTGAGAGATTTAGGTAGGATTCTTGTACAAGCTCAGGTGCATAATCACCATGCTTCTTCATTGAATTCTGAACCCCTCTTGCTTTTAACAACTGAAAAACTCTGTTTCTTTTAAAGTTGTCCATGTCCATGACCCTCTCTTTGTGAAAATCCCTGTTTCTAAACTCATAAGCCTTGTCCTCTATCTCCTTATTAAGATAGTATCTAGACCTAGCTTCCCTACTATGATAGGGTAACACAAGAGTGTCACAGTACTCTTCATCATCATCATCACCATTAGCTTCAAACTCTTCAGCATCAGGTTCCTCTTTCTCTTTCTCTTCTTCTTTCTCCTTCTCTTCTTCTACATCAACTACCTCAACTTCCTCATCCACAACCCTTTTCTCTTTCCTCACTCTCTCAGCCTCAGCCTTAGCCTTAGCCTCAGCCTTTGCCTTAGCCTCAGCCTTTTTCTTAGCCTCAGCCTTTTTCTTCTCAAGTCTCTCTCTTTGAGCTCTTCTAGCCTCAGTTCTTTGTAAGGTTGTTCTACTCATTGACATAGACCCAATTGGTGTTCTCTTTCTACCAGAACCAGATCCCTCCCCCTCAATCACATCATTAAGACTATTCACTTGGGGTTTAGGGTTAGCCACATTTACCTCAGATTCAGATTCATTGGTTTGAGGAGTATGGGCTACTAATGTTGCGCCAACATTCGACTCAGATTCCACATTCTTAGCTCGTTTTGACCGTCGTTGATAAGGAATCGTTGGTCGTTTTGCAGTAACTTGAGCAACATGCCATTCTTGATCCTCACGCGCAGCAGCCCTGGTGCGTGTTGTTGTTTGCTCAACATTCAAGGCCATATCTGCAAGAGTGTCTAAATGAGTCTTGCTCGCCATGTTAGTTTTGAGGATTGAGAGAAAAATATGAGGGATTTTTAGATAAATATTTGCAGAGAGAAAGACAAATTGCACAAGTGAAAGAAATTAGGGCAAATTGTTCATTTAAGTCCTGCAGAGTGGAGAGAGAATGGATGAATGTTAGTGGGATTGTGAAATATAATCAATTAAGTTTTCCCACTACTCTATTCCCGCGTAAGAACTTCACCACGTGTCATTTAAAAACAACAAGTAACCAGAGCAGTTCAAAATAAAACAATAAAAACTCAGTTTTTAAAATTTTAAACAAACTTATAAGTTACTGTCTTCAACGTTGGGCAGACAATGTGGCAATGTTGGAATAACATTAAGATCAGAGAGTGGAGTAACATTCAAACCAGAAAGTTTTTAAACCACAATATTTGAGGTTCTGAGCTTCTTCAAGGCAATTTCATGTGAGAGCGTGAGATATATCCAAACTTATATCTGAAACTTCACCAAAGTAGCAAGTGAGTATCAAAAACATTAAGATTTAGATCAAAATCATGAATAAGCAAAATATCAAACAGAAAACACACTGAGATAAGCAGTCATGAATTAGAGACTTCCACAACATAGAAAGTCACTGATAGTGTGTCTCCTGCAGTATGTCACCCAAAGAGTATGCCTTAACACATGAAAGGGACTATGATATGGGCATTTTCTGCATATTGGGCCAGGCCCAAGCCAGACCCATATTGGACCATATCGGGGATCACTTTCGATGTCATATCGGTAATAATCACCGATATGTTACTGTGGACCCTGGATCCCGAGGTCTATAAATACGCAGTGCCCGGATCCCAAAAGAAGCAATTATTATCCCTCAGTCACCACGCATCATATCGAAATACATCCCCGATATCACTCTCGATATCTCCTGCGATATCGGGATTATCTCGTGCACCTCTGACACATCACACCACCTCACCACCGATATCACGTCGGGGGTCATCCTCGATATCACATCGAAGACAATCACCGATGTACATTCGATCTAGTACCGGTATTCCACTCCCACCCAATCATCGAGGCGTTGGTTCAAGGTGTTCCGGACCAAGTCTACACGAGATACGTAGTGTAGGACTGATTTGAGATAGACTCGTTGTAATATATAATACGATCTATTGCCAAATCAGTGTCGCCGTCTGTGGGAACCCCAGTTCCCGGACAAGGACGCCGAGATGCAAGGAAGGAGGACCCAATCCGAATTTAGCGAAATTGTGACTAGGAGCGCCAGGATGGAGGACACGCAACTCCCTCAACACCCAACTGACCAAGAACAGACAGTGGCTCAAGCCGAGATGGAGCTTCCTCCACCACAGAACAAGCCGCGACGAAGACGCGGGCCGAGAGGCTGCCGCGAGCCGCAAATGCAGATATGACCCTTGTTGCACCAAGTACGGCGGAACCCGCGACTGAGGGCCCGTCCACCGAGAACCCCGCAACAGACGTTCCAATGACCGAGGCGCCAAATGCGGATTCTCCCAGCCCGGAGGAGACGATGCCCGAGGGACGAAGCGCCTTTCACCCCGCCGCCATAACCCCGGAGATGCCAGCGCAGATCAACGCCTATGTAAGAGCGGCACTGGATTCCACATTGGAGACCTTGCTTCCACGACTAGTGGAGCAAAGGACAAATGACATTTGGGCAAGGCCCCATGAATCTGGAGCGGGTGAGAGAAGGGCAAGGCAAGGATACGACGAACAAGAGGATACGGGGGACTCCTTCAGGGTGATATCGACCGCTGTTTACGACAGGGTAGAGAGACGGGACCCCGAGACCCTAAATTGAGAGATAGCAAGAAAGATGGAACGACTTGACCGCGAGAGGGCAGAAGTAGTCCGGAGAATGGACTGTGGTCGCGACCGTGCCGAGATTGCATATTCAAAGAATAAGGATGCATAAATACTGCGGGTAATCTCAAGGAGGATGGAACAGCTAGACCGCGAGAAGGCGGAATTGTCGAGGAACTTGACACAGAGTAATGGGAAGGGTCGCAGTAGGACCCCGTTTTTGGATGAGATAGAGGCTGAGATATTGCAAAGAGGGGACAAGATCCCAGTGATCAAGCCATACGACCGAAGAGGTGATCCTGCGGATCATCTCCATCATGTCGATAACATTCTGATCTTGCACAACTACTCGAGAAACATAAAGGCAAAGATCCTGTTCACCACTTTAACGGGCACTGCACTGGATTGGTTCGCTAGGCTGGAGGCCAGATCCATAACGGACTACGAGCAGCTAAGGGAGAAATTCGAGAACCAATTCTCTAGCCAAAAGAGAACGAAGACCAACCTGCTACATCTCGGCGCTGTGCAGCAAAGGGAAAGGGAGAACCTCCGGGACTATATGAAGATGTTCAACGATGAGTTGTTGAAGGTGGACGAGCCGCATGGCGGACAGGTCATGATGATGCTGTTAAGGGTACGACCCATCACAGGTTTTCCGGGGAGCTAATCAAATTGACTGAGCCCACCATAGCACAGATCAACATGCTTGCAAACCAAATGGTCTACGAGGACGAAATGATGGCAACGCGCCAGGGTTCGTTTTCCAGTAGGAACGCAGACAGAGACCGCAACAGGGAAAGGCCCCCAAGGACGTACACCCCGTTGAATAGAGGCACTCTGGAGGTGATGGCCGTGGCGAAAAGAAATAGATGGTTGACAGAACCCATGCCGTTGAATGAGACTCCCGGGATGAATTCATCGGGCAAATACTGCGTGTACCACCGTCAACCTGGACACAGGACGGAGGACTGCACACACCTGAGGAACGAAATCGAAAGATTGATCAAATAAGGGAGACTGGTCGAGTTTGTCAGGAGCGCCAAGGAGGATGCTAGAGGAGCAGAACATTCCTCATCCCCTAGAAGAGATTACTCACCCAGGAGAGGAAAGCAGAAGATGATTGAGGCACCCGAGGAGCGAGGTAGGACCATAGTGAATGCCCCGAGCAGAGGCATTATAAATGTGATCAACGGAGGAGGCTTGGGAGCTGACACGGCTCACGGTCGAGAAACCATAACGCGAAGACTCCAGGGTGGAGCCTATGTTGGGTACACCAACGTAATCATGCCAGAAGCATACTTGGAGCAGGAGATCTCTTTCACCAGGAAAGACTTGGAGCAACTTAGTCCATTGGCCTTGACCGCAGGGAAACTAGATTGCCCCTCGATTATCACGATTAATGTGGATGGATATCAAGTGCATAAAGTGTAAGTGGATAGCGGAAGCTCTGCAAACCTGATATTCTCAAAAGCCTAAGAGAAGATGGGGATAGCCCTGGACCGGCTAAAGCCGATATCCACCCCGTCGACCGAATTTGGTGGAGGTAGTGCCGCTTGGACAAGTTATATTGCCCACCATGTTTGGCAGAAGCCCACGCACCCGGGTCACACTGATAAAATACACGATTGTCGACACTCCGTTTCCCTACCACGCCATCATTGGCCGACCAGCGCTCAACCAGATCAGGGCAGTGGTCTCTACTTATTACCAGAAGATTAAATTCCCGATGCCTCAAGGAGTTGGCGAGATTATGGGTGACCAAATACAGGGATGGATATGCTATGTGATTTCGCTGAAGCACCCAAGAATCAGAAGAAGATAGGAAATATGAGTCCCACACCAATAATACATCCCCGCGCACGGAGTGATCACAATGAGGAGCAAACATAACAATATTTAAAATTTCAGCAGTTTTTAAATTATGTTCGAACAACAGAAACATTGCCCCATCGTGGGTTGGTCTGTAGACTTAAAACATGGGGAACTACGCCGGTCTGATTCCCCACTCAACGGGATACGTAGGCGGGTTAGGTTTACCTAACCCTCGACCGCTATATCTTAATTTGCCCCTTCGTGGGTCGGTATGTAACTTAAAACAGGGGGAATTACGCCGGTCTGATTCCCCACTCAACGGGATACGTAGGCGGGTTAGGTTTACCTAGCCCTCGACCGCTATCTCTTATTTTGCCCCTTCGTGGGTCGGTATGTAACTTAAAATAGGGGGAACTACGCCAGTCTGATTCCCCATGCAACGGGATACGTAGGCGGGTTGGGTTTACCTAGCCTTCGACCGTTATTCGTATTTACCTTTTTATTTGTGGCACGGCGCAATCTAATATTTCATGCAAGGATATGTCCTAAGCGGACATTATAGAAATGCAGAGAATGGCACAAAGAGTTGGGGAATGTTCCCCTAGATATATGTTTAACACATCGCCCTCTTACAGGTACATGGCTCAAAGGGTTGCACATTACTATATCCGAAAAGGACATAGAGAATATTAAAAGGGGGATTCAGGGGGCATTGCCCCATATTATTCAGTATTATCTATTCAAACAGGTACAACAGGTACAGACAGGTACAACATGCACGATGGAGCACAATGAAACACTGTTTCTCATATAAAAATGATATTCCTAAATTGGGGGAACATCCCGCAGATAACACGTGCACATCATTTCTTGCTTTCGTACCAGCTTTCACGTCGGAAATTTTGCTTGTCCGTGCTGTTTTACAGGGCTTAATGACCTACAGATTCAACGACGACAGAGTCACCAAGAGACATAGTCAAAAAGACAACGAAAAGGCTCGCCTAAAACACAAAAAATATCCCCTGTGGTAACGGGGTCGACCAAAAACAATTCAACGGTTTTGGGTTCCTTGTTATAACAGGATGCACCCCTACCCACAAAAAAAATCCCCTGTGATAACGGGGTCGATCATAAAAATTTCAACGGTAGCGGGTTCCCTGTGATAACGGGATGCGCCCCTACCCACAAGAAAAATATCCCATGTGATAACGGGATCGACGCTAAACATTTGAACTGTAGCGGGTTCCCTGTGATAACGGGATGGGCCCCTACCCACGCGAACTGTCAAGCTAGGTGAAGAGCCCATTGGGTGAAAATTCCATAAATCAAGCTAGGTGAAGAGCCTATTGGGTGAAAATCCCATAAATCAAGCTAGGTGAAGAGCCCATTGGGTGGAAATCCCATAAAATTACGCTAGGTGAAGAGCCTATTGGGTGAAAATCCCATAAATCAAGCTAGGTGAAGAGCCTATTGGGTGGAAATCCCATAAAATTACGTTAGGTGAGTAGCCTATTTGGTGAAAATCCCATAAATCAAGCTAGGTGAAGAGCCTATTGGGTGGAAATCCCATAAAATTACGTTAGGTGAAGAGCCTATTGGGTGAAAATCCCATAAATCAAGCTAGTTGAAGAGCCTATTGGGTGAAAATCCCATAAATTAACCTAGATGAAGAGGCAGGCTCTATGGGCCCCTAACCACAAGAAGAATATCCCCCGTAATAATGGGGTCGATCCTAAACACAAAAGCAGTGGCAGATTACCCAAGGTTCTACCAACCCCAAGAAAATCCTAATCATTCCTTGATTGACAACAGACAGATTAAACGAATCTCATCAAATACGAGAACGAAATGATTGCGCTTCAGATATCGGAATACTGCATATTCTATCATCATGACAATAAAAGAAATCAACAAGTTATCAGACAACAAGGCCACGAAGAGTCACATACTATGAAGACAACAGAGAAATAAATATTCAGTTACAAAACCACGAATTGGAGATAGTCTGGAAAGGGATAAATTCAAGTTACAATGAAGGCAGTAAACAACTACTCCCACAAGGACCCTTCAGTCCTTTTCTCCACGACCTCGGAAACCACGTCAGGGTGGGCCGGACTCTCTTCCACCTCATCTAGGCCACCAATCGGCAGATCATTATGATCATGCCTTGGGTTCAACCCACTCAACTCGAGGGAGTCCTTGAAACTGTCATCTCTCAACACTTGCCTTACGCAAGCATGAAAGGCTACATCTCGAACCTTCAAAATTAGATTTTGGAAGCTCGAGCTTTCCATATACTTCTCCGCCCCAACCTGGGGGAGATCAGGACGACGTTCCTACAAATTGAACTCTATTAAATACAAGAGGACAAAAAATAGAAACAGATATCGGACACAAGATACATACCAAGTCCAATGGAGCTAATTTGGCAGTTGAGAGCTCCAATGAGAGACGTTCGTTAGCAGCCTTCACCGCCGCCACCTCAGCCTTCAGTGTTTCCACCTCTTTGTTGGCCGCAAATTCACGCGGCTTTCCTTGATTGAGCTGAGTCAATAACTTTTTGAAATTGCCCTTCAACAAATCGTACTCCTCCCGTAGCGTACGACATGTCTTCAGCGCATCCTCTTTTTCAGCCTCCAACCTCTCCAACACCATGGGATTGAACTCCCCCATCTTTAAGATATCAGCCTCGAGCTCGGCAGCAACAGCGTCAAGGTCACCCTTGGACTCGCGAATGGTCTTCAGACACGAGACCGCCAGCTTGGTCGTCTACACAATACAATACATAGCATTATGCTAAACATTTAAATGAAAACGATCAAAGTCGTGTTTAGATACGTACACTTTGGAATAGGTGAGCGTTGCGGCGTATATTCTGGGCCCGCTCAAATTCTGTGAGCACCCGCACATTCGCAGGTGGAGGAAAAGCCCACATCATGCCCCGTACAGCATCTGCTTCAGGGAATTCTACTCGCTTTGAGGGTTTGATTGCACCCGCCTTCCGAGGGCCCGAACTCGAAGATGAGTGACCATTGTGGACAGTCCCCTCACGAGACCTTTTATTACCTGATATCCTAGTCATGTCAACGGCAGGCTTCGTAATTAAGATCCCAGGAAAAATAGAGGCACGACCCCCCAATATCGAGGGCTCCTGCAGTGGCCCTTTACCCTTGTCGGTCATACCTGAAACGGTCACCTTTCCCTTGTCACTAATAGGGTTCAGGCGTGAAGAACCCGACCCCACTATAAAAGGCGCATCCACAAAATCACCCAAGTTAACATGGGTATTCGATTCCGAACCTCCAACGTCCTTGGTCAAATGAATGTCGGCCAACGATTCAGAACATGGAGCGACATACTCACCGGATGGAGACCTCGCAAACGGTCTCTCTCTCGCCACAGTCCCCATCAGGTTGAGGAACCACACCCTCTTGTTTCGAGTTCAACACCTCCAAGAGGCTGACCGCACCATCCGGGCCTCCCACCACGTCAAGGATATCCTGGCTAAGGGACCCAACTGTTGCAGGAACATTGTTAAAACATTCTTCATTAATACGTTCAGGCATTACAGTGCTAGGGGGAGGTCGCTCGACTCCCGACGCCTCTGCCAGAAACTCAACGGCTGCATTATTCAGGTCAAAGCTAGACGCAGACCTTATTTCAGGCGCCACCGCGACTGCCGCCGTTTCAGCAGCTTTCTGAGCGTCACGATCGGCTTGAAGTTTAAGCATCAATTGTCTAAACCCCATTACAACGAAGTATCTCAGAAAAAGGTAATGCACCTGCAGAATAATCAGAGTATCAGCATGAGAAAATAATAATAAATAATTCAAGTACCACGACGAGGTCGAAACACACATCGAGGAATATATCGAATATGATTACCGATATACATATCGATGTGGTTACGCTAAACGACAAAGAAAACGCAGAAAACTATGAACTTCAAAGTCTCTTACAAGCCCTACTTATAGACGGAGGCCTCAACTACATCGAAATATACTTTCGACATCATATCGAATATGCATTTTGACATAATATTGAAGATAAAACCCAACATCCTACCCTACTACGCGAAGAGCCGCGAGAATATAACAACTGCCCCGGCAACCCCATCACAATTTTCAAGGAACCCATATACCAAGGGAACTAGAATTCAAACGACGACCTCAAACTATGCATCCACTGCACTGGGAGACTAATCGAAGTTCATCAAAAGTGCATTTCTCGCAATTTTGATCTCCATCATTTGAACTGGCGGGACGGAGGGTACAGGTAATCCAGAAATTTAAAATTAACTTTGCGAATTCTTATCTCTAAGATAAGAATCCCCAAATTGGGGGACTACATGATATGGGCATTTCCCGCATATTGGGTCAGGCCCAAACCAGGCCCATATTGGACCATATCGGGGATCACTTTCGATATCATATCGGTAATAATCACTGATATGTTACTATGGTCCCCGGATCCCGATGTCTATAAATACGCGGTGCCCGGATCCCAAAGGAAGCAATTATTATCCCTCAGTCACCACGCATCATATCGAAATACATCCCTGATATCACTCTCGATATCTCATTCGATATCGGGATTATCTCATGCACCTCTGACACGTCACACCACCTCATCACCGATATCACGTCGGGGGTCATCCTCGATATCACATCGAAGACAATAACCGACGTACATTCGATCTAGTACCGGTATTCCACTCCCACCCAAGCATCGAGGCGTTGGTTCGAGGTGTTCCAGACCAAGTCTACAAGAGATACGTAGTGTAGGCCTAATTTGAGATAGACTCGTTGTAATATATAATACGATCTATTGCCAAATCAGACTATATACTCCCCCTAAGCCCAAACCTAGTCAAACACACTAATAAAAGATGAAAAACAATGCAGTTCTAACATGAATGCAACAATGTTATGACAACATTGACAGAAGGTATACACAGTGAATCACTTTTCAAACCAGCAACAGATCACATCACATTAAATCTTCACTATTTTCATTATCTCTTTAGAACAAAAACTGAAAGTTGATAAAAAAGGATAATGACATTATTGAATGACGGCAGCACTAGACTCCACACACCCCAGTAACAACATTATCAGCAGCAAGTTAGGCAAGTACAAAGGCCTTGAATACTGGCAACACATTTATCATGCACCTCAATACCCCAATTCCTTATGCATACTTGTTTACCAACCTGCATACAACAGAGGACTAAGTGATCAATGCTACCAAGTGAAGGCAATCGAAACCCCAAACACCCTAGTAGAAAGAACCACTTTTATGGACCCCTTTGCCAAACTAAACAGAGACATGCAAATAAGCACAACTGAATATCATTGAAGCTGTCAACATCATGAACCTCAGCTTCTCCACATGTCTTGTAAAACCTTTTCATATGAATAAGACACAACTGAATAGACATCAAAGTAGTGAACTTTGTGTACCCCAGCTTCTCCATATGTTAGGCTAACACAACCTCAGACACACTTTAGAGATTTATACTTTTCAAAACTTAGATGTGAATCTGCAAGCTAGAAAGATTAGTAAAACACAGTGATCAACCACACAATCAAATATGCCAAAACAAAGATGAATGTGACTCAAAAAGAAAAGAAAAGAAACAAACAAAAAAAACAAAAAGTTACATACTACACCACAACCATTAACCAGTGCTAGACAGTGGTGTTATGTCAACACTGAGATTCTAACATTCTCACATATTGCACATGCCGAGAGATTTCCTCAAACTGAAGAATTTCTCACTATCTAAATGTTTAGTAAACATATCAGCAAGCTGATTGTTTGTCTCAATATGCTCAATGTTAATCATTTTATCCTCAACCATGTCTCTCAAGTAATGATGTTTTATATCTACATGCTTAGTCCTAGAATACTGAACAAGATCCCTTGAGATACTAATGGCACTAAGATTGTCACAAAACATGAGGAGAGTATCAATATCTAACCCATAGTCCAACAATATGTGTTTAAGCCATACAAGCTGGGTAACACAACTGCCAGCAGCTACATATTCAGATTCAGCTGTAGACAATGACACACAATTCTGTTTCCTACTATACCATGGAACTAGATTGTTTCCCAAATAGAAACAGCCCCCACTTGTGGATTTTCTGTCATCTACATCACATGCCCAATGAGAATCTCTAAAACCAACAAGATTAGTATTTGTATCAAAAGAATACCATATGCCCAATGACGAAGTTCGAGATATATATCTTAATATTCTCTTCGCAGCAATTAAGTGAGATTGCTTTGGATCAGCTTGGTATCTAGCACAAACACAAACAAAAAACATAATATCTGGTCTAGAGGCAGAGAGATATAGAAGACTACCAATCATAGATTTGTACAATGTTGGGTCAACATTGTCTCAAGTGCCATCCTTAGTAATCTTCATAGAAGAAGACATGGGAGTTTTGCAAGGTTTTGAATCATATAGCTCAAATCTCTTTACCAGGTTCCTTGCATACTTCTCCTGGTTTAAGAACATACCATTCTCCAGTTGCTTCACTTGCAATCCCAGAAAGTAGTTCAGCTCTCCGATCATGCTCATCTCAAATGTCCCTGTCATTGACTCAACAAACTTGTCTAGAGTAGACTTGTTAGTAGAACCAATTACAATGTCATCCACATAGATCTGAGAAATACAAACATTAGAAATCTTTCTTAGAATAAACAAGGTTCTGTCTCCATCTCCTCTATTGAACCCAAGACTTAACAAAAATTAGGTTAGTCTTTCATACCACGCTCTAGGTGCCTGTTTTAAACCATACAAAACTTTCTCAAGTTTATAAACATAATTAGGATGTTTAGGATCAGCAAAATCTTTAGGTTGTTTAACCTATACTTCTTTGTCTATCAAACCATTAAGGAAAGCACCTTTTACATCCATCTGGTAGAGCTTAATCTTAAGACAACATGCAATAGCAAAAAGTAATATAATAGATTCTATCCTAGCTAATGGAGTAAATGTCTCATCAAAGTCAATCCCTTCTACCTGAGTATAACCTTGTGCAACAAGCCTAGCTTTGTTTCTTACAATTACACCATCCTCATTAGTTTTGTTCTTGAAAATCCACTTAGTTCCTATAACATTCACATTAGAAGGTCTATCTACTAGATTCCAAACATGATTTTTGGTGAATTGCAACAGTTCATCTTGCATAGCATTTATCCATTTGCTATCCTTAAGAGCTTCAGTCACATTCTTAGGTTCAATATTCGAGACAAAGCAGGAAGCATTACTTACAGTGCAAGTGCAAGCCATGCAGACACACAACCTTACCATATTTTTATAGTTTACCCTGTCTTTGTTACGAGTCTTCATGCGTCCAGTGATTTCACCTATCACTTGTGAAGCTGGATGATCCTTTTGAATCATAATAGGGGGATCTCTCCTAGGTTCATCAACAATGTCATCCTTTGAATTTGACTGTGGGGATGTTGGCCTAACAGCAGCAGGTGTCAGCTCAACATTAGAACCGGTCACAATTTCAGTGTCTTCAGCTTCTGCTGCTGATGTTGGGACAGTCTCTGTTTCCAATGTTGGGGCAACATCAGAGATAGTAACTTCATCAGTACCTGTACCAAAGGTGGAATCATCAAACACTATATTTACTGATTCTTGAATAGTCTTCAATCTTGGATTATAAACCCTGAAAGCAAAACTATTCATAGAATAACCAACAAATATGCACTTTTCACTTTTTGGATCAAACTTACTAAGATAGTCTCTATCATTCAACAAGTAACAATCACATCCAAAATCCTGAAAATGAGCAATATTTGGTTTCAAACCCTTCAAGATTTCATATGGTGTCATATTGTACCAGGTCTAAGATAAGCCCTATTACTTATATGACATGCAGTATTTAAAGCTTCAGCCCAAAGTCTTTTAGATAAGTTTCTGGCATTAAGCATAACTCTGGCCATCTCTTGAAGTGTCCTATTTTTCCTCTTAGCTATCCCATTTTGCTGAGGTGTCTTAGGTGCTGAAAACTCATGGAAAATTCCATTATTATCACAGAAATCACTGAAACTAGCATTTTCAAATTCTTTCCCATGATCAGACCTAATTTTACAAATAGAGGAACCATACATATTTTTTATACTAGCATGTAAGAGCCTAAATGTGTTGAATGCATCAGATTTTTCTTTAAGAAACTTAACCCATGTATATCTAGAGAAATCATCTACAATAACAAAGGCATATCTCTTACCACTTAGGCTGCTCACCTCAATAGGACCCATGAGATCCATGTGTAATAATTCAAAACACTTACCAGTCCTGGGAATTGTACTTTATACCTAGAGGGGTGTATGAATAGCTTTAGTTTGCTAACCCTTCAGGCAGTCCCCACATACAACCTTACCTGGGCTGGATATCTTAGGTAAGCCTCTTACAGCATCAACTTTCTGTAACTTTTCAAGGTTCCTATAGTGAACATGTCCTAGCTTCATATGCCACAGAACAGCATCATCAACTTTAGCATGAAAGCAATCTGCTTCTTCCTGAGCAAGGTAGCAATTATCTTTAGATCTAGTACCTGTCATAACAAGGACATTATCACTATTAAATACATCACAAGAACTTTTATCAAATGTAACAAGCAAGTTATCATCATAAAGTTGACTAATGCTTATTAGATTTGCTTTCAATCCTTCAACTAGCAGAACATCTTTGAGGGGTGGAAATCCTTCAACATCTAGTACTCCCTTTCCAATGATTCTTCCCTTGGTGCCTCCTCCATAGGTGACAGTTCCAACATTGAGATGAATCAGTTGTTTAAGATTTTCCTTGTCTCATGTCATGTGCCTTGAACATCCACTGTCAAAGTACCACTTACCTGCAAGGTTAGAGTACACAACAGAAAAGACAACATTGCATACAAGTTTTATCTTAGGAGTCTTTAACTTTTCAATCCAAGTTCTACTTTTCTGTCATGTTCCTAATGTTGGGATAACATCTGTACCACTGACCAACTCAACATTAGAGACAGTTTCTGTTTTCTTCACATTTTCTTTCAAATATTTCTTGCAATAAGGTTTTATGTGACCTGGTTGAAAACAAAATTGACAGATATAAGTAGGTTTACTTTTGTTGGGATTAGCACAACTCAAGTCTTTTGATTCCTTAACAAAACCTTCTTTAATGAAAACAGGATTAGCAACTTTAGAGGTAGATTTCTCAATATATCCAAGACCATTTGTTCCTTGATTACCCATACTCAGTACCTCATCAAGTTTAGATGTACCTGAGTTCCATTTAGCAATGATCTGATTATCTTTCTCAAGCTTTCCTTTTACCTCTTTAAGTTCAGCTTCTGTCTTGTCAAGGTCTCTTTCGTACATCCTCATCAATTTCTTCAGTCCATCAATCTCCAATCTATGAGCTTCATTCTTCTTGGTGAGTTTCTGATTTACTTTCAGAAGATTATAAAAAGTAGACTTCAAGTCTTCAATGATTTCCTCCTGGGACATTTCACCTTCAAAGTAATACTCTTCATCTAGATCAACTGAGCCATGAAAACATTGAAAATTAGATTCATCATTATTAGACAAAGAATTGAAATCAATATGGGTATCATATTAAGTCCAATTCCCAAAGAAGGTCTCATGTTCTGATGTTGAGTCCTGGATGTTGGAGCAACATTGGGACCCGTGGCAGTTATGGAGATCTTCTTCTGTCCAGTTGACTTGAGTAAATAGCGTAGCTGTATGAATCTCTTCAAGGTTTTTTTCAGTATCAGCACTTTATCGAGAGTTATAATCCTCTTCATTGAAATCATCTACACAAACCCAATGAGACTTTCCCTTCTTGTAGAGGGTGTTAGCACATTCAACAGCAATATGACCATAACCTTCACATTTATAACATTGAGTAGTTTTCAGCTTTTCAATTTCTTCAGGACTAGATTTTGTTGCCATATATTTAACAAACTTGGGAGGCAATTTTCAATAACTAGTGGAAGTATTGCTAGGTTGTTTCTCTTTATATTTATCTTTAAGGTTCAGCCTACTGAGTTTCTTGCTAATATTTCCATATTTAGAAGAAATAATTTCATCCTCATCTTCAGTCTCATGATAATTTGTTCCTAACAAAGCAATAGCTTGTTGGTAGTCCTAGCAGAAAACTCTAACTCAAATTCTCTAAGAGTGTTTAACAAGGATTGAAATTCCATGTTGGCAATATCTCTTGTCTCTCCCATGGCAATTCTCTTGAGAGCAAATCTAGGTGACAAAGATCTAAAAACTTTATAAACCATAGTTTGATTTGAGACAGGAAATCCTAGATTTTCACATTGAGTTGTAATGTCAAGGATTTTCTCAAAATAACTATCTATACTCACTTCATCACCCATCTCAAGTTTTTCAAAATCTTTAAGCAATTATCAATGTTTAGAGTTTCTAACTGCTATATCTCCTTCACAATGAAGTTCAAGGATATCCCAAGCTGATTTAGCTGTGGTGCAGTTCTGAATTAACTTAAACATCTGATTGGTAACATAACTAAAAATAGCATTAAGAGCTTTCTCATTGTAGTTATACATTGTTACCTCGTTTGCTGTCCATTATGACTTCGATTTTGGTACAATATCTGCATCTCGGTCGTTCTCAATCTTTGGGACATAATATCCATCAAGAACGACATTCCATGCTTTCATGTCAATGGATTTGATGTGAACTCTGAGCCTGGTCTTCCAGTAAGCATTTATTGATGGATCCTTCCAAGACTGGGAGTCTACCAGAATTAGGATTGATGTTGTCCATCGCGTTGTATCACCTCCAAACACCAGTGAAATCGGTGCTTGGCTCTGACGCCAATTGAAATTGTTGGATCGGGATTGATACAACTTTTTCAAAGTTTCAGAGCTCAAGTTAAGCCGGCGTTGCCTTAACTTGATCTCAAACAGTCTTCTTGATAGAGTATAATGTGCAGCGGAATTAAAGAACACAAGAAGATAAATTTTCAATGGTTTATTATAAATAATCAACCATCTAGCCTTACGGAAAAATAACCACGCAGGTTTTACAAAAGATGTTTCTCACCACAAAATCACTCTCGCTCTTTTGTAGATCGGACTCAACAAAGCAGACAAGAATTTTCTCCTTAAATCTAATCCTAGACTTAACTCGAAAACTCACAAACTTTGCAAAGCAAGAAACACAGCAACAATACTTAAGATATAATCTCTACGGATTTATAAGCTCTATTGTTTCTCTTTGTATCTTGATGTACTTCACACCCTATATATAGGTTTCTTCAAACTTGATCTTCAAGGTGTGTTGTACACAGTTTTGGTAACTTATGTTGTTTCCTTGTTGAACTCTTCTTTCCTTCTTTAACTCGATCTCCTTCTTGAACAATAGTTCCCTTTATTAGATTGAGTTCTAATAAGAAAATACTCCTTATTCAATTCAGAGTTGATCTTGGAAAGATTCTTAGTTGCACTTGAACTCTGAAACTTTCCATCTTTGAAACCGTGTTGACTTGACCGATCTCCTCCTCTTGAATTATGGAAACTTCAACTTAGGAAACTTGTAATGCTCTTCCTTATGATTAAGAGATGTTCCTGGACATAAACAAAGACAACTAAAGTCATGGAACTTGATTAATAGGTAAATAAAGGCAAAACTAAAATAAAGCACTTAAAGACAGATTGACATAATGGTTTCTGGTTTCAATGTTGTCCTGTGAATGTTGGCTCAACATCCATCCAACATTTAATCCAGAACACTTTACTCATGTTCAGAAACATGTTTTAGGTTAAGACTGTTCTCGGGTTTCAATGTTGTCCTCTGGATGTTGGCACAATATCCATCCAACATTGATAACAGAACATCTTACACTTTCAAATCCAAAAGGCGATAGGTATTTAGCCTCATTTTCTTCTTACTAGATTCATGGCCTATACCCATTGATCCTATTGTAGCACTATGTTGATCCCGACGATTTTTTCTTGTTTCAATTTTATTTATTTTTCTGATCCGACGCCACCCCGTGCTAAATGATATCCATTTGCTCTCAGTGGTTCGACTGCCCCTATATATGTGCTTGAGTAAGATGATGAAGAGGATGAGTATGTTGACTATGCTGATGATGAGGAGGATGATGATGGTGGTGATGATGTTGATTCCACCGTTCTGAGTAGTTTGGAGTTGAACGATGAGGCCAATGAGGAGGAGGAGGATTTCATATCATCTTTCCTAATTTTAGCTTTTTTTTGTGCTTAAGTAGATCTATTAGTTTAATTAACTTATGTAATTTAGTTCTATCTATGTACTGTTTGTGTAATGATGTTATTTTTAAGTAGATTTCATGTAATTAAGTTCCATGTACGTATTGTTCGTGTAATGAAGTTATATTTTTGTACCTTTCGTGTAATTAAGTTCTAACTATGTACTCTTATTGTAATTAAGTTATGTTAATGATGTACTTTTAATGAATTGTGTTATATTTTTTGTATTTCATGTATCGCGTACTTATATAATTGCTTGTTTCAATTGCACTTCACAACATCACAAGCATAACATAAATACTAGGCTCACAATAATTTTTGACTATTATAATCTAAGAAACTAAGTATTACACTATAATCGTTTGCTACTTATACACACCATCATCTGAATCCAAATCCATCGCGCCATCTTCTTCTTCAGTATCAACACCAGCCTCCTGGTCTGAACCAGCATCTTCAACCACCTCAAATTCACCAGCTCCTAATTGGATATCCACATAAAATGAGCTCAGGTCTACACATAGATTCAACTCCAGATTTATTCTCTTGTAAAACTAAGTAAAGCAAAAATAACAAGTTAGTACTAAACAAGATAAGATAGTGTTTTAATTAAGTAGTGATTATGTGCAACATTAACTTACTTGACTCATTCGTCAAGCTCTGGAAAATTAAGAGGCGTATATAGATCAATTGGTCCCATTCATCGTACATCAACTGTTGTTGCTTAATCAATGCTCCTACTCGCACCCATTTCTTGTGAAATATTGAAAGCTCATCATCCCAATCCGTGCTTTCCAAGGTCTCGTTCCTGCTGAGGTGGTTATATATGTTCTGAATAGAGATATCAAGATATTGAGACTACAAATTGGCGAGCTCCAAAAGTATGTACGAATTTTCTCTACATCCTTTGACCTTCGCTTTATTCAACACTGATTTTTTTATCTGGTACATACGCTTGTGTAAACAATTGTTAGTTAAAGAAAGAAACAATAACATAAAAACAATATTATTATTAATAAATTAACTATTATACCTCTCGAATGGATACATCTATTTATAGTGGATCGGAGCTCCAACTCCAGCCTCGTATGACATGTGAATGACCAAATGCTCCATAGAATCATAAAAGGATGGAGGAAATATCATCTCCAAATTGCACATCGTAACAAATTGACTTATCAAGTCGCTCCATATCGGTGGCTGAAACCTCTGAAGCGCAAATCTCCTTAAAAAATAGACTAATCTCCACTAACGTGCCTCAAATATTGGGTCCAGGAAACAGCAAAAGGCGACGGGGATCAATCTCTGCATGAAGACGTGATAATCATGACTCTTCATACTGTACAACCTTCCTTGTTGCTATTGCACACATCGTCCCAAGTTTGAGGCATATCCGTCAGAAAACTTAAGACCGATCAACCACTCAAGCACCTTAGTCTTTTGCTCCCTCGTGAGACTGTAGGTTGCCTTTGGTTTTTTAACTTACTTTCCTGTACCAGTGGGGTAGAACTCCCCATTACGCATTGTTTCAACGAATTGTCTCGTCTTAGGTTGTAAACCCTCATAGAAAAAACTAATGACCCTGCAGTTCTCATAACCATGATGTAGACAAGCTGTAAGCAAGTCCATGAACCACTCCCAACAATGGTAAAAAGTTTCCGAATCCGTTTAAGCAAAGTTCATAATCTGTCATTTAAGGAATTAGTTCTTTGCATAGGAAAAAAAAAACTTTCTAAGAAACTCTGTCTGCATTTCTAGCCATGGCCCAATAGATATAGGCCTCAAAGAATTCAACCGTGTCTTTGATTTATCCTATAGGGAAAATGGAAAAAGTTTCAGCCTAATAACTTCCTCAGTGCAGGTTCGATAATGTCGAGTAAACTTCCTCAAATTCGTTTATATGTAAGTATGGGTTCTGAGATTCCAAACCATGAGAGTGAGGTATCAAAGGGATCATTCCAGGTTTAAAGCTAAATATACGAGGGTGAGTCCCAAACTCGATTCCACAGGGACAACCAGGATTAGTAAAGAGCAATTGATTTATGAATGTATGAAGATGGTTAAAGTTTTAAGGACTGTAAGAATAATAAGATCACAATGAGTATTAAGTAATATTCTGGAGATGTTATATCACTGAGGCAGTTCATTCAAACTGCGGGTTTCACTCTTCATGGATGTGCTCTAAATGAAGGTATGCAGATATATATTGGAATATCAACTTGATCGTGAACTTCTATTAGTCTGATTCAGTAGTTTTTCAAATTGGAATAACATATATATTTTCTCATAATATTTCTAAGTGCTTTTTGGTGCATATGAAAACTTCTGATGAGAAGGTAATGTACATTAGAGTACTAAGAAAATGACCTTAAACCAAAACATCAAAAAAGAACTACAGTGCATGAGTAGTCTCATTTTCTGAAAGCTTCCTCGATTCATCCTCTAGCAAATTGACGGGCTACAGTATTGGCTGCACTAGTTGAACGAGGAAGAAGGGAGTTGCATGTCAGATTTTGATCACATTGAAACAATCAGCTTCGAAGATAACGTTGTGCAATTTGGTAAATGAATTTCCTGTTCTCCTGCCATAACACGTTAACAATAAAATCAAAGTTCCATTCTCTTGTCTCTATATTAATGAGTGAAGTCACATTACTTTCAGCTATCGAATTGTTCCTAGGTGTGTGAATGCGGAAATTCAGAAGCTGGGTATTTTGGTCTTATTTCGTCAAGGTAACAGAACACAGTAAAATAATACAATTGGAATACAAATAACCAAAATAATGCTAATCCAATATAATAAACGGACTAACTTGGTCCGGAACACCTACTGTCTATTACAAGTATTGAATTGCTTTAAATATCCTAATAGAACAAATTTAACGTACATATCGAATTTAGGATGTTCGATGTGTGCCTCGAATGGGACTGGTTTGATGCTGATATAGTTCATTATTGGTTCGATGCGGTTGCATCGAATCTTAGTGATTCGATGTTGTTGTAACTCGAATGGAACTGATTCGATCTTGATTTGGATCGGTTATGTCAATGTCGAATGATGTATAGTATCAAACGATAAAGCGTGTCGAATAGGGACGTTTGATGTGGTAGTTGTTGATACCAGGTTCTCCCCCTCTTGAAGGTCAAGGGGTGGGGTATTTATAGATCCCATCCCATGGGACCCATCAAACGCGGGAAAGTCCGCATCGAATAAGCGCTATTCGATGTGCTTTAGTTCGATGCGGAAACCGCATCGAACAAGGCTTGTTCGATGCTTTCGTATGAAATGGGCCTTACTGCTGGGCCGACCAAAATTCAAATTTGGGCCTATCTTAAATTCTCCCCATCACATAGTCCCCCAAGATTGGGAGATGGTGTCGATGAGAGAGCGGTTTCCAAACTTAAAAGGTCGTGCAGGATTTGTTGTGGACTGTAAAATTTTGAATGCGACGAAATCTTTCCATTATGCAACTTAGGGCAGCATGGAATTTTGGGAATTCGATGTGGCGCATCGAACAATGGCATGTGACGCAAGTTGGTGCAAACATTGAATTGGATGAATTCAACGCGGGCGCATTGAATGAAGTCTGTTCGATACGGATGTGACAGCTGGCGATGTACGGGCCTATATAAGGGTCAATTTTCACCTCATTTTTATGTTCTTTCCCAAAGTTGTTTTTTAGCCCCATCAAACGAGGCTTGTTCGACACGCGTAACATTGAATCGCCAGCGTTCAATACAATTAACATCGAACTGCCAGTGTTCGACCTTCCCGTCGCATCGAATTTCAGGGATTCGATGTGCATTTAACATTTACAGTGATCCAGATATTAGTTCATAATTGATCTGACATGGCAAGGACGAAGTCTAGAAATCGGAGCAAATCTGTGGAGTTACCTGAGAATATTTATGATGCTCGGAGAAGGAGCAAGGAGAATGAGGCCACTGATGCGGGCCCGTCTTAAGCCAATATTTCTTCGGAAGATAACCTAGGTGAGACTGCAAGAAATGAATCTGCGACTACGGCCCCTGAAAATGTCTGCGATAATTGAGGTGCAGGTTATGCTGATACTTCCCTAGTTGATCGTTCTACCACAAGGCTCGGTGGCGTTAGTGCTGCTACTCGAGTGCCCATTGTGAGCGATTTCGAGCGTCACGAGGATGTTGTCCCACAGAGATTGGTAATGACGCATACCGCCACTAGTAGACGTATTAAGGTTGGGACCAATCGTCAGATTCAGATAATGGATGAAATTGATGCGGAAGATGAGAGAATCGTTGCCAATCTTGTTAGATTCAATGCATCTAATCCCACATTCAGGAGCGTGCAAAATACTAATATAGCGAGTTCCTCTCGTTTAGGGGATGAGGATTAGTATGCCGCCGCTAAGAGGAAATTGGCGGAGGAAGAATCTACTCGAAAAGCTCAAAACATCCCTCCGCCCCCTTTTAGGCGTCCTCGACCTTCCGGGAACCCGAGATCGGCTCCTCTAGGAAGCCTCGTTAATTTTGATTTTCTCAGCGACGAGAATTCAGAATCGTTGAGTCCTACGCTGGGCGGATATAGATTGAGGGAGGAACAGGCAGCAAAGATAATGCGGAGTCTGTGGCCACAATTGGATCGTCAAGCTATAATAAATCGGTTAGGATACCGGGATCTGGCTCGCTTCGGGCGCTTATTTCTTGCTGCTATTATTGTAGCCGTATGTCGACTGTGCAGGGATTATAGTGGTTTGGCTGAGGTTCAGAGCCAACACAATACTGTCGTTAATAGCCTACGTGCCAATGTTCGTAGTGGCGATTATAGCCGACGCAATGCATTGAAGCGCGCCAAAGAGGCAGAAAAAATGGCATCTAAGGCTATACGCAATTCACACAATGCTGAAGTTAAGGCTAAGAAAACTGAACAAAATGCTGATGTATTGCGTGCTGAAATAGCGTGCTGAAAAAAGAGAATGACTATGTGAAGCGTGAGAATTCTTCTCTTAAAGCGTCGAATGCCGCCGAGGACAATATCATTGTCACTTTGGGTCATCGAATCCAAAATCTCGAGTCAGAGGACTACAAGTGTTCCGTTGTCCAAAATTTCATGCAGAGTAATGTTTATAATTTTTTTGAGTTACTTCGTGGTGCTGTGGACATGAAATATGGAATGGAACTTGGCATCGATCAAGCTGGTTATCTCCAACACCTGGGAGAAGGTTTCCAAAAAAATATACTAGATACGAGTCGTGCTCCGAGAATGGAGATCCCGGAGGCTAGCGGTGATGATGATGATGATTTACACACCCCTAAGCCAGGTGATTCATTTTATGATGTATGGCGCGATCGTAAAAACAAAAACGTGATAGGCTCAAGTTCTTTGAAATCGAGTTTGCCTTTGACGCGAAAAGGAAATAATAAATGCGATGCTAGTGCTACTTTGATTGAGTCGGAGAGGATCAAAAAGGCCCTTCAAGATGTTTTTGGTAAGAGTGATGGTGAAACCGAACCGCCTCCAAAAATGTCCAGGTCTACGATTTTTCTGTCCAGTCCTCCCAGGGTTTCAGGTTTTGAAAACATGCCCGCTGTGGTTGCGAATAAAGGAAATAAGATGAAATCTGTATTGAAGATTCGTGGTCCAACAATGATTTTGCCATTTGGGATGTATCCTTCTCGAGATGTTGGATTTCAATGACAGAGGGTAATGTGCCTGATCAATCGCTCAATGATCAGAATTTGATTTCTCTGAGCAGATATCAACTTAACGATCCCTCTGAAAGAGATGAAGTTATTATGCCCGAAGGTTGGGCACAAGCAGATAATTTGGTTCTCACAGAGGATCAAATCCAAGGAAGGTGTGCCAAATTTGCACGTTTCATGGGTGTGATCATTCGTTCAGAGCCCCCCAGTCATCGACCGAGTAGCAGTATTTAGGTTACATTATTTTGATGATATTATGCCTTTTGATTTTGTATACAGTCTTTGTAACTCTCGCGCAATGGTTCTTTATATAAATCGATTATGCCGCTTGATATCATAACTTTCGATTTACATTAATTTGCTCAACGTTTTCTCTCTAATCCATTCCAAGGCATGTTTGATCGTTCTTTGTCTCATGTCGGTTTCATAGTTATTTTATGTTTTATATGGGTTTTCGATGTCATTTGTCATATTCCTTACAATGATTGCGTTTGATATGGAAAGTTGAGAATTTTCGGTATTTCATACTATCGTTAGGGTGTTTGTGCCATACCTGAAAGACGGGACCACTTTGGGCCTCTTATCCTGCCGTCATGGTGTTGGTGTCGTGCATGAGGGGTTGGACCTCGTTGAGCCTCTTATCCCACTGTCATGATGCTCGTGTTGTACATGAGGGGTTGGACCTCGTTGGGCCTCTTATCCCACCGTTATGATGTTTTCGTCGTGCATGAGGGGTTGGACCTCGTTGGGCCTCTTATCCCACCGTCATGACGCTTGTGTTGTACATGAGAGGTTGGACCTCGTTGGGCCTCTTATCCCACCATCATGATGCTTCTGTCGTGCATGAGAGGTTGGACCTCGTTGGGCCTCTTATCCCACTGTCATCTCCACCTGCGTTATATGATGGATAGAAATTATAATTAGTAACTCAAAAAAGGATTAATAATGATATTTATCGAGGTGCCTACGTTTCCCATTTTTCATGGGACTCATGTCTTCGTAGTTCATACAGTTACCTGAGCATCAGATGAAATTTATTTAATTTCTTTGCATAATAACGCCTAAGATGTTGCACATTCCATGGACGCTTCTATTGAACCCCTTGTAGATTTTCCAAATAATATTATCCTCGTGAACTTGCTCTTCTGACTCTTAAGGGCCCTTCCCATTTCGGTTCGAGCTTTTCGAGATGTTGTTTTGTCGCAACGCTTCTTAGGACCAAATCACCTACTTCGAAACTTCGGAATTGAACCCTTTTATCATAGCTTTTGTCCATTGTTGCCTTAAAAGCAATTGTGCGTTGATATACATCGTCCCTCGCCGATCCTATCATATCGAGATCCATTTGTCTTAACCGTGCCGACTGCTCTGGGTCATAATCATTAATCCTGCGCATCGGCATACCTATTTATGCGGGTAAAACAGCCTCGGTACCGTAGACAAGAACAAACGGAGTCTCCCTTGTGGATGTTCTTGGAGTTGTTCTATATGCCCACTACATTCCTTGAAGCTCTTCACGCCATATTTTTCCTATGCTTCTCACCCTCATTTCAAGATAATTCTTCAATGTTTTGTTGGTGGATTTCGTTTGACCATTGGATTGGTGATGATATGCTAAGGTCAGATTGTGTGATATCTTTAATTCTGCGAACCATGATTTAATATCTTTTCCGCTGAATTGCGTGCCATTGTCACATACAATAGACCTCGAAATCCCGAAATGACAAATGATGTATTTCTAGATAAACTCGATCATAGTCTTCTCTGTGATTGATGTCATAGCCTCCGCGTCGACCCATTGAGTATAATAGTCAACTGCCACTACCAAATATCGCTTTTGACCTTTGGCCGGGGGAAAAGGCCCTACAATATCAATTTTCCATTGGTCAAATGGACATTCCACGTCGATGAGTTGTAGCTGGCGTGCAAGTTTATGAATGAGATGAGCGTGGTACTGACAGCTGTCACATTTCCTTGAAAAGGTTGTCGCATCTTTTAATAGAGTTGGCCAATAATATCCTCGACGCAATATCCATTGACCCAAAGCTCATCCCCCGGAGTGATTTCCACAGCACCCTGCATAGATCTCTTTCATGACATATTCGGCTTGGGTTGGAGTCAAACATCTCAGTAATGGTCCTTCGAAAGATCTTTTATATAGCTCTCCCTTGCCGATAATAAATCTGTAGGCCTTATATCACATTCTCCACTGTGCATTCGGACCTGTCGAGAGAATACCTTGCAGAAGATAAATCATAATCTCGTCCTTCCAAGATAGGTCTTCTTGTATTGCTAATATGAATTCCACCCGTGAGTGGTTGCAGATCCATCCGTGTGTAATATCCATGTTGTGGTTGCCCTGCTGGTCCTGGCTTGGTTTGATATAGAAAAGATACAACTTGCGGTCTCCGGTACACTGTTTCCCAGAGTCTCAGCCATGAAATCCGCTAAAGCCTATGCTTTGATTGCAGTTCGCAGCTTAAACTCCAATCCGAATTCACTGAGCTCAATTGCCCATTTAACCAATCTGCTAGAGGTCTCAGGTCTTGCTAGTACTTGCTTCAATGGTTTGTCTGTCACCACCGTGATTGGGTGAGATTGAAAATATGGTTTCGGTTTCTGTACGGTAATAATAATTGCTAATGCGAACAACTCTATTTCCAAGTAATTTCTCTCTGCTCCCTGTAGAACTCTACTCACGTAGTGAATGGGTAATTGATGAGTTCCCTTCTACTTGAGTAGTACCGTACTGATGGCATGCGTGGATACAGCTAGATATAGATACAACATTTCATTTTCCTCCGGTTTGGCTAACAATGGTGGGCTCATCAAATAATTTTTCATTTGCTTGAAAGCCTCCTCACATTCCGGCGTGCAAATGAAATATTTGCTTCGCTTCATCACCTTAAAGAAGGGAAGGTTCTTTTCTGTAGATGTCGATATGAACCTTCCCAAAGCTGTCAAACGACCCACCAAACACTGGACGTCCCTCACTGTTCTTGGTGATGGTAGATCCAATACTGCCTTTATTTTATCAGGATTGGCTTCAATTCTTCTTTCATTCACCACATAACCTAGAAACTTTCCCGCCGTTACCCCAAAAGCGCATTTATTGGGGTTTAATTTCATTCTGTAGGTTCTCATGATGGCGAAAGCCTCATCCAAATGTCGCACATGTTCCTCGGCCTTGAGACTCTTCACTAGCATGTCGTCAATATACACTTCCATTGACTTTCCAATAGATGGTAAAACATTTTGGCCACCAGTCTTTGAAATGTAGCTCCTGCATTCTTCAACCCGGACGACATTACCCTATAACAGTACACTCTGGTATCCGTGACAAAAGCAGTTTTGCTCTGATCTTGCACTGCCATGAATATATGGTGAAATCCACTTTTCGCATCCATCATGCTTAGCAACGCACATCCCGCAGTCGAATCAACAAGTAGGTCTATCCGAGGTAATGGAAAAGGATCCCTAGGACAATACTTGTTTAAGTCCGTATAATCTACGCACATTCTCCATGTCGCTTCTTTTTTCAAGACTAAAACGATATTGCTCAACCATTCTGACAACCTTATCGCATAAATGTGTCGTGCAGCTAAGAGCTCTTGTAACTTTTTTTTAGCGGTTTCATTTTTCTCCTTGCTAAAACTCCGCTTCTTTTGCCGTATGGGTTTTGCGCTCTTGTCTACGTTCGAGAGATGTACTATGATCCTAGAGTCTATCCCGAGTAGATCGAAATCAGACCAAGGAAATATATTTGAATTATGCCTGAGACAGCCCACCAAAGCTGCCTCTATTATTCGCTCCATTCCTGCTCCAATTTTAATTATTTTCTCGGTGCTCTCCCTAAATAGCTCCACAATCTTGAATTCCCCCAAAGGCTCTATCTTACATTCTTGCCACTGTTTCAACAACTGACTATTTACTTTGTCCCGCCCATGCTCTTTAGGCTCGAATCACTTTTGATGCAGTCGAGAAGGCGTTGGAGTTTATGGTGAAAATGGATCATCCCAAGATTAGAGGCTGATTTTGGCTCAGTCCGTCATTGACGTGCGATTAGTCTAATTGCATCCAGAACGGGCCAACAAACAGTAGTAATAACCTAATGATCATTAAGGGATCGGATTTTAGCCAAATTCCATTGTTTAGGCCTCGAAAAGGCCGTTTTTGCCGTTTTTAGTAATTTTTGTTTCAGTTATATATTTATTTATAGAACTCGGAATTGCATTTCGCTTGTTGGAGTGTGTTCCTTATGAGTGCACTTTATGTTTATGCTTTTATTTTGATTTTTTCCAATTTTGAAAAAAAAAAGTTTTTTCCGATTTTAATTATGATTTTAGGGTGTATATTCTATGTAAACCCTAAGAAGACAGTTAGTTGATTATTGAATAATGTTTTTGAGAGTTTCTCTCTTTTTGCATCAATTTCTTGGTATTCTCCGTGAATCAACAAGCTTTAGATTATCCTGTGTCGTTCCAATCGTTCATATAAGCTTCCGCAACGTCAGCTTTCCATTTTCGTCTGTCTCCGTTTTGATCTTCTTTCCTGTTTCCCTCTTTTCATCCGCAAACATATGACATTTATTTGTCATCGTAGCTACTTATAGCTAAATACAATATAAATGGTGTTTCCACAGACGACGCCAATAATTTGGTCTTATTTCGTCAAGGTAACAGAACAAAGTAAAATAATACAATTGGAATACAAATAACCAAAATAATGCTAATCCAATATAATAATCGCACTAACCTGGTCCATAACACATACTGTCTATTACAAATATTAAATTGCTTTAGATATCCAAATAGGAAAAATTTAACGTGCATATCGAATTTAGGATGTTCGATGTGCGCCTCGAATGGGATTGGTTCGATGCTGATATAGTTTATTGATAATTAGTTCGATACGGTTGCATCGAATCTCAGCGATTCGATGTTGCTGTAACTCGAATGGAACTGATTCGATCTTGATTTTGATCAGTTATGTCAATGTCGAATGATGTATAGTATCGGACGATAAAACATGTCGAATAGGGACGTTCGATGTGGTAGCGGTTTATACCAGGTTCTCCCCCTCTAGAAGGTCATGGGGCGGGGTCTTTATAGATCTTGTCCCATGAGACCCATCAAACGCGGGAATGTCCGCATAGAATAAGCTCTATTCGATGTGCTTTAGTTCGATGCGGAAACCGCATCGAACAAGGTTTGTTCGATGCTTTCGTATGAAATGGGCCTTACTACTGGGCCGGCCCAAATTCAAACTTGGGCCTATCTTAAATTCTCCCCATCAATGGGGAACCCATTTATCGTCCCAAATTTTGACACTCTCGCCATTTCCAATACACTATCTTACCCCTGTTCCAACTATATCCTGCACACCCCAAATGCATTTCCATGTGAAGGAAGCATTCTTAGCACATTTTGCGTCAAATGAAGAAGAGTTCGGAAAGTAAACTTGCTTTATATAACTGAGCAGGAGTGGAATGAGGTTTCGGGATAACCCGCCACACCTGTTTCGCAAGTAAAGCAAGGTCAAAATCTTTAAGGTTTCTAAACCCCAAGCCCACCTCTCGACTTACTAAACACACATAGCATCCCACCTCATCCAGTGAATCTTCTTCGTCTCATTTATCATCCCACCAAAAATCTCTGATCATTCATTCAATGTCGTTCAAAGATTATCCGGAAATAGAAAGAAACTCATCGAATATGTAGGAATAGTCTGGACGACTGCTATTATGAGGACCTCCTTCGCCCCCACCTGATAAGAACTGCTCTTTCCTACTCTAAACTCGGTCGCCAACGCTATTAAAAGCCCCACGCTTTGCCCTGCCAACTATATATATATAGTTGGTTAGTGACATTCATTGCAAGAATTTGTTGCACTAAAGACTTGGTAGATTCATTATAATTCTTATTGAATGCAACATTAAATTTATCTCGGTTAATAACTAGTCCCGAAGCAGCCTTGTAAATTGCCAAAATTTGTAGCACATGTTCAACTGTCTCTCGTGTTGCCTCGCAGCAGAGTAAAGTGTCATCAGGAAAGCGTAAGTGCGGGATACTCAGGGGCATTTGTGCAAATGCGTATACCGTGGCACGACAGCCGCTGTTGTTCTCTCCGAATAAGACCTGTTAGAGCTTCGAGCTCTCATCTGAGTTGTTTAGGTTTTGAAATTGCATCTCTAGTTGGGGGTTTCGATTTGAAGGAACTCAAATGTCTTTCGATGGGAGTTCCAAGAGTCGTCATCTGCTGTGGACGGTCTTGGTTCAGTACGACTGGAGGCCTTCTGTCTGCTCGAAAGAAAAATGGCGAGAGTGGATCTCCCCTCTATTGGAATGAAAGATACCTCAGGGATTACCATTAATAAGTGACTGTACACACACACAACATGATAAGATTAATGAACTTCCCCTCAAATCCTAGTCTACTGAGCACTCTTTCTATGAAATTCCACTCGACACTATTGTAAGTTTTACTCGTATCTAACTTCATAGTCATAAAACCTTTCCTACCACATCTTTTACTTGTAATAAAGTGATTCATTTTGAAAGCAGTGAGTACGTTATCAGTAATTAAATGCCCTTGAATGAAAGCTTACTGGGATTCTGAGATTTGAGAATTCATCACGGATTTAAGCTATTTGTGATGGCCTTTGCCACAATTTTATAAATGAAATTACTCAAGCTCATTGGGTGGAACTGTGCCATGTAATTCTTCAATTTTAAGGATGAGCATTACGTGGGAAAACTTTAGCTTGGGTGGCAGATATTCTTATTAAGTAAATCCAGTATACATGAAGTGATATCAGGTAGTATAATATGCCAATATTTCTGAAAAAACACAACAGATATTCCGTCGGACTGGGGGATTAATTATAGGGGAACATCTGGAAAACTAATTTCATTACCTCGGCTCTGGTGTAGGGACGGGTTAGCTTCTCGTTCATCTCCAGCATCACTCTCCAATCAATGGTCCAACTCCCTGGGATCAGTGGATGTGGAGATAGACCATAAGTGATTTACCGCTATAAGTTGGGCATCCTCAAGATTCTCGGTCCACAAGCCATTCTCATCAATCAACAATGTGATGCTATGTAGGACCATTCTCATCAATTAACAATGTGATGCTATGTTTCTTTTTCCTTTCTGTAGAAGAGAATGAAAATATGAGGTATTCCAATCACCCTCTCTAAACCAATGTGCTTTGCTCATTTGCCTCCAATAAGTATCATCCTCGTCTAGCAAATGTGCTTTGTTAGACAAGTGGGATATCTGCCCATACTTCAGTTATGAAATTCTTTTTTTCATAGCAACACTCCTGAAGTGGTTTTTTCATCTCCCCTCATTCCAAGCCTATCGAATTACCTCTTCACAATTGCCCATTTGTATCCGTGCAGCCTCAAGCACGTTAAACAGCTTTATGGTCAGAGTTTCTCACATCAATATGCTTAACTCCTAGCTTCGGCATCAATTGCGTCTCCTCAGAGTTCGCACAAAACCGATCAAGCCGTTTCCCAATTGTGTCTGGATAAACACGATTATTGCACCACGTAAATTAGTATCCTCACGAAAATTGTTTAGCAGGTTGTGTGGTTTATCATTGCCCCCACTTTTCTCATCTCCGCAGAGATACCGCTCGGCTAATCTGGAATTCAAAAGCCTTTTTAAATCCCATGAAGTCTGACAAAGATTGGAATTCAGATCTCCATAATGTCCTATGGACCTCCAATCCGGGCCACTGTCTAAAGGGTATATAACAAATTAGAAAAACTAATCATGTGAACATCCAAATCCTTTTTCCATAAAAGAGCCATTCCCCCTGATTTTCCGACCAAACTACTACTAAACCAAATAAATAAGCGTATTGTTCAACTTCTCGATCTTCCTGGGATGACACTTAGTCTCACAATCTCACTCAGGAAGATGAGTCCAGAGCTGAATGATTGGAGGATAGCCCCCAATTCTCGAACTGTCCAAAAAGATCTCACTCCCTGGCAGTTCCATATCGAGACACTCATTAGGATCGGCAGGCCTTCCGAGCAGGGCCTAGTGCTGGTAAAAAACATTGTCTTTTCCTATGATCTTGTTAACTTTATGTTTCTTAACCTCACTGTTCACCGAGCCATTTTTCAAATAGAACTGAAGCTATGTTCTCACTGGTGTTACCCATACTCTTCCGACGGCTTTTGGATCGCACATGTTTCTGAAAGTGCAAGGTATTCTAGAAACAATATTACGAGATCTTGGGACAACATTGATGATAACATTGAAACCAGAAGACCTGCAAGCCATATGTGCTTTACTTGTTTTATTTTAATCAAGTTCCACAGTTTTAGTTGTTTATGATTATGTCCAGGAACGCATCTTAATAATAAGGAAGAGCTTTGGAAGATTTCTTACTTGAAGTTTTCTTAATTCAAGTTGATGAGAAAAGTCAACAACACACAGTTTCATAGAAGAAAACAAATTGAAGTTCAACTGCAAAGGATTCTTTCCAGGATTTACTCCGAATTGAAGAAGTTGTATTACCTTATTAGAAGTCTAATAAAGGGAACAATTATTCAAAAAAAAAAAAACCGGGTTCGCAAGAAAGTCAAATTCAACAAGGAAACAACAAGAGTTCCCAAAACTGTAAACAACACACATTGGAGTGCAAGTTTCAAGAAACCTACTTATAGGTGTGAAGTTCATCAAGACAATGACAAGAAAATAATGCTAAATAATCTTAGAGATTAATCATACGAGTTATATTGTTTTGTCTTGCTTCGCGAAGTTTTTGTATTAGCTAATTAAGTCTACTTCTTAGATTTAAGGAGTTAGTGCTTGTCTGCTTCGTTGAGTCCGATCAACAAAGAGTGTAAGTGAATTGTTGGAGGAACTTTTTGATAAAACCGTTTATGGTTATTTTGTCTAAGGCTATGAAGTTTTTAATAATACTGATAACTTTTGAAAAAATTATCTTCTAGTGTTTTATTTCCGCTGCATATATACTATAATCAAGAAGATCATTGTGAAAGAGTTAAGGCAACTCAAACTAAACTCTGAATGTTGTTGTGTCAATCCTAGTCCTACAATTTCTATTGGCGTCAAAGCCGAACACCGACTACAGTGGTGGTTTGGAGTTGATACAACACAATAGACAGTGTCAATCCTAATACCAACAGGATTCCAGTTTTGGATGGCTCCAATTATGCATACTGAAAGATTAAGATCATATCCCACATCAAAGCCATTGACATTAGAGCCTAACAATATGCGATCAATGGATACTCGCTTCCTACATTACCAAGAGATGTTGAAGGTGATCTAGTGCCAAAACCAGAAGCAGAATGGACAACAACAGAGGTAAGTCTCTATAACTCTAATGAAAAAGCTCTCAATGCTATTTTTATTTGGGTTAATCATCACATGTTCAAGCAAATTCAGAATTGTACTAAAGCCAAACATGCTTAGGATATACTTGAATTACACTGTGAAGGAGATTATGTTGTTAAAGTTTCTAAAATAGACAATTGCTTCAGAAATTTGAAAAACTTGAGATGGGTGAGGATGAAAGTGTTAACAGTTATTTTGAGAAATGATACTGCTAACCAATGTGAAAATTTAGGATTTTCCATGACTAATCAAGAGATGGTTTATAAAGCAATGAGAACGTTGTCATCTAAATTTGCTCTCAAGAAAATTGCAATGAGTGAATCTAGGGACCTGGCTAATCTACAATTCCAAGTCTTGATGAACACTCTTAGAGAATTTGAGAAGGAGTTAGCTTCACAACCAAGTAAACATAAAGCTGATGATTTAAGAGAATCAAGCCTTGAGAATAATGAAAGTGAGATGAGTCTGAATTAATTTCTTCAAACTATGGTAACATTACCAAGAAAGTCAATAAGTTGAACTTTAAAGAAAAATCTAAAGACAAGAATCTTAGTAATACTTCTCTATTTATAAGAAATTACCTCCTAAATTTGTTAAGTACATGGCATCTAAACCTACTCATCTGGTGGCTGATAAGTTAAAAGATGTTCAATGGTATGAATGTAAAGGGTTTGGTCACATGTCTAATGAATGTGCTAACACTCTTTAAAGAAGAGGAAATTTTCATTGGGTTTGTGTAGATGACTTTAATGAAGATGACTTTAGTTCTGGAGAAGTTGAAGTACAATCAGAAGAGATTCACACTACTGCGCTGCTCACTGAGATTGACCAGGCAATAGAAGACTCCCAGAACTGTCTCGGATCTCAATGTTACCCCCAACATTCAAAATCTAATTTCAGGACATGAGGATTTCTTTGGAGACTGGAATGAATATAGTTCTAATATTAGTTATGATCTTGTGTCTAACAATGATGAATCCAACTTTGATTGTTTTCATGGCTCAATGTGTAGTATCTCGATTTTTGTCTCTACGTTTTTGCCGTTTTACGCCATGTTATATTAACTTGAGTTTAGTAAATTATAAACTAAATTTTATTCTAGCTACCTTAGTCAAGCAAAATGTAGTAACAAGAGATTGGCGTTAAGAAAATTATTTGTTTATTTATCTAACACATGTCCAAGCCCAAAGTAAGCCCAAAGTAAGCTCAATTACTTAATAAACAAAATACATCATATATATATATATATATATATATATTTATATAACACACATACGTAGGATAAATATCAAGTGAGGGTTTGGTCATATCTCTTTCTAGTTCCTTCCTTTCTCTCCTTCCATCTAGTAACCGCCTAACATCAGGTAATCACAAGTAGACAGCGTCGCCTATTCCCTCACTCTTCCTTATAGTCGTATTTTAGGTGAGCGTTCCTAAACCCTATTATTTTCAAAACTGGAAGACCTCCTACACTCACAAATGGTGGTTATGATACCAAAATTCGTTTTACCTAAAATACCATTTTTTTCCCGAAATCACTAGCTACATAACAGGGATTGAATAGTAATTTCCATTAGTCTCTTTCCAACTTAGACTCCAACTGACGACTCCACGTCTTCCACTCTCAAATTTTAGTGTACTCTTTCTTTATTTGTCTTTAATTTGCTTTAGGGGGCTGGAATTGGTTGTTGAAAGAAGTCATCCACTAAAGGAACAATAACAATAAGTGTTTGTTGAGTTATTGGTATTCTCAGTTGATCATTTTTAATTAGTTTAGGTATTTGTTTCATTATTTCAGATACAGCCAAATTTTGGTGAGGCTTATTGAAAGTAACTTCTGTTCACCATATTGTTGTTATTTTATTGCTCAACAAAATGGTTCTTTAGCCAATGCCAGATTCGTTCTTAACAATTTTTGCCAAAATAAGTAGTGTATATAAATGTTATTGTTAGAAAATATTATGAGATGGTTATGAAACTTCGATGCCACTTGACCGTGATGGAATTTCACGTACCTCATTTGGAATGATTGTGTATTATATGTCATAGTCCTTCCTCTTGAAAGTATACAAAAATATGAAATCGGAGGCTTTATGATGTTAATGCCCTGTTTTTCTTTGACTTTGAACTCCTCAACACCTTCCTCATGGTGAATATACTTCTTATGGATGAGATCATGGGTTCATATTGTATACTTCCTGAAGCTACATATTTTCATTTTTTGGTGCTTCCAGATTGGAATTATACTAGGGTATTAATATTTATCTGTTGTTGTTTAATTTACTCAATCCTTTTTTTTTTTTTTTTCGTCTTTCTCTTCAGAAGTTACTTGAGATATTGGACATGAACACTCTGCATTTCATGTGAATGGGTGCTTCAAACTATATATGATTTAATGTTGCAGGTACAAAGCTTAAAAAATGGATTGACAACGTTAATATAAGGCCAGTTTATTGGACTCTATCAGAGCTTTTTTAAAAGTCATTTGAACTAGAATAGTACAAAGAGGTTTATGATGAAAATGAAAAACAAATGTCATAAGGTTGTTTTGTTATTTGTGAATATAGTAGAAAGTTAGTTATTTATGCAATTTTTTGGCTCATACTAGGCCTTGGTTTTTTCCGTTTCTCCAAATTAAACTTGGTGTTGGTTTCATTATAGCTCTGAGTTGCACTTAGCTTGCATCATATGTAGGACTTTTTATGTCTGTATTTTGTTTAATATCTTTTTGAAATGTATGTATATGTGGTGCAGATTTTTAGTTACTTTCTGCTTTAATTTGTTGAGTATGCTCAATCGGTTTCTCAATTGCTCGAGGGTACTTAATTGTGCGGAAAGTCATGACGAACTTGAGGAGATTAATTAAGTTCATGAGTTCTTTAAGATATAATTTGTTTATTTTTCAGGACTAGGAACTTGATTTGTGAGTTTATGTCTTCTAAATTTTAGTTTCAATAAGAAATTAGTATTAAAGGCAATTTATGGACTGTAACTATAAATTTGTATTATGATTCTGATTTACTTATTGTCTTATTAGTTTCAAAAGTTTGTCCTCATCAACTGGATGTAGCAAATCTAAAACCAGATCATGATTGCGGTAATGATTACCTATTTGTTTTTGGTTACATTGCAAACTCTAATATGTTGTGCTACTAAGTATCGGCTACAAATGTCACTAAGAGTATAATCTCCTTAACTGCATCTATTGTAAATGTATGTAAATGTCATGACCAGATCGTTTTACTGCATATACTGAGGTGAATGCTACGTAGGTGATATTCAGGGAAAACTAATGAGTTCATATAAAAAAAAAAGGGCAAAATATTTTTTTTGCCCTTTAATTTAGTCCAACTTCAAGTTTTTCCCTTTATCTTTTCGGGCTTAGTAATTGCCCATTAACTTCTTCTTTTTTCAATTAAAAATGCCCGGCGGGCTTTTATTTGGGCTTGGTTTAAATTTAGCTTACATGGCAGCTTACTAAGATGCCATTAAGATGACATGTGGCACCACATAATAATTTTTTTTTAATTAATTTATAACAAAAAGAAGTAAAGATTTTGCATTCTTATTTTTAATTCAAAATTAAATTAAACTTTATTATATATTGTTGTAAATTATACAAAAATAAATTCAAGTTTAATATAAAGTTTATTTCTAAATGTTTAAAAAATTAATATTTACGTAAATATTAGAAATTAAAATATTTCAATGATATATATTTTTTCTAATTTCAAAAAGTATAATTATTTTATTTGTCTAAGTTATAAAACTTAATTGTATATTTTTTCCTTAATAAACTTAATTTCTCTAAAAAACTATACACATTTTTACATGTAAAAATGTAATTTATTTATTTATATTACAAAGTATTTTATTTTAGAATTATAAATATCTGAAAAACAAGTTGTACTTTTAGAATTATATTAGTTAAATAAAACAAAAAAAATATTAAAAAGGATGTCATCATCTTCGTCATATCATCGCCGACGATTGGCAGCCACGAATTCTCCGTCATCGCTGCTTCCAAGGGCAAATTCGGCGTCTCTCTTCTTGGAATCACAGGCGATCGCCAAAAATCAGAATCAACATTAAGAAACTATAAGCTCAAGTATTTTGCCCAAATCACAAATCAATTCTTGCCTTCTTCTTACTCCTCAGTTCTGGTTTTTCTTTTCTCCACTATCAAGCTATTTATCAAATAAATCATTAGATATCTTCTCTCTCACTCTTACACTGCAATCTAAAGAAATTTAAAGTACTTGCAAATAACTAATGCTTAAACTCATAATAGTTTTAAGAGAAAATTTGTGGCTAGTGCATTTTCAATATTTTGGAGGTGGTGGGTTTGGAGGTGGGTGGGGGTGCAACGTTCTTCTTTCCAAATTTTTTTTCTTTTTCTACAGTGGTGGTAGAATTGGGAAAAAGACAATCTGATTTCTTTTACTTTTTTCTATTTTTTTTTATTTTATATTATTTGAGCCAAATAAATAACTATAATATTTATTTATAATATATTTACTTTTAATATTTATAATTGGAATAAAAGAGAATATATATATAATTGTAATATATTTATTTTTAATATTTACTAGTAAATATCAATTTATTTTTTATTTATACTAGTATATATAAATTTATTTTCTATTTTTACAAGTAAATTATTAAATATTTAAGATATAATTTTTATTAAACTTGAATGTATACAAATGTTTTATGTTTTTGTATTTTTTGTTTAAATTAATTTGGACCAAGCCCAAATAAAAGCCCGCCGGCCATTTTTAATTAAAAAAGAAGAAGTTAATGGGTATTTGCTAAGCCCGAAAAGATAAAGGGCAAAACTTGAAGTTGGACTAAATTAAAGGGCCAAAAAAATAAATTGCCCTAAAAAAAGATCATATCCGTACTTACTTCAATTATTAGTATTTATTTATTTATTACTGAACACATGTCTTTAGTCAAATTTCAATAACACATTGTAATATGTAAAGTTGACATGCATTACTGTGTGCATACTTTGAGAAGGCCTGCTGATAACCAGTATCATCTAATACTTCTATTCATATAGCATCTATAAATTGTTGGACTGAAGCCATTGTACTGACCTCACATTTATTGTTGTGTTAAAAGGTTTTTGCTTCGATAAATTTTGTTATCTTCATTTAATCTCTCTCCTACTTACTAAAGGTTATTTGATGGATTTTTCTTATCTACCAAGTAGTCAAGAGCATGCAAATTATAAAGTCTTCATATGAGTGTTATTAGCAGTTGAAAGTTTTACATGCTACGTCCAAGATGAAGATTATGTTGTTAGAGGGGTTTTCTTCGGAAGCAACAATGACCTTTAAAGTAATGTTATCCAGCGCATAATAGTTGTATTGGACGTCATAAGAGGTTTCTTTATGATTTTCAAGATCCCAGGTTTTTTGCTGATTCATCATTATGATATGCTAGACTTAGCATGTGGTAGATGAATGATATGTCAAATGATTAGTTAGAGAAAAATGAGTTTCAATATCATGTTGTTTATTATTCTGATATTGCATTATTGAACCTTTTATGGGAAAGACATGCTAATTCAAAACAATTATCAAGATGCTTGATGTGAAGTCTTTGTTAATATTTTATGGCATCGATATAGGATTTGCTTTACATAAATCGTTCAGTGTATGTTGTTTTTTAGTTGGTGGTTGTCAACTGTTTCATGGTTATTTTCATACTTTATTCATATGTTCAAAAACATAGGTTAATAGTTTGAAATAAATTATATATTAAGGTACAAATCAATAAATTCTTGAATTGGGTGAGCAATTGGATCATGTGTCAAATTTCAAACTCCAAGTGCAACAATAAGTTGATTAAGATTAGTAAAACTTACTCTAGAGTAGGAATGTCATTTACACAATTAATATTATTTTTGTTGTAAAATAAAGGAAATTAAATTCAGTTTAAATAGGTTCTTAATGAACGTATCCTAATATACAATCTTTTTATGTCTATATTTGACAACTTACTTTAGATATTTGTGAGTTTTTTAAATATTAATTGCAAAATCTAAGATAGCTAAAAAAGTAATATATTTGTGTTCTATTAATAATCGAAGATGCCATAAAAGTTTGTGTTATTAAATTATTTGAATGTCAAAAAAGAATATTACACGCGGTCTCCACATGTGTCAAGTTGCTAGTCTATATATATGTAATCATGACTCTCTACATATTGAACTGTCATTTTTTCAAAGAAAGTTATTGTAAATCGGACACTTGAACTGTTTGCTTCTTCAAAGCGAGTTATCTGTGAATTGTGTATTCGAACCATTTATTTCTTCAAAGCAAGTTATCCGTAAATTGGGTATTCGTCCCGTTATTTCTTCAAAGCAAGAACCCATACATTGGTTGTTTTAAATGATTGAAATTTTTATGATGAATGGTGTCTCGTTGGTTTACTCGGTCCCGATCAGATATGTAGTTTGATCCTACTTGGCGTGGGAGTGCCTGGGTACCACTGAGTGGCAGCGGGCTTGCCGGTATGGGCCATTGTCCCAATTGGCCCATTACCTCTCATGCATAGCAGGAGGTTGTTGTGTCTTTGTTGGGTACACTGTTTTCGTATGTTACATGGCATAAGTTATTGATTCCATGGTCACTCCTTTGATGGGGAGATAAGGAGTATTGTTATGAGGTGATAAGGTTGACTGGCATCGGCAAAAATGTGGACACCGATCATCAAACGTGAATCCATTCTTTTGTTAAAGGGTTTTTGTTAAACCACGAATTCTTGTGATTTCATGATTTTATTGCATGACATTTGTGTGCGTTTAAATCATTTGTTAAACTGTTTTCAAATGAAAGCTATTGAAAGAAAATGTAACACTTGCAGACATGCATGAGCACTCACTGAGATTTTTATCTCACGTAAAATTTTGTGTTTCTTTTCCTTCCTTCCAGATTAAGACGAACTAGGTTACTACCCTGTCATGACCTGGGAGCCTTTGACATTGGGGAGCGTTCAGAGTTCCGTAGAGTTTGGAGTTTGTTAAGTTTATGTTTATTTTTTCATCACTTTAGTACTTTGAGTGTATTTGATTCAGATGTTTACCGTTTAGACATGTAATAGTTGCTCTGATATTGTTCTGTTTATCTAAAAATTATCGGACTGTTACACAATGAGGCTTAATTGATGGTGGATTTCCAACAACTTGCTGCGTTATACGCTCATATTGAGATAAATGTCGATGCTTCTCAAACTTATCCTGATGCCATGAGAACAATCTTTCTAGTTCCGTTGAACGCCAAAGCTATGATGGGGGCGGTCGTGTAGGTTCATTCGTAAGTATAGAATGTGTGGAATCAATGATGACGTTGCTCACAGAGTACCACCTGTTTCTTGATCAATATCACATACTTATGCTCGAATCACATCATAGAGCCTACAATCTACCTAAGGGGTGATTGTATACTCTAACCAGATACGCTGTAGTGTTCGCCTGTTCTTTAACCCTTTCAGTCAATCTCTTTTTTGTTATTGGCAAATCTACCCAAGTCAGTTAACCCCCAACTCCTATCGCTATCTCATTGGGTATATATTGTGTTGGAAACTATTCAACCTTAGAATTTCTACCTATTGGGTGGGTGCTACCCATATCCTTCATCCATGTCTCAATGATTTCCCTTTCTTTACCTTAGTGTATCGTAATAACAACCAGGGTTTTACGACGATCACCAAGCATGTTTCACAGTTGGGTGATTGGAATCTGAAAGTGCTGGTTTTCTGGAATCAATGTTAGATGATACAATGTTAGACAATGTTGAGTTAACATTGATGATAACATTGAAAGCCGAGAGTATGTGCGAAAACTGTCATTTAGTTACCAAAATTAAGTTTTACCTTTATTCACCTATTAACCAAGTTCCATTGTTTTAGTTGTTTATGTTTATGTCCAGGAAGGTATCTTTATCATAAGGAAGAGCTATGGAAGATTCCTTACTTGAAGTTTCCATAATTCAAGCTAAGTTGAATAGTCAACCCACACGGTTTCAAAAGAAGGAAACAAGCTAGCTGTTCTCTGCGACGCGATTCTTTCCAGGATTTTGTGAATTGAAAGAGATGTGTTACCTTGTTAATTTGGTAACAATGGAAACACATATTCATGAAAGACATTGACTTCACAAAGAAGGCAATCTTCAACAAGGAAACAACAAGAGTTACCAAAACTGTGAACAACACATCTTGGCGTTCAAGACTCAAGAAATCTATAAAAGATGTGAAGTTCATCAAGATGAAGACAAGACAATCGTGCTAAACAATCTGAGAGATTAATCATTCGTTGTATTGTCTGCATCTTGCTTTTGCGAAGTTTTTGTATCAACTATTTACATATAGTTCATAGAGGTTAAGTAGTTCTTACTTGTCTGCTTCGTTGAGTCCGATCAACAAAGAGCGTGAGTGAATTGTTGTGAGGAACGTTTTTGATAAAACCTTTATGGTTATTTGGCCTAAGGCTCAGAAGTTTTTAATAATATTGAAAACTTCTTAAAATTATATCTTCTTGTGTTCTTTATTTCCGCTGCATACTACTCTTGTCAAGAAGATCAAAATAGAGTTAAGGCAACGCCAGCTTAACTCTCAAAGTTGTTGTGTCAATCCATGATCCGACAATTTCAATTGGCGTCAGAGCCAAACACCGACTACACTGGTGGTTTGGAGGTGATACAACACAATGGACAGTGTCAATCCTAATACCAACAGGTTTCTAGTTTTGGATGGCTCCAATTATGCATACTGGAAGATCAGAATGCAATCTCACATCAAAGCCATTGATATTCGAGCTTGGCAATCGGTGATCAATGGATACTCTCTTCCAACATTACCAAGAGCTGGTGAAGGTGATCTAGTTCCCAAACCTGAAGCAGACTGGACAGCAGCAGAGGTAAGTCTCTATAACTCTAATGAAAAAGCTCTTAATGCTATCTTTAGTTGGGTTAATCATCACATGTTCAAGTTAATCCAGAATTGTACAAAAGCCAAACATGCTTGGGATATACTTGAACTACATTGTGAAGGAGATTCTGCCGTTAAAGATTCTAAATATAGACAACTACTTTTCCAATTTGAAAAACTTGAGATGGGTGAAGATGAAAGTGTTGACAGTTATTTTGAGAAAATTCTTGATATTGTTAACCAATGTGAAAACCTAGGTCTTGCTATGAGTAATCAAGAAATGGTTTATAAAGCTATGAGAACACTGTCATCTAAATTTGCTCTCAAGAAAATTGCAATGAGTGAATCTAGAAACCTTGCTAATCTACATTTTCAAGTCTTGATGAATACTCTTAGAGAATTTGAGATGGATCTTGCCTCACAACCTAGCAAACATAGGGATGTTGCTTTAAGAGGTTCAAATCTTGACAATGAAAGTGATGATGATTTTGAAATAATTTCTTCAAACTATGGTAAAATTACTAAGAAGTTCAATAAGCTGAATCTTAAAGGAAAAGGTAAAGAAAAGAACCTTAGTAATAGCTCCCTAGGTTATAAGAAATTACCTCCTAAGTTTGTGAAGTACATGGCATCAAAACCTACTCCTTTAAAAGCTGATAAGTTAAAAGATGTTCAATGTTATGAATATAAAGGATATGGTCATATGGCTAATGAATGTGCTAACACTCTTAGAAAAAGAGGAAATTCTCATTGGGTTTGTGTAGATTATTTCAATGAAGATGACTTTAGTTCTGGAAAACTGTAGAACAATCAGAAAATATTCAAACTATTGCGCTACTCACTCAGATTGACTAGACGCCAGAAGATTCCTTGAACTGCTTCGGATCTCAATGTTATCCCAACATCCAGGATCCAACATCAGAACAGGAGACCTTCTTTGCAGATTGGGATGAATATGATTCTGATTCTGAATCTTATCTTGCATCCTACTTTGAGAATCTAACTTTGATTGTTTTCATGGCACAGTGGATCTAGATGAAGAATATTTCTTTGAAGGTGAAATGTCCCAGGAGGAAATCATTGAAGACCGGAAGTCTATCTACCACAAACTGTTGCTTGAGAATCACAAACTTATTAAGAGCAACAAAAGCTTGAAGGAAGAGATTCGATGCATGAAGGAGATGCTGAAACTGTATGAGAGAGACCTTGACAAAACTGAGGCTGAACTGAAGGAGGTTAAGATAAAATTTGATAAAGCTGAACAAACCATTGCCAAATGGAAATCATCTTCTTCTAAACTTGAAGAAATGGTGAGTATGGGAAATCAAGGTAAAAATGGTTTGGGCTATGATGAAAGACCTTCCTTTGAAGATGTTAATTTTGCCTATTTGAAAGCTGGTTTTATCAAGGAAAGCAATAACTTGAGCTGTGAAATCCCTTCCAACACTATGAAAAAGCCTACTTTTATCTGTCAATATTGTTTTCAACCTGGTCACATTAAGCCTTACTGTAAAAAATATAAAATTGTGATTGAAAAGAAAACAATACTTAACAGTTGTGCCAATGTTAGGAAAACCTCTGATCTGAATGTTATCCCAACATTAGGTAACAAAGATGAAGGACATAAAAGTAGAACTTGGACTGAAAGGATAAAAACTCCTAAGGTTAAAATTGGTTGCAATGTTGTCTTTTCTGCTGTGTACCCTAACCTTGTAGGTAAGTGGTATTTTGACAGTGGATGTTCAAGGCACATGACTGGGAACATTAACAACCTAAAAGATGTATTCCCTTTGACTGTTGGAACAGTTGCCTATGGAGGTGGCACTAAAGGGAAAATCATTGGAAAAGGAGTATTGGATGTTGAAGGAATTCCACGGCTCAAGGATGGGTTGTTGGTTGAAGGATTGAAAGCAAACTTAATTAGCATAAGTCAACTTTGTGATGATAACTTGCTAGTTACTTTTGATAAAAGTTCATGTGATGTGTTTAATAGTGACAATGTCCGTGTCATGATAGGTACAAGATCAAAAGATAACTGCTATCTTGCTCAAGATGAAGCAGAATGCTACCATGCCAAGGTAGATGAATGTGTCATGTGGCACAAGAAGTTAGGACATGTGCACTACATAAATTTGGAGAAACTACAGAAGTTAGAGGCTGTAAGAGGACTGCCAAAGTTGACTAGCCCAGGTAAAATTGTTTGTGAAGACTGTCTGAAAGGTAAACAAACAAAAGCTGTTCATCCACCACTTCAGGTACAAAGTGCTAACCCTAGAACTGATAAGTGCTTTGAATTGCTACATATGGATCTCATGGGTCCTATTGAGGTTAGTAGGCTGAATGGTAAGAAGTATGCTTTTGTTATTGTTGATGATTTTTCAATTTACATGGATCAAGTTTTTGAAAGAAAAATCAGAGGCATTCAACACATTCAAGATTTTGCATGCTAGTATTAAAAATCTGTATGGTACTTCTGTAGGAAGAATTAGGTCTGACCATGGAAAAGAGTTTGAAAATGTAAGCTTTGCTAATTTTTGTGAAACTAAAGGCATTTTCCAAGAGTTCTCTGCACCTAAGACACCTCAGCAAAATGGAATTGCTGAGAGGAAGAATAGAACACTTCAAGAGATGGCTAGAGTAATGTTGAATTCTAGAAACCTATCTAAGAAACTCTGGGTTGAAGCTTTGAATATTGCATGTCATATTAGTAATAGAGTTTATCTTAGACCGGGTACTACTATGACACCTTATGAAATCTTGAAGGGTTCAAAACCAACAGTAGCACATTTTCATGAATTTGGTATTAACTGTTATTTGCTAAAAGATATAGACTATTTGAGCAAATTTGATCCCAAAAGTGAAAAGTGTATATTTGTTGGATATTCTCCTAATAGTGCTGCTTTCAGGGTCTAGAATCCAAGATTGCATACTGTTTAAGAATCAATGAATGTCATTTTTGATGATTTAACTGTTTCTGCAGGTACTGAAGAAGTCACTGGTTCAGGTGTTGCTCCAACATTGGACTCAACATTGAACACAGAAACTGAAAATGCTGAACTGGAAACTGAAACAAATGATGACCTAACACCAGAAACTCCCAATGTTAGTCCAACATCTGTTCTGTCAGATTCTGAAGATGAAACAGTTCCAGTGGCCAGAAGATATCCTCCTGCTAGGATACAAAGAGATCATTCAGCCACTCAAGTAATTGGATAAATTACTGAGAGAGTTAGAACACGCAATAAAGAAAGGGTTAATTACAAGGATATGGTCAAATTGTGTGTTTGCATGTCTTCTTCATGTACTGTTGATAATGCATCTTGTTTTGTTTCCTCCATTGAACCTAAGAATGTTACTGAAGCTCTTAAGGATAGTTACTGGATTAATGCCATGCAAGAGGAACTCTTACAACTCACCAAAAACAGAGTTTGGAATCTAGTGAATAGGCCATCACATGTGAATGTAATAGGTACAAAATGGATTTTCAAAAATAAAACTGATGAGAATGGTGTAATTATACAAAGCTAGGTTGGTTGCACAAGGTTATACTCAGGTAGAAGGTATAGATTTTGATGAGACTTTTGCTCCAGTAGCTAGGATAGAATCAATTAGATTACTTCTTGCTATTGCTTACTGTCTTAGGATTAAACTTTACCAAATGGATGTTAAAGGTGCCGTTCTGAATGGTTTAATCGACAAAGAGGTTTATGTAGAACAACCAAAAGGATTTACTGATCCTAAACATCCTGACCATGTGTACAAAATTGAGAAGGCTTTGTATGGTTTAAAACAGGCTCCTAGAGCTTGGTATGAGAGGCTAACTGTATTTCTGTTAGGCCTAGGTTTCAATAGAGGAGATGGAGATAGAACATTGTTTGTCCTTAGAAAAAGCTCTGATATATGCATTGCTCAAATTTATGTGGATGATATTGTATTTGGCTCTACTAACAAGTCTACCTTAGACAAGTTTGTTGAGTCTATGACAGGAACATTTGAGATGAGCATGATTGGTGAGCTCAACTACTTTCTGGGACTACAGGTTAAGCAGCTGGAGAATGGTATCTTCCTGAACTAGGAGAAGTATGCAAGGAATCTGGTGAAGAGATTTGAGCTACAAGAGTCCAGGCCTTGCAAAACTCATATGTCCTCTTCAATTAAGATAACAAAAGATGGCACTGGCAGCAATGTTGACCCAACATTGTACAGATCCATGATTGGTAGTTTGCTACATCTCTCTGCCTCTAGACCAGATATCATGTTTTTAGTATGTGTCTGTGCTAGATACCAAGATGAACCCAGGCAATCTCACTTGACTGCTGTGAAGAGGATTCTTAGATATATCTCTGGAACTTCACCTTTAGGCATTTGGTATTCTTATGACACTAACACTAACTTGGTTGGTTTCAGTGAATCTGACTGGGCAGGTGATGTGGATGACAGGATATCCACAAGTGGAGGCTGTTTTTATTTGGGGAATAATTTGGTCTCCTGGTATAGCAAGAAGCAAAAATGTGTTTCATTATCAACAGTTGAATCAGAATATATAGCTGCTGGCAGTTGTGCTACGCAACTTGTGTGGCTCAAACACATGCTTTCAGATTATGGGCTAGATAGTGATACACTTCTCATGTTCTGTGACAATCTTAGTGCCATAAGTATCTCTAGGAATCCTGTCCAACATTCTAGAACTAAGCATATAGACATAAGACATCATTTCCTAAGAGATATAGTAGAGGACAAAGTGATCAACATTGAACATATTGAGACAACAAATCAGCTTGTTGATATTTTTACAAAACCTTTAGATAGTGAGAGATTCTTCAGCTTGAGGAAATCTCTCGGCATTTGCAATATGTGAGAATGTTGAGGGAACCAGTGTTGACATAACACTAGCACTGGTATATTGGTTGTGGTGTAGTAGGTATTCTGTTGTTTTCCTTTGTTGTTTTTTTTCTTGTGAGTCTCATTTAATCCTTATTTTGTCATATTTGGTTTGTGTGGTTGAACTCTTTGATTAACAACTCTTTCTAGTTATCAGTTTCACATCTTTGTTTTGAAATAGTAATAAAACCCTTCTGTTTGTCTGAGGTTGTGATAGCCTAACATATGGAGAAGCTGAGATACACAAAGTTCACTACTTTGATGTCTATTCAGTTGTGTCTTATTCATATGAAAGGTGTACATGACATGTGGAGAAGCTGGGGTGCATGATGTTGACAGCTTCAGTGTTACTCAGTTATGCTTATTTACATCTTTATGTTTGTTTGGCCAAGGAAGACATGAGGGTGATTCTTTCTACTAGGGTGTTTGAGGTTTAGATTTTTTACATTTAGTAGCACTGATCACTTGGTGATTCTCTTGAATGCAGTTTGGTAAACAAGTATGCATAAGGAATTGGGGTGTTGGGGTGCATGATAAATGAATTGCCAACATTCAAGGCCTTTGTACTTGCCTAACTTGCTGTTGTTAATGTTGTTACTGGGTGTGTGGAGTTCAGGCTGCCCTCATTCAGTAGTGATATTAGCCTTGTGTTTAGCAACCTTCAGCTTTTGGTTCAGATGAGTTATGAAAATAATAAAGATTATAAAGAGATGTGTATTGTGCTGGTGTGAGGAGTTTTTCATATGTGTTTACCATCAACCTACTTGACATTACATTGTTGAATTCATGTAGAACTGCATTGTTTTTCTTTCTTGTTGTTGAGTTGTGTCGGTCTAGGCGTAGGGGGAGTATAATTCATGTGTTGAGGCATACAATTTGGGTGACATACTGCAGGTGACACACTTTTCTGTGACTTTCTATGCTGTGGAAGTGAATTTTTCCTTGAATTCATAACTATTGATCCCTGTGTGTTTCTTGTTATCTATGTTGCTTACTCATGATTTTGATCTGAACAATATGTCTGAGGTACTCACTTGCTATATTGGTTAAGTTTCAGATGTATTTTTGGATGTATCTCAAGCTCTTACATGAATTTGCCTTGGTGAAGCCTGTACCTCTTCTTTCTGGTTTGAATGTTATTGAATGTTATCCCAACATTGTGCACTGCCGCAGGCCAACAGTGAAAACAGGAACTTATAAGTTTTCTAATTTTTGAAAACCGCTCTGGTTACCTGTTAATTAAACATCAAAGCGTGTGCGTGGGAAAACATAGTGGGAAGATTTTATTCAAATTAAGTAACTGCCCACTAACATTCATTCTCTTTCCTTATTCACGGTTATTATTGAAATCAAAACCCTAATATCCTTAATTGTGCTTGTAATTTCCTTATTTGTGCTTAATCTGCAAAATTACTCGCTCTACTCTCAAATTCTCTCGATTTTCTCTGCGAATTCTCTCAAATATTCTTTCCTAACAATGGCAAGCAAGTCTCCCATGCAAACTCTTGCAGATGTTGCCCTGGGAAGTGAACCCACTGCTGCACGCACCCGATCTCACACTAGGGGTGCTGCTGCAAAATCAGATGATGCTCTAGTTGCTGCTAGAAGGAAGGAGATCCCATGCGTGCGACGAGGAAAGAAGTCTAAATAGGGAGAATCGACTTCTACTATTGAGTCAACTGCTGAGTCAACCGCTCCCACCATCAATGAGCCTGAAATTGAGGTAAACAATGCTAAACCCAACCCTGAAATTGATGCTGATTTAACTGTTGAGGGGGAGGGTAGTGAATTTGCTGACAAATCTGTGGAGAAACCCGTGGATAAGTCTGTGGACAAATTGGTGAGGAAGTGGATTAGGGCTCAAAAGAAAAAAGGCAAGGATGCAGGGGAGAAGTTGAGAATTATGTCTGAGACTGCTAAGTAACGCGTTGAGGTTAGAAAAAGGCAAGTTGAGAGGCTAGCTAAGAAGAGGGCTGCTGAAGCTGAGAAGAAGGCTGAGGAAGAGAAAAAGTATGTTGCTGCTACTGCTGCTGAGAGAAAGAGAAAAGGAAAGCAAGTGATGGAAGAGGAAACAGGGGTGGTGGATATTGAGGATGAAGAGGAAGAGGAGGAGAAGGAAGAGAAAAAGACTGAGGATGAGCAGGATGTTGCTGCTGATGTTAAGGCAACATAAGGGACAGAAGAGTATACAGATGGGTTGTATGTGATCTACCCTGAGGATGAGGAGGACTACTTTTATCCATACTATCTCACCAAAGAGTTGGAAAAGAAGTGGAATTCCTTCAAGAGAATGGAGATTCACACTGAAAGAGCTGTAGAGATGGCCAGCTTCAAGGAACAAAAGATGATGGACTTGCTTGAGGCAAGAGGGATGCAACAATCAGTGAAGGAGTTTCATGACTATGCTCCTGAGATTGTCATGGAGTTCTACCTGAATCTCTCCAAGTGGATCAGGGGCTACAGATCTCCAAAATTTGGAAAGGCTTGGGTAAGGGGGAGAGTCTTCAACATTGAACCCTACACCATCGACAAGATATGTGGATTCCCAACTACTGATGAATAAGAGGACCCCTACTATGATGATGTAATTGAAGACTTGACTGGAGGGTTGGTCAAAATCTGTAGAGATGCTCTGCCAACCACAAAGCTCACCTCCCTTAGTGTTGTCTTGCACAAGATAGCTTGCTTCAACTGGGTGCCAAGCAAGAATGTCACTGTACTGACCAAGGAATCAGCAATCTTGGTGTACAAACTCAAGAATGGGCTAGATGTGAACATGGGGGAGAGGATCTTAAAGTCAATGTCTGAAGTCACTGGAAGGAAGAATGGCATGCTGCCTTTTCCCTCACTCATCAGCAGAATCCTTACCAAGCAAGGATTAAAGACAAGTGTCATTGTAGGCTGGAGAAAGAATGATATTGAACTAACAATTCTCCCAAGCTACTTGTCTGGATCAAGAGTGCGAGACATTCATTGGAACCCAAAAGGAGTGGTGAGACCAAGAACTAAGAAGAAGAAGACTCAGGAGTTTGCTGGAACTTCAGTGCTTATGTCCAAAGAGGAAGAGTGCATGGTCATAACCTCTACTTTTGTGGATCATCTGCTGAACTGGTATAGGGGAAAAATTGCTGATACTCAGAAGGAGATTGAGGAAAGGAAGGAGCATCTCAAAGAGCTAGAGGACATGGTGAAAAATTTGGACAACTCCCTTCTTCACAAAAAGAGGGAGAATAGTTCCAAGTTTTTTTAATTTCTAACCTTCTAGTTTATGTTTTGTTTCTTTGAACTGCTTATATGTTTATGTTGCTGGTACATTTATCTCTATTTGGTTTATTTTGATCAAGGGACATGTCCTTGATATTTTGTTGTGGCCTGTAACTCTAAGTACTACTACTGTTGAACTGCTCTAACTGCTATTGCTTATGAAAGTACATTTTGAATTGCTGTTCTGGTTAACATTTTATGCAGGAAACTCACTGGTTTCAATGTTGAGGCAACATTGATGAATGTTGGGGTCTGAACATCTTTTGATGTAGTGATGACTTTAATGCTTGTCTTTGCTAATTTCACTTTGAACATGTTAGCTTCTATTGAGGGGGAGCAGTGTAGTAGTTTAATGTGTTTCTTGTTGATTCTAACTTTCTGGATATAGGACTTGATTGGAACAGGTGTTGGTTTTGTGAAGAAAGGCAAAAAGGGGGAGATTGAAAGTGTAGGGTTTTCTGGAATCAATGTTACACGATGTTGAGACAACAATGAGGACAACATTGAAACCCAAGAGCTTGTACGAAAACTGTTCTGCAGTTGTCAAATTTAAGTTCTGCCTTTATTCACTTATTAACCAAGTTACACGGTTTTAGTTGTTTATGTTCATGTCCAGGAATGTATCTTAATCATAAGGAAGAGCTATGGAAGATTCCTTAATTGAAGTTTCCATAATTCAAGCTATGTTGAATAAGTCAACTCAACACGCTTTCAAAAGAAGGAAACAAATTGGATTCTCTGCAACTTTGATTCTTTCCAGGATTCTCCGATTTGAAGAAGATGTGTTGCCTTGTTAGATCGGTAACAATGGAAACACATATTCAAGAAAGATATGAAGTTCACAAAGAAGGCAAAATTCAACAAGGAAACAACAAGAGTTACCAAAAATGTGAACAACACATCTTGGCGTGGAAGTTTCAAGAAATCTATAAAAGATGTGAAGTTCATCAAGATGAAGAAAAGACAATCGTGCGAAACAATATGAGAAATTAATCCTTCTTTGTATTGTCTTTGTCTTGCTTTTGCGAAGTTTTTGTATCAACTATTTACGTCTAATTCATAGAAGTTAAGTAGTTCGTACTTGTCTGGTTCGTTGAGTCCGATCAACAAAGAGTGTGAGTGAATTGTTGTGAGGAACATTTTTTTTAAAACCTTTATGGTTATTTGGCCTAAGGCTCGGAAGTTTTTAATAATATTGAAAACTTCTTAAAATTACATCTTCTTGTGTTTTTAATTCCGATGCATATTATTTTGGTCAAGAAGATCACAATTGAGTTAAGGCAACGCCAGCTTAACTCTCAAAGTTGTTGTGTAATCCACGATCCGAAAATTTCAATTGGTATCAGAGCCAAACACCGACTACACTGGTGGTTTGGAGGTGATACAACACAATTGACAATGTCAATCATAATACCAACAGGATTCCAGTTTTGGATGGCTCCAATTATGCATACTGGAAGATCAGAGTGAGGTCTCATATCAAAACAATTAATTTTTATGGTGTATTCTACGAATGGTAAACCTGAAAAGCCAAAAAATATTTCTTCAGCAACCCCTTTGAGAATATAGTTAGGTATTCAAAATATTTATGCGAAAACTAAGATTAAGATCAAAGAATGAATTTTCTTTCAAATAAGTGGAACGTTGTTTGCATTTTTAAAGAAAATGAATGTTAATTATACTTTATAATATTCCTCTACCACATAAACAGTAGGTGATGGAGTAAACAATAAAAATCTAGAAGGAATACTCTATTAATAATTCATAAGTAATATTAGTGAAGGCTAATTTAGTAATCAAAAAAATTATTAAAGGTTAATCAAGAAAAAACAATGTAAATAAATTGTGATCTAAGGCTAATCTAGTGAAAATGCATAAAAAGGGAGGGGTATAATGGACTTTGTGAATTAATCCTTATTGTGGCTTATTGTGGTATTATTAGTGGGAGGGGGGGTCCGATTAGTAATCATAAGATTAACCCGCCACGTAGGCAAAACTCGATTAATGATATTGTAAACCAAACAAACTTATATCCATGACTATTAATTTAATTGGAGGTTATTGGGCAAAGCAATCGAGTGTAGTAACTAGCAATTGGTTGCCCGCGTGCAAATTATTCTTTAGTTTTAAAGAGTCTATTCGTTAAAAACGTATTTTTTAACTTATTTATATGAAAATTAATGAAATTAGGATGTAGAGAAAAAATAAGTGTTATCAAGAATTAAAACACATTTTTCGGTGATAAATACGTACCAGTACCACACATTAAAAAACTAAGAAACAGGTTTTTTTCAAGTCACTTGATAGTTGATATGCCTAGATAAAGCTATAGTGGGCTAAGAAGTAGGAAATTGAAGAATCATATCAAATTTTGCCAATTCGTATCAAAAAAAAAAAAAAAATATCAAATTTTGCCACACCCCAAAAAAGTAAAACCATCCCTTGAAATCTGTAAAAGAACAAAATTGATAAACTCATTTATCATCGACTTCAACAACTATATGAAATCTAAGTTATATAAACGAAAAACTTAGATTTCTTTACGAAAAATCTAAGTTCATTTATCATCGACTTCAACATCATGATTTGCTAATTTGTTTGCTCGTAGTACTCATTCCACCTAATTACGGCAAATATTTGATTTCTACAATTCCAATTTCCAAGATGGGTTTGGGGTTCTTGAACCAAGCAATGCAACTGGGTTTATAAAGCCCCAATGTAAAATTTGATTAAGGTTATACCAGTTCATCCAGATTACTAAAGAATGTGAACAAATTTTTTTTTTCTTCTAAAAGATTTCTTGACGGAAGTGATGGAACATAACATGTGGGTTCAAGATTTACTTTGTTGGCTTAACTATCTTAATAAGATTCTCCTACTTTTAAAATTTTCATGACACAATGTAACATGTGGATTTATTATATTATTTTCCAACTAATATCAAACTACTATTCCAATTCATCAAAGTTTTACTATATCAAACAACAATTATAAAAGTGGATGATTATTCTCCATAGTGTACATTTCAGAACAACTGTACGTGAAAGCAAATCCAATATTTTGGCTCTATCAAAAAAAGTCCTATATTTTGGAGCATATTCATAAATTTTTTTATTCTAATCACAATATCATATTCACAGAAAAAGTTGTGAAAATCCGGAATGGTTTAGAGTTGATCTAATAAATTATAACTATTATCTAAACAACTCTCACAATATTTAGCCCAAATAAAGGAACAAAACATGAAATATTCATTACTCTGATCAAATGAGATTCAAAATTCCACTTGATTGCCTCTCCAACCTATTACCTGTTGAAACAAACAACAAAACAAATTATCGAACTATTACAATTGTATTCGATCCACCACAAAACATAAATCACCTAAACAGTAAGGGATTTTTTTTTTTAAAATGAATAGTGAAACATGAAACTAATTGCATGAAAATTGCAAACATCTCAAGAGTCTACCATGATTTGAGACTGGATTAACATGAAACTGATGTATATGCTGACTTCATGCACAATTCTGTACTCTGATGAACAAAATTCCACATAAGATAGAATTCTCCCTTAAACATGGCCAACAAATCCTGTAAGGAAAGAAATTACAGAAATAAATGAATAGTTAGTCCATAACAGATTTCAGAAAAAGAAGAGCAAATTATTCTGTTTTAGTCCTCACTCCTCAGATTGCGATTTTATTTGTATTAGAGGAGATCAGGGGAGTTTAAGTGAAAGAAAATGTGGACGTGCGTGTGATTGTGAGAAGAGACGAAGAAATAGATGATAGATAGATAGATGTCTTAATTATATTTTTTAGATTCCCGTTAGGAAGAGTAAAATTTTGCTGATAAAAAATTGTGATCTGGCAGTTTTATTTGCCATTTATTTTCATCTGCTGGGGAAAAGGAAATTGAGGAAATAAAAACAAATCAGTCATTTATTTTCCGTTCAATTTGGGGAGGAAAGTATAAGAAGAAACAGTTTGGCAGTGTATTCTGTTTACGCTTAAATGCTCAACTTGTACGATGGGTTATGTTCGCCTTTTTGACAGGATTTATTTGTATCTACTCTCCACGTTAAGCATTGCCTATTAATATAGTTTAACTTACTAAAACCACAATCTTTTAGACTTTGACCACGATCAAACAATATTCTTTAGGACCTTGAATATGAATTAACTTGTTCAATTCAGATTACAATAATATGCAGTCTGATTTCACGGTATATCCAGGCTACACCGTTTCTGGTTGGCCTTGCTGCAACTCTTGCCGGTAGATATGGAATCCAGGCGCGCCATGCTTTTAAGAGATGACCACCAAACCTACGATGCGCAAGTTTTACGAAGGTGGTTTTCAGAAAACGATGACCAGGGAAGTGACCCTTATTCTTGGCATAAGCATAAGGTAACCACTAAGTTCTGTTGTGTTGCAAATCCCGGACATTGGGCCATAAGGGTCTATATTTCTATCGTGCTATTGTGTGGCCTCTATCTTTGATTCCCATACTGTTTCTCTTACTATATCGTGTTTAATCTATTGTTGATCATGTAATGTGATGGCTGCACAACAATGAAGGATCGTTCTCTGGTCCCATTTCTTAAATTTTGCTACTTACCATCATCACCCATTTATGCCCATAAGATAATGAATACATGCCTTTTTATATGAAAACAACCTTTCCCATTGGAAAGTTAAGCCTCACTCCATTTTTTTCTTTATATGATGAAAACAATCTGTCTATATGGCACCAAAAACACCAGAACATAGCTTCTTAACCAACCTCGTATCATTACCAAGTACATCAGATCTCGGATATCCATTAGTAGGCTTTCTGTTAATGTTTTCAAACAGAATATCTGTTTCTCAGGGAAAAAATGGCATAGTACAACTAATAGCACCTTTATGTTTCCAACATGATCGTGAGGTTGACGGAGCAATGAGAAGCATACAGCCATAAACAATACTATAAATCATTTAAACATCTCTGTTTCCATCTTCAAGATACTTATTACAGTTGATTCGATTTATATTGTTCATAAGGGAGACTGCGACTCCGGATAAAGTAAGAGAAGCACACAGGAGGGTAATGCTTGAGAACCACCCTGATGCTGGTGGTAGTCACTATCTTGCTTCCAATATTTATGAAATCGGCTTACCATCTTTACTTTCCTCACTTGTGCTTACCATCTTTACTTCCCTCGTCGCATAATCCAGGTAACCCTGGCAACATATTGGTTTCAATAGTCGATTCGATTTATAGTTGGTCGTGCAACTTTAATCAATGAAATATTTGTGTCCATGAGTCGACTTTTAATAATTTAACAAAGAACGTGATGCTAACTCATTGCAAGACTGCTCCACCTTTATGAAATGGGACTATTCGATTATTACAGAAAAAGTTAGATACAAGGATCGGACAATTAAATTGTTGAGAGAAAGAACATGGTACCTGAAGGATATGAGCTGCAGCAAATTCATCCGATATCCTCTTACAGTCTGGTGCACTTAAGTCCACAAATGGCTTCAACAAGAGTTGAACACTCTGGGAAGTGAAAAGCATTTAAAATCATCAGTTTGTATTCCAAAGAGTAAAGCTTCACCAGCAAGTTTATAGTAAAAAAAGAGAAGCTCAAGATAATTCATTCCAAATTCCAAATATAACATAGAACAACTTCAACCTATAAAACATTTTCAGGTTCTTCATTAGTTGCGGCTGTGAGACAGCACACAGGCTTTATCGCAAGTCTACAAGTCTATAAGAGCAATTACTGGATACGGTCTCAAAGTCTCCATGAGTGTATAGACGGCGACGATATAGACTTAGCGAGGATATGGTCTCAATGTCACTGCATCTTCAATTACTGTTAGCGACATGGAGGCAATTACTGGATACGGTCTCAATGTCACTGCATCTTCAATTACTGTGTGCTGTCTTAGCGAGGATATGTCACTGCATCATCTCGAGAAAATAGTAGTACAACATCCTCAATTACTGGATACAGTCTCAAAGTCTATAAGAGCAACCTGAACAAGGATATACACTCATGGAGGTATTCCACTTCTCAAAATGACCATAACCAGGTGTGGATTACAACGATGAAATGTGATACCAAACAAATGAGGTAAATTCTCCAACATAGGAAAAGGGAAGCTTGCAATGCAATTCTTAAATGTAGTCACAACAGGGAGAAGTCAATAACATGTTCCAAAACTTATATATTCACCTGTTGGAAAAATCTAAAATTACATATTTTAGGAAATATATTATAGTGCTGGAAATATGGCAGATATGTTAGGCCAGAGAGTTCATATAATATTGGTGTTAGATGATAAGGTATAGAGGCCAGAGTTTTCAGCTGAATTTTCTGGGAATTGCTTAGCTTGGCCTTCATTGCCAAATTTCTTTCACTATCCTTTTGCCCTACCTGTGGCCTTGATAACCATATTTTTTCCCTTTTAATACTGAATCACCATAGACGGAGAAGATAACCTCTGGCAGTACTATACTGCAACAGGCAGAAATAACAAACAGCAGAAATAACAAACAATCGTCCTGGTGCAGAATTGCAACATGTCCATGTAACTTACGACTGAACGGGAGAAATTATTTAAAGTGGTCATAGTTGGTTCGTACGCCCGTAAAAGGCAACAGGCAGAAATAACAAACAATCATCCTGGTGCAGAGTTGCAACATGTCCATGTAGCTTACCACTGAACGGGAGAAATTATTTGAAGTGGTCACAGTTGGTTCGTACGCCCCTAAAAGGTAAAGGAAAACTCAGCCGCCTTTTTAGGAACAGGCCCAAAAAAAGGAGAATCTAATTATGATGCATGGGATGAAGAAGATGCTACGATCATGGAATGGATATGGAATTCAATGTTGCCAGAAATCAGCGACACTTGCATGTTCTTGTCCACTGCAAACAACACTTGGGAATCAATCAGGCAACTTACACTAAAGTTCAAGATGCTGCGCAAGTTTATGATCCGAATATCACAACAACCTCAACCAAACAAGGTAGTAAGATTATTTATCAAAAAGGGAAGGTAGTAGATCTGTCACTGAGTATAATAATCTCCTTAAAGGGCTTTGGCAAGAGTTGGATCACTATCGATGCATCGAGATGAAGTGTGCTGAAGATGCAGCAGTGACATTAAAAAACTTTATCGAAAAAGAGCGAGTGTATGATTTTTTTGGCTGGTCTTAATGCCACATTGACCAGGTTAGGGTTCAAATTCTAGGTAAAGAAGATGTGCCTTCTCTCAATGAAGCTATTTCACTTATTGAGAATGAGAAAAGTAGAAGAGGGTCATGCTTGAATACCAAACTGTTAGCTCAACTATGTTAACTAACGGTGCTCAGAAGAGTGGGTCAATACTTGAGCAACAACCAAGTAATGAGGGTGCCAAAACTGACATGTGGTGTACGTGTAGTATGAAGGCCAGGCATACTAGAGAGAACTGCTGGAAACTTCACGGAGAGCCTTCTACGTCAAGCAACGATTGTGGGTACAAGGGCGGACAACAAAGTAATCAAGGGCAAGCACACCTAACAACTACCCAACAAGAAGAAAAATAGGGAACTCAGCAACGAAGATACTGAGAGGCTACACAATACATGCTCACTGGCAAGTTCAGGTAAATTTACTCTTTCACACTGTTTAATTGCCTCAGATAGTTAATTTTTAAATGCTTGGGTTGTTGATTCAGGGGCTACTGATCATATGACCAACTCTTCTCATAAGTTCAGCATATATACTCCTTGTCCTAGCAATAGAAAAATAGCTATTGCGGATGATTCATTCTGTAATAAATGAATAGCAGCAGGGTGAAAGCCTCACCTTAGACGCGAAACCCTCGTTCCAATATGTATACATCAAATTATCAAATCTTCCCGTTTTCCCCAGATATCCAACAAGCTCCGTCACTTGATGGGCCTAATCAAAATAAATAATAGTTAAAACATAGGAAATCAAAGATTACAGTGAAACGTGCAAAATGATAGGTATGATGAGATGGGCACGTACGCTCTCGGTTAGGTGATTCAACCTATTGACAGGCCTCCCGATTACAACACCAACCGCGGAACTCGCAAAGATCTGCATACATAGACAAATGCTCAGGATAAAGGACGTGTGAATATGATGAAAGTTACGATAATGTTTATTCAAAAACGGGAAGTTTATATGTCAAACATTCAGTGAGAAACTTGACAATAGAACTCGCAAATTTAATTATACTTTATAGTTTATGTAACATAATCTACACATATAATATTAATATAATACTAGGCGTGTTCCTCCTTTCAATAAGCACTGACTTCTAAAGACTCAATCCAAAACTTGTGTACGAAATACACAACATGAAAATGAGATGCTCACCATATTCTCAAGGTCAGGAACCAGAACTTCACTCTCCCGTCGCAGGACACTGAAAAGTACATAAGAATAAATCACTTAGAGCTAGCAATTCCAACTAACAGTCATTACTATTTCACACCAACCTCCATGGTGATGCTGTCCTTCCACAGGGTTCTGAAATGGCGACGCCAATGAACTTAGTCCCCACTTTGAGACCAAGCAACTGACCTCCTTTGAGCGCTTTATACATATTGAGTGGTCCCAAATACTTCATCTGTATTCCAGCACTATCGTCAATATTTCAACCAAACAGGTACAAAATTCTTTTACATTCTCAGTGACACATATTTTCGAGCACCTGGCGTGTATGAAAGATACCACTTGAAACTCCTCCCATGTATCACTTACTGAATATTTCGGAGAGGATCCTCTTAAGTCTCAACCAATACAATAGTTTATCTAAAATAAGGACAAGGTTGGAACTTGGAATAATACCTTATAGGTTGAAGACGGAGCTGCTGTGGCGAGTGGCGAAAGGGGGGGCGGCGGACGGACGGAATCGCTTTTCCTTTTTCTTTATTTTTAACTGATTTTTTCTTTTGTTTTCTCCCTCTCTCTCTCTCTCTAACAGTCTAACTCTTCTCTCGCTCTATTTAGGGTTTTTGACAAATTACAGCCCTAAATAACAAATTATCAAATGATGCACCTATACTCCTAAAAAATAAACTATATTATATCGGATACGTACTGAAACCGATACACTATTGACACGTATTTGATACCGATACGCTATCGACATGTATCTTTGGTATCATTTTCTATTTACGATTTAGTTTACTTACTTATGAATGGAGCATCTAAATTGTGTATTATTAATACTGATTTATATAGACATATCCATGCCGTATCAGTATCGATTATTTTCTTAATTTAGACATTTTTTTTTCATTTACAAAAATACATAGAAAGAAACATTTTAAAAATGGAAAAAAGAGCCTAATTTTAAATGGGAGCGACAAAATTTCAATTATGTCAAACTTTCGTTCAGCAAATGTTGACTTTTCCGCAAACACAACATTATTTGAATTACATAAAACTTATCATAATTAACAATTGTGGCGTAGTCCGGTGAACAAAAAAGTACGTTAGTTGTAAGTGGGTAAACTAGTGAAAAATGCTTAAGTGGGGGGTTGAATGTGATGGTTTTTGATAATGCATAATTAGCCACACCCTCGAAAACGAGCCAAAAAGGGTGCAAAATAAAAACGACCTAAGGGTTATAGGAGAAGCACTCTCGAGTCACGACCAACTGTAACCCCCGATAAGGGCACACGGTCCCAATATCCAAAGAATATACCTCCTGACCCTGGCCAAATGACAACCCCAATGAGGGCATTCGGTCCAAATGTCCGGAGAAGGTACTCCCTGATCACGACCGACCAACACCTAAATAAGGGAGTACGACTCGGATCTTAAGACTCGGGTATACCTCTCCGAATGACCCAAAATCGGTCAACACCTTGGGTGCCCATAAGGAAGGATTATAGAGAACCCCCCAGTCCGACATGGTTAATCCCCCAATTGGTCGGACATCACTAGGATCTCACGGAATCCCCAATAAGGAACCCCCGTAGGGCAATACAAAAACATTAAGGATACGAGTGAATACAAGAAAGGGTCGAGACCGCTTAAAGCATGGTCTAAGAAATAACTAAAGATACAGCTCGAACAATCACGCAACCATGAAGAACGACCTCACGGGTTCCAATCAAAACGTACGACCAGGAGAAATCCCCGACCCCCAAGGAGAAACCCCATACACGACCATATTCGAAAGACGTGCCAATCACATTCACGCAACGTAGCTCCCAACCACCCTCATTATTACGGAAGGTCGTACCTCATTAGCCCAAGTCAGCTATTGGAGCAGAAAAATGGCAATTCTAACCGGTTTAGACCAATGATTGGGGCAGACCAGCTCCCCTTCATTAGCTCAGAGCCACCCCTGAAGACCATTGGAGCGGACTCCATCATGACCCGCTCAGATGAAAATCAGTCAACTCAACCATTGCTCATCCACGGACACACGACCCCCATTGGCGCAGAAGACCTTCATACCATTGGCCGTCAGTGCCACCCGGAGTTAAGACGGAAAGACCAAACCTTATTTGCCGAAGACCCCATGGCTTGCACTATAAATAGTTTTCTCTCTCTCTCTCTCTCTCTCTCTCTCTCTCTCTCTCTCTCTCTCTCTCTCTCTCTCTCTCTATTTTAGGTTTTTGACAAATTACAACCCTAAATAACAAATTAACCTATACTCCTAAAAGATAAACTATGTTGTATCGAATACGTATCTGACACTGATACACTATTGACACGTATCTGATACTGATACGCTACCGACATGTATCCTAGACAGATTTGTAGCGTAACCCGTTAATTTAACAAAACTAAAAAAAAATCGATACGTATCCGATACTGTTTTTTGGCGTATCAAATATATTTTAGGTACTTTTTATAATTTTTTTAATTTTTGGATTAATGAATAAATACCACCTAAAATAGAATAAATAACCAAGTCTCTCTTCTCTCTCTCACTTCCTATCTCCACCAAATGACCATGGTCGACACCTTCCACCCGCCGATGACAATCGCTCCCTCGCCCAACCAAATTACCAAGATCCTGATGTTTCGTTTGAATTTTAGAGAGAATTCCTTCAAAATATTTTTTGATAATTCGCTATTTAGTTATTATGCCTTTTATGTATTAATGTATTTGGTATCCATTGGGAGAGAGGTGGTCGTAGGCCATACAGATAAAGGCGAAGGCCGCCAGAACCAACTATCCATTGGGAGAGAGTTGGCTCGGACAAAGCAAGCAGGCCTTCAAGACCTCCCGATAGAAGGCCGGGAGGAAAGATCTCAACCTCACCTTGATCTGGACAAAGTAGTCCGTATAGAAGCCCTGACAAGAGGAGGTTGCCCTCTTCTCCTCCTGAGGCACCATGATTTCCAGGCTAGTAATATATGCTCCATAATTGGCGAACTCGGCCTCGACCTCCTCACGACAACCGCCGTCTTTGCCCTTTTTGCATAAGCCTCTAGTGCTCCAGAGGCGGCGTGACGTCCCTTTAGCAGCAAAAGACACCACCGCTTTCGTCATCGCCACATCTGACGCCGCTCAACGTCTTCTCACACTAGTAGCCTCCTCGCCAGAACTACTCATTGTCGCCATGAAATCGCGAGAAATTTTTGAAGAGAATAAGAAGAGATAAAGAGAGGGAAAATTAAGAAGGACTCAGATGATTGGAGACAAGACACGTCGAGTCCCCTTAATTTATAGGCGAGGAAGGCAAAACGCCCTTGACGCGTGGTCAACTCAACGCCACGTGGAATATGCGGGACCACAATTGCAGAAAATGCCCGATAGCACACACCTCATTTAATGAGTTCTAAGTGATTTGTACGAAATACACTCGGAATTGGGGGGACTCCTGATGATGCATAATCCGCCACACCCTCAAAAACGAGCCAAAAAAGGTACCCAACAAAAATGACCCGATGATTATAGGAGAGGCACTCCCGAGTCACGACCAACTGTAACCCCAGATAAGGGCACACGGTCCCAATATCCGGTGAAAGTACCCCCAGGCCCTGGCCAAATGACACCCCCAATGAGGGTACTCGGTCAAAACACTTGGACAAGGTACCCTTTGATCACTGCCGACCAACACCTAAAGAAGGGAGTACGGCTCGGATCTTAAGACTCGAGTATACCTCTCCCAACGACCCAAAATCGGTCAACACCTCTGGTGCCCATAAGGAAGGATTACAGAGAACCCCCAGTCTGATGTGGTTAATCCCTCGTTTGGTCGAACATCACTCGGATCTCACGGGATCCCCGATAAGGGACCCTCGGGTGATGACATCCAACACTTAGTCAAAATATCATAGAAGAAGGAGGACAATACAAAAACATGAAGGATACGAGTGAATACAAGGAAGGGTAGAGATCGCTTAAAGCATGGTCTAAGAAATAACTAAAGACATAGCTCGAACAATCACGCAACTATGAAGAACGGCCCCACGGGTCCCAGTCAAAACGTACGACCATGAGAAATCCCCGACCCCTAGGCAGAACCCCAGGCACGACCATATTCAAAAAAGCTACACACCACATTCACGCAACGTAGCTCCCAACCACCCTCATTATAACATAAGCTCGTGCCTCATTGGCCCAAGTCAGCTATTAGAGTAGAAAATTGCAATCTAACCGACTCAGTCCAATGATTGGGGAAGACCAGCTCCCCCTCATTGGCTCAGAGCCACCCCTGAAGACCATTGGAGCAGGCGCCATCATTATCCGCTCAGATGAAAATCAGTCAACCCACGCCATTGGTCATCCCCTGGCACACGACCCACATTGGCGCAGAAGACCTTCACACCATTGGCCGCCAGTGCCTCCCGGAGTTAAGACGGAAAGACCAAACCTTATTGGCCGAAGACCTCCGGCTTGCACTATAAATAGTCCCTCATCTCAAAATTAGAAGACAAGTTTGAGACAACACAAAATCAGTACAAGTTCTGCCAAAATTTCTACACAATTGTACTTAGCAAAATAACATTCCATTAGCATTAGCTATCTCATTACACGCCCCACTTGTAATTCACTCAACATCCTCAACAAAATCACATTATCTTTTTTTTCCTCAAATTTGAGATAGGCATTCCGAACAAAACTAAGTGACAGTATCGCCGAAAACCCCGACCTCACGGGCTCGAACAATATAACATCACCAGTTTTCTTGTTTTTATTCGTTAAATCGTTATTTTCTATATGGGCATGTTGTTGCACTAAATAAAATAAGGAGCGAATTAACCAATATCTTGCGTTGAGTCGCAGACCAGGTCGCTTTCTTTAAGACGTTTCGCGGCTCTGCCCAAATGTGCAAACAATGTTTGTAGCCTCGTCGTCCCCAGGATAAATTAGCCCAGAATCTACTGTCTCAATTCTTTATGCACAACAAAGAATTGGAATACTTTCATCTTCTTCTCCTCTTTTATTTATAAGTAAGAAACTTTAAAGAATGAATAGAAGAGATAATTTTTCTTTTCAAAATATAAGAGAAGCTAACGTGCCTCTATTATTTTTTCTTTTTTTCCGAAATCCTCTTTTCCAAAGTATATGCATATAATAACGGAAGTTTTTTTTTCTTCTAAGAGGAGTTCACCCAAGTTCTTTTTCTCCCTTTGAAAGAACGTATATAATTGAGATTATATAGAGTATGTAAGTTCTAAAAATAAGGAAATATGTATACGTTATTAGGGTGAGGGTTAGTGGAGATTTGATAAGATTTTGACTCTTTCCAATAAGACTTAATCTTTCGTATTTATTAAGGTATTAGATAAGTCTAAGAAATAATCCATTCCAGAACTTAATCTTTTCGGGGACGTTTGGTTCGGTATATTAAGTGAAATAAGTGGCCTAATTTGACTTAGTATACGGTTTGGTTCGAGAAAATAATTTATTGAGCTTTGACCAAAAAGTGCGGCGGCCAAACACTGTAGCACCTAATAACTGAAAAGTGAGCTTATATAATCGCTATCCCCCCCCCCCCCCAAGCGATTACATAAGCTCATTTTTGGTTACTAAATGTTTGATGCAAAATGACTCATTTGTCCTTGATTTTCAATTATACATTATAAGTATATTTATTTAATTTAAATTATATTTATATCTATTACAAATCATGGGCATGCATCTTGTAATTATATACGAAGATATATACATTATTGATGATACATAATCTGCCACACTCTCGGAGAGGGGCGAAAAAGTGGGTACCCTACAAAAAAATTGTCCACGGTCTTGCGAGAAAGCATGTAACGACCACGACCCACCTCCGCCCACATAAAGGTAGAAGGTCCAAAATCTGGAGACGGTACCCCCGAGTCACGATCCGAAAACACCCTCCAAGGGTACTCGGTCTAAAGGGTTTGGGATGAGCTCGAATTACAGATTTGGGATAAGGGTTTTTGCAAATTTGGGGGTTAGGGTTTTATCGATTTGGGGAATTCTAAGATAAAAATGTTGTATGTTTGTGTGTGTGTGTGTCAAATTCACGAAGGCTTGGGGGTACATTAAGCACTTGCGCGGGTCGGGTTGCTGCTGTTAATGGAGCAGGTGAAATTATAATAAATAAATAAAGTTTGATCGGGTTGACTGGGTTGGCTGGGTTAGCCGGGTCAATAAATTTTAAAAAATCAAAAATCGAAAAACACGTTCCCACCTGCGAATTCGCACATGGGAATTCAAAAAAATCATTTTTTTGCTGGCACGTGGCACTTCCGATTGGATATCCTACCGAGGACCATAATCGGAACAAAAACAAAATAAAGGACCAAAAATATGAGAACACAATAATGAATAGAATTGTAACTAGGACACAATAAAAGACTAGTTTCGATTTTTTCCCATTTCCAGCCTCATATCTTCTTCCATCTTTGCTTGCAAACGTACTCTCTTTCTTTTTGCCTTCCTATGTAGTGGCTCATGAGTTCCATGTAGCATAGCACTCTTCTTTAAATCTCCACCTTCATCTACCACTATTTTGTATACTAACTCTTTCTTTTTTTTCTTTCCTATGTAGTGTTTCGCAAGTCTCATGTACCAACCTTTTTGATATGGCATTGGAATATGGTGCTTTCTTTCTCCCAGCTTTTCGATGAAGTGGCTCACTCTTTTCAAGTTTTCTTCTTGTGGATAGTAGTGTTGTGACTTCGGCATACACGATTGGTTTCTTTTTCTTCACCTTCCTATGAGATGGCTCTCCACCTCGGAGTCCTAATTTTGCATATGTTAAATAGTCAAATTCAACATATTTAAAACTAAAGTCATTGTACCTAAAGTGATTCTCCCATTTATACTTTTCAATTGTAGGTGCATAATCAAGAAGCCATTCAGTGTTTGGATCCGCAGTCATATTTATCCTCAGTGGCTTCTCTTTGAATGTGACAACTTCTTCAATTGGTAGGAGTGGTTCGGCTTTTGCTGCTTCATCCACACCAAATTCTATGTTGAACTCGGTCTTCTCAACATTAGCCTTGAATGTTAGGTCACTCACTTGTATCCCCACTACCTCTTCATGTGCATGAATAATATGTATTGGCTCAAGTTAATTCTTTGCTTGGGTAATGATGGTGTGGGGTTGTATCGTAGGATTCTCCACGATGTCGATTTGAGGTGCTTCATGATTATCTTCTTTTGTTGCAACTTATTTGCTCACCTTTCAATAATTGTCGGGCCATCTTTGTCGTCTTGTTCAAAAGGAGGTAAGACATGTCACTCCCCGGTAAATGCACCATAAACTTGATGCGTATTTTCACTTGCTAAATTTAATATGGAATATTCCTCTAATACGCACGTTTGCAAGTATATGAATCAACTAATAAAATGAAAAGTATAGTTACTGACCAAGTATCAATCCCACAAAGAGTGTGTAACTATAGTGTTTACTTAATAGACAATGGTAAAACACTTAAGAAAATAGATTTTATAAAAGAGGTTTTGAATATACCTAATTTAACAACTAATAATGAGATTTGAACAGAGGTTTTGAATATAACTACAAAAGCAAATACATAACAAAGATATAATCAGCCCGATGAAGTCGTATTTGAAGTAGGTTTTATAACTACTTGTTATGTGATTCATGTGCAAACCACCAATTCTCCCATAGATAGTTTTATCATGCTAAGTTTACGTGATTAATGAATTACCAGAACTATAGACCCAACGTTAATTACAACTACAATTCCCTCGCCTTCTTCTAAAGATCTAGCAACCTAAGTGCGATCAATCTAAAAGAATTAAATTGTGTTAACCAATTTGATCTTTTCAAATCAAAGACAATGATCCGTGTGATCTAGCTTATGTGTGAGTTACATTAGTCATACTTCCAGCACAAAAATCAGACTTGCAGTTTACCCATGAGGCACATTGATGCTCATCAAGTGTATTAATCAAACATGTGGAATATAAAACGAATCACATCTAAACACATAAAACTCAACATGAATTCATAAATGAATTGTGCGTAAATAGTCATTACTCCCTTCTCCAAATACGGAGAAGATTAGCACATAACGAACATAAGTTCAACAATATAAATGGAAGAAAACATCATAATAGAAGATTAAAAAATAAGAATAATCTCTCAATCTCCGTTGCTCTGTTTCTCCTAGCGGTGGTGGTGGCTTGTGGTATGAGGTGTTGTGAGAGTGGTGGTTGTGGTGGTCTCTCCAAATCCGCATCCCTAGTGTCTTTATATACGAAAACAACAGTTGAGACGAAATTATGTTTTCTATTAGATTATAGGCCTTGTCGCACGAGCGATTTGGGTTTGATTGCGCGCCAATCGCGCATGAAATGCGCGATCAAAATGTGGTTGCGCTACTCTTAGTTTCGTGTCTGAAAGAGGCGTGGTTTAGTCAAATCGTGCGCCAATCGCGTTTGGGACGCGCAATTTGCCTTTATCTACTCTGCGCGGCATCAGAATTTTGGCTATAACTTCTTCTCTGGATATCAGAATCAAGATATGCTTGTTGCCCTTGGGACACTGACTTTAGTAGCTTTTTAATGGTATGTAGAACAACCTATGATGGTTCTTGTAACTCTGTCTCCTTGCATTTGAATCAAGGGCATCCTTTTGATTCTCTTGATTGCAACGCTGTGTTTTGAAGCCATGTTCCCAAAACATCCAATTTAGCCTCTTTTTGTTTTTTGCATTGTTCTGTCTTATCTCACCAAAAACCTATGAAAACACAAAACCATACTAAAACCAATAAATATGCACCAATACTTATACAAAAGCATAAGGAAACGAGTACTCAAATAACATTTAATAAACACTTATTAGGATTCAATGTAGATCCTTTTGCATATTCAAGAGATTTGGTGATGACTTTGTTATTTTGTTGTTGTATATTGATAAAATGTTGGTTTCAGGCCCCACAAAGCACGCATTCAAGGATAGAATGCTCCACTGGCTAGGGAATTTGAAATAAGGGACTTAGGACCAGTAAACAAGATTCTAGTAATGCAAATCTACCGAGACGCAGATAGCAGGAAGATTTAGCTTTCTCAGAAGAACTATCTGTTGAATATTTTGTGGTTGTTCAACATGCAAAATCGTAAGCCAATCTCTACCTCACTTCTTGTTAATTTCAAGTTATCCTCAAGTATTTGTCCTAGTAGCAGAAAAGAGAGGAAGAAGATGTCTTGAGTACAGTATGCATCAGCAGTGGGAAGTTTAATGTTTGCTATGATTTGTACTAGACCAGACATTGTACATGTAGTGGGGGTGGTTAGTCGATACATGGCGGATCCAGGCAGAGAGCTTTGGAATACGGTAAAGAGGGTTATGAGATACATTCAGGAAACCTCAGATATTGCATTATGGTACGAGGGATCGAGTTTTATATTCTTGGTTTATGTTGATTCTTATTATGCATGTAATCTTCACAAAAGCAAGTCCACGACATGAATTATGTTTAGTCTTGCTAGAGGTGCAGTAAGTTGTCTTTCAAAGTTACAATCATTTGCTGTGACATAAACAACAAAGGCTGAGTACTTATCAGCTACACAGATTAGTAAAGAGGTGATTTAATTGAAAATGGTTTTGGAGGAACTTGGGTACAACCTAGAGAGGATTTCTCTATTCAGTGACAATCAGAGTGCGCTGCATCTAGCAAGGAATCCAGCTTTTCATTCGAAGATAAAGCATATTCGAGTGCAGTATCACTTTTGTTCATGAAAAATTCGAAGAGGGTATGGTCGATGTGCTAGATATTCACACCAAATATAACATAGCTAATTCCACGAAGAATGTTAATGCTGACAAGTTTGTTTAGTGATGGCCCTCGTGTGGTCTATTAAATCGTAAGCAACATGAAAGGGCAAGATAAAAAGAATGGTGTGAAGATCTTATTAGTCCGAATCAAATCCTCAAGTGGTAGATTGTAGATAGTGGTGCAGTGCATACACTACCACTGCATGTGATTGGAATTATGCAAGCTTGCATGTGATCTGATTGGTTGGTGGCCTTAATTGTGGTAGGTGATTGGTTGAGAGTTTGGAATGTTCGAGCAACTTAAATTCTACACGGGTTTGCGCTGAAACCTTTCCTATACAACGTCCATCATTCGTCATTTTATTCATCCCATAAACACTAATATTCTCTTATATACAATTAAGTAAAATAGTTATCTATATAGAGTGTTGTAAGTGAGAGGTAAAATAGAGAGTTTGTGTGACTTAACTACGATAAAAGTCTGAGAGTTGTAATTCTTAGTTTACACTTATAGTGAAATTCTTCTATCTTACCCGTGATTTTTTACCCTAAAGTAATATAGAGATTTTTACGTAAAATTTGTGAGTCATTTATTTTACTGTCTTTAAATTATTGTCGTGTTTTTCGCTCTATCGGGGGGTCCATTTTACAACAATTGAGCCACCACTTGTCTCAATTGGCATGGGAATATAAGCAATACAAATTATTTCAAGAAAAGATGTACCAAAGTAAAAAAGAAGTGCTATATAATCAATTTTGAGTGATTTATGTGCCATGTTTTCGTATTTAAATATAAAATAAGTGGTGGAACTAGATACAAGAAAGGAAAGGAGCATTCTGTTATATGCACGAAAATTGTGTTACCCAAATTTGCCTGCCTCGAAAAATCAAGTCAACATAATAGACAAACATGCGACAAATACAAAATATTATCTTTCTTTTAGCGTATTATAACTAATTACCTTATGAAATCTTTTCACAGTGTTACATTTATTAATATGTCTAATAAATATATTAATCATGCGATATAAAAATACCTATTTGGAAGTTGTTTAGAGTATGTTAGACCATCCAAAATCTATTACAAACACATATATGTGTATATATATATACATATATATATATATACATATAGTACTATGTTAATACTATATTCGTTATTATGGGTAGAGGTCATGTATCACAAATATATATATATATATATATATATTATTGATACATAACTATATATAAATGCAAATTGTATCATCAAAAGATCTATCTGAAACGCTTTTATGGGTGGAGGCCTGAAAAAGACATCAGAGGTTAATTACATCGATATCAATAAAGCGAAGATCTATTTGAATGAATACCATGCCAAAGTCGTGACTATTCGATCCTTGCTAGAAAAGTTTCTTATGATTTACCACGGTCAAGATTTAGACCCTCTTCTAGATTTGGATTTTTGTTATTGGATGACGATCTCAATTGTAGCTTGAGATCAAGGTCTTAGTATTTTTTGAGGGATTCTCTATTATATGTTCAATTGAGAAGAAATCAATTCTTCCTCAAAACAAAATTGATTTGACAATAGACCGTATGATATATATATATATATATATATATATATATATATATATATATATGCGAGTCGGTTACAAGCGAGTAATCTAATAACTTTACAAATCTATCTCAATTCAAGCCTACGCTAGGTATCTCGCGTAGACTTGGTCCGGAACCTGTTGCTCGAGGTCGGGACTTCACCAAACTGCCTGCTGGTGCTATGTCGGGGATGAGTCTCGATATGACGTCGGGGATGAGTCTCGATATGATGTCGGTGGTCAGGTCATTATAGGAGGTTGAGTGATGGCGTGGACAAAACCATATCGAATATCTATGTCGGGTATAACATCGAATATTGCTATTCGACGTGACGCGTGTAAATCGAGGTGCGGAATTCTTCTTTTTTCGGTGTGCGGGGCGGGATATTTATAGGCCCGGCTGGTCTATATCGAATCCTTTACTCGATGTCATATCAGAGGTGATCCCTGATTTGGTCGTTCATGGGCCGTGGCCCAGAATGGGCCCAAATGCTAGAAACCTCCATATCATGTAGTCCCCCAATTTGGGGATTATTATCTTAGGGATAAGAGTTCTCAAATTTAGTTTTGAATTTTCAGGTTACCTGTACCCCACGTCCCTCAGTTCGAAGGACGGAAATAAAAAATGCGGGAAGTGCACTTGGAACTAGTTTTGTGCGCTCCCCCAGTGTAGTTACCGCATTATATGAGGTCCTCGTTTGAACTCTAGGTTGTTTAAAACACGCGATGTTGCAAATATGGATACAAACAATTACAACGCATGATATTCCCCCATTTTTTGTAGTGCTAAGTTTGGGTCGAGCCCTCTGTCACGCGTAGTGCCATTTCTTATTTGTACGCTGAACTCATGTCGAAAGTCATATCGAATATGGGTTTCGATGTAATCCTCGATATGGTGCATTTAATGTTGCGGGCCCCAGGTTTTGTTTGTTTATAAAAGTCGGTCCCTTCTGTGTCATCCTTTACTATTTTATTGCCTCGTGTTGTCATTGTCGAAACTATGTCGACTCTGATGTCGGTAAATTTCCCAGATATCTTATTCGATCTCAATTTCGATCTATCTTTCGATATTTCTTAGATATTTTGCGCGTTTTTGTAATAAATCGCCTTACTTGTTTTGCCAAAGGATGGTTCGTGTTAAAAAATCTCTGAAGAAAAAATTTGCTGTATCGCCGCAGTATTGTGAAGCTGGCCCTGCTAGGCGAAATGCTTTCGTCGTGTCAGATGACGAGTCTTCTGACTCTGAAATCCCTGCGAGGGATGCGTCATTGGATGACGGTTTAATGCAAGTCTCCGCGATTTCTGAAAATCTAATGTATGTATGCAATCAAATATTTATGGTGACAACGTTATTGTTGGAGATCGCGCTGCCATAGCGAGAGGTATTCGGTTAGAAGAGGATAGGATTAACGCTATGACCGTGGATCATGCTTCCCATCAACGTATGGCTGCTCAACCTCCATGGGTCAGAGTGACTCTGCTGCCATAAGCTGCACCAGCTAATTATTGGCACCCTCGGGCTCGGGCTCGGGCTCGCTTTGAAGCGTCGCAAAGAGGGGTTGGTGAAAGTTCTCATTCTAGCGCACATCATCTCGCGGGGTCGGCCGGTGCTGGGAGTGAGGAGCTCGATCGTGATGGGTTAGCGCCCTCTTCTGGTGTTGGCAAAGAAAGTATTGATGAGGCTCCCCTGTGTCGGCTGCTCCGATCTCGTCTACTTAGGACCCTAGGTGTGCTGCAGCGCCCCCTGGTAATAATGATATTGAGAAGTCATCCGAAAATAGAGCGCCATCGAAAGAAGATTATTCTTTTTTAAGTGATCCCCTTTCGGAACGGTTAATTATGCGAATTGGGAATAATGATATCCGTGAGGAGGATGTTGTTCGCAGCTTGGAAAATATGTAAGGAAATTTTGATCCTTCTGAGTTGTGTCGAGATCTGGGGGTGGAATTAGCACCGCGCATATGTATGATGCTGCTATATACGGTGAGGGGTTTGCCTTGTTGCTTCTTGGACGTTACCTATGTTCATCCCTCATATTCTTTACTAATGATTGTTCGTTTCCTTGGCAGTTTGGGCACACGTTCCATGAACTGTGCAGAGATTATATGCTGTTTGGGGAGGTACAGACTTGTCATGATGCTTTGGTGAAGGAGCTGCGCGCGATGATTGCGCGGAGCCAGGTTAGTTGTGATCGTGCTAACAATCGGGCTCGTGCTGCTGAGACTCAGAAATGCATTGCACGTGACGAAGCCTGGAGAGCATTAGTCGCTGAAGAAGAGATGAAGAAGGAACTGGCTAGAAGCCAGGCTGAGACCCGACGTTTGCGTGCTATGAATCTCAAATTGGAGCGTGAACACAACGCGTATCGAGAATCCCTCGAAAACTTGGAAATTCAGAATGCGAAATTAACCGAAACCTTAGCTCACAACGGGGTAATTGTATCTTCCCCTCGTACTGAGGCAGGTGCTGGTGGCTCTATAAGGGATAGTGATTTTACTGTCGAGGTCACTGCTTTAGGTCATAGTTCTCCCCAACCATATGGTGGTAACCCCATCGGTGCTGATATGAATGCGAATATCGAGCCTTATGCCGGAAGGGTGCCTTTCTGGGCTATATCAAGGCCATACGTTAGGGAACGTTATAGGGTCCCCCGTACGATACGGTATTCCAGGTTATCACCGGATCCAGAGAGTAGTAGTTCGAAGTGGAATAAGTATCCATAGGTTTTGTCTCCCCGGGGAATGGATGAACTTGCTGACGATATTTGTGCGGAGCCCTGAAAGTTTCCAGAATTTGAAATGAATGTATCCGTGTTTGGGCCCTTTCATCGGGATGATATTTGTGCCGAATTATTCACTGATCTCGAGAGGAATGAGTTTTTTTATGATATGTAGGTTATGTCGTCGGCTAGTTTCTTTTTGATACCGTAGCAGTTATTTCCTCGGGAAATGTTTTCTATGTAAAGTGTACCCCGGGCCATTGGTTGAAGCCGTTTTTATGATGTTTAATGAAGGGTGTTTATTTGTAGAAATCTTACCTTGTGCAATTCTTTCTGTGATCATAAATATTCTATCCTTGTCGTATAGTAGCTGTGATAGTCTGGTGATTGTCTGGCGTTATTGGCATGGGATTGCCTTATCCCTGGTAGGTGACTTGTTACCATTCATGGGTGGGAGCCCTCCCGTTGTCACGGAGGATCTTTTTCTTGTGGGTAGGGGCCCATCCCGTTATCTCAGGGAACCCGCTACCGTTCAAATGTTTAGGATCGACCCCGTTATCACGGGGGATCTTTTTCTTGTGGGTAGGGGCCCATCCCGTTATCACAGGGAACCCGCTACTGTTCAAATGTTTCGGATCGACCTCGTTAACACAGGGGATCTTTTTCTTCGCAGGTGACCCGTTACCACTCATGGGTAGGAGCCCCGCCTGTTATCACAGGGGGACCCGTTATCGCTCATGGGTAGGAGCCTGTCTTTTCTTTGTAGGTGACCCGTTACCGCTCATGGGTAGGATCCCTCCCGTTATCACAGGGGACCCGTTACCGCTCATGGGTAGGAGCCCTCCCGTTATCACAGGGGGACCCATTACCGCTAATGGGTAGGAGCCTGCATTTTTTTTGTAGGTGACCCATTACCGCTCATGGGTAGGAGCCCTCCCGTTATCACAGGGGGACCCGTTACCGCTCATGGGTAAGAGCCTGCCTTTTCTTTGTAGGTGACCTGTTACCGCTCATGGGTAGGAGCCCTCCCGTTATCACAGGGGGACCCGTTACCGCTCATGGGTAGGAGTCTGCCTTTTCTTTGTAGGTGACCCATTACCGCTCATGGGTAGGAGCCCCCTCGTTATCACAGGGGGACCCGTTATCGCTCATGGGTAGGAGCCTGCCTTTTCTTTGTATGTGACCCGTTACCGCTCATGGGTAGGAGCCCTCCCGTTATCACAGGGGGACCCGTTACCGCTCATGGGTAGGAGCCTGTCTTTTCTTTGTAGGTGACTCGTTACCGCTCATAGGTAGGAGCCCTCCCGTTATCATAGGGGGACCCGTTACCGCTCATGTGTAGGAGCCTGCCTTTTGTCTGGTTGCCTTCGATGCATCTTGTTTTCTGGGCTGTGTCTGGTGAACTTCATGTGCCTGCATGTGACATGCTAGTTTTAATAATATATTGGTGCTGAACCTTATTCGGTTGCCTACGTATCCCGTGTAAGGAATCAAGCCTCGCGTAGTTCTTTACATTGTTAATAGTAATTAAAATACTGAATTTTTTAAGAATAAAAACGCCTAAGGTGTTTCACGTTCCATGGCCTAGGTAGGGGCTCGCCATGCATGTCCTCGAGATAATAATAACGTTTTGCGCTAGCGTGGGTAACCATGTAGGGTCCTTCCCAATTGGCTTGTAGCTTCCCCACATGTTTACTTGCTTTCACACTCTTCAACACCAAGTCACCCACTTGAAAGCCTCGAAGGTGCACTCGTTTATCGAAACTCCTGGCCATTGCCGCTTTGAAAGCCATTGTCCGTTGGTAAGCTTGCTCCCTTGTGGAACCAATCATCTCGAGGTCCATTTTCCGTAGTCGTGCAGCGTGTTGTGGGTCATATTCCTAGAGTGGGCATGCCAATCTCAACTGGGACTATTGCCTCGGACCCGTATACTAGAGTGAACGGTGCCTCTCCTGTGGATGTTCTGAGTGTAGTCCTATATGCCCATAGAATCCCTGGGAGTTCGTCAATCCAACTTCTTTCGGTGGCGTGTAGTCGCCGCTCCAGATACTGTTTAAGAGTTTTGTTGGTGGACTCCACTTGTCCATTTGCCTGTGGGTGAGATACCGCGGCAAAATGCTGGGATATTTTCAATCCTTTGCACCATGCAACCATTGTCTTTCCTCTGAATTGGGTACCATTGTCTGAGACCAACACTCGGGGTAGTCCAAAGCGACATACAATATTTTTCTAGACAAAATCTATCATATTTTTCTCCGTGATGTGCATCAAGGCCTTAGCCTCCACCCATTTTGTAAAGTATTCTACCGCTACTAAAAGAAATTTCTTCTGCCCTCTGGCCATTGGTAGGGAATCGACTATATCGATCCCCCACTGATCGAATGGGCAATGATCTCTAGGGGCTGCATCAGTACAGCTGGCTTGTGTATAAGTTTGGCGTGGTACTGGCAATTCTCACAATTGCGGCAGTACAGGGTTGCGTCTTGTCGTAATGTTGGCCAAAAATATCCTTGTCTTAATATTTTCTGGGCTAAAGCTCTCCCTCCTGAATGATTTTCGCAACTACCTGCGTGTATCTCCCTCAGTATGTATTGGGCGTCAACTGGTGAGATGCATCTCAGCAACGGGACTTCAAAAGATCTCTTATAGAGTTCACCCTGGTAAATGGTAAACTTGTACGCCTTGTACTTCAGTCGTCTTTGTGCATTGAGATCGGCCGGGAGGGTTCCATCTGCAAGGTAATCATATATCTCATCCTTCCAACACGGTGTACCTGCGATAGGAAAGATAAACTCCACGTCAGCCCATTTTTTGCTGGCTTTTGTTACTCCAATTGCAGGCCTAGAGTTGGTCAGCAAGGTCACACGCTTTTCCCAAAAAACGTCTGAAGAACAAGCAAATTTGGATAAAGCATCGGCCTTGGCATTTTCAGATCTGGGTATTTGCGTCAGACTGAATGTAGTGAACTCGGCCACCAATTCCTTCAACTTTGCCAAATATAAAACCATGGTTTCCTGCTTCGCCTCGAAGAACCCCAAGAAATGATTAGCCACTAACTACTAATCCGTAAAGACTTCCAGATGATCCGAACAGAGGGTCTTAGCCATTTTGACTCCTACCATCACCGCCTCATACTCGGCCTCGTTATTCGTTATAGGAAAATTTAGACTAATAGCGAAATCAAATTTCCTACGATCTAGGGACACCAAGTGAATGACCGCTCCCCCGCCATTTGTTGTGGATGAGCCATCCACATGAAGTAACCATGCCTCGGGTCTCGAACTGGGACCGGGGTCCTGACTTATAGGAAATATATGGTGGCATGAATGGTCTAAACTGTTACCTAGTGTCTCCCCCATAAAGTCGGCTAGGACATGAGCTTTAATAGCCGTGCGGGGACGATACTCGATCCCAAATTCACCCAATTCTATAGCCCATTTTATCGATCTCCCTGAGGTATCCGGATTAGCCATGATTTGGCGGAGTGGTCAGTCCGTCACGACCGCTATTGGGTGAGCCTGGAAATAGGGCTTCAACTTACGAGCCGTCATGACAACTGCCAAGGAAAATAGTTCGATTTGCAGATAATTTTTCTCCGCTCCGTGGAGAACGCGGCTAACATAATGGATCGGAGATTGCTTTCCGTTTTCTTCTTTTACTAATACTGTGCTAATGGGGTTAGTGGAGACCGTGAGATATAGATAAAGCGTCTCCTCGGGATCTGGTTTCTGCAAGAGTGGTGGTGCCATCAAATACTTCTTGAACAGTTGAAACGCTCTTTCACATTCTTCGGTCCACTGGAAATCCTTGGCATTCTTCAAGATTTCGAAGAAAGGAAGACTCCATTCTACCGATGTCGTAATAAAGCACCCCAAGGCTGTTATACGCCCCAAAAGGCATTGCACATCCCGTACCGAGCGTGGGGAAGCGAGATTCATCACGACCTCTATCTTGTCGGGGTTGGCTTCAATCTCGCGCTCGTTCACCATATATCCCAAAAATTTCCCCGCTGCCACTCCGAAGGTACATTTATTGGGATTGAACTTCATCCTATAGTTTCTCATAATAGCAAACGATTTCTCCAAATGCTCCACGTGATCTTGTGCCTTCAAACTCTTGATCAACATATCGTCTACGTATACCTCCATTGATTTTCCTATTAGGTTATAAAACATCTTCGCCACCAATCTCTGGAACGTTGCGCCGGCGTTCCTCAAACCAAAAGGCATTACGCGATAACAGTACACGCCAGGGTCCATAACAAAGGCTGTTTTCGATTGATCCTCCGTTGCCATAAAAATCTGGTGGAAGCCGCTCTTGGCATCCATGAAACTGAATAGGGCGCACCCGACTATCGAGTCCACTAGAAGGTCAATCCTTGGCAATGGGAACGGGTCCCATGGGCAATGCTTGTTCAAATCTTTATAATCCACACACATTCTCCACTCTGCTGCTTTCTTCAGAACTAGGACAATATTGCTAAGCCACTCCGAATAACGTAATTCGTAAATATGCCATGCTTTAAGCTTTTCTACCACCTCTTTCTCTGTTGCCTCGCTCTTCTCCTTGCTAAAATTCCTTTTCTTCTGTTGTATTGGTTTGGCCCGCGGGTCAACATTCAGCTTATGCTCTATAATCTTTGGGTCGATTCCAATCAAGTCAGAATCCCTCCAGGCAAATATATCGACATTCCTTTCTAAGCATTCAATCAACTCCTTCCGATTATCAGGCGACATTGTAGCTCCTATCCTCAACGTGTGCTCTGGTTGTCTCGGGTCGATCTCTATCATGATAAAATCTCCCACCGGCTCCAATCTCAGTTCATTCTGACAAGGAATAACCGCCCTTTCTATCTCGACGCATTGCTCCTTATGATCAAGCGTTGACCTCTTGCTACTTTTCGTCATAATGGTATCTGCCTTGTTCAGTTCTTGCCCATCAATACCTTGCTGCCTCTTCCCTGACATCTCGTCTGATGAGCTCCCGATCTAGAGAACCTTGGTTCCCACAGACGGCGCCACTGATTTGACAATAGACCGTATGATATATATATATATATATATATATATGCAAGTCGGTTACAAGCGAGTAATCTAATAGGTTTACAAATCTATCTCAAATCAGGCCTACGCTAGGTATCTCGCGTAGACTTGGTCCGGAACCTGTTGCTCGAGGTCGGGACTTCACCAAACTGCCTGTTGGTGCTACATCGGGGATGAGTCTCGATATGACGTCGGGGATGAGTCTCGATATGATATCGGTGGTCAGGTCATTATAGGAGGTTGAGTGATGGCGTGGACAAAACCATATCGAATATCTATGTCGCGTATAACATCGAATATTACTATTCGATGTGACGCGTGTAAATCGAGGTGCATAATTCTTCTTTTCTCGGTGTGCAGGGCGGGGTATTTATAGGCGCGGCTGGTCTATATCGAATCCTTTACTCGATGTCATATCGGAGGTGATCCCCGATATGGTCATTCATGGGCCGTGGCCCAGAATGGGCCCAAATGCTAGAAACCTCCATATCAAAAATATAAGAAATTCCAACTAAGAAATTATTTTACCTTACGGCGATCACGTAAGAGTGATAACATCTAGAAGAGAATATACGGTTAATTTTGGTCAAATAATTGACGGAGGGTAGTCCGCACAAAGTCGAATAATTAAGATGAAATTTTGTTAAAAATGTTAGAGGGCATATTGGGAAATGCATACGTAAGAGAGTATAATGAAATTTGAACTTTCTTTGGGTAGGCCCACTTAAGCCTTTTTGTTTCAAAATCTGCATATAACTTTCTTTGTTTTTCTTAGAAGAAGTATATTGTTTGAATGCTATATGTATAAACAATAATTTTTTCTTCAAATATTTTTAAAATTTGAATAAAATTTTCTACGCTTATTTTTTTCTTTTGCATTTAGACAAGGTGCAACAATTGGGGTAAATTTAGCATATGTGGAGGACACACATGTTGATTAGTTGTAAATACAATATTAATTGACAACTCTCAAACAAAACCACATATATATATATATATATATATATATATATATATATATATAAACATCATTTTATTCGTAACAAAATAATGAGGAAATCCGAACAACCATTAAATCAATTAAAGTGAAATAAGTTTATTTAACAACATAAGAGAATATTATTCTAACATTAACAAAGATAAACAATTTTTTCAACATCTTCTCTCCTTCAAGTGAGACAAGCCTTCAATCCATCACGCTTTGCTCAACCCTTTCTAATATTCCGTGCATAGCGTAATCCACATGCATTGCACAAGGTCTATCAACAATAAAGAGAAATAAATGTGTGATAAGTGAAAAGATTAATAATGGGTATTGGTTGTCATAAATATTAAGAAAATATCTATTTAGAAATTTTTATCTGGGGATGAGGACATAAATAATTTCTGAAGTAAGCAACAATAGAACTGTTTCGTTTTTAAATTGTATATAAACACTTATTAATTATTAATAGATAGGATCAAAAACTAACTTGATAACCACCAGGACCTTCCTCCAGAGTGGAGTACTCCTAACTCCACAACTTGAGCAAACCTTCCCTTCACAATCGGAAAGGGCTAAGAACACATTCAACCTAAAACCTTCACGGTAGGCTAAAAAAAGGTTTCACAGGAGCTGTTGCTGCAATATTGTTGGCAACCCCCATCCCACTATAAGCAGTTGATGATGAGCTGCCGCCAACATCAATTAGCATGGAAACATGGACCTTGTTACATACAAATTAAAAAAAAAAAATTAACAAAGTTAGTAAACTGCAAATGCAAAATCTAAAAAATACTCGAGTGATTATATCAAATATAGAATAATGGTGGTGCTTGTAGATATAAGAAAGAAATGAAACATTTTATCTTGCACAAACATTGCGTTGAACACACTGCCTGCCTCTAAAACCCGATTCAACATGACAACCTTGCGACTAATCAAATATTAAATGATTACCTATCTTTTAGCGCATGATAATTCTTTACATAAAAATGAATTTGATGTTGTCACATTATATATCTTTCGCTGATTAAAATTGAGAAAATTGGGATCAAGATATGAAATCTAGAGTAGAACTATATGTTTCAAATGGAAGAAATAAACAACTTTAGACATTTTAAATGTTATCATTGTAGAAGTTAGGTATAAGACATATATATGTACTAAGGAAGAGTTACACAAAGCACATAAGGTATGGAATAATTAACCACCCGTTCATGTTTGAAAAATTATACAAAACCCCATTGTGGTCGGTTTATTGAAAAGTTATTAAATTTTGTAGAATGTAAACTGACATTTATTTTGCACTAAAATAGGAAATAAAGCCAAATTACTTGGAAATAGAAAACAACCCCTATTTATTCCATGTAAAAAGAAAAAAGACTTTTGAAAGTTAAAATGAATTACTTGGGGCATATTACTTTCTGATGTGGTTTAAAGCTACTTTTTAATATAAGGAATGTTTGTTTAATTCCTCAAACATGAGAAAATGTCCGTATAATTATTTCATACCTATATGTTAATTTGCGTAATATAAAAGTCATCGTATATAAATTAGATTGATACCATGAAAATAAAATATATTCGAATAAATACCATGCCAAAGTTGTGACTTCCAATGTCAGAAAAGTTTTGGGGTTCTCAATCACCAACATTTTGTCCTTTTCGAGATATGGTCTTTCATTACTGAATGATAGCCCTAGTCGTAGCTTTAGATCGATATCTTGATCAACATCGTGCAAGGCCTTGACTTTATTGCCTTTACGATCCATTAATTTCAATTAAGAAGAAATAATTCTGCCGATGAAGCAAGATAAAAGTTAGTATACACATTTAGGGACAAAAAATTGCACCAATTAATTGGTTATATTTTTTCTCTTCCACATGCTCAACCTTTCAAAATTATGAAATGATAAATTATATACTGTATTAAACAAAATGACAACAAACATGTTCTTCTCAAACATCACAATAGTTTTTAGTATTATTCGAAACATGAAATCTGAATGTATTATATTAATTGCTATGTTAGTCCCCACCGATGAAAACACAAGATCACAAAACAATAAAGAAACTTTGTACAAAACACATAATCCAACTAGATGTGTACACTTAAAAAAGCCATCAAATATGATATATAAAAGCTACCAAAATCCTGTTTATATTGAAATCTAATTATCTGAAATCAGCCGGACCAACTATATATGAAAATTGATACACATAAAATTTCTTTTTTTAAAATGAAGAAACACGAAAACACATAAACGCTCTCAAGCCCTACAGTATTCAAGAACTTTATAGTAAACAATTACCACAAAAATCCTGATAAATGGAGACCCAGTTTTTTTGACTCGAGATCTGTCTATAGAGAGAAAGGAATTCATTAAGGTATATATAGCTACAAGTAACGTCGTATAATAATTCACTTTTTTAAATATTAGTAGGTAAACTGTTTTAGCAGTAACTCGTAAATGTCATATATGTCAAAATGAATTTGTAAAGCAAAATTTGATTGAGTCACAATTATCTTAATGAATGCGGCTAGAATTCTAGCGTTGTTGGTAGAATTCCATAGATCATGTAAATTATTTAGTGAGATTTAGAAAATTCTCGAATAGGATTCCATAAGTTGTATAATATATTGATAATTGAGATCTGGTTGTTGGTAGCAATATAATTATGTGCAATATATAAAACCTTTAGAATAAAAAGACGAAAGTTTGACTTGTGCTAGAGAGGAAGGCGAGGAGTGGTAGAAGTTTGTCTTTAAAATGAAGAACATTGTATTTCCTATTGGAAATGCACAACTATGAAAGTGTTACTAAAGGTTTTGGTGGACCTATTCAAAAGACCTTTAGAATAAACAAGGATTAGACGATGCAACATCTATTTTTTTCTTAAGATGATTGAAAAATAGGCAAGCTTTAACCATCTTAATGAATTCAATTTGAAAACATTTCAATTGAGCTTAGTTGATTGACTTTCTTGACGAACCAAGAGCCTTAATTTTGTTGCCTTCTCTACAAGAAACTGTAACGATTACAACTGTTAGTGCTTCGACGAGAAATGTAAAGTTGAAAATGAGGAACGAGATCTGCTTAATTATTAAAAAAGAGGTTCACAATAGAGTATTTCTATCCCGAATATCATTTTCGAATATCACTTCAGGATAAGTTTTGATCGAGTACAAAATATAGGGGCAAGTTAAAGTTAGAGAAACACATAAATTTTGTGGAATGATAGAATGTTACAAATTTGGTCATTGCACAAACCAAAGTATTGCACCATTGAAATGAATGATGATAACTCAACATACGTACCATGCTTGCCTTGTCATCAATATAATAGAGAATCAGATTTCTAAGCACATCAAAAATGTTTATCTTGCTGAGAGTAAGCCTTTCAAAATCCCAACAAATGGGAGTGTTACTCTTTAGATAATATGGTATATGTATTGTTTCTATTAGACATATTCTAGGTTCAGAGAGACGATTTATTTTTTAGCTGAGGCCTTGAAATACAACTATATGGGAAATAGTGCTTGCTTGATGGTAAAGGAGAGAGCACTATACATAAACACCGTTGATCTAGATAACCATGTTCTGAATGGTGAAATAGTGATACAAATTTGTGGTTTGCAAACTACATCACATGAGTGGAAACTCAAACAAATGGGAGCTTTGTGATATGATGAATACAGTTGGCATCTTAGAGAACTAAATTGAAACTTGAAAAGACGTTGAGGTTGACCTCATTAGGGCTTATGGATTACTTTCTATTAAGAAGTTAAGATATAATTATAGTCTCCAAGTGGGAGACTATTAGATTGTTTGGAGTCTAAAATATCACTAAGTTATAGAGACAAAACTAGGGAATTGAAGAGAGTTGTTTCACATGTATATCAAAGTTTAAATAACTGTATATATCTGTTGTGAATATCCAAATTATATGTTATTGTTAATTGGTATGACGCCTTTTAGAGATAGATTACAAACAGAAAACCATGAGGAATTGGGTTCAAAGTAAGTAATTTATATTATATTTGAGATATTATTACTAACAAAAAAATCATGGTTGTTAGTCTGTTTTAAATTATCCTTACTAGAAAATCTACAATCTTTGAGTTTGTGGTTTGAGTTTTATAAATTTTGGCAGTCTTCTTTGAACTATTTAGCATCCTTAATATGTTAGCCTTCACCATTTTGTGGTTCTTACCCTTCTAGTAGGTGTTTGGCTTCTAACTCACTAAGTTTATATTTGCATCCATTTTTTATTTTTCTTGGCCTGGCTTTGGACGTCCTAAGTTTCAGAACTACGTCTTAAGACATTTTCTTCCGCTTATGCTTCAGATAACACTTAAACCTTGCGATGGTGGTAGTTTTTAATTAGGACAACTACTTGGTCATATGCAGTGCACTGTCATATCATCTTTGATCTGAGGTCATGAGATAAATCATCTGATGTTGTATCTCCTAAAACATGTATTAGGAAGTTTCTCCGATTTTTCATCATTATGTAATAGCGTGATGACACCAACTTGATGCATAATATTATGTTGGTGCTACTTTGGGTGATTTAGAAAGAAGATAAGAACTTGAGTTTTGGTCAAGTCAATAGTTGGACATTGTATTTAAACTGACATTGCCTTCTTATTTTTTGGGTCGGCAAAAGCAAACTTGTATTGAAGGAAAGAAGCAAGTCAGAGTATAAGAGATACTATTATTACATCAATATAATCAACATTCTTAGATCAGACAATCCTTCAAACAACACATCCAATCCACAAAAGAATAACAAAAGTTATGAAATTTGGCTATAATCCGACTAATCCAACTCCAAGAGAGAATCTTGACATTGCCTTGTTGCAGTGTTGACGATATAGTGATAATTCATTTCCAATATACAACGATTATGACTTGATATTGAAGCACTTCAAATACCAAGAACAAAGAATCAAGGGAACGTTCTAAACTTTTAGAACGAAACACAAGTAAAGAAGAAATAAATAAGTGCTTTATGAAAACATTGAGGAAGAAGGTTTACTTATAAGGATTGGGGCAGAAGGTGCAGAAACTGGTGTCACAGGGTTCTAGTTGCAATATTGAGGGGGAGAGGAAAAGAACTTCGAGAAAGGGAATGAGCTTTCATCGAAGAGAACATGTCTACAGAGTATTATTTTTTTGGTGGAAAGGTCGAAGCATTTATAGCCACGATGATTAGGGGGTAACCGAGGAAGACACAATGAGTAGACCGCGGTTGTAGCTTATGTATTGTAGTAGAGGGGATGAGAGGATAGCAAAGACACCCAAAAATCTTGAGATGGGCCTAGGTGGGAGTTTGATGGTAGAGACGTTGGAGTGGTGTAATATAGTAATGGCGTTTACAAGGAATTATGTTGTAGAGATATGTGGCGACTTACAAGGCGTGAGGCCAGAAAGTCGGCGGAACGGAAGCATGGGTAAGAGAAGTATGAATGGTATTATTTATTGTACGGATCATGCGTTCGAATTTTCCATTTTGAGAAGAGGTGTATGGGCAAGAAAAGCGTTGATGCATGCCATATGTATTGCAAAAGGTAGAGAAAGAGGCGTTTTTATATTTAGTGCCATTGTCACTTTGGAGAATTTTAATATCACGTTCAAATTGTTTGTTGAGATAAGCACGAAAAGATAAAAAACTAGGAAACACATCATTTTTGTGAGATAAAGGAAACGTCCACAAGAAACCCGTATAATCATCTAAAAATAAAACATAGTAACGATGCCCCGAAGATCTCAACATGGGACATGTCCAAACATCACTATGAACTAAATCAAACAGTAAACGAGTTGGTGTAAGCGAATCATAAAACGAAAATTTAATATGTTTCCCCATGGGACAAGAATGACAAAACGACGTAGAATAGAATTTATTACAAGTAATATGAGAACTACGCCTAAGGAAATCAAGAACGTGATCGCCGGGGTGGCCAAGCAGTGCGTGCCAACGGTCGGCGGAGAGAGAGAGAGGAAGGCGACAGGGGACGGGGCAGAGCGAGAGGTGACGGGTGGGATAATAGGGTAGAGATCACCCGAGCTATTGGATCGCATGATGGGGGTGTCCGTCCGAAAATCCCTCACAGTAAAACCAAACGGATCAAAAGAGAGAGAAATAGAGTTATCAGTGGTAATTGTCTAACACAGATCAAATTTTTGATGAGGTGAAAAGCATGGAGAACGTTATTGAGACGAAGAGGGGGGGGGGGGGGGGGGAGGGGGAGGGGGAGAGAGAGAGAGAGAGAGTAGTGACCCGAGCCCTTAATTGGAAGAGTGTGACCATTACCAAAAATTATATCATGTTTGGTGCGCAAATTAAAGTAAGACGTGAGATTACCTTGGTTAGAGGTCATGTGAGACGAGGCACCTGAGTCTATGTACCAATTGTTGTCCAGTTGGCCGAGTGTCGTGGGAGCGGCAGGTGGGGCCTGATGCGAGACTAGGGCTGCATCGTGTTGTCGCGAGCCACACTTGGCAATGCTCGTCTCCTCCAAAGATAACATAGAATGAGCTTTAGAGAATATAGGAAGCAGATCACTTTGCTGAATTAGGGTTGCGATGCCGCCATATGCATCGGTAAGACCCGTGACCATTTGAAGAACCAACCGATGGTTAAAAATGGGGGAACCAACGTTGGCCAATTGTTCAACGATCATCTTCAATTTTTGACAAAAAGCACCGACATTCGAAAAATCATCAAGACTGGTAGAGGAGAATTTATTTTCGAGGTGCACGGCCCGGGAATTTCGATTGTCTTGGAAGTAATCCGCAAGATTCGTCCATGCAATTCCGGCAGTAGAGTCTTTTACCTTAATTGTGTGGAGGAGATCTTTGGTGATGGCGCCATAGATCCATTGTAGCACGATGACGTCCAACGATCCCACATCTCGGGGTCAGATGGAGTGACCACATTGGAAGGGGGATGATGTGGTCGAGAACTTGGTAAGCTCGTGCATGAATTTTAAATAACTCGGACCAAGTAGAATATTGCCTGGATCCAACGTCCAACAAGATAGGGATGAAGTTCTTGATGTTAGTGACGGTGAGAGCGGGGGAAAATTTTGGGGAGGCGGCCTCGTGAGGAGCCGCGTCGTTTTTGCCGTCAAAGGAGGTGGACGACTTGGAGGCGGAGGTATCGTCGCTAAGGTTTGTCATAGTTTAGGAGAGAAAGAAAAGAAAAAAAGGCTCGATACCATGTAAGATAATGAATTCCTTGTGTTATTCAATAAATAATGTTCAATATATATACAAATGAGATCATCTCTAATAATGTAACTATCTATCACTAAGGATGTATATCAATCTACTATAATTACCAAATATACATATTCTATTAGAAATAGTGCATGCCCGCTAATGTTTTGTTCACCAAACCATTTAAAGCGTAGTAAGCTTTACAAAACAAAATACATGATTAACTACCTTAGGGAAAAGTTGTTCATTGTCCAGTTGCCGACCGGCTCTTTTACGTATGTCAATATATTGGGGGTAATTTTTGCCTATATATTGTAATGTCTCGGCCATTTTTGACCGGATTAAAAGCTGAATAATCCATTAGATAACTCTTTTTATGTATTTTTATGAGTCCATAGAAATTAAAGTAGTTGCAAATAAAAGATAAAGGGAAGACTTGGAGAAGAAGAATAAAGAGAGAAAGTGGAGAAGATAATAAAAGAGAGAATTGAGTTAATTTTTGATTGATTCCTATAAGAATGAAATGTGTACATATATAAAGAAAATAACAAAACACATCATGTGCTAGGCACACTTGTGATGACAAAAGCATGACATAATAAACACATAATATTCTAAAATGCATAACACGAACAAAGCCTAAAATACTTGGACTCGAAAATGCTAATGTATCTAAGCACGCAAACAACTTCCAACATAAGCCGAAGGCGCACTCAGCCAGGGTCATGACATTGCCGCGCCGTTGAAATGATCCTTGTCCTCAAGGATCGTGAAATCCATCTCCCTTGTATAAGTCCGCCTTTTGAATTTGGATATCCGAAACTTGCCATGAAAATATTTTGGTGTAAAGAGTGGTAATTTACAAGCACTGTCCAAGTTTTAATTCTTATAATAATGATGATGAGCAGATGCACCACCAAAAATAACTCCAATTTTTTCTCTAAAAGACTTGTGTTCAAGGCTTGGATCATTCGTGTCGGATAGCTATTGAAAGGATCACCACATTGATATGTCTTACACTCCACTGAATAAAACACTTGAGTGAAATCCATATAATAAACTGCCACAACACCAGTCAAGAATGTTGATAGCCACCATTCACATTCTCTCCCTGAGTATAAGACATATAGCCATAAAATATTTGTGTCTTGATTATGAAAGCTGCCGTGCATTACTAATTCCACAAAGTCCCATTTTCTATCTCGAGGTTGACCAGTGGAGATACCTTCTGACTTGCATAAGTTCACACAGATAGTAGAGTTAGTCTCCAAGCCAATAACTAATACCATAGAAAATAAAACCACACAAGGCATTACTCCACTAAATCCTTGCAATGCCAAGCCTTTAATTTCTGCAATGACTCTTCTAACTCTACTCAGATATAGTACTCGAAGAACTATGTCTCCAGAACTGTCCCGAACAACCACAGGAAATTGCCCCTCCATTTTTCGAAAGACGTTTTCCAAAGAAGTCAATACTATCGAGTCTCCTACACCATTTAGATCAAAACAAAAGGCACTATCCCAATTTGGAGCTGGCAGACAAAACCTAACTTTTCCTTCCTTTTCCATGTCTGGGGTATGCGGTACAGACTCATCACCTTTGGCTTCTTGTGTGGTATACTCCATGTATTTATACAAGGAAGAGTTAAGCATTTTCTCAGTGAACATATGAACGAAGTCATACTTCTCGGGTAGTAAAGACACAACCATAATCAGGCCACGTGTTAGGCTCGAAGGCTGTGGATCTCCCACCTTCGTATTAGTGAAATTTTCCACCAAAAGCAGCCAAAGGGTTGTGGTTCTCGTCAAAAACCAATAAGGACTTAAAAATGAAGTACTGGTATCTTCCACTTGAAAAAGCAAAACGCATTTAACTCTGATTCGTAACAGAAACTGGAGCGTATGTGTCGTATGGAATCCTATTCGAGCAATCAGAACTCCAAAGTTTGTTATGTAGTTCAACAACTCACCCAACATATAAATGAATTTCTTCCCATGTAACTTTTCAGCAAGAAAAACAACAAACAGTGCACCCTTTTCAGCCAACAAACCATGTCTACTTGTGAAAGTGCAAACACAGAATCTTTCAGCACCATATGGCAATAGCCATCCACGATCATATACACGCCGACAGAAAGGCAACAAAACGAGTACCTTAATTCTTGGAAACGCATCTCTCTCTTCCTCCACATGGTTGTGTGCTCTCTGAGTCATGATATACACAAATTTTTGCGAGTCGAGCTCATGAACCATTTCAGGCTGAGAACTAGGACTGTTAAGAGGGAGAGAGTAGCAAATGCTCATATATGGAAGTGGTATAGTCTGTTGAGTAATCGATTCATTAAGCACAATATTATCACGTTTCGACATAGAAACATTTTGCTCTATAGTGAACATACAATCCTCAGCAATCGACTTGTCTCCCAATACTATTTTTGGATCGGGTATTTTATCAAACACCTGGAATGCATCATAGAATTTGTCATCATGATTCTCATTGGGGCGCTTATCAGATGTTTGGAGTGCAGAACTTGGTAATTCTGTCTCCAATGTATCCCCTGTCTCAACATTTTTATGGGGTTCAGTCAAAGATACTTCAGTTAATACCTCAGTTTTCTTTAGACGCATTTTATCGAACACGTTCAATTCATTGGTTTTGATAATTCTCTCCACAACTTCCTGATTTGATTCTTCAATATGATAGGGAAATTGACGCTCTAAGCGCTGCGAAACCCAGTCTAACTGAAGTTTTATGTCATGAATGCGCCGCATCGTTTCTTCGTGATTCCGCTTCTGTGAATCCATGGAAGCTTGAAGGCGTGCATTAATTGTAACCATTGATGCTTCCATTTCTGTGAAACCTCTGCGACTACAATCCAATGTCTGTAATCTCGAGCTGTCCGAGGATCGAACGGCTCTGATACCAAATGTATTTTTGACCGAATTAAAAGCTGAATAATCCATTAGATAACTCTTTTTATGTATTTTTATGAGTCCATAGAAATTAAAGTAGTTGCAAATAAAAGATAAAGGGAAGACTTGGAGAAGAAGAATAAAGAGAGAAAGTGGAGAAGATAATAAAAGAGAGAATTGAGTTAATTTTTGATTGATTCCTATAAGAATGAAATGTGTACATATATAAAGAAAATAACAAAACACATCATGTGTTAGACACACTTGTAATGACATAAGCATGACATAATAAACACATAATATTCTAAAATGCATAACACGAACAAAGCCTAAAATACTTGGACTCGAAAATGCTAATGTATCTAAGCACGCAAACAACTTCCAACATAAGCCGAAGGCGCACTCAGCCAGGGTCATGACATATATTTCGACGTATACCAAATTCGCACCATTTAGGCATATATTTCTTAACTATGATCGATAATATGAAGACTCATCTTTTTACGACGTCCTATTAAGTCCTAGAGACTAATAATATAATATATTTGGAGTAAAGAGTACTCTTTCTTTTTATCTAGTTTGGTGGCCTCGCCATTACAAATGCTTAATTGTATTAAAATCTCAGGGCTATGCACGGAATTGAATTGAGAGAAACGGGCTATTATGAAATAGACCAAATTTTGTATGGTCTCAGAAATAGAACAGGACAACTTTTGAAAGCGCTAGTGGCAGTTTATTTACTCCAGGCGTTAAATAATTACCTTAATTACACGCCTCAGACGAAAAATAATCAAATTAATTAGGACTCTCTTACAATTTCAAAAAATATTTCCCAACCACTTTTCAGTAATGCTTGAGCTATATATGTAAGAGATCTATTAACGTATGAATGGAAGATACATGAGGATAGTCAATTTTTTTTTTTATTTAGAGCATTATTAAGACGATAATCAGATTATCTTTTAATTAGTTTTTTTTTCTATATATATAGAATATTATGTACAATGACACAAGGTGATGCTCTAAAAACCTCTTTTCTTAGCATTAAATACGTTTGCTGAATATAATTGCCATGCAACTGTCCTGATCCAACTTTTGAGTATCTCCCCACTGACTAGATGCACTGTAAGAATTGAACCTCACAAAACAATGTTTCAAGATGTTTGAGTCCATACGTCTCTCAGATTTGTTGCAACTATAAATATCGCGCCTATTGTATCATCTTCATCACATCAAAAAATATTTTTGATACTAGATCGATGGCAGATTCTAAGTTATTTCTCGCTGGCCTTATTGCTGCTTTGCTCTTTCTTTCTGCAGCTCCTGAAACCCATCAAATGGTATAATTAATATTTAATTATTTATTAGTGATATTTAGTTTCTATCTAACCGTTTACCAAAAAACTTATTCATTCCACTTGCCTTAGCTCTTACCTTATTCTGACCAGGACATCAAAAATAATGGGATCAAAAGCTCTCTTACTAGTGCATCAATAGGTATATTAATTAATTATTTACTATACGTAAGTTATAAATATACGCTAGCGCGTAAATGCAACGCGTGAAATAAGTCCAATGTAGTTGATCGTAAATATATTGGATACATTTTTTCTTGTATTTTTACATAAATATACAGATTGTGGGCGTGAATGTGCTAGGAGGTGCCAAAAAAGTTCAAGGCCAAATCTTTGCCACCGGGCGTGTGGCACGTGCTGCGCTAGGTGCAATTGCGTTCCGCCAGGAACCGCTGGCAATCAAGATGTCTGCCCTTGCTACGCCAACATGACTACTCACGGTGGCCAGAAAAAGTGTCCTTGAAAATTTAATAAAGAAAACGAGCCTTTTGGGTTATTCGATGAATAATTGGATTATTTAATTTTCTATCATCTATAATATACATATAATCTCGTACTGTATTTATAATTTTATATTTACCAGTTCTGGTATGACGATTCAGAACTTGTTACAGTACAGCAAGAACATATGATACAGTATAAATGGAGTTTCTGTATTTGAATTAAGTCTTCTATGATGGGGCGGCTGATTATTTTAAGTGCATCATTCATCAAATGGGGATGGTTAGTGCAGCATTTACAAAAGGGGACGGTGGAGTGGAGCATTAATTCAAAGTTGTGCTCCATTATGAATTTAAATAATCACTTCTTTACTTTGAACTAAGGCTATAAATAGCCTGCATGTTAGTTCATTTTAATCTCATCCCAAAATACAAACACTTACATAATTGAGTATATTTAATATACAAAAGAGTAGAGTAAAGTGTTGTAAGTGAGGTAAAATAATAGAGAGTTTGTGCGACTTTACTACGGTAAAAGTCGGAGTATTGTAATTCCTATTTTACACTCATAGTGAAGTTCTTCTACCTTGCCCGTGGTTTTTCACCCTAAATTAATTTGGGGTTTTTCACGTAAAATTTGTGTGTCGTATTTTTCCGTTTTTCAATTATTGCCGTGTTTTCCGCTCTATCGAGAAGGGTCCACTTTACAACACGTGGTATCAGAGCCTCGGTTCATATCCGGGGTCTCGGTGATATTTGTGGGTATCGTACTGAAATTATTTTTTCAGTGACGGTGGTACGTGATAGAAGCAATGACGGCGAAATTCGAGATCGAAAAATTCAACGGGAGTAATTTCTCGTTGTGGAAGCTGAAGATCAAAGCCATCTTGCGGAAAGATGGGTGTCTCGAGGCGATCGGCGACAGGCCGGTGGAAATCACAGATGATACGAAGTGGAACGAAATGGACGGCAACGCTATCGCAAATATTCATCTGGCGTTAGGTGATGACGTGTTGTCAAGCGTTGAGGAGAAGAGGACAGCTAAGGAGATATGGGATCATCTCAACAAGCTGTATGAGGCAAAGTCCCTACACAACAAAATTTTCCTTAAACGGAAATTGTACACACTCAGGATGGCGGAATCTACCCCGGTAACTGAGCACCTCAATGTTCTAAATACTCTATTTTCTCAATTGACGTCGTTGAGTCATAAAATAGAAGTGGTTGAACGTGCTGAAATTCTGCTGCAAAGTCTGCCCGATTCGTATGACCAGCTTGTCATCAACTTAACAAATAATGTCCTCACGGATTATTTGGTCTTCGACGAGATTGCAGCCGCTATTCTGGAAGAAGAGAGTCGGCGCAAAAACAGAGAAGACAGGGAGGCAAGTTCGCAACAAGCAGGTGCCTTGTCGGTGACAAGAGGGAGAACGACGGAGCGCGGTGCAAGTGGGAGTAAGAAACAGGGGAGATCCAAGTCAAGGACCAAGGGCAGTTGTTGGCACTGTGGCAAGAAAGGTCACTTGAAGAAGGACTGTTGGAATCTTAAGGATTCAAACCAGAAGAGTTCTAATCCTCAGGGGAACGTTGCTAGCACTTCAGATGATGGTGATGTACTATGCTGTGAAGCAGCAACAGCTATTCGAGGTATGCGTGGCTTCGATGATGTATGGCTTATTGATTCAGGAGCCAGTTTTCATATGACTCCCCGGAGGGAGTGGTTTCATGAGTATACACCGATCGCTGGAGGATCTGTGTATAGCTGTAAAAACGAACCTTTGAAAGTTGTTGCCGTTGGTACGATCAAGCTGGAGATGCATGACGGGATTGTTCGGACCATTCGAGATGTCCAACACGTGGAGGGATTATGCAAGAATTTGTTGTCTCATGGACAACTAGATGATCTTGGTTGTGAGATTGGTTCGCGAAACAAGATCATGAAAGTTAAAAGGGGTGCGCTTGTACTGATGAAGGCGGACAAGATTGCCGGAAACTTATACAGGGTACAAGGGAGGGCTCTGCAAGTGGGAGAAGCGCCAGTGGCTTCATCCGAGTCGATTGAGAAATCATCAATGATTTGGCATCAGCGGCTCGGGCATATGTCGGAACAAGGCATGAAGGTTCTTGCAGAGAAGAAACTACTTCCGGGCCTCACAAATGTATCTTTAGCTTTTTGTGAGCATTGTGTTGTTGGCAAGCAACATCGTATAAAGTTTCTTAGTTCAGATTCTAGAAGTAAAATCATTCTAGAATTGATTCACTCTCACGTGTGGCAAGCACCAGTACTATCTCTGGGAGGTGCAAAGTATTTTGTGTCTTTTATAGATGATTATTCCAGGAGATGTTGGGTGTACATGATCAAGAGTAAGGCCGAGGTGTTCTCGATGTTCAAGACGTACAAAGCGCTGGTGGAACTTGAATCTGGGAAAAAGATCAAGTGCCTGAGATCTGACAATGGAGGGGAATATACTGGTAAGGAGTTTGACGACTTCTGTAAAGATGCTGGGATTAAGAGGCAGTTTACTACGGCATACACTCCGCAGCAGAATGGGGTGGCAGAGCGGATGAACAGGACCTTGTTGGATAAAACAAGAGCCATGATGCAGGCTGCAGGCTTAGAAAAGTCGTTCTGGGCAGAAGCAATCAATACCGCCTGTTATGTGGTGAACCGATCTCCGTCAACAGCACTGGGGCTGAAAACACCGATGGAGGTGTGGACAGGTAAACCAGTTGATTATTCTAATCTCCATGTATTTGGGAGTCCCGCTTATGTTATGTTTAATACTCAAGAGAAAACGAAGCTGGACCCAAAATCCAGGAAGTGTTTGTTCTTAGGGTATGCTAAAGGCGTGAAGGGGTATCGCTTGTGGGACCCCACTGCCCACAAGATTGTTGTAAGCAGGGATGTTATCTTCACGGAAGATAAGAAAGGAAATGATAGCAGCACAGGGGAAGATCCAAGAACTACGACAGTAGTAGTCGAGAAGGATGCTGAGCAGGACGGTCCTGCTGAACCTGAGCATGAACCTGAGGAGACAACGGAGTCTGGAGTCCCGGGGATACGTCGATCGACACGTGTCAGGAGACCACCAGGTTGGCACTCAGACTATTCTATGGAGAACAATGTTGCATACTGTCTTTTAACTGAGGACGGGGAGCCATCAACTCTCCAGGAAGCAATGAGTAGTTCAGATGTAGCTCAGTGGATGGCAGCAATGCAGGAGGAAATTGAAGCGCTCCATAAGAATAAGACATGGGAACTTGTGTCTCTACCACAAGGGAGGAAACCCATTGGCAACAAATGGGTGTACAAAATCAAACGTAACAGTGATGACCAAGTGGAGAGGTATCGTGCACGATTGGTGGTGAAAGGATATGCTCAAAAGGAGGGGATTGATTTCAACGAAATATTTTCCCCGGTGGTCCGAATGACAACTGTTCGGGTGGTTCTGGCGATGTGCGCTACATTTGATTTACATCTTGAACAGTTAGATGTAAAGACGGCTTTTCTTCATGGTGATCTTGAAGAAGAGATTTATATGCTCCAACCGGAAGGATTTATAGAAGAAGAAAAAAAGAACTTGGTTTGCAGGTTGACCAAATCTTTGTACGGTCTCAAACAGGCGCCGAGGTGTTGGTACAAAAGATTTGATTCATTCATAATGAGCCTTGGATACAACAGACTGAATGCAGATCCTTGTGCATATTTCAAGAGATCTGGTGATGACTTTGTTATTTTACTGTTGTATGTTGATGACATGTTGGTTTCAGGCCCCAACAAAGCTCGTATTGAAGAATTGAAGGCTGAACTGGCTAGGGAATTTGAAATGAAGGACTTAGGACCAGCAAACAAGATTCTAGGGATGCAAATCCACCGAGACAGAAATTGCAGGAAGATTTGGCTTTCTCAGAGGAACTATCTGTTGAAGATTTTGCGGCGGTTCAGTATGCAGAATTGTAAGCCAATCTCTACCCCTCTTCCTGTTAATTTCAAGTTATCCTCAAGTATGTGTCCTAGCAGTGAAGAAGAGAGGAAGGAGATGTCTCGAGTACCGTATGCATCAGCAGTGGGAAGTTTAATGTTTGCTATGATCTGTACTAGACCAGACATTGCACATGCAGTAGGAGTGGTTAGTCGATACATGGCGGATCTGGGAAGAGAGCATTGGAATACAGTAAAGAGAGTTCTCAGATACATTCAGGGAACCTCAGATGTTGCATTATGTTATGGAGGATCGGATTTTTCAGTCAGGGGCTATGTTGATTCTGACTATGCAGGTGATCTTGACAAAAGCAAGTCCACGACAGGCTATGTGTTTACTCTTGCTGGAGGTGCAGTGAGTTGGGCTTCAAAGTTACAGTCAGTTGTTGCGACATCAACAACGGAGGCTGAATATGTGGCAGCTACGCAGGCCAGTAAAGAGGCGATTTGGCTGAAAATGGTTCTGGAGGAACTCGGCCACAAACTAGAGAGTATTTCTCTATTCTGTGACAGTCAGAGTGCGTTGCATCTTGCAAGGAATCCAGCGTTTCATTCCAAGACAAAACATATTCGGGTCCAGTATCACTTTGTTCGTGAGAAAGTCGAGGAGGGTACTGTGGATGTGCAGAAGATTCACACTAAAGATAACATAGCTGATTTTATGACAAAAAGTGTTAATGCTGACAAGTTTGTTCAGTGTCGGTTCTCGTGTGGTCTGGTGAAAACGTAAGCAACATGAAGAGCGAGGTAGAAAGAATGGTGTGAAGATCTGATTAGTCCCTAATCAAATCTTCAAGTGGGAGATTGATGGGGCGGCTGATTATTTTAAGTGCATCATTAATCAAATGGGGATGGTTAGTGCAGCATTTACAAAAGGGGACGGTGGAGTGGAGCATTAATTCAAAGTTGTGCTCCATTATGAATTTAAATAATCACTTCTTTACTTTGAACTAAGGCTATAAATAGCCTGCATGTTAGTTCATTTTAATCTCATCCCAAAATACAAACACTTACATAATTGAGTATATTTAATATACAAAAGAGTAGAGTAAAGTGTTGTAAGTGAGGTAAAATAATAGAGAGTTTGTGCGACTTTACTACGGTAAAAGTCGGAGTATTGTAATTCCTATTTTACACTCATAGTGAAGTTCTTCTACCTTGCCCGTGGTTTTTCACCCTAAATTAATTTGGGGTTTTCCACGTAAAATTTGTGTGTCGTATTTTTCCGTTTTTCAATTATTGCCGTGTTTTCCGCTCTATCGAGAAGGGTCCACTTTACAACATTCTATGCATGTTTTCCAATGAAAGTACCCATTTTTGGTTAATTATTATTGGTCACTCTCATGTCGCAATCTTTTCTTTAAATTGGTACCGTGTAATTGGGACGTTTTAAAAGCAAATGTTGGCAACTCATCAGTTATGCAGCAGCAATATATAATGAAGTGAAAAATGATGACACAAGTAAATTTCACCAAAATTTTCTTATTATTAAAATGAAAAAAAGAAAATAAAATTCAGAACGCAAATAATACTAAAGACGGAGTTTCTTTAATTCATTCGGCACGCTCTTTATTTTTTTTCTTTATCTTAATAATAATATTACCGATCATTTTTCTGTTTGTAGATTATTGAAACGGGTCATACTAGCACGAATTTAGCAACAAAACAACAGGTAAAAGTAAATAACACAGAAACAAAAGGAAAAAAGGACTCGGGGAGGGAGAAAAGTGCGCAATAATGAAGAAATTAAAATAGGAAAAACAAAAGAAAGTAGAAGGATAAGTGAAAAGTGTGGAATTGACAAATTAGAGAAAAGATTAGTATCACAAAATAAAGAAAAGAGATGAGATTTGTGTCGTAAATGGTAGGCAATAAGGAAACCCATAAAATATTATATATTTCTAAACAATCCAACAAAATATTATGAATTATTTTTAATTTTTTAATTTTTTCGATTTTACCTCAAAAATTTATGTTGCGCACTTACGGATCTGTTGTAAATTGCCAAATGGCCTTTTAACTAATTTTTATGTTATTTAATTTGTCCCAAAAAATTTACATTATTTATTTATAGACCTTATTATAATTTAATTTTTTGTTCTATCTTGCTCTTTGCTACATATTTTTTTTAACATGCCTTTGCGAGTGAAACATAAGAGAGCCGCATTATTTGACTTTATATTGCTTTCTCTTTTTTTATTTTTAAAAAATGATTTTCGTATACCAATGCAATTATTATATAATGATGTACAAGGATAAGCATATTTATTATAGGTAAAGAAGAAACTTGTAGTTTTGTATAGATCACGTATATGTAACAACAATTAAGAAAATAAACCAAATATTATTGTATTAGTACCCAGTTGCTTAGGTGTTGCCAGATGGCCACGAATGGTTCTGTATTGTAAATCAAACATGCACCACATACATGAATTAAATTTCAAAAACAAAAAATAAAAAGACTAGAATGGTCTTTGCAACTCTGCTAGAAAAATGATCTCATAATTTAAATTAAAACTATAAAGTTCGTTGAAAAAATATTTCTAAGGTATTTGAAAATAAATTAGAAGTTAAAGCTGTAAAGCAAGTGCTAGCTTACTAACTACATTTAGTTAAACAATTAATTGTAAATTTGTTTACCGAATATGTTAGTCTACCGATACAATCAATCTGCATGATTTGCTCTTAAAATGTATAAAGCATCAAAGTTGGACGTATACTTATTTTACAAATGACCCGTTGTACAAAGGCTAACAATTGTATTATTGTATATGAACAGCAAACTTAAATACTGCGTACTGTTATATGTGTATATGACTCGTTCTTTTTGAATAGTTACGTTTTGACTGTATAAATTTAGCAATGTAATTTTAAATAAACTTAAAGTCAATATTGTTTAAAATTACAATTAAAGAGAATTAAATGTTGTTCATTGTAAAAAAATTGTTGAATAAATTATTGATCGAATTAACGCGCCCGTGCGGAGCACGGGTATTCTGTACTAGTATTATTAATATATGAGCGATTTATTATTTTTGCCCTTTATTTTGTATAAATTTCAAGTTTTGCCCTTTTTTTTAACGGGCTTTTTTTTTTGCCCGCTAACTTTATTTTTTTGATTTAATTTTGCCCGGTGGGCTTCACTGAGGGCTGAATCGAAACCCAGACGACGTGGCGACCCACGTGGCGTACAGACGACGGCCACGTGGCACCACGTCAACAATTTTTTATTTTTTATTTTTCTATTCTTGAGAAATAGGGGTAATTACCAAATTACCCCCGACTACTTTTATTAGTATTCCACCATTCCCAAACCCTCCGTTCCCAAATTTCACCGCACCGCCACTCATAATCACCGACGCTGCCGCCATCCCCACCACCGCCGGAACCCTAATTTCCTTCTTCACCTCAGCACCACCAACCCTCGCCTTCACCAAAAAATTCTCCAGCGTCATCGCCTGTTCTCCGCCACCACCACCGTGGAATCGGAGGTGAAAGAGAGCTTTAGGAGCTTCGATTGAGAAGGGCGGAGGAGGATGGTGGAGGCGGTGGTGCGGCCGGCGGGGGGGGGGGGGGGGAGTGGATTAAGAGAGAATTGGGAAGAAGACGGTCTGTTTTTTTTTTCTTTTTTTTTTCTATTTTTTATTTTATTGTATTGTATTGGTATTGTATTGCTTAATTGTTTTTTTTTTCATATTTACCAAACAAATAAATCTTAATGTTATATCCTCCATAGAATTTAGGAAAATGAAATTGAAATGAATACTACGACCCGGCGAATAATTCTTTTGGTGTAAATTCTGCAAATAATTAGCTCCATGTCCTGCAAGTAATTACTCTGCAAATAATTAGCCCCAATATAATAATTAATCAATCACTTTTGACCATGGCCTGTGAAAACATAAATGATCTAGCGACTTTGTTCGTATGGGTGAATATTTTATTTAAATATAACACAAGGAAGCACATTTTCTTGTTTGTTTTCATGTTTTTTATGGGCGATTTATTTTTCATATTAATAATTGGAATAAATGAGAAAAAATATGTATAATTGAAATATATTTATTTTTAATATTTACTAGTAAATATCAATTTATTTTTATTTTTTCTAGTAAATATAAATTTATTTTTAATTTTTACTAATAAATATAAATTTATTTTTAATTTTTACTAATAAGTATAAATTTATTTTTAATCTTTACTAGTAAAAATAATTTTATTAAATATTTTAAGACAAAATTTTTAAAAAAAATTTTAAAAAAATTGTTGACGCGGCGCCACATAGCGGTCGTCTCTACATCACGGGGGTCGCCACGTCGTCTGGGCTTCGATTCAGCCCTCAGCGAAGTCCACCAGACAAAATTAAATAAAAAAAATAAAGTTAGCGGGCAAAATAAAAGCCCGTTAAAAAAAGGGCAAAACGTGAAGTTTATACAAAATAAAGGACAAAAATAATAAATCGCCCTTAATATATATAGATGAGTCTTAGTGTTATTTAGTAATCTAAGATAAAACAATATATGATAATAATGAGACAATTTAAATTATTTTAATCCAGCGAGTTGTATATGTAACTGTACCATGGTATATATATTTGAAAATTTCGAGCAACCTTGGACTACTTTGTATATTTTAAAAATATATATTTCGATATGAATTGATATTTTCAAAAGTCAATAAAAGCTAAAATAACACGAGAATAATCACTACAAGATTTTCGGTCATTAGCTACCGCATTTTCGATAGCTTATGACCCAAATGCGGTCGCTAATGATCATTACCTACCGAATTTATGTCGCTAATTTGGTAGTTACTCCTTGCGTCGCTAATGATTCGCTACCGAATTTCGGTAGCTAATAAGTCTCTTTCCTACCGAACTTATGTCGCTCACATTAGTAATCAAAGTTTCGTCACCACTTCCGTCGCCACAACTTTGAAATTTAGCTACCGATTTTCGGTAGCTACTGTGGAGTTAGCTACCGAAATTCCGTCACTAACTTACCGATTTAGCTTGGCCATTTTAACACTCATTTGCAACCAAATTTTGGTAGCTAATATTATGAATATTAGTATCTACCAATTTTCGGTAGCAAACTTTATGAATATTAGTAGCTACCGACATGCGGTAGCTAATAATAATTAAAGCCTTGAGTTATTAGCTACCGATTGGTGGTAGCAAATAATATTTAAAGCCACGAATATTATTAGCTATGCACTGCGGTATGTAATAATATTTATAGATCTAAAAAAAACGTTCTGAAAATTTTCCACAAATTTATTGGTTTACTGTTTCACCAACATGAAATTCAATGTTGATTTGTTAATTTAACACTATCAAGCATTTAAATAAATGAAGAAAGTTTTTTTAACAAAATGATTGTAAAATAGAAAAGGTTTTGAGTTTTGAAGATATGAAAAAAGTGTTGAGAAATGAGAAACATTTTGAAGATTTGAAGAGAGTGTGAGATTTGATTAATGGAAAAAAATTGAAAGATAGGATTAATGAAATAAAAAAAATTTGATTGGAGAAGTGAGGATTTTTTGATGGTTGGAAGAGAGTGTTGGGATGATTTTATAGATTTGATAAATAAAGAAATGGGAGGGATAGTTTTTAGATTGGAGAAATGTTGGGATTATTTTGTAAATTGAAGAATTGAGGGGTATTTATAATATAAGATTGAAAATTTTGAATTTTCGAAAAATTTGAATTGTTCTCTCTTGGCCGCATAAATTTTCGACGTTTTGCTACCGAAAATCGGTGCTAATGGTCAAAATCTTTTAATTTTCCGAAAACTTGAATCTCCCGCACATGGGCGCCCAAACTTTTGAAATTTAGATATCGGAAATCGGTAGCTAATTGTCAATTTTCTAGGTTCTATATCAACATTTTGGTGATGATTATATGGCTCATTGGTACCTTGAATATTTGTTTGATACGCACCAGGTGTAGTGGAGCTTGACATGGGAATGTCCAGGTTGGATGAGGAAATTCATGGGATAATGAGTCTCAGGGGTTGGTGGCATATTGGCGCCGATATGTATAATGAGTCTCAGAGGTTGGTGGAATATTGGCGCCGATGTGGATTGTTTCTTCTGGTGATCATGGAGTGACAAAAATTTATGGATCCTGAATGAGTTGGAAGTTGGGCTAATGCAACATTCCTAAAGATTTTTTAGTGCTAATGAAATAATGTGCATATGTCAGGATGCTGATTATCAGAAGAGTGTAAGAGCAAATGATTATCTTTAAAGGGAAATATATCTTCATGGAAAACCACTTTTCAAGATATAATAGCTCCACTGGACTCTATGTTAAGTAGCAAAGAGCCTTTAGTGCCACTAGGTTAGCAAAACACACATTTGACTGCTCTTGGCTGGAACTTGTGTCGTTGAGTTGATATTGTTGAGGCAAATGCAAGGCAACCAAAAGCTTTCAGGAAACTGTTGTTACGTGCCTTTTTGTTTAGTAACTGATATGGATACCTGATTTCCAGTACTTTAGATGGCATTCTGTTAATAAGAAAAGCAATTGTGGAGACACAATTGCTCCAATATCCAAGATGCATGTTTGACTGGAATTTTAAAGCCCTTGCTACCTGCACGATATGTTGATGTTTCCTCTCCACCACATCTTTATGTTTGTGGTGTTTCAACACAGTTGGTGTGGTGTCCAACACTACAAGAAGTGTATAAATCATTAAGGTGGAGTCCTGTTCAATTATCTTATCTTATACACTTGATTTTATAAGAGAATCGAGTTAACACAAATGTATAAAACTGTTGCAAGTGAAGTTTGACATCTGATTCGTTCTTAAGTAAAAATAACCAAATACTTATGTTGTAATCATCTACAATAGTTAAAAAGTATTTAAAACCATCAGGAGAGACCACTCTAAATGGTCCCCAGACATCAACATGTGGCAAATCTAATGGAGCAATGGAAACAGTAGAGTTAGAAGGAACATATAACTTCTTATGTTTTGCCAGATGACATATAACACAATAAGACAATTGTTTGCAACCTGTTACATTCAATTGAATAATAAAAGAAAGTTTATCCATTGAAGGATGTCCTAGTCTAGAGTGCCAAAGAGTGGTAGGAACAAATGCATTATTACATGCAACATTGTCATTATTACAAACCTATATATAAGGTGTGAAGTACATCAAGATACATAGAGAAACAATAGAGCTTATAAATCCGCAGAGATTTTATCTTAAGCATTGTTGCTATGTTTCTTGTTTTGCAAAGTTTGTGAGTTTTCGAGTTAAGTCTAGGATTATATTTAAGGAGAAAATTCTTGTCTGCTTTGCTGAGTCCAATCTACAAAAGAGCGAGAGTGATTTTGTGGTGAGGAACGTCTTTGTTAAAACCTGCGTGGTTATTTTGCCGTAAGGCTAGATGGTTGATTATTTATAATAAAAAACCATTGAAAATTTATCTTCTTGTGTTCTTTTATTCCGCTGCACATTACTCTATCAAGAAGATTGTTTAAGATCAAGTTAAGGCAACACCAGCTTAACTTGAGCTCTGAAACTTGGAAAAGTTGTATCAATCCCGATCCAACAATTTCAAACGTAATTTCGACCCCGTTATCACAGGGAATTTTTCTTTAATCGGCCCCGTTATCACATGGGATAATTTTTGTCGGTAGGGATGCGTCCCGTTATCATAGGGGTCCCTCTACCGTTGAGTTGTTTTTGATCGACCCCGTTATCACATGGGATATTTTTGTCGGTAGAGATGCGTACCGTTATCACAGGGGTCCGTCTACCGTTGAGTTATTTTTGATCGACCCCGTTATCACAGGGGATATTTTTATGTTGTAGGCGAGCCTTTTCATTGTCTTTTTGACTATATGCCTTGGTGTCTGTGTCGTCGTTGAGCATGTAGGTCATTGATTCCTGCGAAACATCATAGACAAGAAAATTTTTCGACATAACATCTAATACGTAAGCACGAAATGACTTGCATGTGTTATTTGAGGGATGTTCCCTCAATCTGGGAATATCTGTTTTACACAGGAAATAGGGTTCCTGTCGTGCTCTATCATGCCCGTGATACACGTTTGTATCTGTTGTACCTGTAAGAGAGCTATGTGTTAAATATATATCTAGGGGGATATTCCCCCATTGTTTGTGCAATTCTCTGCACCTCTGCAATGTCCGCTTAGGACATATCCCTGCATCGAATATTAGATTGTGCCAAGCAACAAATAGAAAGGTAATAACGGATAACGGTCGAAGGCCAGGTAAACCCAGCCCGCCTACATATCCCGTTGAGTGGGGAATCAGACCGGCGTAGTTCCCCCTGTTTAAGTTACATGCCGACCCACGAAGGGGTTAAATAAGAGATAATTGTCGAGGGCTAGGTAAACCTAACCCGCCTACGTATCCCGTTGAGTGGGGAATCAGACCGGCGTAGTTCCCCCTGTTTAAGTTACATGCCGACCCACGAAGGGGTTAAATAAGAGATAACGGTCGAGGGCTAGGTAAACCTAACCCACCTACGTATCCCGTTCAGTGGGGAATCAGACCGGTATAGTTCCCCCTGTTTTAAGTTTACAGACCAACCCACGATGGGGCAATGTTTCAAATGTTCGAACATAATTTATAAAGTGCAAAAATTTAAAATATTGTTCTGTTTGCTTCTCATGGCGATCACTCCGTGCGTGGGAGGTATTCCTGGTGTGGGACCTGTATTTCCTGCCTTCTTCTGATTCTCGGATGCTTCAGGGAGTGTATCTGGTCAGCTCGAATCTCGCCAACTCCTTGAGGCGTCGGAAATTTAATCTTCTGGTAGTAAGTAGAGACCATTGCTCTGATCTGGTTGAGCGCCGGTCGGCCCATGATGGCGTGGTAGGGGAACGAAATATCGACGATTGTGTATTTAATCGGCTTGACCCGGGTGCGTGGGTTCCTACCAAATATGGTGGGCAATACAATTTGTCCAAGCGGCACTACCTCTGCTCCCCCGAACCCGGTCAAGGGGGTAGACGTCGGTTTCAACCGGTCCTGGGGTATCCCCAGCTACTCGTAGGCTTTTGAGAATATCAGGTTTGCGGAGCTTCCACTATCCACCAACACTTTGTGCATCTGATATTCACCCACCTTAATCGTGATAACCAACGGGCAATCTAGCTTTCCTGCGATCAAGGCCAACGGACTAAGATGTTTCAAATCTTTCCTGGTGAAAGAGATCTCCTAGTCCGAGTATGCTTTCGGCACGATTGCGTTGGTGTACCCAATATAGGCTCCACCGTGGAGTCTCCTTGTTATGGTTCGCCCGTGAACCGTGTCGGCTCCCATGCCTTCTCTGTTGATTACATTTATAACGCCTCTGCTCGGGGCATTCACAATGGTCCTACCTCGTTCCTCGGGCGCCCTAATCATTTTCTGTTTTCCTCTCTCAGGTGAGTAGTCTCTCCTAGGGGGTGTGGAATGCTCTACTCCTCTAGCACCCTCCCTGGTGCCCCTGACAAACTCGACCAGTTTCCCTTCTTTAGTCAATCTTTCAGTTTCGTTCCTCAGGTGTGTGCCGTCTTCCGTCCTATGTCCAGGTTGACAGTGGTACGCGCAGTATTTGCCAAATGACTTCATCCCGGGAGTCTCATTCAACAGCCTGGGTTCCGTCAACCATTTGTTTCTCTTTGCCACGACCATCACCTCCAGAATATCTCTGTTTAACGGGGTGTATGTCCGTGGGGGCCTTTTCCTATTGCGCTCTCTGTCTGCGTTCCTGCCAGAAAACGGACCCTTACGCGTTGCCATCATTTCGTCCTCGTAGATCATTTGGTTGGCAAGCATGTTGATTTCTGCTATGGTGGGCTCCGTCAACTTGATTAGCTCCCCGGCGAACCTGTGATGGGTCGTACCCTTAAACAACATCATCATGACCTGACCGCCATGCGGCTCATCCACCTTCAGCAATTCTTCGTTGAACCTCCTCATATAGTCTCGGAGGTTCTCCCTTTCCTTTTGCTGCACAGCGCCGAGGTGTAGCAGGTTGGTCTTCATCCTCTTTTGGCTAGAGAATTGATTCTCAAATTTCCCCCTCAACTGCTCGTAATCCGTTATGGATCTGGCCTCCAGCCGAGCGAACCAGTCCAGTGTAGCGCCCGTCAAGGTGGTGGACAGGATCTTCGCCTTTATGTTCCTCGAGTAGTTGTGCAAGTTCAGAATGATATCCACCTGATGGAGATGATCCATTGGATCACCTCTTCCGTCGTACGGATTTATCATTGGGATCTGGTCCCTTCTGTGCAATACTTCGGCCTCTATCTCATCCGAAAAAGGGGTCTTACTGCTGCCCTTCCCCTTACTATGAGTCAGTTTTCCCGACAATTCCGCCCTCTCGCGGGCTAGCTGTTCCATCCTTCTTGAGATCACCCGCAGTATCTCTGCGTCCTCATTCTTCGAATACGCAACCTCATCGCGGTCGCGACAGCGTTCCATTCTCCGGAATACCTCTGCTCTCTTGCGGTCCAGCCGTTCCATCCTTCTGGCTACCTCTCGATGCAGGGCCTCGGGGTCTCGTCTCCCCACCCTATCGTAAGCTGCGGGCGATATCTCTCTGAAAGAGTCCCCTGTATCCTCTTGTTCATTATATCCTTGCCCTGCATTTCCTTCACCCGCTCTGGATTCATGGGGCCTCGCCTGAACGCCCTTCGTCCTGTGTTCCGCGAGTCGTGGAAGCAAAGACTACAGTGTAGCGTCAAGTGCAGCCTTTACAGAGGCGTTGATCTGCGCTAGCATCTCCGAGGTTATGGCGGCGGCGGGAATGGCACTTTGTCCCGCGGGCATTGTCTCCTCCTGGCTGGGAAAATCCACATTTGGCACTTCGGTCATTGGAACGTCAGCTGTGTAGTCCTCGATGGATGGGCCCTCCTTCTCGGGTTCTGCCGCACTTGGTGCGACCGGGGTCGGACCTGCATTTGCGGTCCGCGGCGGCCTCCCGGGCCCGTGCCTTCGTTGCTCTTGTGGTGGAGGTATCTCCCTCTCGGCTCGAGCCACTGTCTGTTCTCAGTCAGTCGGGTGTTGTGGGGTTTGTGTGCCCTCCATCCTGGCGCTCCTAGTCACAATTCTGCTAATTTCGAGTCGGGTCCTCATTCCTTGCATCTTGGCGTCCTTGTCCGGGAACTGGTGTTCCCACAGACGACGCCACTGATTTAGCAATAGATCGTTATATATATATATATATATATATATATATATATATATATATATATATATATACGAGTGTCGGTTACAAGTGTATGGTATAGCAATACAACGAGTCTATCTCAAATCAGGCCTACTCTATGTGTCTCGTGGAGACTTAGTCCGGAACACCTCGAACCAACGCCTTGATGCTTGGATGGGAGTGGGATATCGGTAGATAGGTCGAAGGGACGTCGGTGATCGCCTTCGATGTGACGTCGAGGATGAGCCCCGATGTGAGATCGGTGATGATGAGGTGTGACGTGTCAGAGGTGTATGCTGTAATCACTATATCGAATTAGATGTCGGAAGTGACATCGGTGATATGTTTCGATCTGACGAGTGGTAGCTGAGGGATAATAAATTACTTGTTTTGGGATCCGGGCATCGCATATTTATTGACCTCGGGATCCGGGGACCACAGTACCATATCGGTGATGATTACCGATATGACATCGAAAGTAATCCATGATGTGCTCCAAAATGGGCCTGGTTTGGGCCTGGCCCAATATGCGGGAAATGCCAATATCAAAGCCCATGAAAGTCTTTACATAGTAATGTGGCGGAAAATATATGTGTATTTACTTATCGTAATATTATTCCATATGCCTGTTAAACTATCATTAATGCGGCGGAAATTATTTTACATGTTATTACAATTAAGTTTTGTTGCAAAATTATTTTAAGACATTACCGTTCATAAAACATGCCAAAATAAAGAAAAATGATCGTTTTCTAAGGGCTATAAAACGGGTACTTATAGATATTTTTCTTCTATAAATATGCAGATTTCATAACTCAAACTCCACACAAATCTTCACCTTATTTCTCTCATCTTGCAAAATGATCTCTATAACAACAACGATCTTGATCCTCATTTACCTTTCAATTTTTACGTTAATGCTTGTAGATGAGGACACTCCTATGTTTGTCCCTATGATATTCCTCCCTTTTATCATAATAATGTTTGAGTTCAAGATTTGGCTAGAGATGAGATAATTACATTGTATTATTGTCATAATTGTGCTTGTGTGGTTACGTATTAAAATAAAACGTCTTGATCCTAATTATATTTGTTTTAATGTTCATTTAACTGCAATATGTCTAATCTCTCGAAAGTAGATTTCACCGAACTCACTGTCGATGGGAAAAATTAAATGCAATGGGAATCAAATGTGAAAACGCATCTTACTGCGAAATTCCTCGGGGAAACAATTGTTGAGGAAAATGAATGTACTGACCAGCAACGATGCGAGGCAATTATATTCCTGCGTAGACATTTAGATAATTTCCTGCAAATGGAATATCTCGATATTACAGATCCTTCTGAGCTGTGGATTAATCTGAATGAAAGGTATGGCCACCAAAGGGAAACAATGCTTCCAAAAGCCATACATAAGTGGAACACATTAAGAATCCAAGATTTTACATCAGTAAATCATTACTCCTCTGCCATCCATAATATCCGGCAGACACTAAAACTTTGCGGGACAGAAATTACTGATGAGGAAATGATTGAAAAAACTCTTTCTACTTTTCATGTCGGTCATATACTCATCCAAATGCAACACATACTAGTCGGATACACTAAGTATCACGAACTAGAGAGGGTGTTGTTAACGACAGAAAATAGTAATAATATATTGATTAAAAAATCTGAGTTACGCCCAACTGGAGCACAGGCATTGCCACAAGCACATGCCGTAAATTTCTCAAACTTCCGTGGGCGAGGAAATTATAATAGTGGTGGTCGAGGCAGAGGCCAATATCAAGGTCAGGGTGGTTATAGAGGGGGATATGTTTCTAGAGGTGGTCGTGGCCATAGAGGTGGTCTTGGTCGTGGTCGTGGACGTGGTCGAGCTAGTTATCACAATCCTTCGACCAGTGGTACAGTCCATAACAATAACCATCATAATAAAAGAAAAAATGCTCATAATAAATCTGAAGGTTACTGTTTTAACTGCGGAATGAAAGGACACTGGGCCAATACGTGTCGTACACCTGAACATTTTTGTAAACTGTACCAAGAGTGTAAAGGCAAAGAAAAGGAAGTGAACCTTGTTGAACAAATGCCTAATAATCCCACATATTTGGCAGCATCTAATTTCGCCGATGATCATGATGTTACTATGGCTTGATATGAACTATGTGATTCATGTCTGCGTGTTTCCTGATTTGATTTGCATTGAGTGATTCCTTGTTGTGTGATATTTGAATTGATATGTATTTGCAATTTCTGCTTGTAATGTACCATGTTTTCATTAATTTTGTTTCCTTATGTATCTTAATGAAACTATTTCTCTTTTTCAAATATATGCTTCATTTATTGTTATATCATGTTTAACTCTACTTGTTTGACATGAAGCCACTATGGAGCATACCGGTGATTTTTGCATCCGTGATAGCGGTACAACTCACACAATTCTCGCAAGTAAGAAATATTTTACATACCTAAAATCAACAAAGGCAAAAATCAATACGATATCAGGTCCTACTGACATGATTGTAGGATTTGGTAAAGCTAGTTTTATTTTACCAAATGGAACGCTATTTATCATCAACGATGCCTTATTTGCCCCAAAATCCAGAAGAATTTTGCTGAGTTTTAATGATATATATCGTCATGGATATGATACCAACTCAAAAACTAAATATCTTTTTATTATTAAGTATATATCAGGAAAGCAACATATATTTGAAAAACTACCAAAACTCTCATCAGGATTGCAGTATACATGTATTAATGCTATCGAGTCAAATATGGTAGTCAATGAAAATCCTGAACTATTAACTTTATGGCATGATCGTCTAGGTCATCCTGGTTCAACAATGATGCGAAGGATAATTGAAACTACACATGGACATTCATTAAAAGGATCCAAAATCAATTTGAACAATACTAGTCCATGTGAAGCATGTTCTCTTGGAAAGCTAGTTATAAAGCATTCACCACTTAAAATTAAGACAGAATTACCAACATTCCTTGAATGAATTCAAGGTGATATTTGTGGACCTATTCATCCATCATGTGGACCATTTCAATAATTTATGGTATTAATTGATGCCTCAAGTCGATGGTCACACGTCTGTCTATTATCTACTCGTAATATGGCATTTGCGAGATTTTTGGCTCAAATAGTTAAAATAAGAGCTCAATTTCCTGACTATACGATCAAGAAAGTCAGACTTGACAATGCTGGTGAATTTACATCTCAAGCTTTCAATGATTATTGTGTGTCAACTAGAATTACTGTTGAACATAGTGTTGCACATGTACATACTCAAAATGGTTTAGATGAATCATTAATTAAACGCCTTCAATTAATTGTTAGGTCATTGTTAATGAAAGCTAAATTACCAACCTCTGTATGGGGTCATGCAATTTTACATGCTGAATCACTAATTCGCATTAGACCAAGCTCGTATCATGAATACTCCACATTACAACTTGCTTTTGGTCATGAACCTAATATTTCCCATATAAAGATTTTTGGCTGTGCAGTTCATGTTCCGATTGCACCACCACAACGAACAAAAATGGGACCTCAAAGAAGGCTAGGGATATATGTTGGATATGACTCACCATCTATAATCAGGTATCTCGAACCATTAACATGTGATGTCTTTACGTCACGTTTTGCCGATTGCCATTTCAATGAGGCAAATTTCCCAACCTTAGGGGGACAAAAGAAGCAGTTGGAAAATGATATATCATAGTATAATCCATCTTTATCACACTATGATATTTTAACAAAACAATGTGATTTGGAAGTTAAGAAAATTTTACATTTTTAAGATATTGCAAATCAATTACCTGATGCATTTACTGATATAAAACGGGTAACCAAATCACATATACCAGCTGCCAATGTTCCTGCTCGGATTGAAATTCCGAAGGACATATCCAACAATAATAAAATAAATGTACGTAAGAAACGTGGTCGTCCTGTTGGTTCAAAATATAAGAATCATCGAAAAAGAAAAGGAGAAAATATTATTAACTCCATTATCGAGGAAACTGTTAATGATGAAACAGAAAATGTGACAAATGAGATAACTCAAGAGATCATCGAACCAAATCCCAATACTGAGATCTCTATAAACTATGTTAATTCAGGAGTTATTTGGAATCGAAATGAGATGAAAAATATAAGTGAAATATTTTCATATAATATTGCTTATGATCTTATGAATGAAAATGATGATCCCGAACCACAGTATGTGGATGAATGCCAAAACCGGGATGATTGGGTTAAATGGATAGAAGCTATGCAAGTTGAATTGGATTTCCTCAACAAACGAAAGGTTTTTGGACCTATTGTCCTCACACCTAAAGACGTGAGACCTGTAGGCCACAAATGGGTCTTCGTTCGAAAAAGAAATAAAAAAAATGAAATTGTAAGATACAAAGCTCGACTTGTTGCACAAGGTTTTTCTCAAAGACCTGGGATTGATTATGGTGAAACTTATTCCCCAGTAATGGATACAATTACTTTTCGATTCTTAATCAGTTTAGCTGTTTATGAAAACTTAAATATGCATCTCATGGATGTTGTCACAGCTTCTCTTTATGGATCACTTGATAATGATATTTATATGAAAGTCCCTGAAGGACTTAAAATGCCTGAATCATCTTGCTATAAATCTAGAGAAATGTACTCAATTAAATTGCAAAGATCGTTATATGGTTTAAAACAATTAGGTCGCATGTGGTACAATCGTTTGAGTGAATATTTATTGAAAGAATGATATATAAATAATTATTTGTGTCCATGTGTTTTTATCAAGAGAACATCACCTGGTTTTGCTATTATTGCGGTTTATGTAGATGATTTAAATATCATTGGCACTGACAAGGAAATTCATTCAACGTTGTATTATTTAAAGAATGAATTTGAAATGAAAGATCTTGGTAAAACTAAATATTGTCTTGGTTTACAATTTGAGCATACTAAAAATGGTATATTAGTGCATCAATCTAATTTTATCAAGAGGATTTTGAAACGTTTTAACATGGATAAAGCAACTCCTTTAAATCATCTTATCATTGCTAGACCATTAGCTAAAGACAAAGATCCATTTCGTCCAAGTGAAGAAAATGAAGAAATTCTTAGTTCTGAAGTTCCGTATTTAAGTGTCATTGGAGCTTTAATGTATCTAGCAAATTGTACTAGACCTGATATATCATTCACTGTGAATTTATTAGCCAGGTTTAGGTCATCACCCACAAAAAGGCACTAGAAAGGAATTAAACATTTATTCCTTTATCTTCAAGGAAAATTTGATCTTGGTCTATTTTAACCTAACAATGCAGTACAAGAATTGATTGGTTATGCATTTGCAGGTTTTCTATCAGACCCACATAAATCCAGATCACAAACCAGATATGTATTCACGTATGGAGGCACTGCTATTTCATGGCGTTCTCAGAAACAGACACTTGTTGCAACATCATCGAATCATGTTGAGATTATTGCACTCCATGAAGCCAGCAGGGAATGTGTATGGCTACGATCAATGACATATCATATAAGAAGCACATCTGGCTTACCAATTAAAGAAGGTCCTACAACACTATTCGAAGACAATTCTGCATACATTACACAGATGAAAGAAGGCTATGTCAAGAGTGATCGAACCAAATATATACACCCGAAGTATTTTGCCTACACTCAGGAACTGGAGAAGAACAAAGAAATTAATATCCTGTATGTTCAATCATGTGACAATATGGCAGATCTCTTTACAAAGGCACTTCCTACAGTAAGTTTTAAGAAACATGTTCATAGCATTGGGATGCGTGACCTACGAGACTGTTGAAGAATTGAAGATGCAAACTTGAGGGGGAATTCACACGGCTGTACTATTTTTCCCTTATTAAGGTTTTTATTCCACTGGGTTTTTCCTTATAAGGTTTTTAACGAGGCAGCATCAGAACGTGTGAACAAAATGTTTATCACCCGAAGTTTGAATGGCTAAAGGGGGAGTGTTAAAATATTATTACTATGGTGTTAGGCAACCAACTTGGACCCAAAAAGTCATAGTAAATAATACCAATATTAATGGTGAAGACTTTGCGTCTTTGATTGAATTTTTCTCTCTATATATAGAACACTTTAGAATTGTAATCTTACAGTTTGAAATATAGAATCCATACAATTCTCTCTCAACTTTCTTATCTTATATTTTCTCTCTAAGTTGTAATATTATTCTAGTTATTTCATAACAATATATATATAACATCATTTTATTCGTATCAAAATATTAAGGATATCCAAAGAACCATTAAATCTACTAAAGTGAAATAAGTTTGTTTAACAACATAAGAGAATATTATTCAAACATTAACAAAGATAAACAATTTTTGCAACATCTTCTCTCCTTCAAGTGAGTGAAGGTTTCAATCCATCACGCTTTGCTCGGCCCTTTCTAATATCGTGTGCTTAGCCCTACCCACATGCATTGCACTAGGTCTATCAACAGTAAAGAGAATTAAATGTGTGGTAAGTCAAAAGATTTATAATGGGTATTGGTTGTCATAGATGTTGGAAAATATTTATTTAGAAGTTTTAATCTAGGGATGAGGACATAAATAATTTCTCAAATAAGAAACAATAGAATTATTCCTTTTATAAATTACATATAAACACTTAATAATTAATAATAGATATGATCAAAAACTAACTTGATAACCACCACGACCCTTCCTCCAGAGTGAAGTTCTACAAGCTTCACAATTTAAGCAAACCTTTCGTTCACAATCGGAAGGGGCTAGGAACACATTCGACCTAAAACATTCATAGTAGGCTAAAAACGGTTTCACAAGAGCTGTTGCTGCAATATTGTTGGCAACACCCATCCCACTATAACCCTTTGATGATGAGTTAACGCCAATGTCAATTATCATGGGAATATGGACCTCGTTATATACAAATTAAAATAACACCAAAAAGTAAAAAAGTTTGTAAACATTTAATTCTAAAAGTGTAAATTCTCAAAAATACTCGTGTGATTATATCAAATTAAGAATAAAGGTGTTGCTTGTGGATATAAGAAAGAAGTTGAACATTTAACATTGCACAAACATTGCGTTGAACACAATGCTTGCCTCAAAAACCCGATTTGATATGACAAACTTGCGACTATTCAAATATTAATTGATTACCTATCTTTTAGTGCATGATAATTCTTCACTTCAAAAAAATATTGATGTTGTCACATTATCTTTCGCTGATTAAGATTGAGAAAATTGACATCAAGATATGAAATTTAGAGTAGAACCATATGTCTCAAATTGAAAAAATAAACAACTTTAGACATTTTAACGGTTATCATTGTAAATGGTAGGTATCAAGACATATATATATATGTACTAAGGAAGAGTTACCCAAAGAACATGATGTATGGAATAATTACTACAAAACCACATGTTCATGTTTGAAAAATTATAAAAAACACCTTGTGGTCTGTTTATTGAAAATGTACGAATTTATGTTGAATGTAAACTGGCATTTATTTTGCACAAAAATAAAAACAAAGCCAAATTACAAGAAAATAGAAAACAACCCTTATTTATTCCATGTAAAAAGGAAAAAAATATGTCATACCTATATGGTAATTGGCATAATAAAAAATTCGTCGTATATAAATAAGATTGATTCATGAAAGTAAAATATATTAGAATATATACCATGCCAAAGTTTGGACTTCCAATGTCAGAAAAGTTTTGGGGTTCTCCATCACCAACATTTTATCTCACTTCGAGATCTGGTCCTTCATTACATAATGATAGCCCTAGTCGTAGCGTTAGATCGATATCTTGATCAACATCGTGCAAGGTCTTGACTTTATTGCCTTTACTATCTATTATTTTCAATTACAAATAAATAATTCTGCCCATGAGGCAAGATCAAAATTAGTATACACATTTAGGGACAAAAATATGTACCAATTGGTTATATTTTTTATCTTCCGTATGCTCAACTTTTCAAAAAGATTAAAGGATAAATTTTATAAAGTATTAAACAAAATGACAAACAAATACATGACAACAAACATGTTCTTCTCGAACACCAAAATAATTTCAGTATTATTCGACATGAAATCTAAATATATTATTTTAATTGTTATGTTAGTTCCTACTGATGAAAACACAATATCACAAAAAGAATAAAGAAGCTTTTTACAAAACACATAATCCAACTGGATCTGTACACTTAAAAAAGCCATTACATATGATATACAAAAGCTACAAGATACTCTTTATATTGAAATCTAATTATTTGAAATCAGCCGGGCCGACTAAATATCAAAATTGATAAAAATGATTTTTTTATTAAAATGCAGAAAAACGTAAACGCTCTCAATCCGTGCAATATTCAAGAACTATATAGTAAACAATTATCACATAACTCCTCATAAAGTGAGACATAGTTTGATTGACTCGAGACCCGTCTATAGAGAGAAAGAAATTCATGAGGTATATATAGCTACAAGTAACGTCGTATAATAAATAACTTTTTGAAACTATAAGTAAGTAAACTGTTTTATCTATAACTCGTAATTGTCATATATTTGAAAATGAATTATTTGTAAAGCAAAATTTGATTGAGTCACAATTATTTTATTGAATGCGAATAGAATTCTAGCGTTGTTCGTAGAATACAACCGTCAATATTTAGACCGTCTTCTAGATTTAGTTTTTTGTTATTAGACGACGGTCTCACCTATAGCTTGAGATCAAGGTCTTGGTATTTTTGAGGGATTCTCTATTATATGTTCAATTGAGAAGAAATTAATTTTTCCTAAAAACAAAATATAAGAAATTCGAACTTGGGAATTATTTTACCTTACAACGGTCACGTAAGTGTGAGAACATCTAGTAGAGAATATTTCTTTAATTTAGGTCAAAAATTGGACGGAGGGTTGTCCGCACAAAGGCGAATAATTAGGATTAAATAATTTTTAAAAATATAAGGGGGCTTATTGGAAAGTGTATACGTGAAAGAGTTTCATGAAATTTAACTTTATTTGTATAGGCCCACTTAAGCCTTTTGGTTTCAAAATTTGCACATGTTCCTCTTTGTTTTTCTTAGAAGAAGTATATTGTTTGGCTGCTATATATATAAGCAATAATTTTTTATTCAAATATTTTTAATATATGAATTAACTTTTCTACCCTCATTTTGTCTTTTCCATTTAGACAAGATGGACAACTGCGGTAAATTTCACATATTTTGAGCACATGCATGTTGATTAGTTTTAAATAAAACCTTAATTGATAAATCGCAAAAGAAATCCCATATATATATATAATATCATTTTATTCGTATCAAAATAATAAGGATATCCAAAGAACCATTAAATCTACTAAAGTGATGTAAGTTTGTTTAACAACATAAGAGAATATTATTCAAACATTAACAAAGATAAACAATTTTTGCAACATCTTCTCTCCTTCAAGTGAGTGAAGGTTTCAATCCATCACGCTTTGCTCAGTCCTTTCTAATATTATGTGCATAGCGCAACCCACATGGATTGCACAAGGTCTATCAACAGTAGAGAGAATTAAATGTGTGGTAAGTCAAAAGATTTATAATGGGTATTGGTTGTCATAGATGTTGGAAAATATTTATTTAGAAGTTTTAATCTAGGGATGAGGACATAAATAATTTCTCAAATAAGAAACAATAGAATTATTCCTTTTATAAATTACATATAAACACTTAATAATTAATAATAGATATGATCAAAAACTAACTTGATAACCACCACGACCCTTCCTCCAGAGTGAAGTTCTACAAGCTCCACAATTTAAGCAAACCTTTCGTTCACAATCGGAAGGGGCTAGGAACACATTCGACCTAAAACATTCATAGTAGGCTAAAAACGTTTTCACAAGAGCTGTTGCTGCAATATTGTTGGCAACCCCCATCCCACTATAACCCTTTGATGATGAGTTAACGCCAATGTCAATTATCATGGGAATATGGACCTCGTTATATACAAATTAAAATAACACCAAAAAGTAAAAAAGTTTGTAAACATTTAATACTAGAAGTGCAAATTCTCAAAAGTACTCGTGTGATTATATCAAATTAAGAATAAAGGTGTTGCTTGTGGATATAAGAAAGAAGTTGAACATTTAACATTGCACAAACATTGCGTTGAACACAATGCTTGCCTCCAAAACCCGATTTGATATGACAAACTTGTGACTATTCAAATATTAATTGATTACCTATCTTTTAGTGCATGATAATTCTTCACTTCAAAAAAATATTGATGTTGTCACATTATCTTTCGCTGGTTAAGATTGAGAAAATTGACATCAAGATATGAAATTTAGAGTAGAACCATATGTCTCAAATTGAAAAAATACACAACTTTAGACATTTTAACGGTTATTATTGTAAAATGAAGGTATCAAGACATATATATATGTACTAAGGAAGAGTTACACAAAGAACATGATGTATGGAATAATTACTACAAAACCACACGTTCATGTTTGAAAAATTATACAAAAACACCTTGTGGTCTGTTTATTGAAAATGTACGAATTTATGTTGAATGTAAACTGGCATTTATTTTGCACAAAAATAAAAACAAAGCCAAATTACAAGAAAATAGAAAACAACCCTTATTTATTCCATGTAAAAAGGAAAAAAATATGTCATACCTATATGGTAATTGGCATAATAAAAAATTCGTCGTATATAAATAAGATTGATTCATGAAAGTAAAATATATTAGAATATATACCATGCCAAAGTTGGGACTTCCAATGTCAGAAAAGTTTTGGGGTTCTCCATCACCAACATTTTATCTCACTTCGAGATCTGGTCCTTCATTACATAATGATAGCCCTAGTCGTAGCGTTAGATCGATATCTTGATCAACATCGTGCAAGGTCTTTACTTTATTGCCTTTACTATCTATTATTTTCAACTACAAAGAAATAATTCTGCCCATGAGGCAAGATCAATATTAGTATACACATTTAGGGACAAAAATATGTACCAATTGGTTATATTTTTTATCTTCCGTATGCTCAACTTTTCAAAAAGATTAAAGGATAAATTTTATAAAGTATTAAACAAAATGACAAACAAATACATGACAACAAACATGTTCTTCTCAAACACCAAAATAATTTCAGTATTATTCGACATGAAATCTAAATATATGATTTTAATTGTTATGTTAGTTCCTACTGATGAAAACACAATATCACAAAAAGAATAAAGAAGCTTTTTACAAAACACAGAATCCAACTGGATCTGTACACTTAAAAAAGCCATTACATATGATATACAAAAGCTACAAGATACTCTTTATATTGAAATCTAATTATTTGAAATCAGCCGGGCCGACTAAATATCAAAATTGATAAAAATGATTTTTTTATTAAAATGCAGAAAAACGTAAACGCTCTCAATCCGTGCAATATTCAAGAACTATATAGTAAAAAATTATCACATAACTCCTGATAAAGTGAGACCTAGTTTGATTGACTCGAGACCCGTCTATAGAGAGAAAGAAATTCATGAGGTATATATAGCTACAAGTAACGTCGTATAATAAATAACTTTTTACAAATATAAGTAAGTAAATTGTTTTAGCTGTAACTCGTAATTGTCATATATTTGAAAATGAATTATTTGTAAAGCAAAATTTGATTGAGTCACAATTATTTTATTGAATGCGAATAGAATTCTAGCGTTGTTCGTAGAATACAACCGTCAATATTTAGACCGTCTTCTAGATTTAGTTTTTTGTTATTAGACGACGGTCTCACCTATAGCTTGAGATCAAGGTCTTGGTATTTTTGAGGGATTCTCTATTATATGTTCAATTGAGAAGAAATTAATTTTTCCTAAAAACAAAATATAAGAAATTCGAACTTGGGAATTATTTTACCTTACAACGGTCACGTAAGTGTGAGAACATCTAGTAGAGAATATTTCTTTAATTTAGGTCAAAAATTGGACGGAGGGTTGTCCGCACAAAGGCGAATAATTAGGATTAAATAATTTTTAAAAATATAAGGGGGCTTATTGGAAAGTGTATACGTGAAAGAGTTTCATGAAATTTAACTTTATTTGTATAGGCCCACTTAAGCCTTTTGGTTTCAAAATTTGCACATGTTCCTCTTTGTTTTTCTTAGAAGAAGTATATTGTTTGGCTGCTATATATATAAGCAATAATTTTTTATTCAAATATTTTTAATATATGAATTAACTTTTCTACCCTCATTTTGTCTTTTCCATTTAGACAAGATGGACAACTGCGGTAAATTTCACATATTTTGAGCACATGCATGTTGATTAGTTTTAAATAAAACCTTAATTGATAAATCGCAAAAGAAATCCCATATATATATATATAATATCATTTTATTCGTATCAAAATAATAAGGATATCCAAAGAACCATTAAATCTACTAAAGTGATGTAAGTTTGTTTAACAACATAAGAGAATATTATTCAAACATTAACAAAGATAAACAATTTTTGCAACATCTTCTCTCCTTCAAGTGAGTGAAGGTTTCAATCCATCACGCTTTGCTCAGTCCTTTCTAATATTATGTGCATAGCGCAACCCACATGGATTGCACAAGGTCTATCAACAGTAGAGAGAATTAAATGTGTGGTAAGTCAAAAGATTTATAATGGGTATTGGTTGTCATAGATGTTGGAAAATATTTATTTAGAAGTTTTAATCTAGGGATGAGGACATAAATAATTTCTCAAATAAGAAACAATAGAATTATTCCTTTTATAAATTACATATAAACACTTAATAATTAATAATAGATATGATCAAAAACTAACTTGATAACCACCACGACCCTTCCTCCAGAGTGAAGTTCTACAAGCTCCACAATTTAAGCAAACCTTTCGTTCACAATCGGAAGGGGCTAGGAACACATTCGACCTAAAACATTCATAGTAGGCTAAAAACGGTTTCACAAGAGCTGTTGCTGCAATACTGTTGGCAACCCCCATCCCACTATAACCCTTTGATGATGAGTTAACGCCAATGTCAATTATCATGGGAATATGGACCTCGTTATATACAAATTAAAATAACACCAAAAAGTAAAAAAATTTGTAAACATTTAATACTAGAAGTGCAAATTCTCAAAAGTACTCTTGTGATTATATCAAATTAAGAATAAAGGTGTTGCTTGTGGATATAAGAAAGAAGTTGAACATTTAACATTGCACAAACATTGCGTTGAACACAATGCTTGCCTCCAAAACCCGATTTGATATGACAAACTTGTGACTATTCAAATATTAATTGATTACCTATCTTTTAGTGCATGATAATTCTTCACTTCCAAAAAATATTGATGTTGTCACATTATCTTTCGCTGGTTAAGATTGAGAAAATTGACATCAAGATATGAAATTTAGAGTAGAACCATATGTCTCAAATTGAAAAAATACACAACTTTAGACATTTTAACGGTTATTATTGTAAAATGAAGGTATCAAGACATATATATATGTACTAAGGAAGAGTTACACAAAGAACATGATGTATGGAATAATTACTACAAAACCACACGTTCATGTTTGAAAAATTATACAAAAACACCTTGTGGTCTGTTTATTGAAAATGTACGAATTTATGTTGAATGTAAACTGGCATTTATTTTGCACAAAAATAAAAACAAAGCCAAATTACAAGAAAATAGAAAACAACCCTTATTTATTCCATGTAAAAAGGAAAAAAATATGTCATACCTATATGGTAATTGGCATAATAAAAAATTCGTCGTATATAAATAAGATTGATTCATGAAAGTAAAATATATTAGAATATATACCATGCCAAAGTTGGGACTTCCAATGTCAGAAAAGTTTTGGGGTTCTCCATCACCAACATTTTATCTCACTTCGAGATCTGGTCCTTCATTACATAATGATAGCCCTAGTCGTAGCGTTAGATCGATATCTTGATCAACATCGTGCAAGGTCTTTACTTTATTGCCTTTACTATCTATTATTTTCAACTACAAAGAAATAATTCTGCCCATGAGGCAAGATCAATATTAGTATACACATTTAGGGACAAAAATATGTACCAATTGGTTATATTTTTTATCTTCCGTATGCTCAACTTTTCAAAAAGATTAAAGGATAAATTTTATAAAGTATTAAACAAAATGACAAACAAATACATGACAACAAACATGTTCTTCTCAAACACCAAAATAATTTCAGTATTATTCGACATGAAATCTAAATATATGATTTTAATTGTTATGTTAGTTCCTACTGATGAAAACACAATATCACAAAAAGAATAAAGAAGCTTTTTACAAAACACAGAATCCAACTGGATCTGTACACTTAAAAAAGCCATTACATATGATATACAAAAGCTACAAGATACTCTTTATATTGAAATCTAATTATTTGAAATCAGCCGGGCCGACTAAATATCAAAATTGATAAAAATGATTTTTTTATTAAAATGCAGAAAAACGTAAACGCTCTCAATCCGTGCAATATTCAAGAACTATATAGTAAACAATTATCACATAACTCCTGATAAAGTGAGACCTAGTTTGATTGACTCGAGACCCGTCTATAGAGAGAAAGAAATTCATGAGGTATATATAGCTACAAGTAACGTCGTATAATAAATAACTTTTTACAAATATAAGTAAGTAAATTGTTTTAGCTGTAACTCGTAATTGTCATATATTTGAAAATGAATTATTTGTAAAGCAAAATTTGATTGAGTCACACTTATTTTATTGAATGCGGATAGAATTCTAGCGTTGTTGGTAGAATACAACCGTCAATATTTAGACCGTCTTCTAGATTTAGTTTTTTGTTATTAGACGACGGTCTCAACTATAGCTTGAGATCAAGGTCTTGGTATTTTTGACGGATTCTATATTATATGTTCAATTGAAAAGAAATTAATTTTTCCTAAAAACAAAATATAAGAAATTCGAACTTGGGAGTTATTTTACCTTACAACGGTCACGTAAGTGTGAGAACATCTAGTAGAGAATATTCCTTTAATTTTGGTCAAAAAATGGACGAAGGGTAGTCCGCACAAAGTCGAATAATTAGGATAAAATAATTTTTAAAAATATAAGGGGGCTTATTGGAAAGTGTATACGTGAAAGAGTTTCATGAAATTTAACTTTATTTGTATAGGCCCACTTAAGCCTTTTGGTTTCAAAATTTGCACATGTTCCTCTTTGTTTTTCTTAGAAGAAGTATATTGTTTGGCTGCTATATATATAAGCAATAATTTTTCATTCAAATATTTTTAATATATGAATTAACTTTTCTACCCTCATTTTGTCTTTTCCATTTAGACAAGATGGACAATTGCGGTAAATTTCACATATTTTGAGCACATGCATGTTGATTAGTTTTAAATAAAACTTTAATTGATAAATCGCAAAAGAAATCCCATATATATATATATAATATCATTTTATTCGTATCAAAATAATAAGGATATCCAAAGAACCATTAAATCTACTAAAGTGATGTAAGTTTGTTTAACAACATAAGAGAATATTATTCAAACATTAACAAAGATAAACAATTTTTGCAACATCTTCTCTCCTTCAAGTGAGTGAAGGTTTCAATCCATCACGCTTTGCTCAGCCCTTTCTAATATTATGTGCATAGCGCAACCCACATGGATTGCACAAGGTCTATCAACAGTAGAGAGAATTAAATGTGTGGTAAGTCAAAAGATTTATAATGGGTATTGGTTGTCATAGATGTTGGAAAATATTTATTTAGAAGTTTTAATCTAGGGATGAGGACATAAATAATTTCTCAAATAAGAAACAATAGAATTATTCCTTTTATAAATTACATATAAACACTTAATAATTAATAATAGATATGATCAAAAACTAACTTGATAACCACCACGACCCTTCCTCCAGAGTGAAGTTCTACAAGCTCCACAATTTAAGCAAACCTTTCGTTCACAATCGGAAGGGGCTAGGAACACATTCGACCTAAAACATTCATAGTAGGCTAAAAACGGTTTCACAAGAGCTGTTGCTGCAATATTGTTGGCAACCCCCATCCCACTATAACCCTTTGATGATGAGTTAACGCCAATGTCAATTATCATGGGAATATGGACCTCGTTATATACAAATTAAAATAACACCAAAAAGTAAAAAAATTTGTAAACATTTAATACTAGAAGTGCAAATTCTCAAAAGTACTCGTGTGATTATATCAAATTAAGAATAAAGGTGTTGCTTGTGGATATAAGAAAGAAGTTGAACATTTAACATTGCACAAACATTGCGTTGAACACAATGCTTGCCTCCAAAACCCGATTTGATATGACAAACTTGTGACTATTCAAATATTAATTGATTACCTATCTTTTAGTGCATGATAATTCTTCACTTCAAAAAAATATTGATGTTGTCACATTATCTTTCGCTGGTTAAGATTGAGAAAATTGACATCAAGATATGAAATTTAGAGTAGAACCATATGTCTCAAATTGAAAAAATACACAACTTTAGACATTTTAACGGTTATTATTGTAAAATGAAGGTATCAAGACATATATATATGTACTAAGGAAGAGTTACACAAAGAACATGATGTATGGAATAATTACTACAAAACCACACGTTCATGTTTGAAAAATTATACAAAAACACCTTGTGGTCTGTTTATTGAAAATGTACGAATTTATGTTGAATGTAAACTGGCATTTATTTTGCACAAAAATAAAAACAAAGCCAAATTACAAGAAAATAGAAAACAACCCTTATTTATTCCATGTAAAAAGGAAAAAAATATGTCATACCTATATGGTAATTGGCATAATAAAAAATTCGTCGTATATAAATAAGATTGATTCATGAAAGTAAAATATATTAGAATATATACCATGCCAAAGTTGGGACTTCCAATGTCAGAAAAGTTTTGGGGTTCTCCATCACCAACATTTTATCTCACTTCGAGATCTGGTCCTTCATTACATAATGATAGCCCTAGTCGTAGCGTTAGATCGATATCTTGATCAACATCGTGCAAGGTCTTTACTTTATTGCCTTTACTATCTATTATTTTCAACTACAAAGAAATAATTCTGCCCATGAGGCAAGATCAATATTAGTATACACATTTAGGGACAAAAATATGTACCAATTGGTTATATTTTTTATCTTCCGTATGCTCAACTTTTCAAAAAGATTAAAGGATAAATTTTATAAAGTATTAAACAAAATGACAAACAAATACATGACAACAAACATGTTCTTCTCAAACACCAAAATAATTTCAGTATTATTCGACATGAAATCTAAATATATTATTTTAATTGTTATGTTAGTTCCTACTGATGAAAACACAATATCACAAAAAGAATAAAGAAGCTTTTTACAAAACACAGAATCCAACTGGATCTGTACACTTAAAAAAGCCATTACATATGATATACAAAAGCTACAAGATACTCTTTATATTGAAATCTAATTATTTGAAATCAGCCGGGCCGACTAAATATCAAAATTGATAAAAATGATTTTTTTATTAAAATGCAGAAAAACGTAAACGCTCTCAATCCGTGCAATATTCAAGAACTATATAGTAAACAATTATCACATAACTCCTGATAAAGTGAGACCTAGTTTGATTGACTCGAGACCCGTCTATAGAGAGAAAGAAATTCATGAGGTATATATAGCTACAAGTAACGTCGTATAATAAATAACTTTTTACAAATATAAGTAAGTAAATTGTTTTAGCTGTAACTCGTAATTGTCATATATTTGAAAATGAATTATTTGTAAAGCAAAATTTGATTGAGTCACACTTATTTTATTGAATGCGGATAGAATTCTAGCGTTGTTGGTAGAATACAACCGTCAATATTTAGACCGTCTTCTAGATTTAGTTTTTTGTTATTAGACGATGGTCTCAACTATAGCTTGAGATCAAGGTCTTGGTATTTTTGAGGGATTCTATATTATATGTTCAATTGAAAAGAAATTAATTTTTCCTAAAAACAAAATATAAGAAATTCGAACTTGGGAGTTATTTTACCTTACAACGGTCAAGTAAGTGTGAGAACATCTAGTAGAGAATATTCCTTTAATTTTGGTCAAAAAATGGACGAAGGGTAGTCCGCACAATGTCGAATAATTAGGATAAAATAATTTTTAAAAATATAAGGGGGCTTATTGGAAAGTGTATACGTGAAAGAGTTTCATGAAATTTAACTTTATTTGTATAGGCCCACTTAAGCCTTTTGGTTTCAAAATTTGCACATGTTCCTCTTTGTTTTTCTTAGAAGAAGTATATTGTTTGGCTGCTATATATATAAGCAATAATTTTTCATTCAAATATTTTTAATATATGAATTAACTTTTCTACCCTCATTTTGTCTTTTCCATTTAGACAAGATGGACAATTGCGGTAAATTTCACATATTTTGAGCACATGCATGTTGATTAGTTTTAAATAAAACCTTAATTGATAAATCGCAAAAGAAATCCCATATATATATATATATATAATATCATTTTATTCGTATCAAAATAATAAGGATATCCAAAGAACCATTAAATCTACTAAAGTGATGTAAGTTTGTTTAACAACATAAGAGAATATTATTCAAACATTAACAAAGATAAACAATTTTTGCAACATCTTCTCTCCTTCAAGTGAGTGAAGGTTTCAATCCATCACGCTTTGCTCAGCCCTTTCTAATATTATGTGCATAGCGCAACCCACATGGATTGCACAAGGTCTATCAACAGTAGAGAGAATTAAATGTGTGGTAAGTCAAAAGATTTATAATGGGTATTGGTTGTCATAGATGTTGGAAAATATTTATTTAGAAGTTTTAATCTAGGGATGAGGACATAAATAATTTCTCAAATAAGAAACAATAGAATTATTCCTTTTATAAATTACATATAAACACTTAATAATTAATAATAGATATGATCAAAAACTAACTTGATAACCACCACGACCCTTCCTCCAGAGTGAAGTTCTACAAGCTCCACAATTTAAGCAAACCTTTCGTTCACAATTGGAAGGGGCTAGGAACACATTCGACCTAAAACATTCATAGTAGGCTAAAAACGGTTTCACAAGAGCTGTTGCTGCAATATTGTTGGCAACCCCAATCCCACTATAACCCTTTGATGATGAGTTAACGCCAATGTCAATTATCATGGGAATATGGACCTCGTTATATACAAATTAAAATAACACCAAAAAGTAAAAAAGTTTGTAAACATTTAATACTAAAAGTGCAAATTCTCAAAAGTACTCGTGTGATTATATCAAATTAAGAATAAAGGTGTTGCTTGTGGATATAAGAAAGAAGTTGAACATTTAACATTGCACAAACAATGCGTTGAACACAATGCTTGCCTCAAAAACCCGATTTGATATGACAAACTTGTGACTATTCAAATATTAATTGATTACCTATCTTTTAGTGCATAATAATTCTTCACTTCAAAAAAATATTGATGTTGTCACATTATCTTTCGCTGGTTAAGATTGAGAAAATTGACATCAAGATATGAAATTTAGAGTAGAACCATATGTCTCAAATTGAAAAAATACACAACTTTAGACATTTTAACGGTTATCATTGTAAAATGAAGGTATCAAGACATATATATATGTACTAAGGAAGAGTTACACAAAGAACATGATGTATGGAATAATTACTACAAAACCACACGTTCATGTTTGAAAAATTATACAAAAACACCTTGTGGTCTGTTTATTGAAAATGTACGAATTTATGTTGAATGTAAACTGGCATTTATTTTGCACAAAAATAAAAACAAAGCCAAATTACAAGAAAATAGAAAACAACCCTTATTTATTCCATGTAAAAAGGAAAAAAATATGTCATACCTATATGGTAATTGGCATAATAAAAAATTCGTCGTATATAAATAAGATTGATTCATGAAAGTAAAATATATTAGAATATATACCATGCCAAAGTTGGGACTTCCAATGTCAGAAAAGTTTTGGGGTTCTCCATCACCAACATTTTATCTCACTTCGAGATCTGGTCCTTCATTACATAATGATAGCCCTAGTCGTAGCGTTAGATCGATATCTTGATCAACATCGTGCAAGGTCTTTACTTTATTGCCTTTACTATCTATTATTTTCAACTACAAAGAAATAATTCTGCCCATGAGGCAAGATCAATATTAGTATACACATTTAGGGACAAAAATATGTACCAATTGGTTATATTTTTTATCTTCCGTATGCTCAACTTTTCAAAAAGATTAAAGGATAAATTTTATAAAGTATTAAACAAAATGACAAACAAATACATGACAACAAACATGTTCTTCTCAAACACCAAAATAATTTCAGTATTATTCGACATGAAATCTAAATATATGATTTTAATTGTTATGTTAGTTCCTACTGATGAAAACATAATATCACAAAAAGAATAAAGAAGCTTTTTACAAAACACAGAATCCAACTGGATCTGTACACTTAAAAAAGCCATTACATATGATATACAAAAGCTACAAGATACTCTTTATATTGAAATCTAATTATTTGAAATCAGCCGGGCCGACTAAATATCAAAATTGATAAAAATGATTTTTTTATTAAAATGCAGAAAAACGTAAACGCTCTCAATCCGTGCAATATTCAAGAACTATATAGTAAACAATTATCACATAACTCCTGATAAAGTGAGACCTAGTTTGATTGACTCGAGACCCGTCTATAGAGAGAAAGAAATTCATGAGGTATATATAGCTACAAGTAACGTCGTATAATAAATAACTTTTTACAAATATAAGTAAGTAAATTGTTTTAGCTGTAACTCGTAATTGTCATATATTTGAAAATGAATTATTTGTAAAGCAAAATTTGATTGAGTCACACTTATTTTATTGAATGCGGATAGAATTCTAGCGTTGTTGGTAGAATACAACCGTGAATATTTAGACCGTCTTCTAGATTTAGTTTTTTGTTATTAGACGATGGTCTCAACTATAGCTTGAGATCAAGGTCTTGGTATTTTTGAGGGATTCTATATTATATGTTCAATTGAAAAGAAATTAATTTTTCCTAAAAACAAAATATAAGAAATTCGAACTTGGGAGTTATTTTACCTTACAACGGTCAAGTAAGTGTGAGAACATCTAGTAGAGAATATTCCTTTAATTTTGGTCAAAAAATGGACGAAGGGTAGTCCGCACAATGTCGAATAATTAGGATAAAATAATTTTTAAAAATATAAGGGGGCTTATTGGAAAGTGTATACGTGAAAGAGTTTCATGAAATTTAACTTTATTTGTATAGGCCCACTTAAGCCTTTTGGTTTCAAAATTTGCACATGTTCCTCTTTGTTTTTCTTAGAAGAAGTATATTGTTTGGCTGCTATATATATAAGCAATAATTTTTCATTCAAATATTTTTAATATATGAATTAACTTTTCTACCCTCATTTTGTCTTTTCCATTTAGACAAGATGGACAATTGCGGTAAATTTCACATATTTTGAGCACATGCATGTTGATTAGTTTTAAATAAAACCTTAATTGATAAATCGCAAAAGAAATCCCATATATATATATATATATAATATCATTTTATTCGTATCAAAATAATAAGGATATCCAAAGAACCATTAAATCTACTAAAGTGATGTAAGTTTGTTTAACAACATAAGAGAATATTATTCAAACATTAACAAAGATAAACAATTTTTGCAACATCTTCTCTCCTTCAAGTGAGTGAAGGTTTCAATCCATCACGCTTTGCTCAGCCCTTTCTAATATTATGTGCATAGCGCAACCCACATGGATTGCACAAGGTCTATCAACAGTAGAGAGAATTAAATGTGTGGTAAGTCAAAAGATTTATAATGGGTATTGGTTGTCATAGATGTTGGAAAATATTTATTTAGAAGTTTTAATCTAGGGATGAGGACATAAATAATTTCTCAAATAAGAAACAATAGAATTATTCCTTTTATAAATTACATATAAACACTTAATAATTAATAATAGATATGATCAAAAACTAACTTGATAACCACCACGACCCTTCCTCCAGAGTGAAGTTCTACAAGCTCCACAATTTAAGCAAACCTTTCGTTCACAATTGGAAGGGGCTAGGAACACATTCGACCTAAAACATTCATAGTAGGCTAAAAACGGTTTCACAAGAGCTGTTGCTGCAATATTGTTGGCAACCCCAATCCCACTATAACCCTTTGATGATGAGTTAACGCCAATGTCAATTATCATGGGAATATGGACCTCGTTATATACAAATTAAAATAACACCAAAAAGTAAAAAAGTTTGTAAACATTTAATACTAAAAGTGCAAATTCTCAAAAGTACTCGTGTGATTATATCAAATTAAGAATAAAGGTGTTGCTTGTGGATATAAGAAAGAAGTTGAACATTTAACATTGCACAAACAATGCGTTGAACACAATGCTTGCCTCAAAAACCCGATTTGATATGACAAACTTGTGACTATTCAAATATTAATTGATTACCTATCTTTTAGTGCATAATAATTCTTCACTTCAAAAAAATATTGATGTTGTCACATTATCTTTCGCTGGTTAAGATTGAGAAAATTGACATCAAGATATGAAATTTAGAGTAGAACCATATGTCTCAAATTGAAAAAATACACAACTTTAGACATTTTAACGGTTATCATTGTAAAATGAAGGTATCAAGACATATATATATGTACTAAGGAAGAGTTACACAAAGAACATGATGTATGGAATAATTACTACAAAACCACACGTTCATGTTTGAAAAATTATACAAAAACACCTTGTGGTCTGTTTATTGAAAATGTACGAATTTATGTTGAATGTAAACTGGCATTTATTTTGCACAAAAATAAAAACAAAGCCAAATTACAAGAAAATAGAAAACAACCCTTATTTATTCCATGTAAAAAGGAAAAAAATATGTCATACCTATATGGTAATTGGCATAATAAAAAATTCGTCGTATATAAATAAGATTGATTCATGAAAGTAAAATATATTAGAATATATACCATGCCAAAGTTGGGACTTCCAATGTCAGAAAAGTTTTGGGGTTCTCCATCACCAACATTTTATCTCACTTCGAGATCTGGTCCTTCATTACATAATGATAGCCCTAGTCGTAGCGTTAGATCGATATCTTGATCAACATCGTGCAAGGTCTTTACTTTATTGCCTTTACTATCTATTATTTTCAACTACAAAGAAATAATTCTGCCCATGAGGCAAGATCAATATTAGTATACACATTTAGGGACAAAAATATGTACCAATTGGTTATATTTTTTATCTTCCGTATGCTCAACTTTTCAAAAAGATTAAAGGATAAATTTTATAAAGTATTAAACAAAATGACAAACAAATACATGACAACAAACATGTTCTTCTCAAACACCAAAATAATTTCAGTATTATTCGACATGAAATCTAAATATATGATTTTAATTGTTATGTTAGTTCCTACTGATGAAAACATAATATCACAAAAAGAATAAAGAAGCTTTTTACAAAACACATAATCCAACTGGATCTGTACACTTAAAAAAGCCATTACATATGATATACAAAAGCTACAAGATACTCTTTATATTGAAATCTAATTATTTGAAATCAGCCGGGCCGACTAAATATCAAAATTGATAAAAATGATTTTTTTATTAAAATGCAGAAAAACGTAAACGCTCTCAATCCGTGCAATATTCAAGAACTATATAGTAAACAATTATCACATAACTCCTGATAAAGTGAGACCTAGTTTGATTGACTCGAGACCCGTCTATAGAGAGAAAGAAATTCATGAGGTATATATAGCTACAAGTAACGTCGTATAATAAATAACTTTTTACAAATATAAGTAAGTAAATTGTTTTAGCTGTAACTCGTAATTGTCATATATTTGAAAATGAATTATTTGTAAAGCAAAATTTGATTGAGTCACACTTATTTTATTGAATGCGGATAGAATTCTAGCGTTGTTGGTAGAATACAACCGTCAATATTTAGACCGTCTTCTAGATTTAGTTTTTTGTTATTAGACGACGGTCTCAACTATAGCTTGAGATCAAGGTCTTGGTATTTTTGAGGGATTCTATATTATATGTTCAATTGAAAAGAAATTAATTTTGCCCAAAAACAAAATATAAGAAATTCGAACTTGGGAGTTATTTTACCTTACAACGGTCACGTAAGTGTGAGAACATCTAGTAGAGAATATTCCTTTAATTTTGGTCAAAAAATGGACGAAGGGTAGTCCGCACAAAGTCGAATAATTAGGATAAAATAATTTTTAAAAATATAAGGGGGCTTATTGGAAAGTGTATACGTGAAAGAGTTTCATGAAATTTAACTTTATTTGTATAGGCCCACTTAAGCCTTTTGGTTTCAAAATTTGCACATGTTCCTCTTTGTTTTTCTTAGAAGAAGTATATTGTTTGGCTGCTATATATATAAGCAATAATTTTTCATTCAAATATTTTTAATATATGAATTAACTTTTCTACCCTCATTTTGTCTTTTCCATTTAGACAAGATGGACAATTGCGGTAAATTTCACATATTTTGAGCACATGCATGTTGATTAGTTTTAAATAAAACCTTAATTGATAAATCGCAAAAGAAATCCCATATATATATATAATATCATTTTATTCGTATCAAAATAATAAGGATATCCAAAGAACCATTAAATCTACTAAAGTGATGTAAGTTTGTTTAACAACATAAGAGAATATTATTCAAACATTAACAAAGATAAACAATTTTTGCAACATCTTCTCTCCTTCAAGTGAGTGAAGGTTTCAATCCATCACGCTTTGCTCAGCCCTTTCTAATATTATGTGCATAGCGCAACCCACATGGATTGCACAAGGTCTATCAACAGTAGAGAGAATTAAATGTGTGGTAAGTCAAAAGATTTATAATGGGTATTGGTTGTCATAGATATTGGAAAATATTTATTTAGAAGTTTTAATCTAGGGATGAGGACATAAATAATTTCTCAAATAAGAAACAATAGAATTATTCCTTTTATAAATTACATATAAACACTTAATAATTAATAATAGATATGATCAAAAACTAACTTGATAACCACCACGACCTTCCTCCAGAGTGAAGTTCTACAAGCTCCACAATTTAAGCAAACCTTTCGTTCACAATCGGAAGGGGCTAGGAACACATTCGACCTAAAACATTCATAGTAGGCTAAAAACGGTTTCACAAGAGCTGTTGCTGCAATATTGTTGGCAACCCCCATCCCACTATAACCCTTTGATGATGAGTTAACGCCAATGTCAATTATCATGGGAATATGGACCTTGTTATATACAAATTAAAATAACACCAAAAAGTAAAAAAGTTTGTAAACATTTAATACTAAAAGTGCAAATTCTCAAAAGTACTCGTGTGATTATATCAAATTAAGAATAAAGGTGTTGCTTGTGGATATAAGAAAGAAGTTGAACATTTAACATTGCACAAACAATGCGTTGAACACAATGCTTGCCTCAAAAACCCGATTTGATATGACAAACTTGTGACTATTCAAATATTAATTGATTACCTATCTTTTAGTGCATGATAATTCTTCACTTCAAAAAAATATTGATGTTGTCACATTATCTTTCGCTGGTTAAGATTGAGAAAATTGACATCAAGATATGAAATTTAGAGTAGAACCATATGTCTCAAATTGAAAAAATACACAACTTTAAACATTTTAACGGTTATCATTGTAAAATGAAGGTATCAAGACATATATATATATATATGTACTAAGGAAGAGTTACACAAAGAACATGATGTATGGAATAATTACTACAAAACCACACGTTCATGTTTGAAAAATTATACAAAAACACCTTGTGGTCTGTTTATTGAAAATGTACCAATTTATGTTGAATGTAAACTGGCATTTATTTTGCACAAAAATAAAAACAAAGCCAAATTACAAGAAAATAGAAAACAACCCTTATTTATTCCATGTAAAAAGGAAAAAAATATGTCATACCTATATGGTAATTGGCATAATAAAAAATTCGTCGTATATAAATAAGATTGATTCATGAAAGTAAAATATATTAGAATATATACCATGCCAAAGTTGGGACTTCCAATGTCAGAAAAGTTTTGGGGTTCTCCATCACCAACATTTTATCTCACTTCGAGATCTGGTCCTTCATTACATAATGATAGCCCTAGTCGTAGCGTTAGATCGATATCTTGATCAACATCGTGCAAGGTCTTTACTTTATTGCCTTTACTATCTATTATTTTCAACTACAAAGAAATAATTCTGCCCATGAGGCAAGATCAATATTAGTATACACATTTAGGGACAAAAATATGTACCAATTGGTTATATTTTTTATCTTCCGTATGCTCAACTTTTCAAAAAGATTAAAGGATAAATTTTATAAAGTATTAACGAAATGACAAACAAATACATGACAACAAACATGTTCTTCTCAAACACCAAAATAATTTCAGTATTATTCGACATGAAATCTAAATATATTATTTTAATTGTTATGTTAGTTCCTACTGATGAAAACACAATATCACAAAAAAATAAAGAAGCTTTTTACAAAACACAGAATCCAACTGGATCTGTACACTTAAAAAAGCCATTACATATGATATACAAAAGCTACAAGATACTCTTTATATTGAAATCTAATTATTTGAAATCAGCCGGGCCGACTAAATATCAAAATTGATAAAAATGATTTTTTTATTAAAATGCAGAAAAACGTAAACGCTCCCAATCCGTGCAATATTCAAGAACTATATAGTAAACAATTATCACATAACTCCTGATAAAGTGAGACCTAGTTTGATTGACTCGAGACCCGTCTATAGAGACAAAGAAATTCATGAGGTATATATAGCTACAAGTAACGTCGTATAATAAATAACTTTTTACAAATATAAGTAAGTAAACTGTTTTAGCTGTAACTCGTAATTGTCATATATTTGAAAATGAATTATTTGTAAAGCAAAATTTGATTGAGTCACACTTATTTTATTGAATGCGGATAGAATTCTAGCGTTGTTGGTAGAATACAACCGTCAATATTTAGACCGTCTTCTAGATTTAGTTTTTTGTTATTAGACGACGGTCTCAACTATAGCTTGAGATCAAGGTCTTGGTATTTTTGAGGGATTCTCTATTATATGTTCAATTGAGAAGAAATTAATTTTTCCTAAAAACAAAATATAAGAAATTCGAACTTGGGAGTTATTTTACCTTACAACGGTCACGTAAGTGTGAGAACATCTAGTAGAGAATATTCCTTTAATTTTGGTCAAAAAATGGACGGAGGGTAGTCTGCACAAAGTCTAATAATTAGGATAAAATAATTTTTAAAAATATAAGGGGGCTTATTGGAAAGTGTATACGTGAAAGAGTTTCATGAAATTTAACTTTATTTGTATAGGCCCACTTAAGCCTTTTGGTTTCAAAATTTGCACATGTTCCTCTTTGTTTTTCTTAGAAGAAGTATATTGTTTCGCTGCTATATATATAAGCAATATTTTTTTATTCAAATATTTTTAATATATGAATTAACTTTTCTACCCTCATTTTGTCTTTTCCATTTAGACAAGATGGACAACTGCGGTAAATTTCACATATTTTGAGCACATGCATGTTGATTAGTTTTAAATAAAACCTTAATTGATAAATCGCAAAAGAAATCCCATATATATATATAATATCATTTTATTCGTATCAAAATAATAAGGATATCCAAAGAACCATTAAATCTACTAAAGTGATGTAAGTTTGTTTAACAACATAAGAGAATATTATTCAAACATTAACAAAGATAAACAATTTTTGCAACATCTTCTCTCCTTCAAGTGAGTGAAGGTTTCAATCCATCACGTTTTGCTCAGCCCTTTCTAATATTATGTGCATAGCGCAACCCACATGGATTGCACAAGGTCTATCAACAGTAGAGAGAATTAAATGTGTGGTAAGTCAAAAGATTTATAATGGGTATTGGTTGTCATAGATGTTGGAAAATATTTATTTAGAAGTTTTAATCTAGGGATGAGGACATAAATAATTTCTCAAATAAGAAACAATAGAATTATTCCTTTTATAAATTACATATAAACACTTAATAATTAATAATAGATATGATCAAAAACTAACTTGATAACCACCACGACCCTTCCTCCAGAGTGAAGTTCTACAAGCTCCACAATTTAAGCAAACATTTCGTTCACAATCGGAAGGGGCTAGGAACACATTCAACCTAAAACATTCATAGTAGGCTAAAAATGGTTTCACAAGAGATGTTGCTGCAATATTGTTGGCAACCCCCATCCCACTATAACCCTTTGATGATGAGTTAACGCCAATGTCAATTATCATGGGAATATGGACCTTGTTATATACAAATTAAAATAACACCAAAAAGTAAAAAAGTTTGTAAACATTTAATACTAAAAGTGCAAATTCTCAAAAGTACTCGTGTGATTATATCAAATTAAGAATAAAGGTGTTGCTTGTGGATATAAGAAAGAAGTTGAACATTTAACATTGCACAAACATTGCGTTGAACACAATGCTTGCCTCAAAAACCCGATTTGATATGACAAACTTGTGACTATTCAAATATTAATTGATTACCTATCTTTTAGTGCATGATAATTCTTCACTTCAAAAAAATATTGATGTTGTCACATTATCTTTCGCTGGTTAAGATTGAGAAAATTGACATCAAGATATGAAATTTAGAGTAGAACCATATGTCTCAAATTGAAAAAATACACAACTTTAAACATTTTAACGGTTATCATTGTAAAATGAAGGTATCAAGACATATATATATATATATATATATATATATATATATGTACTAAGGAAGAGTTACACAAAGAACATGATGTATGGAATAATTACTACAAAACCACACGTTCATGTTTGAAAAATTATACAAAAACACCTTGTGGTCTGTTTATTGAAAATGTACCAATTTATGTTGAATGTAAACTGGCATTTATTTTGCACAAAAATAAAAACAAAGCCAAATTACAAGAAAATAGAAAACAACCCTTATTTATTCCATGTAAAAAGGAAAAAAATATGTCATACCTATATGGTAATTGGCATAATAAAAAATTCGTCGTATATAAATAAGATTGATTCATGAAAGTAAAATATATTAGAATATATACCATGCCAAAGTTGGGACTTCCAATGTCAGAAAAGTTTTGGGGTTCTCCATCACCAACATTTTATCTCACTTCGAGATCTGGTCCTTCATTACATAATGATAGCCCTAGTCGTAGCGTTAGATCGATATCTTGATCAACATCGTGCAAGGTCTTTACTTTATTGCCTTTACTATCTATTATTTTCAACTACAAAGAAATAATTCTGCCCATGAGGCAAGATCAATATTAGTATACACATTTAGGGACAAAAATATGTACCAATTGGTTATATTTTTTATCTTCCGTATGCTCAACTTTTCAAAAAGATTAAAGGATAAATTTTATAAAGTATTAACGAAATGACAAACAAATACATGACAACAAACATGTTCTTCTCAAACACCAAAATAATTTCAGTATTATTCGACATGAAATCTAAATATATTATTTTAATTGTTATGTTACTTCCTACTGATGAAAACACAATATCACAAAAAAATAAAGAAGCTTTTTACAAAACACAGAATCCAACTGGATATGTACACTTAAAAAAGCCATTACATATGATATACAAAAGCTACAAGATACTCTTTATATTGAAATCTAATTATTTGAAATCAGCCGGGCCGACTAAATATCAAAATTGATAAAAATGATTTTTTTATTAAAATGCAGAAAAACGTAAACGCTCCCAATCCGTGCAATATTCAAGAACTATATAGTAAACAATTATCACATAACTCCTGATAAAGTGAGACCTAGTTTGATTGACTCGAGACCCGTCTATAGAGACAAAGAAATTCATGAGGTATATATAGCTACAAGTAACGTCGTATAATAAATAACTTTTTACAAATATAAGTAAGTAAACTGTTTTAGCTGTAACTCGTAATTGTCATATATTTGAAAATGAATTATTTGTAAAGCAAAATTTGATTGAGTCACACTTATTTTATTGAATGCGGATAGAATTCTAGCGTTGTTGGTAGAATACAACCGTCAATATTTAGACCGTCTTCTAGATTTAGTTTTTTGTTATTAGACGACGGTCTCAACTATAGCTTGAGATCAAGGTCTTGGTATTTTTGAGGGATTCTCTATTATATGTTCAATTGAGAAGAAATTAATTTTTCCTAAAAACAAAATATAAGAAATTCGAACTTGGGAGTTATTTTACCTTACAACGGTCACGTAAGTGTGAGAACATCTAGTAGAGAATATTCCTTTAATTTTGGTCAAAAAATGGACGGAGGGTAGTCTGCACAAAGTCTAATAATTAGGATAAAATAATTTTTAAAAATATAAGGGGGCTTATTGGAAAGTGTATACGTGAAAGAGTTTCATGAAATTTAACTTTATTTGTATAGGCCCACTTAAGCCTTTTGGTTTCAAAATTTGCACATGTTCCTCTTTGTTTTTCTTAGAAGAAGTATATTGTTTCGCTGCTATATATATAAGCAATATTTTTTTATTCAAATATTTTTAATATATGAATTAACTTTTCTACCCTCATTTTGTCTTTTCCATTTAGACAAGATGGACAACTGCGGTAAATTTCACATATTTTGAGCACATGCATGTTGATTAGTTTTAAATAAAACCTTAATTGATAAATCGCAAAAGAAATCCCATATATATATATATAATATCATTTTATTCGTATCAAAATAATAAGGATATCCAAAGAACCATTAAATCTACTAAAGTGATGTAAGTTTGTTTAACAACATAAGAGAATATTATTCAAACATTAACAAAGATAAACAATTTTTGCAACATCTTCTCTCCTTCAAGTGAGTGAAGGTTTCAATCCATCACGTTTTGCTCAGCCCTTTCTAATATTATGTGCATAGCGCAACCCACATGGATTGCACAAGGTCTATCAACAGTAGAGAGAATTAAATGTGTGGTAAGTCAAAAGATTTATAATGGGTATTGGTTGTCATAGATGTTGGAAAATATTTATTTAGAAGTTTTAATCTAGGGATGAGGACATAAATAATTTCTCAAATAAGAAACAATAGAATTATTCCTTTTATAAATTACATATAAACACTTAATAATTAATAATAGATATGATCAAAAACTAACTTGATAACCACCACGACCCTTCCTCCAGAGTGAAGTTCTACAAGCTCCACAATTTAAGCAAACATTTCGTTCACAATCGGAAGGGGCTAGGAACACATTCAACCTAAAACATTCATAGTAGGCTAAAAATGGTTTCACAAGAGATGTTGCTGCAATATTGTTGGCAACCCCCATCCCACTATAACCCTTTGATGATGAGTTAACGCCAATGTCAATTATCATGGGAATATGGACCTCGTTATATACAAATTAAAATAACACCAAAAAGTAAAAAAGTTTGTAAACATTTAATACTAAAAGTGCAAATTCTCAAAAGTACTCGTGTGATTATATCAAATTAAGAATAAAGGTGTTGCTTGTGGATATAAGAAAGAAGTTGAACATTTAACATTGCACAAACATTGCGTTGAACACAATGCTTGCCTCAAAAACCCGATTTGATATGACAAACTTGTGACTATTCAAATATTAATTGATTACCTATCTTTTAGTGCATGATAATTCTTCACTTCAAAAAAATATTGATGTTGTCACATTATCTTTCGCTGGTTAAGATTGAGAAAATTGACATCAAGATATGAAATTTAGAGTAGAACCATATGTCTCAAATTGAAAAAATACACAACTTTAAACATTTTAACGGTTATCATTGTAAAATGAAGGTATCAAGACATATATATATATATGTACTAAGGAAGAGTTACACAAAGAACATGATGTATGGAATAATTACTACAAAACCACACGTTCATGTTTGAAAAATTATACAAAAACACCTTGTGGTCTGTTTATTGAAAATGTACCAATTTATGTTGAATGTAAACTGGCATTTATTTTGCACAAAAATAAAAACAATGCCAAATTACAAGAAAATAGAAAACAACCCTTATTTATTCCATGTAAAAAGGAAAAAAATATGTCATACCTATATGGTAATTGGCATAATAAAAAATTCGTCGTATATAAATAAGATTGATTCATGAAAGTAAAATATATTAGAATATATACCATGCCAAAGTTGGGACTTCCAATGTCAGAAAAGTTTTGGGGTTCTCCATCACCAACATTTTATCTCACTTCGAGATCTGGTCCTTCATTACATAATGATAGCCCTAGTCGTAGCGTTAGATCGATATCTTGATCAACATCGTGCAAGGTCTTTCCTTTATTGCCTTTACTATCTATTATTTTCAACTACAAAGAAATAATTCTGCCCATGAGGCAAGATCAATATTAGTATACACATTTAGGGACAAAAATATGTACCAATTGGTTATATTTTTTATCTTCCGTATGCTCAACTTTTCAAAAAGATTAAAGGATAAATTTTATAAAGTATTAACGAAATGACAAACAAATACATGACAACAAACATGTTCTTCTCAAACACCAAAATAATTTCAGTATTATTCGACATGAAATCTAAATATATTATTTTAATTGTTATGTTACTTCCTACTGATGAAAACACAATATCACAAAAAAATAAAGAAGCTTTTTACAAAACACAGAATCCAACTGGATCTGTACACTTAAAAAAGCCATTACATATGATATACAAAAGCTACAAGATACTCTTTATATTGAAATCTAATTATTTGAAATCAGCCGGGCCGACTAAATATCAAAATTGATAAAAATGATTTTTTTATTAAAATGCAGAAAAACGTAAACGCTCCCAATCCGTGCAATATTCAAGAACTATATAGTAAACAATTATCACATAACTCCTGATAAAGTGAGACCTAGTTTGATTGACTCGAGACCCGTCTATAGAGAGAAAGAAATTCATGAGGTATATATAGCTACAAGTAACGTCGTATAATAAATAACTTTTTACAAATATAAGTAAGTAAACTGTTTTAGCTGTAACTCGTAATTGTCATATATTTGAAAATGAATTATTTGTAAAGCAAAATTTGATTGAGTCACACTTATTTTATTGAATGCGGATAGAATTCTAGCGTTGTTGGTAGAATACAACCGTCAATATTTAGACCGTCTTCTAGATTTAGTTTTTTGTTATTAGACGACGGTCTCAACTATAGCTTGAGATCAAGGTCTTGGTATTTTTGAGGGATTCTCTATTATATGTTCAATTGAGAAGAAATTAATTTTTCCTAAAAACAAAATATAAGAAATTCGAACTTGGGAGTTATTTTACCTTACAACGGTCACGTAAGTGTGAGAACATCTAGTAGAGAATATTCCTTTAATTTTGGTCAAAAAATGGACGGAGGGTAGTCCGCACAAAGTCTAATAATTAGGATAAAATAATTTTTAAAAATATAAGGGGGCTTATTGGAAAGTGTATACGTGAAAGAGTTTCCTGAATTTTAACTTTATTTGTATAGGCCCACTTAAGCCTTTTGGTTTCAAAATTTGCACATGTTCCTCTTTGTTTTTCTTAGAAGAAGTATATTGTTTCGCTGCTATATATATAAGCAATATTTTTTTATTCAAATATTTTTAATATATGAATTAACTTTTCTACCCTCATTTTGTCTTTTCCATTTAGACAAGATGGACAACTGCGGTAAATTTCACATATTTTGAGCACATGCATGTTGATTAGTTTTAAATAAAACCTTAATTGATAAATCGCAAAAGAAATCCCATATATATATATAATATCATTTTATTCGTATCAAAATAATAAGGATATCCAAAGAACCATTAAATCTACTAAAGTGATGTAAGTTTGTTTAACAACATAAGAGAATATTATTCAAACATTAACAAAGATAAACAATTTTTGCAACACCTTCTCTCCTTCAAGTGAGTGAAGGTTTCAATCCATCACGCTTTGCTCAGCCCTTTCTAATATTATGTGCATAGCGCAACCCACATGGATTGCACAAGGTCTATCAACAGTAGAGAGAATTAAATGTGTGGTAAGTCAAAAGATTTATAATGGGTATTGGTTGTCATAGATGTTGGAAAATATTTATTTAGAAGTTTTAATCTAGGGATGAGGACATAAATAATTTCTCAAATAAGAAACAATAGAATTATTCCTTTTATAAATTACATATAAACACTTAATAATTAATAATAGATATGATCAAAAACTAACTTGATAACCACCACGACCCTTCCTCCAGAGTGAAGTTCTACAAGCTCCACAATTTAAGCAAACATTTCGTTCACAATCGGAAGGGGCTAGGAACACATTCAACCTAAAACATTCATAGTAGGCTAAAAATGGTTTCACAAGAGATGTTGCTGCAATATTGTTGGCAACCCCCATCCCACTATAACCCTTTGATGATGAGTTAACGCCAATGTCAATTATCATGGGAATATGGACCTCGTTATATACAAATTAAAATAACACCAAAAAGTAAAAAAGTTTGTAAACATTTAATACTAAAAGTGCAAATTCTCAAAAGTACTCGTGTGATTATATCAAATTAAGAATAAAGGTGTTGCTTGTGGATATAAGAAAGAAGTTGAACATTTAACATTGCACAAACATTGCGTTGAACACAATGCTTGCCTCAAAAACCCGATTTGATATGACAAACTTGTGACTATTCAAATATTAATTGATTACCTATCTTTTAGTGCATGATAATTCTTCACTTCAAAAAAATATTGATGTTGTCACATTATCTTTCGCTGGTTAAGATTGAGAAAATTGACATCAAGATATGAAATTTAGAGTAGAACCATATGTCTCAAATTGAAAAAATACACAACTTTAAACATTTTAACGGTTATCATTGTAAAATGAAGGTATCAAGACATATATATATATATGTACTAAGGAAGAGTTACACAAAGAACATGATGTATGGAATAATTACTACAAAACCACACGTTCATGTTTGAAAAATTATACAAAAACACCTTGTGGTCTGTTTATTGAAAATGTACCAATTTATGTTGAATGTAAACTGGCATTTATTTTGCACAAAAATAAAAACAATGCCAAATTACAAGAAAATAGAAAACAACCCTTATTTATTCCATGTAAAAAGGAAAAAAATATGTCATACCTATATGGTAATTGGCATAATAAAAAATTCGTCGTATATAAATAAGATTGATTCATGAAAGTAAAATATATTAGAATATATACCATGCCAAAGTTGGGACTTCCAATGTCAGAAAAGTTTTGGGGTTCTCCATCACCAACATTTTATCTCACTTCGAGATCTGGTCCTTCATTACATAATGATAGCCCTAGTCGTAGCGTTAGATCGATATCTTGATCAACATCGTGCAAGGTCTTTACTTTATTGCCTTTACTATCTATTATTTTCAACTACAAAGAAATAATTCTGCCCATGAGGCAAGATCAATATTAGTATACACATTTAGGGACAAAAATATGTACCAATTGGTTATATTTTTTATCTTCCGTATGCTCAACTTTTCAAAAAGATTAAAGGATAAATTTTATAAAGTATTAACGAAATGACAAACAAATACATGACAACAAACATGTTCTTCTCAAACACCAAAATAATTTCAGTATTATTCGACATGAAATCTAAATATATTATTTTAATTGTTATGTTACTTCCTACTGATGAAAACACAATATCACAAAAAAATAAAGAAGCTTTTTACAAAACACAGAATCCAACTGGATCTGTACACTTAAAAAAGCCATTACATATGATATACAAAAGCTACAAGATACTCTTTATATTGAAATCTAATTATTTGAAATCAGCCGGGCCGACTAAATATCAAAATTGATAAAAATGATTTTTTTATTAAAATGCAGAAAAACGTAAACGCTCCCAATCCGTGCAATATTCAAGAACTATATAGTAAACAATTATCACATAACTCCTGATAAAGTGAGACCTAGTTTGATTGACTCGAGACCCGTCTATAGAGAGAAAGAAATTCATGAGGTATATATAGCTACAAGTAACGTCGTATAATAAATAACTTTTTACAAATATAAGTAAGTAAACTGTTTTAGCTGTAACTCGTAATTGTCATATATTTGAAAATGAATTATTTGTAAAGCAAAATTTGATTGAGTCACACTTATTTTATTGAATGCGGATAGAATTCTAGCGTTGTTGGTAGAATACAACCGTCAATATTTAGACCGTCTTCTAGATTTAGTTTTTTGTTATTAGACGACGGTCTCAACTATAGCTTGAGATCAAGGTCTTGGTATTTTTGAGGGATTCTCTATTATATGTTCAATTGAGAAGAAATTAATTTTTCCTAAAAACAAAATATAAGAAATTCGAACTTGGGAGTTATTTTACCTTACAACGGTCACGTAAGTGTGAGAACATCTAGTAGAGAATATTCCTTTAATTTTGGTCAAAAAATGGACGGAGGGTAGTCCGCACAAAGTCTAATAATTAGGATAAAATAATTTTTAAAAATATAAGGGGGCTTATTGGAAAGTGTATACGTGAAAGAGTTTCCTGAATTTTAACTTTATTTGTATAGGCCCACTTAAGCCTTTTGGTTTCAAAATTTGCACATGTTCCTCTTTGTTTTTCTTAGAAGAAGTATATTGTTTCGCTGCTATATATATAAGCAATATTTTTTTATTCAAATATTTTTAATATATGAATTAACTTTTCTACCCTCATTTTGTCTTTTCCATTTAGACAAGATGGACAACTGCGGTAAATTTCACATATTTTGAGCACATGCATGTTGATTAGTTTTAAATAAAACCTTAATTGATAAATCGCAAAAGAAATCCCATATATATATATATAATATCATTTTATTCGTATCAAAATAATAAGGATATCCAAAGAACCATTAAATCTACTAAAGTGATGTAAGTTTGTTTAACAACATAAGAGAATATTATTCAAACATTAACAAAGATAAACAATTTTTGCAACACCTTCTCTCCTTCAAGTGAGTGAAGGTTTCAATCCATCACGTTTTGCTCAGCCCTTTCTAATATTATGTGCATAGCGCAACCCACATGGATTGCACAAGGTCTATCAACAGTAGAGAGAATTAAATGTGTGGTAAGTCAAAAGATTTATAATGGGTATTGGTTGTCATAGATGTTGGAAAATATTTATTTAGAAGTTTTAATCTAGGGATGAGGACATAAATAATTTCTCAAATAAGAAACAATAGAATTATTCCTTTTATAAATTACATATAAACACTTAATAATTAATAATAGATATGATCAAAAACTAACTTGATAACCACCACGACCCTTCCTCCAGAGTGAAGTTCTACAAGCTCCACAATTTAAGCAAACATTTCGTTCACAATCGGAAGGGGCTAGGAACACATTCAACCTAAAACATTCATAGTAGGCTAAAAATGGTTTCACAAGAGATGTTGCTGCAATATTGTTGGCAACCCCCATCCCACTATAACCCTTTGATGATGAGTTAACGCCAATGTCAATTATCATGGGAATATGGACCTCGTTATATACAAATTAAAATAACACCAAAAAGTAAAAAAGTTTGTAAACATTTAATACTAAAAGTGCAAATTCTCAAAAGTACTCGTGTGATTATATCAAATTAAGAATAAAGGTGTTGCTTGTGGATATAAGAAAGAAGTTGAACATTTAACATTGCACAAACATTGCGTTGAACACAATGCTTGCCTCAAAAACCCGATTTGATATGACAAACTTGTGACTATTCAAATATTAATTGATTACCTATCTTTTAGTGCATGATAATTCTTCACTTCAAAAAAATATTGATGTTGTCACATTATCTTTCGCTGGTTAAGATTGAGAAAATTGACATCAAGATATGAAATTTAGAGTAGAACCATATGTCTCAAATTGAAAAAATACACAACTTTAAACATTTTAACGGTTATCATTGTAAAATGAAGGTATCAAGACATATATATATATATGTACTAAGGAAGAGTTACACAAAGAACATGATGTATGGAATAATTACTACAAAACCACACGTTCATGTTTGAAAAATTATACAAAAACACCTTGTGGTCTGTTTATTGAAAATGTACCAATTTATGTTGAATGTAAACTGGCATTTATTTTGCACAAAAATAAAAACAATGCCAAATTACAAGAAAATAGAAAACAACCCTTATTTATTCCATGTAAAAAGGAAAAAAATATGTCATACCTATATGGTAATTGGCATAATAAAAAATTCGTCGTATATAAATAAGATTGATTCATGAAAGTAAAATATATTAGAATATATACCATGCCAAAGTTGGGACTTCCAATGTCAGAAAAGTTTTGGGGTTCTCCATCACCAACATTTTATCTCACTTCGAGATCTGGTCCTTCATTACATAATGATAGCCCTAGTCGTAGCGTTAGATCGATATCTTGATCAACATCGTGCAAGGTCTTTACTTTATTGCCTTTACTATCTATTATTTTCAACTACAAAGAAATAATTCTGCCCATGAGGCAAGATCAATATTAGTATACACATTTAGGGACAAAAATATGTACCAATTGGTTATATTTTTTATCTTCCGTATGCTCAACTTTTCAAAAAGATTAAAGGATAAATTTTATAAAGTATTAACGAAATGACAAACAAATACATGACAACAAACATGTTCTTCTCAAACACCAAAATAATTTCAGTATTATTCGACATGAAATCTAAATATATTATTTTAATTGTTATGTTACTTCCTACTGATGAAAACACAATATCACAAAAAAATAAAGAAGCTTTTTACAAAACACAGAATCCAACTGGATCTGTACACTTAAAAAAGCCATTACATATGATATACAAAAGCTACAAGATACTCTTTATATTGAAATCTAATTATTTGAAATCAGCCGGGCCGACTAAATATCAAAATTGATAAAAATGATTTTTTTATTAAAATGCAGAAAAACGTAAACGCTCCCAATCCGTGCAATATTCAAGAACTATATAGTAAACAATTATCACATAACTCCTGATAAAGTGAGACCTAGTTTGATTGACTCGAGACCCGTCTATAGAGAGAAAGAAATTCATGAGGTATATATAGCTACAAGTAACGTCGTATAATAAATAACTTTTTACAAATATAAGTAAGTAAACTGTTTTAGCTGTAACTCGTAATTGTCATATATTTGAAAATGAATTATTTGTAAAGCAAAATTTGATTGAGTCACACTTATTTTATTGAATGCGGATAGAATTCTAGCGTTGTTGGTAGAATACAACCGTCAATATTTAGACCGTCTTCTAGATTTAGTTTTTTGTTATTAGACGACGGTCTCAACTATAGCTTGAGATCAAGGTCTTGGTATTTTTGAGGGATTCTCTATTATATGTTCAATTGAGAAGAAATTAATTTTTCCTAAAAACAAAATATAAGAAATTCGAACTTGGGAGTTATTTTACCTTACAACGGTCACGTAAGTGTGAGAACATCTAGTAGAGAATATTCCTTTAATTTTGGTCAAAAAATGGACGGAGGGTAGTCCGCACAAAGTCTAATAATTAGGATAAAATAATTTTTAAAAATATAAGGGGGCTTATTGGAAAGTGTATACGTGAAAGAGTTTCATGAAATTTAACTTTATTTGTATAGGCCTACTTAAGCCTTTTGGTTTCAAAATTTGCACATGTTCCTCTTGGTTTTTCTTAGAAGAAGTATATTGTTTCGCTGCTATATATATAAGCAATATTTTTTTATTCAAATATTTTTAATATATGAATTAACTTTTCTACCCTCATTTTGTCTTTTCCATTTAGACAAGATGGACAACTGCGGTAAATTTCACATATTTTGAGCACATGCATGTTGATTAGTTTTAAATAAAACCTTAATTGATAAATCGCAAAAGAAATCCCATATATATATATATATAATATCATTTTATTTGTATCAAAATAATAAGGATATCCAAAGAACCATTAAATCTACTAAAGTGATGTAAGTTTGTTTAACAACATAAGAGAATATTATTCAAACATTAACAAAGATAAACAATTTTTGCAACATCTTCTCTCCTTCAAGTGAGTGAAGGTTTCAATCCATCACGCTTTGCTCAGGCCTTTCTAATATTATGTGCATAGCGCAACCCACATGGATTGCACAAGGTCTATCAACAGTAGAGAGAATTAAATGTGTGGTAAGTCAAAAGATTTATAATGGGTATTGGTTGTCATAGATGTTGGAAAAAAAACTGTTGTCGAAAAAAAAAATTCGAAAATAAATTAAAGAAATAAATTTTCGGAAATAAATTTTATATTTTTTTAAAACAAATATTAAAATTTTTAACATTTGACGAAAATACCCCTGAAAAAAGTGCTGAAAAGTTGACTTGGGGCAAAGTGATGATTTTGGCAAACGATGGGGGGTTGACTGATACAAAACAAAGTTAAGGGTGTTGACTGAGAAATGGACCATACGATGGGGGGTTTAATGTAATTATCCCTAATAAAAAATTCGTCGTATATAAATAAGATTGATTCATGAAAGTAAAATATATTAGAATATATACCATGCCAAAGTTGGGACTTCCAATGTCAGAAAAGTTTTGGGGTTCTCCATCACCAACATTTTATCTCACTTCGAGATCTGGTCCTTCATTACATAATGATAGCCCTAGTCGTAGCGTTAGATCGATATCTTGATCAACATCGTGCAAGGTCTTTACTTTATTGCCTTTACTATCTATTATTTTCAACTACAAAGAAATAATTCTGCCCATGAGGCAAGAACAATATTAGTATACACATTTAGGGACAAAAATATGTACCAATTGGTTATATTTTTTATCTTCCGTATGCTCAACTTTTCAAAAAGATTAAAGGATAAATTTTATAAAGTATTAAACAAAATGACAAACAAATACATGACAACAAACATGTTCTTCTCAAACACCAAAATAATTTCAGTATTATTCGACATGAAATCTAAATATATTATTTTAATTGTTATGTTAGTTCCTACTGATGAAAACACAATATCACAAAAAGAATAAAGAAGCTTTTTACAAAACATAGAATCCAACTGGATCTGTACACTTAAAAAAGCCATTACATATGATATACAAAAGCTACAAGATACTCTTTATATTGAAATCTAATTATTTGAAATCAGCCGGGCCGACTAAATATCAAAATTGATAAAAATGATTTTTTTATTAAAATGCAGAAAAACGTAAACGCTCTCAATCCGTGCAATATTCAAGAACTATATAGTAAACAATTATCACATAACTCCTGATAAAGTGAGACCTAGTTTGATTGACTCGAGACCCGTCTATAGAGAGAAAGAAATTCATGAGGTATATATAGCTACAAGTAACGTCGTATAATAAATAACTTTTTACAAATATAAGTAAGTAAACTGTTTTAGCTGTAACTCATAATTGTCATATATTTGAAAATGAATTATTTGTAAAGCAAAATTTGATTGAGTCACACTTATTTTATTGAATGCGGATAGAATTCTAGCGTTGTTGGTAGAATACAACAGTCAATATTTAGACCGTTTTCTAGATTTAGTTTTTTGTTATTAGACGACGGTCTCAACTATAGCTTGAGATCAAGGTCTTGGTATTTTTGAGGGATTCTATATTATATGTTCAATTGAAAAGAAATTAATTTTTCCTAAAAACAAAATATAAGAAATTCGAACTTGGGAGTTATTTTACCTTACAACGGTCACGTAAGTGTGAGAACATCTAGTAGAGAATATTCCTTTAATTTTGGTCAAAAAATGGACGGAGGGTAGTCCGCACAAAGTCGAATAATTAGGATAAAATAATTTTTAAAAATATAAGGGGGCTTATTGGAAAGTGTATACGTGAAAGAGTTTCATGAAATTTAACTTTATTTGTATAGGCCCACTTAAGCCTTTTGGTTTCAAAATTTGCACATGTTCCTCTTTGTTTTTCTTAGAAGAAGTATATTGTTTGGCTGCTATATATATAAGCAATAATTTTTTATTCAAATATTTTTAATATATGAATTAACTTTTCTACCCTCATTTTGTCTTTTCCATTTAGACAAGATGGACAATTGCGGTAAATTTCACATATTTTGAGCACATGCATGTTGATTAGTTTTAAATAAAACCTTAATTGATAAATCGCAAAAGAAATCCCATATATATATATATAATATCATTTTATTCGTATCAAAATAATAAGGATATCCAAAGAACCATTAAATCTACTAAAGTGATGTAAGTTTGTTTAACAACATAAGAGAATATTATTCAAACATTAACAAAGATAAACAATTTTTGCAACATCTTCTCTCCTTCAAGTGAGTGAAGGTTTCAATCCATCACGTTTTGCTCAGCCCTTTCTAATATTATGTGCATAGCGCAACCCACATGGATTGCACAAGGTCTATCAACAGTAGAGAGAATTAAATGTGTGGTAAGTCAAAAGATTTATAATGGGTATTGGTTGTCATAGATGTTGGAAAATATTTATTTAGAAGTTTTAATCTAGGGATGAGGACATAAATAATTTCTCAAATAAGAAACAATAGAATTATTCCTTTTATAAATTACATATAAACACTTAATAATTAATAATAGATATGATCAAAAACTAACTTGATAACCACCACGACCCTTCCTCCAGAGTGAAGTTCTACAAGCTCCACAATTTAAGCAAACCTTTCGTTCACAATCGGAAGGGGCTAGGAACACATTCGACCTAAAACATTCATAGTAGGCTAAAAACGGTTTCACAAGAGCTGTTGCTGCAATATTGTTGGCAACCCCCATCCCACTATAACCCTTTGATGATGAGTTAACGCCAATGTCAATTATCATGGGAATATGGACCTCGTTATATACAAATTAAAATAACACCAAAAAGTAAAAAAGTTTGTAAACATTTAATACTAAAAGTGCAAATTCTCAAAAGTACTGGTGTGATTATATCAAATTAAGAATAAAGGTGTTGCTTGTGGATATAAGAAAGAAGTTGACCATTTAACATTGCACAAACATTGCGTTGAACACAATGCTTGCCTCAAAAACCCGATTTGATATGACAAACTTGTGACTATTCAAATATTAATTGATTACCTATCTTTTAGTGCATGATAATTCTTCACTTCAAAAAAATATTGATGTTGTCACATTATCTTTCGCTGGTTAAAATTGAGAAAATTGACATCAAGATATGAAATTTAGAGTAGAACCATATGTCTCAAATTGAAAAAATACACAACTTTAGACATTTTAACGGTTATCATTGTAAAATGAAGGTATCAAGACATATATATATATATATATGTACAAAGGAAGAGTTACACAAAGAACATGATGTATGGAATAATTACTACAAAACCACACGTTCATGTTTGAAAAATTATACAAAAACACCTTGTGGTCTGTTTATTGAAAATGTACCAATTTATGTTGAATGTAAACTGGCATTTATTTTGCACAAAAATAAAAACAAAGCCAAATTACAAGAAAATAGAAAACAACCCTTATTTATTCCATGTAAAAAGGAAAAAAATATGTCATACCTATATGGTAATTGGCATAATAAAAAATTCGTCGTATATAAATAAGATTGATTCATGAAAGTAAAATATATTAGAATATATACCATGCCAAAGTTGGGACTTCCAATGTCAGAAAAGTTTTGGGGTTCTCCATCACCAACATTTTATCTCACTTCGAGATCTGGTCCTTCATTACATAATGATAGCCCTAGTCGTAGCGTTAGATCGATATCTTGATCAACATCGTGCAAGGTCTTTACTTTATTGCCTTTACTATCTATTATTTTCAACTACAAAGAAATAATTCTGCCCATGAGGCAAGATCAATATTAGTATACACATTTAGGGACAAAAATATGTACCAATTGGTTATATTTTTTATCTTCCGTATGCTCAACTTTTCAAAAAGATTAAAGGATAAATTTTATAAAGTATTAACGAAATGACAAACAAATCCATGACAACAAACATGTTCTTCTCAAACACCAAAATAATTTCAGTATTATTCGACATGAAATCTAAATATATTATTTTAATTGTTATGTTAGTTCCTACTGATGAAAACACAATATCACAAAAAGAATAAATTAAAGAAGCTTTTTACAAAACACAGAATCCAACTGGATCTGTACACTTAAAAAAGCCATTACATATGATCTACAAAAGCTACAAGATACTCTTTATATTGAAATCTAATTATTTGAAATCAGTCGGGCCGACTAAATATCAAAATTGATAAAAATGATTTTTTTATTAAAATGCAGAAAAACGTAAACGCTCTCAATCCGTGCAATATTCAAGAACTATATAGTAAACAATTATCACATAACTCCTGATAAAGTGAGACCTAGTTTGATTGACTCGAGACCCGTCTATAGAGAGAAAGAAATTCATGAGGTATATATAGCTACAAGTAACGTCGTATAATAAATAACTTTTTACAAATATAAGTAAGTAAACTGTTTTAGCTGTAACTCGTAATTGTCATATATTTGAAAATGAATTATTTGTAAAGCAAAATTTGATTGAGTCACACTTATTTTATTGAATGCGGATAGAATTCTAGCGTTGTTGGTAGAATACAACCGTCAATATTTAGACCGTCTTCTCGATTTAGTTTTTTGTTATTAGACGACGGTCTCAACTATAGCTTGAGATCAAGGTCTTGGTATTTTTGAGGGATTCTCTATTATATGTTCAATTGAGAAGAAATTAATTTTTCCTAAAAACAAAATATAAGAAATTCGAACTTGGGAGTTATTTTACCTTACAACGGTCACGTAAGTGTGAGAACATCTAGTAGAGAACATTCCTTTAATTTTGGTCAAAAAATGGACGGAGGGTAGTCCGCACAAAGTCGAATAATTAGGATAAAATAATTTTTAAAAATATAAGGGGGCTTTTTGGAAAGTGTATACGTGAAAGAGTTTCATGAAATTTAACTTTATTTGTATAGGCCCACTTAAGCCTTTTGGTTTCAAAATTTGCACATGTTCCTCTTTGTTTTTCTTAGAAGAAGTATATTGTTTGGCTGCTATATATATAAGCAATAATTTTTTATTCAAATATTTTTAATATATGAATTAACTTTTCTACCCTCATTTTGTCTTTTCCATTTAGACAAGATGGACAACTGCGGTAAATTTCACATATTTTGAGCACATGCATGTTGATTAGTTTTAAATAAAACCTTAATTGATAAATCGCAAAAGAAATACCATATATATAATATCATTTTATTCGTATCAAAATAATAAGGATATCCAAAGAACCATTAAATCTACTAAAGTGATGTAAGTTTGTTTAACAACATAAGAGAATATTATTCAAACATTAACAAAGATAAACAATTTTTGCAACATCTTCTCTCCTTCAAGTGAGTGAAGGTTTCAATCCATCACGCTTTGCTCAGCCCTTTCTAATATTATGTGCATAGCGCAACCCACATGGATTGCACAAGGTCTATCAACAGTAGAGAGAATTAAATGTGTGGTAAGTCAAAAGATTTATAATGGGTATTGGTTGTCATAGATGTTGGAAAATATTTATTTAGAAGTTTTAATCTAGGGATGAGGACATAAATAATTTCTCAAATAAGAAACAATAGAATTATTCCTTTTATAAATTACATATAAACACTTAATAATTAATAATAGATATGATCAAAAACTAACTTGATAACCACCACGACCCTTCCTCCAGAGTGAAGTTCTACAAGCTCCACAATTTAAGCAAACATTTCGTTCACAATCGGAAGGGGCTAGGAACACATTCGACCTAAAACATTCATAGTAGGCTAAAAATGGTTTCACAAGAGCTGTTGCTGCAATATTGTTGGCAACCCCCATCCCACTATAACCCTTTGATGATGAGTTAACGCCAATGCCAATTATCATGGGAATATGGACCTCGTTATATACAAATTAAAATAACACCAAAAAGTAAAAAAGTTTGTAAACATTTAATACTAAAAGTGCAAATTCTCAAAAGTACTCGTGTGATTATATCAAATTAAGAATAAAGGTGTTGCTTGTGGATATAAGAAAGAAGTTGAACATTTAACATTGCACAAACATTGCGTTGAACACAATGCTTGCCTCAAAAACCCGATTTGATATGACAAACTTGTGACTATTCAAATATTAATTGATTACCTATCTTTTAGTGCATGATAATTCTTCACTTCAAAAAAATATTGATGTTGTCACATTATCTTTCGCTGGTTAAGATTGAGAAAATTGACATCAAGATATGAAATTTAGAGTAGAACCATATGTCTCAAATTGAAAAAATACACAACTTTAAACATTTTAACGGTTATCATTGTAAAATGAAGGTATCAAGACATATATATATATATATATATATGTACTAAGGAAGAGTTACACAAAGAACATGATGTATGGAATAATTACTACAAAACCACACGTTCATGTTTGAAAAATTATACAAAAATACCTTGTGGTCTGTTTATTGAAAATGTACCAATTTATGTTGAATGTAAACTGGCATTTATTTTGCACAAAAATAAAAACAAAGCCAAATTACAAGAAAATAGAAAACAACCCTTATTTATTCCATGTAAAAAGGAAAAAAATATGTCATACCTATATGGTAATTGGCATAATAAAAAATTCGTCGTATATAAATAAGATTGATTCATGAAAGTAAAATATATTAGAATATATACCATGCCAAAGTTGGGACTTCCAATGTCAGAAAAGTTTTGGGGTTCTCCATCACCAACATTTTATCTCACTTCGAGATCTGGTCCTTCATTACATAATGATAGCCCTAGTCGTAGCGTTAGATCGATATCTTGATCAACATCGTGCAAGGTCTTTACTTTATTGCCTTTACTATCTATTATTTTCAACTACAAAGAAATAATTCTGCCCATGAGGCAAGATCAATATTAGTATACACATTTAGGGACAAAAATATGTACCAATTGGTTATATTTTTTATCTTCCGTATGCTCAACTTTTCAAAAAGATTAAAGGATAAATTTTATAAAGTATTAACGAAATGACAAACAAATCCATGACAACAAACATGTTCTTCTCAAACACCAAAATAATTTCAGTATTATTCGACATGAAATCTAAATATATTATTTTAATTGTTATGTTAGTTCCTACTGATGAAAACACAATATCACAAAAAGAATAAATTAAAGAAGCTTTTTACAAAACACAGAATCCAACTGGATCTGTACACTTAAAAAAGCCATTACATATGATATACAAAAGCTACAAGATACTCTTTATATTGAAATCTAATTATTTGAAATCAGCCGGGCCGACTAAATATCAAAATTGATAAAAATGATTTTTTTATTAAAATGCAGAAAAACGTAAACGCTCTCAATCCGTGCAATATTCAAGAACTATATAGTAAACAATTATCACATAACTCCTGATAAAGTGAGACCTAGTTTGATTGACTCGAGACCCGTCTATAGAGAGAAAGAAATTCATGAGGTATATATAGCTACAAGTAACGTCGTATAATAAATAACTTTTTACAAATATAAGTAAGTAAACTGTTTTAGCTGTAACTCGTAATTGTCATATATTTGAAAATGAATTATTTGTAAAGCAAAATTTGATTGAGTCACACTTATTTTATTGAATGCGGATAGAATTCTAGCGTTGTTGGTAGAATACAATCGTCAATATTTAGACCGTCTTCTAGATTTAGTTTTTTGTTATTAGACGACGGTCTCAACTATAGCTTGAGATCAAGGTCTTGGTATTTTTGAGGGATTCTCTATTATATGTTCAATTGAGAAGAAATTAATTTTTCCTAAAAACAAAATATAAGAAATTCGAACTTGGGAGTTATTTTACCTTACAACGGTCACGTAAGTGTGAGAACATCTAGTAGAGAATATTCCTTTAATTTTGGTCAAAAAATGGACGGAGGGTAGTCCGCACAAAGTCGAATAATTAGGATAAAATAATTTTTAAAAATATAAGGGGGCTTATTGGAAAGTGTATACGTGAAAGAGTTTCATGAAATTTAACTTTATTTGTATAGGCCCACTTAAGCCTTTTGGTTTCAAAATTTGCACATGTTCCTCTTTGTTTTTCTTAGAAGAAGTATATTGTTTGGCTGCTATATATATAAGCAATAATTTTTTATTCAAATATTTTTAATATATGAATTAACTTTTCTACCCTCATTTTGTCTTTTCCATTTAGACAAGATGGACAACTGCGGTAAATTTCACATATTTTGAGCACATGCATGTTGATTAGTTTTAAATAAAACCTTAATTGATAAATCGCAAAAGAAATCCCATATATATATAATATCATTTTATTCGTATCAAAATAATAAGGATATCCAAAGAACCATTAAATCTACTAAAGTGATGTAAGTTTGTTTAACAACATAAGAGAATATTATTCAAACATTAACAAAGATAAACAATTTTTGCAACATCTTCTCTCCTTCAAGTGAGTGAAGGTTTCAATCCATCACGCTTTGCTCAGCCCTTTCTAATATTATGTGCATAGCGCAACCCACATGGATTGCACAAGGTCTATAAACAGTAGAGAGAATTAAATGTGTGGTAAGTCAAAAGATTTATAATTGGTATTGGTTGTCATAGATGTTGGAAAATATTTATTTAGAAGTTTTAATCTAGGGATGAGGACATAAATAATTTCTCAAATAAGAAACAATAGAATTATTCCTTTTATAAATTACATATAAACACTTAATAATTAATAATAGATATGATCAAAAACTAACTTGATAACCACCACGACCCTTCCTCCAGAGTGAAGTTCTACAAGCTCCACAATTTAAGCAAACATTTCGTTCACAATCGGAAGGGGCAAGGAACACATTCGACCTAAAACATTCATAGTAGGCTAAAAATGGTTTCACAAGAGCTGTTGCTGCAATATTGTTGGCAACCCCCATCCCACTATAACCCTTTGATGATGAGTTAACGCCAATGTCAATTATCATGGGAATATGGACCTCGTTATATACAAATTAAAATAACACCAAAAAGTAAAAAAGTTTGTAAACATTTAATACTAAAAGTGCAAATTCTCAAAAGTACTCGTGTGATTATATCAAATTAAGAATAAAGGTGTTGCTTGTGGATATAAGAAAGAAGTTGAACATTTAACATTGCACAAACATTGCGTTGAACACAATGCTTGCCTCAAAAACCCGATTTGATATGACAAACTTGTGACTATTCAAATATTAATTGATTACCTATCTTTTAGTGCATGATAATTCTTCACTTCAAAAAAATATTGATGTTGTCACATTATCTTTCGCTGGTTAAAATTGAGAAAATTGACATCAAGATATGAAATTTAGAGTAGAACCATATGTCTCAAATTGGAAAAATACAGAACTTTAGACATTTTAACGGTTATCATTGTAAAATGAAGGTATCAAGACATATATATATATATATGTACAAAGGAAGAGTTACACAAAGAACATGATGTATGGAATAATTACTACAAAACCACACGTTCATGTTTGAAAAATTATACAAAAACACCTTGTGGTCTGTTTATTGAAAATGTACCAATTTATGTTGAATGTAAACTGGCATTTATTTTGCACAAAAATAAAAACAAAGCCAAATTACAAGAAAATAGAAAACAACCCTTATTTATTCCATGTAAAAAGGAAAAAAATATGTCATACCTATATGGTAATTGGCATAATAAAAAATTCGTCGTATATAAATAAGATTGATTCATGAAAGTAAAATATATTAGAATATATACCATGCCAAAGTTGGGACTTCCAATGTCAGAAAAGTTTTGGGGTTCTCCATCACCAACATTTTATCTCACTTCGAGATCTGGTCCTTCATTACATAATGATAGCCCTAGTCGTAGCGTTAGATCGATATCTTGATCAACATCGTGCAAGGTCTTTACTTTATTGCCTTTACTATCTATTATTTTCAACTACAAAGAAATAATTCTGCCCATGAGGCAAGATCAATATTAGTATACACATTTAGGGACAAAAATATGTACCAATTGGTTATATTTTTTATCTTCCGTATGCTCAACTTTTCAAAAAGATTAAAGGATAAATTTTATAAAGTATTAACGAAATGACAAACAAATCCATGACAACAAACATGTTCTTCTCAAACACCAAAATAATTTCAGTATTATTCGACATGAAATCTAAATATATTATTTTAATTGTTATGTTAGTTCCTACTGATGAAAACACAATATCACAAAAAGAATAAATTAAAGAAGCTTTTTACAAAACACAGAATCCAACTGGATCTGTACACTTAAAAAAGCCATTACATATGATATACAAAAGCTACAAGATACTCTTTATATTGAAATCTAATTATTTGAAATCAGCCGGGCCGACTAAATATCAAAATTGATAAAAATGATTTTTTTATTAAAATGCAGAAAAACGTAAACGCTCTCAATCCGTGCAATATTCAAGAACTATATAGTAAACAATTATCACATAACTCCTGATAAAGTGAGACCTAGTTTGATTGACTCGAGACCCGTCTATAGAGAGAAAGAAATTCATGAGGTATATATAGCTACAAGTAACGTCGTATAATAAATAACTTTTTACAAATATAAGTAAGTAAACTGTTTTAGCTGTAACTCGTAATTGTCATATATTTGAAAATGAATTATTTGTAAAGCAAAATTTGATTGAGTCACACTTATTTTATTGAATGCGGATAGAATTCTAGCGTTGTTGGTAGAATACAACCGTCAATATTTAGACCGTCTTCTAGATTTAGTTTTTTGTTATTAGACGACGGTCTCAACTATAGCTTGAGATCAAGGTCTTGGTATTTTTGAGGGATTCTCTATTATATGTTCAATTGAGAAGAAATTAATTTTTCCTAAAAACAAAATATAAGAAATTCGAACTTGGGAGTTATTTTACCTTACAACGGTCACGTAAGTGTGAGAACATCTAGTAGAGAATATTCCTTTAATTTTGGTCAAAAAATGGACGGAGGGTAGTCCGCACAAAGTCGAATAATTAGGATAAAATAATTTTTAAAAATATAAGGGGGCTTATTGGAAAGTGTATACGTGAAAGAGTTTCATGAAATTTAACTTTATTTGTATAGGCCCACTTAAGCCTTTTGGTTTCAAAATTTGCACATGTTCCTCTTTGTTTTTCTTAGAAGAAGTATATTGTTTGGCTGCTATATATATAAGCAATAATTTTTTATTCAAATATTTTTAATATATGAATTAACTTTTCTACCCTCATTTTGTCTTTTCCATTTAGACAAGATGGACAACTGCGGTAAATTTCACATATTTTGAGCACATGCATGTTGATTAGTTTTAAATAAAACCTTAATTGATAAATCGCAAAAGAAATCCCATATATATATAATATCATTTTATTCGTATCAAAATAATAAGGATATCCAAAGAACCATTAAATCTACTAAAGTGATGTAAGTTTGTTTAACAACATAAGAGAATATTATTCAAACATTAACAAAGATAAACAATTTTTGCAACATCTTCTCTCCTTCAAGTGAGTGAAGGTTTCAATCCATCACGCTTTGCTCAGCCCTTTCTAATATTATGTGCATAGCGCAACCCACATGGATTGCACAAGGTCTATCAACAGTAGAGAGAATTAAATGTGTGGTAAGTCAAAAGATTTATAATGGGTATTGGTTGTCATAGATGTTGGAAAATATTTATTTAGAAGTTTTAATCTAGGGATGAGGACATAAATAATTTCTCAAATAAGAAACAATAGAATTATTCCTTTTATAAATTACATATAAACACTTAATAATTAATAATAGATATGATCAAAAACTAACTTGATAACCACCACGACCCTTCCTCCAGAGTGAAGTTCTACAAGCTCCACAATTTAAGCAAACATTTCGTTCACAATCGGAAGGGGCTAGGAACACATTCGACCTAAAACATTCATAGTAGGCTAAAAATGGTTTCACAAGAGCTGTTGCTGCAATATTGTTGGCAACCCCCATCCCACTATAACCCTTTGATGATGAGTTAACGCCAATGTCAATTATCATGGGAATATGGACCTCGTTATATACAAATTAAAATAACACCAAAAAGTAAAAAAGTTTGTAAACATTTAATACTAAAAGTGCAAATTCTCAAAAGTACTCGTGTGATTATATCAAATTAAGAATAAAGGTGTTGCTTGTGGATATAAGAAAGAAGTTGAACATTTAACATTGCACAAACATTGCGTTGAACACAATGCTTGCCTCAAAAACCCGATTTGATATGACAAACTTGTGACTATTCAAATATTAATTGATTACCTATCTTTTAGTGCATGATAATTCTTCACTTCAAAAAAATATTGATGTTGTCACATTATCTTTCGCTGGTTAAAATTGAGAAAATTGACATCAAGATATGAAATTTAGAGTAGAACCATATGTCTCAAATTGAAAAAATACAGAACTTTAGACATTTTAACGGTTATCATTCTAAAATGAAGGTATCAAGACATATATATATATATATGTACAAAGGAAGAGTTACACAAAGAACATGATGTATGGAATAATTACTACAAAACCACACGTTCATGTTTGAAAAATTATACAAAAACACCTTGTGGTCTGTTTATTGAAAATGTACCAATTTATGTTGAATGTAAACTGGCATTTATTTTGCACAAAAATAAAAACAAAGCCAAATTACAAGAAAATAGAAAACAACCCTTATTTATTCCATGTAAAAAGGAAAAAAATATGTCATACCTATATGGTAATTGGCATAATAAAAAATTCGTCGTATATAAATAAGATTGATTCATGAAAGTAAAATATATTAGAATATATACCATGCCAAAGTTGGGACTTCCAATGTCAGAAAATTTTTGGGGTTCTCCATCACCAACATTTTATCTCACTTCGAGATCTGGTCCTTCATTACATAATGATAGCCCTAGTCGTAGCGTTAGATCGATATCTTGATCAACATCGTGCAAGGTCTTTACTTTATTGCCTTTACTATCTATTATTTTCAACTACAAAGAAATAATTCTGCCCATGAGGCAAGATCAATATTAGTATACACATTTAGGGACAAAAATATGTACCAATTGGTTATATTTTTTATCTTCCGTATGCTCAACTTTTCAAAAAGATTAAAGGATAAATTTTATAAAGTATTAACGAAATGACAAACAAATCCATGACAACAAACATGTTCTTCTCAAACACCAAAATAATTTCAGTATTATTCGACATGAAATCTAAATATATTATTTTAATTGTTATGTTAGTTCCTACTGATGAAAACACAATATCACAAAAAGAATAAATTAAAGAAGCTTTTTACAAAACACAGAATCCAACTGGATCTGTACACTTAAAAAAGCCATTACATATGATATACAAAAGCTACAAGATACTCTTTATATTGAAATCTAATTATTTGAAATCAGCCGGGCCGACTAAATATCAAAATTGATAAAAATGATTTTTTTATTAAAATGCAGAAAAACGTAAACGCTCTCAATCCGTGCAATATTCAAGAACTATATAGTAAACAATTATCACATAACTCCTGATAAAGTGAGACCTAGTTTGATTGACTCGAGACCCGTCTATAGAGAGAAAGAAATTCATGAGGTATATATAGCTACAAGTAACGTCGTATAATAAATAACTTTTTACAAATATAAGTAAGTAAACTGTTTTAGCTGTAACTCGTAATTGTCATATATTTGAAAATGAATTATTTGTAAAGCAAAATTTGATTGAGTCACACTTATTTTATTGAATGCGGATAGAATTCTAGCGTTGTTGGTAGAATACAATCGTCAATATTTAGACCGTCTTCTAGATTTAGTTTTTTGTTATTAGACGACGGTCTCAACTATAGCTTGAGATCAAGGTCTTGGTATTTTTGAGGGATTCTCTATTATATGTTCAATTGAGAAGAAATTAATTTTTCCTAAAAACAAAATATAAGAAATTCGAACTTGGGAGTTATTTTACCTTACAACGGTCACGTAAGTGTGAGAACATCTAGTAGAGAATATTCCTTTAATTTTGGTCAAAAAATGGACGGAGGGTAGTCCGCACAAAGTCGAATAATTAGGATAAAATAATTTTTAAAAATATAAGGGGGCTTATTGGAAAGTGTATACGTGAAAGAGTTTCATGAAATTTAACTTTATTTGTATAGGCCCACTTAAGCCTTTTGGTTTCAAAATTTGCACATGTTCCTCTTTGTTTTTCTTAGAAGAAGTATATTGTTTGGCTGCTATATATATAAGCAATAATTTTTTATTCAAATATTTTTAATATATGAATTAACTTTTCTACCCTCATTTTGTCTTTTCCATTTAGACAAGATGGACAACTGCGGTAAATTTCACATATTTTGAGCACATGCATGTTGATTAGTTTTAAATAAAACCTTAATTGATAAATCGCAAAAGAAATCCCATATATATATAATATCATTTTATTCGTATCAAAATAATAAGGATATCCAAAGAACCATTAAATCTACTAAAGTGATGTAAGTTTGTTTAACAACATAAGAGAATATTATTCAAACATTAACAAAGATAAACAATTTTTGCAACATCTTCTCTCCTTCAAGTGAGTGAAGGTTTCAATCCATCACGCTTTGCTCAGCCCTTTCTAATATTATGTGCATAGCGCAACCCACATGGATTGCACAAGGTCTATAAACAGTAGAGAGAATTAAATGTGTGGTAAGTCAAAAGATTTATAATGGGTATTGGTTGTCATAGATGTTGGAAAATATTTATTTAGAAGTTTTAATCTAGGGATGAGGACATAAATAATTTCTCAAATAAGAAACAATAGAATTATTCCTTTTATAAATTACATATAAACACTTAATAATTAATAATAGATATGATCAAAAACTAACTTGATAACCACCACGACCCTTCCTCCAGAGTGAAGTTCTACAAGCTCCACAATTTAAGCAAACATTTCGTTCACAATCGGAAGGGGCAAGGAACACATTCGACCTAAAACATTCATAGTAGGCTAAAAATGGTTTCACAAGAGCTGTTGCTGCAATATTGTTGGCAACCCCCATCCCACTATAACCCTTTGATGATGAGTTAACGCCAATGTCAATTATCATGGGAATATGGACCTCGTTATATACAAATTAAAATAACACCAAAAAGTAAAAAAGTTTGTAAACATTTAATACTAAAAGTGCAAATTCTCAAAAGTACTCGTGTGATTATATCAAATTAAGAATAAAGGTGTTGCTTGTGGATATAAGAAAGAAGTTGAACATTTAACATTGCACAAACATTGCGTTGAACACAATGCTTGCCTCAAAAACCCGATTTGATATGACAAACTTGTGACTATTCAAATATTAATTGATTACCTATCTTTTAGTGCATGATAATTCTTCACTTCAAAAAAATATTGATGTTGTCACATTATCTTTCGCTGGTTAAAATTGAGAAAATTGACATCAAGATATGAAATTTAGAGTAGAACCATATGTCTCAAATTGAAAAAATACAGAACTTTAGACATTTTAACGGTTATCATTGTAAAATGAAGGTATCAAGACATATATATATATATATATATATATATGTACAAAGGAAGAGTTACACAAAGAACATGATGTATGGAATAATTACTACAAAACCACACGTTCATGTTTGAAAAATTATACAAAAACACCTTGTGGTCTGTTTATTGAAAATGTACCAATTTATGTTGAATGTAAACTGGCATTGATTTTGCACAAAAATAAAAACAAAGCCAAATTACAAGAAAATAGAAAACAACCCTTATTTATTCCATGTAAAAAGGAAAAAAATATGTCATACCTATATGGTAATTGGCATAATAAAAAATTCGTCGTATATAAATAAGATTGATTCATGAAAGTAAAATATATTAGAATATATACCATGCCAAAGTTGGGACTTCCAATGTCAGAAAAGTTTTGGGGTTCTCCATCACCAACATTTTATCTCACTTCGAGATCTGGTCCTTCATTACATAATGATAGCCCTAGTCGTAGCGTTAGATCGATATCTTGATCAACATCGTGCAAGGTCTTTACTTTATTGCCTTTACTATCTATTATTTTCAACTACAAAGAAATAATTCTGCCCATGAGGCAAGATCAATATTAGTATACACATTTAGGGACAAAAATATGTACCAATTGGTTATATTTTTTATCTTCCGTATGCTCAACTTTTCAAAAAGATTAAAGGATAAATTTTATAAAGTATTAACGAAATGACAAACAAATCCATGACAACAAACATGTTCTTCTCAAACACCAAAATAATTTCAGTATTATTCGACATGAAATCTAAATATATTATTTTAATTGTTATGTTAGTTCCTACTGATGAAAACACAATATCACAAAAAGAATAAATTAAAGAAGCTTTTTACAAAACACAGAATCCAACTGGATCTGTACACTTAAAAAAGCCATTACATATGATATACAAAAGCTACAAGATACTCTTTATATTGAAATCTAATTATTTGAAATCAGCCGGGCCGACTAAATATCAAAATTGATAAAAATGATTTTTTTATTAAAATGCAGAAAAACGTAAACGCTCTCAATCCGTGCAATATTCAAGAACTATATAGTAAACAATTATCACATAACTCCTGATAAAGTGAGACCTAGTTTGATTGACTCGAGACCCGTCTATAGAGAGAAAGAAATTCATGAGGTATATATAGCTACAAGTAACGTCGTATAATAAATAACTTTTTACAAATATAAGTAAGTAAACTGTTTTAGCTGTAACTCGTAATTGTCATATATTTGAAAATGAATTATTTGTAAAGCAAAATTTGATTGAGTCACACTTATTTTATTGAATGCGGATAGAATTCTAGCGTTGTTGGTAGAATACAACCGTCAATATTTAGACCGTCTTCTAGATTTAGTTTTTTGTTATTAGACGACGGTCTCAACTATAGCTTGAGATCAAGGTCTTGGTATTTTTGAGGGATTCTCTATTATATGTTCAATTGAGAAGAAATTAATTTTTCCTAAAAACAAAATATAAGAAATTCGAACTTGGGAGTTATTTTACCTTACAACGGTCACGTAAGTGTGAGAACATCTAGTAGAGAATATTCCTTTAATTTTGGTCAAAAAATGGACGGAGGGTAGTCCGCACAAAGTCGAATAATTAGGATAAAATAATTTTTAAAAATATAAGGGGGCTTATTGGAAAGTGTATACGTGAAAGAGTTTCATGAAATTTAACTTTATTTGTATAGGCCCACTTAAGCCTTTTGGTTTCAAAATTTGCACATGTTCCTCTTTGTTTTTCTTAGAAGAAGTATATTGTTTGGCTGCTATATATATAAGCAATAATTTTTTATTCAAATATTTTTAATATATGAATTAACTTTTCTACCCTCATTTTGTCTTTTCCATTTAGACAAGATGGACAACTGCGGTAAATTTCACATATTTTGAGCACATGCATGTTGATTAGTTTTAAATAAAACCTTAATTGATAAATCGCAAAAGAAATCCCATATATATATAATATCATTTTAATCGTATCAAAATAATAAGGATATCCAAAGAACCATTAAATCTACTAAAGTGATGTAAGTTTGTTTAACAACATAAGAGAATATTATTCAAACATTAACAAAGATAAACAATTTTTGCAACATCTTCTCTCCTTCAAGTGAGTGAAGGTTTCAATCCATCACGCTTTGCTCAACCCTTTCTAATATTATGTGCATAGCGCAACCCACATGGATTGCACAAGGTCTATAAACAGTAGAGAGAATTAAATGTGTGGTAAGTCAAAAGATTTATAATGGGTATTGGTTGTCATAGATGTTGGAAAATATTTATTTAGAAGTTTTAATCTAGGGATGAGGACATAAATAATTTCTCAAATAAGAAACAATAGAATTATTCCTTTTATAAATTACATATAAACACTTAATAATTAATAATAGATATGATCAAAAACTAACTTGATAACCACCACGACCCTTCCTCCAGAGTGAAGTTCTACAAGCTCCACAATTTAAGCAAACATTTCGTTCACAATCGGAAGGGGCAAGGAACACATTCGACCTAAAACATTCATAGTAGGCTAAAAATGGTTTCACAAGAGCTGTTGCTGCAATATTGTTGGCAACCCCCATCCCACTATAACCCTTTGATGATGAGTTAACGCCAATGTCAATTATCATGGGAATATGGACCTCGTTATATACAAATTAAAATAACACCAAAAAGTAAAAAAGTTTGTAAACATTTAATACTAAAAGTGCAAATTCTCAAAAGTACTCGTGTGATTATATCAAATTAAGAATAAAGGTGTTGCTTGTGGATATAAGAAAGAAGTTGAACATTTAACATTGCACAAACATTGCGTTGAACACAATGCTTGCCTCAAAAACCCGATTTGATATGACAAACTTGTGACTATTCAAATATTAATTGATTACCTATCTTTTAGTGCATGATAATTCTTCACTTCAAAAAAATATTGATGTTGTCACATTATCTTTCGCTGGTTAAAATTGAGAAAATTGACATCAAGATATGAAATTTAGAGTAGAACCATATGTCTCAAATTGAAAAAATACAGAACTTTAGACATTTTAACGGTTATCATTGTAAAATGAAGGTATCAAGACATATATATATATATATATATATATATATATATGTACAAAGGAAGAGTTACACAAAGAACATGATGTATGGAATAATTACTACAAAACCACACGTTCATGTTTGAAAAATTATACAAAAACACCTTGTGGTCTGTTTATTGAAAATGTACCAATTTATGTTGAATGTAAACTGGCATTGATTTTGCACAAAAATAAAAACAAAGCCAAATTACAAGAAAATAGAAAACAACCCTTATTTATTCCATGTAAAAAGGAAAAAAATATGTCATACCTATATGGTAATTGGCATAATAAAAAATTCGTCGTATATAAATAAGATTGATTCATGAAAGTAAAATATATTAGAATATATACCATGCCAAAGTTGGGACTTCCAATGTCAGAAAAGTTTTGGGGTTCTCCATCACCAACATTTTATCTCACTTCGAGATCTGGTCCTTCATTACATAATGATAGCCCTAGTCGTAGCGTTAGATCGATATCTTGATCAACATCGTGCAAGGTCTTTACTTTATTGCCTTTACTATCTATTATTTTCAACTACAAAGAAATAATTCTGCCCATGAGGCAAGATCAATATTAGTATACACATTTAGGGACAAAAATATGTACCAATTGGTTATATTTTTTATCTTCCGTATGCTCAACTTTTCAAAAAGATTAAAGGATAAATTTTATAAAGTATTAACGAAATGACAAACAAATCCATGACAACAAACATGTTCTTCTCAAACACCAAAATAATTTCAGTATTATTCGACATGAAATCTAAATATATTATTTTAATTGTTATGTTAGTTCCTACTGATGAAAACACAATATCACAAAAAGAATAAATTAAAGAAGCTTTTTACAAAACACAGAATCCAACTGGATCTGTACACTTAAAAAAGCCATTACATATGATATACAAAAGCTACAAGATACTCTTTATATTGAAATCTAATTATTTGAAATCAGCCGGGCCGACTAAATATCAAAATTGATAAAAATGATTTTTTTATTAAAATGCAGAAAAACGTAAACGCTCTCAATCCGTGCAATATTCAAGAACTATATAGTAAACAATTATCACATAACTCCTGATAAAGTGAGACCTAGTTTGATTGACTCGAGACCCGTCTATAGAGAGAAAGAAATTCATGAGGTATATATAGCTACAAGTAACGTCGTATAATAAATAACTTTTTACAAATATAAGTAAGTAAACTGTTTTAGCTGTAACTCGTAATTGTCATATATTTGAAAATGAATTATTTGTAAAGCAAAATTTGATTGAGTCACACTTATTTTATTGAATGCGGATAGAATTCTAGCGTTGTTGGTAGAATACAACCGTCAATATTTAGACCGTCTTCTAGATTTAGTTTTTTGTTATTAGACGACGGTCTCAACTATAGCTTGAGATCAAGGTCTTGGTATTTTTGAGGGATTCTCTATTATATGTTCAATTGAGAAGAAATTAATTTTTCCTAAAAACAAAATATAAGAAATTCGAACTTGGGAGTTATTTTACCTTACAACGGTCACGTAAGTGTGAGAACATCTAGTAGAGAATATTCCTTTAATTTTGGTCAAAAAATGGACGGAGGGTAGTCCGCACAAAGTCGAATAATTAGGATAAAATAATTTTTAAAAATATAAGGGGGCTTATTGGAAAGTGTATACGTGAAAGAGTTTCATGAAATTTAACTTTATTTGTATAGGCCCACTTAAGCCTTTTGGTTTCAAAATTTGCACATGTTCCTCTTTGTTTTTCTTAGAAGAAGTATATTGTTTGGCTGCTATATATATAAGCAATAATTTTTTATTCAAATATTTTTAATATATGAATTAACTTTTCTACCCTCATTTTGTCTTTTCCATTTAGACAAGATGGACAACTGCGGTAAATTTCACATATTTTGAGCACATGCATGTTGATTAGTTTTAAATAAAACCTTAATTGATAAATCGCAAAAGAAATCCCATATATATATAATATCATTTTATTCGTATCAAAATAATAAGGATATCCAAAGAACCATTAAATCTACTAAAGTGATGTAAGTTTGTTTAACAACATAAGAGAATATTATTCAAACATTAACAAAGATAAACAATTTTTGCAACATCTTCTCTCCTTCAAGTGAGTGAAGGTTTCAATCCATCACGCTTTGCTCAACCCTTTCTAATATTATGTGCATAGCGCAACCCACATGGATTGCACAAGGTCTATAAACAGTAGAGAGAATTAAATGTGTGGTAAGTCAAAAGATTTATAATGGGTATTGGTTGTCATAGATGTTGGAAAATATTTATTTAGAAGTTTTAATCTAGGGATGAGGACATAAATAATTTCTCAAATAAGAAACAATAGAATTATTCCTTTTATAAATTACATATAAACACTTAATAATTAATAATAGATATGATCAAAAACTAACTTGATAACCACCACGACCCTTCCTCCAGAGTGAAGTTCTACAAGCTCCACAATTTAAGCAAACATTTCGTTCACAATCGGAAGGGGCAAGGAACACATTCGACCTAAAACATTCATAGTAGGCTAAAAATGGTTTCACAAGAGCTGTTGCTGCAATATTGTTGGCAACCCCCATCCCACTATAACCCTTTGATGATGAGTTAACGCCAATGTCAATTATCATGGGAATATGGACCTCGTTATATACAAATTAAAATAACACCAAAAAGTAAAAAAGTTTGTAAACATTTAATACTAAAAGTGCAAATTCTCAAAAGTACTCGTGTGATTATATCAAATTAAGAATAAAGGTGTTGCTTGTGGATATAAGAAAGAAGTTGAACATTTAACATTGCACAAACATTGCGTTGAACACAATGCTTGCCTCAAAAACCCGATTTGATATGACAAACTTGTGACTATTCAAATATTAATTGATTACCTATCTTTTAGTGCATGATAATTCTTCACTTCAAAAAAATATTGATGTTGTCACATTATCTTTCGCTGGTTAAAATTGAGAAAATTGACATCAAGATATGAAATTTAGAGTAGAACCATATGTCTCAAATTGAAAAAATACAGAACTTTAGACATTTTAACGGTTATCATTGTAAAATGAAGGTATCAAGACATATATATATATATATATATATATATATATATGTACAAAGGAAGAGTTACACAAAGAACATGATGTATGGAATAATTACTACAAAACCACACGTTCATGTTTGAAAAATTATACAAAAACACCTTGTGGTCTGTTTATTGAAAATGTACCAATTTATGTTGAATGTAAACTGGCATTGATTTTGCACAAAAATAAAAACAAAGCCAAATTACAAGAAAATAGAAAACAACCCTTATTTATTCCATGTAAAAAGGAAAAAAATATGTCATACCTATATGGTAATTGGCATAATAAAAAATTCGTCGTATATAAATAAGATTGATTCATGAAAGTAAAATATATTAGAATATATACCATGCCAAAGTTGGGACTTCCAATGTCAGAAAAGTTTTGGGGTTCTCCATCACCAACATTTTATCTCACTTCGAGATCTGGTCCTTCATTACATAATGATAGCCCTAGTCGTAGCGTTAGATCGATATCTTGATCAACATCGTGCAAGGTCTTTACTTTATTGCCTTTACTATCTATTATTTTCAACTACAAAGAAATAATTCTGCCCATGAGGCAAGATCAATATTAGTATACACATTTAGGGACAAAAATATGTACCAATTGGTTATATTTTTTATCTTCCGTATGCTCAACTTTTCAAAAAGATTAAAGGATAAATTTTATAAAGTATTAACGAAATGACAAACAAATCCATGACAACAAACATGTTCTTCTCAAACACCAAAATAATTTCAGTATTATTCGACATGAAATCTAAATATATTATTTTAATTGTTATGTTAGTTCCTACTGATGAAAACACAATATCACAAAAAGAATAAATTAAAGAAGCTTTTTACAAAACACAGAATCCAACTGGATCTGTACACTTAAAAAAGCCATTACATATGATATACAAAAGCTACAAGATACTCTTTATATTGAAATCTAATTATTTGAAATCAGCCGGGCCGACTAAATATCAAAATTGATAAAAATGATTTTTTTATTAAAATGCAGAAAAACGTAAACGCTCTCAATCCGTGCAATATTCAAGAACTATATAGTAAACAATTATCACATAACTCCTGATAAAGTGAGACCTAGTTTGATTGACTCGAGACCCGTCTATAGAGAGAAAGAAATTCATGAGGTATATATAGCTACAAGTAACGTCGTATAATAAATAACTTTTTACAAATATAAGTAAGTAAACTGTTTTAGCTGTAACTCGTAATTGTCATATATTTGAAAATGAATTATTTGTAAAGCAAAATTTGATTGAGTCACACTTATTTTATTGAATGCGGATAGAATTCTAGCGTTGTTGGTAGAATACAACCGTCAATATTTAGACCGTCTTCTAGATTTAGTTTTTTGTTATTAGACGACGGTCTCAACTATAGCTTGAGATCAAGGTCTTGGTATTTTTGAGGGATTCTCTATTATATGTTCAATTGAGAAGAAATTAATTTTTCCTAAAAACAAAATATAAGAAATTCGAACTTGGGAGTTATTTTACCTTACAACGGTCACGTAAGTGTGAGAACATCTAGTAGAGAATATTCCTTTAATTTTGGTCAAAAAATGGACGGAGGGTAGTCCGCACAAAGTCGAATAATTAGGATAAAATAATTTTTAAAAATATAAGGGGGCTTATTGGAAAGTGTATACGTGAAAGAGTTTCATGAAATTTAACTTTATTTGTATAGGCCCACTTAAGCCTTTTGGTTTCAAAATTTGCACATGTTCCTCTTTGTTTTTCTTAGAAGAAGTATATTGTTTGGCTGCTATATATATAAGCAATAATTTTTTATTCAAATATTTTTAATATATGAATTAACTTTTCTACCCTCATTTTGTCTTTTCCATTTAGACAAGATGGACAACTGCGGTAAATTTCACATATTTTGAGCACATGCATGTTGATTAGTTTTAAATAAAACCTTAATTGATAAATCGCAAAAGAAATCCCATATATATATAATATCATTTTATTCGTATCAAAATAATAAGGATATCCAAAGAACCATTAAATCTACTAAAGTGATGTAAGTTTGTTTAACAACATAAGAGAATATTATTCAAACATTAACAAAGATAAACAATTTTTGCAACATCTTCTCTCCTTCAAGTGAGTGAAGGTTTCAATCCATCACGCTTTGCTCAGCCCTTTCTAATATTATGTGCATAGCGCAACCCACATGGATTGCACAAGGTCTATCAACAGTAGAGAGAATTAAATGTGTGGTAAGTCAAAAGATTTATAATGGGTATTGGTTGTCATAGATGTTGGAAAATATTTATTTAGAAGTTTTAATCTAGGGATGAGGACATAAATAATTTCTCAAATAAGAAACAATAGAATTATTCCTCTTATAAATTACATATAAACACTTAATAATTAATAATAGATATGATCAAAAACTAACTTGATAACCACCACGACCCTTCCTCCAGAGTGAAGTTCTACAAGCTCCACAATTTAAGCAAACATTTCGTTCACAATCGGAAGGGGCTAGGAACACATTCGACCTAAAACATTCATAGTAGGCTAAAAATGGTTTCACAAGAGTTGTTGCTGCAATATTGTTGGCAACCCCCATCCCACTATAACCCTTTGATGATGAGTTAACGCCAATGTCAATTATCATGGGAATATGGACCTCGTTATATACAAATTAAAATAACACCAAAAAGTAAAAAAGTTTGTAAACATTTAATACTAAAAGTGCAAATTCTCAAAAGTACTCGTGTGATTATATCAAATTAAGAATAAAGGTGTTGCTTGTGGATATAAGAAAGAAGTTGAACATTTAACATTGCACAAACATTGCGTTGAACACAATGCTTGCCTCAAAAACCCGATTTGATATGACAAACTTGTGACTATTCAAATATTAATTGATTACCTATCTTTTAGTGCATGATAATTCTTCACTTCAAAAAAATATTGATGTTGTCACATTATCTTTCGCTGGTTAAAATTGAGAAAATTGACATCAAGATATGAAATTTAGAGTAGAACCATATGTCTCAAATTGAAAAAATACAGAACTTTAGACATTTTAACGGTTATCATTGTAAAATGAAGGTATCAAGACATATATATATATATATGTACAAAGGAAGAGTTACACAAAGAACATGATGTATGGAATAATTACTACAAAACCACACGTTCATGTTTGAAAAATTATACAAAAACACCTTGTGGTCTGTTTATTGAAAATGTACCAATTTATGTTGAATGTAAACTGGCATTTATTTTGCACAAAAATAAAAACAAAGCCAAATTACAAGAAAATAAAAAACAACCCTTATTTATTCCATGTAAAAAGGAAAAAAATATGTCATACCTATATGGTAATTGGCATAATAAAAAATTCGTCGTATATAAATAAGATTGATTCATGAAAGTAAAATATATTAGAATATATACCATGCCAAAGTTGGGACTTCCAATGTCAGAAAAGTTTTGGGGTTCTCCATCACCAACATTTTATCTCACTTCGAGATCTGGTCCTTCATTACATAATGATAGCCCTAGTCGTAGCGTTAGATCGATATCTTGATCAACATCGTGCAAGGTCTTTACTTTATTGCCTTTACTATCTATTATTTTCAACTACAAAGAAATAATTCTGCCCATGAGGCAAGATCAATATTAGTATACACATTTAGGGACAAAAATATGTACCAATTGGTTATATTTTTTATCTTCCGTATGCTCAACTTTTCAAAAAGATTAAAGGATAAATTTTATAAAGTATTAACGAAATGACAAACAAATCCATGACAACAAACATGTTCTTCTCAAACACCAAAATAATTTCAGTATTATTCGACATGAAATCTAAATATATTATTTTAATTGTTATGTTAGTTCCTACTGATGAAAACACAATATCACAAAAAGAATAAATTAAAGAAGCTTTTTACAAAACACAGAATCCAACTGGATCTGTACACTTAAAAAAGCCATTACATATGATATACAAAAGCTACAAGATACTCTTTATATTGAAATCTAATTATTTGAAATCAGCCGGGCCGACTAAATATCAAAATTGATAAAAATGATTTTTTTATTAAAATGCAGAAAAACGTAAACGCTCTCAATCCGTGCAATATTCAAGAACTATATAGTAAACAATTATCACATAACTCCTGATAAAGTGAGACCTAGTTTGATTGACTCGAGACCCGTCTATAGAGAGAAAGAAATTCATGAGGTATATATAGCTACAAGTAACGTCGTATAATAAATAACTTTTTACAAATATAAGTAAGTAAACTGTTTTAGCTGTAACTCGTAATTGTCATATATTTGAAAATGAATTATTTGTAAAGCAAAATTTGATTGAGTCACACTTATTTTATTGAATGCGGATAGAATTCTAGCGTTGTTGGTAGAATACAACCGTCAATATTTAGACCGTCTTCTAGATTTAGTTTTTTGTTATTAGACGACGGTCTCAACTATAGCTTGAGATCAAGGTCTTGGTATTTTTGAGGGATTCTCTATTATATGTTCAATTGAGAAGAAATTAATTTTTCCTAAAAACAAAATATAAGAAATTCGAACTTGGGAGTTATTTTACCTTACAACGGTCACGTAAGTGTGAGAACATCTAGTAGAGAATATTCCTTTAATTTTGGTCAAAAAATGGACGGAGGGTAGTCCGCACAAAGTCGAATAATTAGGATAAAATAATTTTTAAAAATATAAGGGGGCTTATTGGAAAGTGTATACGTGAAAGAGTTTCATGAAATTTAACTTTATTTGTATAGGCCCACTTAAGCCTTTTGGTTTCAAAATTTGCACATGTTCCTCTTTGTTTTTCTTAGAAGAAGTATATTGTTTGGCTGCTATATATATAAGCAATAATTTTTTATTCAAATATTTTTAATATATGAATTAACTTTTCTACCCTCATTTTGTCTTTTCCATTTAGACAAGATGGACAACTGCGGTAAATTTCACATATTTTGAGCACATGCATGTTGATTAGTTTTAAATAAAACCTTAATTGATAAATCGCAAAAGAAATCCCATATATATATAATATCATTTTATTCGTATCAAAATAATAAGGATATCCAAAGAACCATTAAATTTACTAAAGTGATGTAAGTTTGTTTAACAACATAAGAGAATATTATTCAAACATTAACAAAGATAAACAATTTTTGCAACATCTTCTCTCCTTCAAGTGAGTGAAGGTTTCAATCCATCACGCTTTGCTCAGCCCTTTCTAATATTATGTGCATAGCGCAACCCACATGGATTGCACAAGGTCTATCAACAGTAGAGAGAATTAAATGTGTGGTAAGTCAAAAGATTTATAATGGGTATTGGTTGTCATAGATGTTGGAAAATATTTATTTAGAAGTTTTAATCTAGGGATGAGTACATAAATAATTTCTCAAATAAGAAACAATAGAATTATTCCTTTTATAAATTACATATAAACACTTAATAATTAATAATAGATATGATCAAAAACTAACTTGATAACCACCACGACCCTTCCTCCAGAGTGAAGTTCTACAAGCTCCACAATTTAAGCAAACATTTCGTTCACAATCGGAAGGGGCTAGGAACACATTCGACCTAAAACATTCATAGTAGGCTAAAAATGGTTTCACAAGAGCTGTTGCTGCAATATTGTTGGCAACCCCCATCCCACTATAACCCTTTGATGATGAGTTAACGCCAATGTCAATTATCATGGGAATATGGACCTCGTTATATACAAATTAAAATAACACCAAAAAGTAAAAAAGTTTGTAAACATTTAATACTAAAAGTGCAAATTCTCAAAAGTACTCGTGTGATTATATCAAATTAAGAATAAAGGTGTTGCTTGTGGATATAAGAAAGAAGTTGAACATTTAACATTGCACAAACATTGCGTTGAACACAATGCTTGCCTCAAAAACCCGATTTGATATGACAAACTTGTGACTATTCAAATATTAATTGATTACCTATCTTTTAGTGCATGATAATTCTTCACTTCAAAAAAATATTGATGTTGTCACATTATCTTTCGCTGGTTAAAATTGAGAAAATTGACATCAAGATATGAAATTTAGAGTAGAACCATATGTCTCAAATTGAAAAAATACACAACTTTAGACATTTTAACGGTTATCATTGTAAAATGAAGGTATCAAGACATATATATATATATATATGTACAAAGGAAGAGTTACACAAAGAACATGATGTATGGAATAATTACTACAAAACCACACGTTCATGTTTGAAAAATTATACAAAAACACCTTGTGGTCTGTTTATTGAAAATGTACGAATTTATGTTGAATGTAAACTGGCATTTATTTTGCACAAAAATAAAAACAAAGCCAAATTACAAGAAAATAGAAAACAACCCTTATTTATTCCATGTAAAAAGGAAAAAAATATGTCATACCTATATGGTAATTGGCATAATAAAAAATTCGTCGTATATAAATAAGATTGATTCATGAAAGTAAAATATATTAGAATATATACCATGCCAAAGTTGGGACTTCCAATGTCAGAAAAGTTTTGGGGTTCTCCATCACCAACATTTTATCTCACTTCGAGATCTGGTTCTTCATTACATAATGATAGCCCTAGTCGTAGCGTTAGATCGATATCTTGATCAACATCGTGCAAGGTCTTTACTTTATTGCCTTTACTATCTATTATTTTCAATTACAAAGAAATAATTCTGCCCATGAGGCAAGATCAAAATTAGTATACACATTTAGGGACAAAAATATGTACCAATTGGTTATATTTTTTATCTTCCGTATGCTCAACTTTTCAAAAAGATTAAAGGATAAATTTTATAAAGTATTAAACAAAATGACAAACAAATACATGACAACAAACATGTTCTTCTCAAACACCAAAATAATTTCAGTATTATTCGACATGAAATCTAAATATATTATTTTAATTGTTATGTTAGTTACTACTGATGAAAACACAATATCACAAAAAGAATAAAGAAGCTTTTTACAAAACACAGAATCCAACTGGATCTGTACACTTAAAAAAGCCATTACATATGATATACAAAAGCTACAAGATACTCTTTATATTGAAATCTAATTATTTGAAATCAGCCGGGCCGACTAAATATCAAAATTGATAAAAATGATTTTTTTTATTAAAATGCAGAAAAACGTAAACGCTCTCAATCCGTGCAATATTCAAGAACTATATAGTAAACAATTATCACATAACTCCTGATAAAGTGAGACCTAGTTTGATTGACTCGAGACCCGTCTATAGAGAGAAAGAAATTCATGAGGTATATATAGCTACAAGTAACGTCGTATAATAAATAACTTTTTACAAATATAAGTAAGTAAACTGTTTTAGCTGTAACTCGTAATTGTCATATATTTGAAAATGAATTATTTGTAAAGCAAAATTTGATTGAGTCACACTTATTTTATTGAATGCGGATAGAATTCTAGCGTTGTTGGTAGAATACAACCGTCAATATTTAGACCGTCTTCTAGATTTAGTTTTTTGTTATTAGACGACGGTCTCAACTATAGCTTGAGATCAAGGTCTTGGTATTTTTGAGGGATTCTCTATTATATGTTCAATTGAGAAGAAATTAATTTTTCCTAAAAACAAAATATAAGAAATTCGAACTTGGGAGTTATTTTACCTTACAACGGTCACGTAAGTGTGAGAACATCTAGTAGAGAATATTCCTTTAATTTTGGTCAAAAAATGGACGGAGGGTAGTCCGCACAAAGTCGAATAATTAGGATAAAATAATTTTTAAAAATATAAGGGGGCTTATTGGAAAGTGTATACGTGAAAGAGTTTCATGAAATTTAACTTTATTTGTATAGGCCCACTTAAGCCTTTTGGTTTCAAAATTTGCACATGTTCCTCTTTGTTTTTCTTAGAATAAGTATATTGTTTGGCTGCTATATATATAAGCAATAATTTTTTATTCAAATATTTTTAATATATGAATTAACTTTTCTACCCTCATTTTGTCTTTTCCATTTAGACAAGATGGACAATTGCGGTAAATTTCACATATTTTGAGCACATGCATGTTGATTAGTTTTAAATAAAACCATAATTGATAAATCGCAAAAGAAATCCCATATATATATATATAATATCATTTTATTCGTATCAAAATAATAAGGATATCCAAAGAACCATTAAATCTACTAAAGTGATGTAAGTTTGTATAACAACATAAGAGAATATTATTCAAACATTAACAAAGATAAACAATTTTTGCAACATCTTCTCTCCTTCAAGTGAGTGAAGGTTTCAATCCATCACGCTTTGCTCAGCCCTTTCTAATATTATGTGCATAGCGCAACCCACATGGATTGCACAAGGTCTATCAACAGTAGAGAGAATTAAATGTGTGGTAAGTCAAAAGATTTATAATGGGTATTGGTTGTCATAGATGTTGGAAAATATTTATTTAGAAGTTTTAATCTAGGGATGAGGACATAAATAATTTCTCAAATAAGAAACAATAGAATTATTCCTTTTATAAATTACATATAAACACTTAATAATTAATAATAGATATGATCAAAAACTAACTTGATAACCACCACGACCCTTCCTCCAGAGTGAAGTTCTACAAGCTCCACAATTTAAGCAAACCTTTCGTTCACAATCGGAAGGGGCTAGGAACACATTCGACCTAAAACATTCATAGTAGGCTAAAAACGGTTTCACAAGAGTTGTTGCTGCAATATTGTTGGCAACCCCCATCCCACTATAACCCTTTGATGATGAGTTAACGCCAATGTCAATTATCATGGGAATATGGACCTCGTTATATAAAATTAAAATAACACCAAAAAGTAAAAAAGTTTGTAAACATTTAATACTAAAAGTGCAAATTCTCAAAAGTACTCGTGTGATTATATCAAATTAAGAATAAAGGTGTTGCTTGTGGATATAAGAAAGAAGTTGAACATTTAACATTGCATAAACATTGCGTTGAACACAATGCTTGCCTCAAAAACCCGATTTGATATGACAAACTTGTGATTATTCAAATATTAATTGATTACCTATCTTTTAGTGCATGATAATTCTTCACTTCAAAAAAATATTGATGTTGTCACATTATCTTTCGCTGGTTAAGATTGAGAAAATTGACATCAAGATATGAAATTTAGAGTAGAACCATATGTCTCAAATTGAAAAAATACACAACTTTAGACATTTTAACGGTTATCATTGTAAAAGGAAGGTATCAAGACATATATATATGTAATAAGGAAGAGTTACACAAAGAACATGATGTATGGAATAATTACTACAAAACCACACGTTCATGTTTGAAAAATTATACAAAAACACCTTGTGGTCTGTTTATTGAAAATGTACGAATTTATGTTGAATGTAAACTGGCATTTATTTTGCACAAAAATAAAAACAAAGCCAAATTACAAGAAAATAGAAAACAACCCTTATTTATTCCATGTAAAAAGGAAAAAAATATGTCATACCTATATGGTAATTGGCATAATAAAAAATTCGTCGTATATAAATAAGATTGATTCATGAAAGTAAAATATATTAGAATATATACCATGCCAGAGTTGGGACTTCAAATGTCAGAAAAGTTTTGGGGTTCTCCATCACCAACATTTTATCTCACTTCGAGATCTGGTTCTTCATTACATAATGATAGCCCTAGTCGTAGCGTTAGATCGATATCTTGATCAACATCGTGCAAGGTCTTTACTTTATTGCCTTTACTATCTATTATTTTCAATTACAAAGAAATAATTCTGCCCATGAGGCAAGATCAAAATTAGTATACACATTTAGGGACAAAAATATGTACCAATTGGTTATATTTTTTATCTTCCGTATGCTCAACTTTTCAAAAAGATTAAAGGATAAATTTTATAAAGTATTAAACAAAATGACAAACAAATACATGACAACAAACATGTTCTTCTCAAACACCAAAATAATTTCAGTATTATTCGACATGAAATCTAAATATATTATTTTAATTGTTATGTTAGTTACTACTGATGAAAACACAATATCACAAAAAGAATAAAGAAGCTTTTTACAAAACACAGAATCCAACTGGATCTGTACACTTAAAAAAGCCATTACATATGATATACAAAAGCTACAAGATACTCTTTATATTGAAATCTAATTATTTGAAATCAGCCGGGCCGACTAAATATCAAAATTGATAAAAATGATTTTTTTTATTAAAATGCAGAAAAACGTAAACGCTCTCAATCCGTGCAATATTCAAGAACTATATAGTAAACAATTATCACATAACTCCTGATAAAGTGAGACCTAGTTTGATTGACTCGAGACCCGTCTATAGAGAGAAAGAAATTCATGAGGTATATATAGCTACAAGTAACGTCGTATAATAAATAACTTTTTACAAATATAAGTAAGTAAACTGTTTTAGCTGTAACTCGTAATTGTCATATATTTGAAAATGAATTATTTGTAAAGCAAAATTTGATTGAGTCACACTTATTTTATTGAATGCGGATAGAATTCTAGCGTTGTTGGTAGAATACAACCGTCAATATTTAGACCGTCTTCTAGATTTAGTTTTTTGTTATTAGACGACGGTCTCAACTATAGCTTGAGATCAAGGTCTTGGTATTTTTGAGGGATTCTCTATTATATGTTCAATTGAGAAGAAATTAATTTTTCCTAAAAACAAAATATAAGAAATTCGAACTTGGGAATTATTTTACCTTACAACGGTCACGTAAGTGTGAGAACATCTAGTAGAGAATATTCCTTTAATTTTGGTCAAAAAATGGACGGAGGGTAGTCCGCACAAAGTCGAATAATTAGGATAAAATAGTTTTTAAAAATATAAGGGGGCTTATTGGAAAGTGTATACGTGAAAGAGTTTCATGAAATTTAACTTTATTTGTATAGGCCCACTTAAGCCTTTTGGTTTCAAAATTTGCACATGTTCCTCTTTGTTTTTCTTAGAAGAAGTATATTGTTTGGCTGCTATATATATAAGCAATAATTTTTTATTCAAATATTTTTAATATATGAATTAACTTTTCTACCCTCATTTTGTCTTTTCCATTTAGACAAGATGGACAATTGCGGTAAATTTCACATATTTTGAGCACATGCATGTTGATTAGTTTTAAATAAAACCATAATTGATAAATCGCAAAAGAAATCCCATATATATATATATAATATCATTTTATTCGTATCAAAATAATAAGGATATCCAAAGAACCATTAAATCTACTAAAGTGATGTAAGTTTGTTTAACAACATAAGAGAATATTATTCAAACATTAACAAAGATAAAGAATTTTTGCAACATCTTCTCTCCTTCAAGTGAGTGAAGGTTTCAATCCATCACGCTTTGCTCAGCCCTTTCTAATATTATGTGCATAGCGCAACCCACATGGATTGCACAAGGTCTATCAACAGTAGAGAGAATTAAATGTGTGGTAAGTCAAAAGATTTATAATGGGTATTGGTTGTCATAGATGTTGGAAAATATTTATTTAGAAGTTTTAATCTAGGGATGAAGACATAAATAATTTCTCAAATAAGAAACAATAGAATTATTCCTTTTATAAATTACATATAAACACTTAATAATTAATAATAGATATGATCAAAAACTAACTTGATAACCACCACGACCCTTCCTCCAGAGTGAAGTTCTACAAGCTCCACAATTTAAGCAAACCTTTCGTTCACAATCGGAAGGGGCTAGGAACACATTCGACCTAAAACATTCATAGTAGGCTAAAAACGGTTTCACAAGAGCTGTTGCTGCAATATTGTTGGCAACCCCCATCCCACTATAACCCTTTGATGATGAGTTAACGCCAATGTCAATTATCATGGGAATATGGACCTCGTTATATACAAATTAAAATAACACCAAAAAGTAAAAAAGTTTGTAAACATTTAATACTAAAAGTGCAAATTCTCAAAAGTACTCGTGTGATTATATCAAATTAAGAATAAAGGTGTTGCTTGTGGATATAAGAAAGAAGTTGAACATTTAACATTGCATAAACATTGCGTTGAACACAATGCTTGCCTCAAAAACCCGATTTGATATGACAAACTTGTGATTATTCAAATATTAATTGATTACCTATCTTTTAGTGCATGATAATTCTTCACTTCAAAAAAATATTGATGTTGTCACATTATCTTTCGCTGGTTAAGATTGAGAAAATTGACATCAAGATATGAAATTTAGAGTAGAACCATATGTCTCAAATTGAAAAAATACACAACTTTAGACATTTTAACGGTTATCATTGTAAAAGGAAGGTATCAAGACATATATATATGTAATAAGGAAGAGTTACACAAAGAACATGATGTATGGAATAATTACTACAAAACCACACGTTCATGTTTGAAAAATTATACAAAAACACCTTGTGGTCTGTTTATTGAAAATGTACGAATTTATGTTGAATGTAAACTGGCATTTATTTTGCACAAATATAAAAACAAAGCCAAATTACAAGAAAATAGAAAACAACCCTTATTTATTCCATGTAAAAAGGAAAAAAATATGTCATACCTATATGGTAATTGGCATAATAAAAAATTCGTCGTATATAAATAAGATTGATTCATGAAAGTAAAATATATTAGAATATATACCATGCCAGAGTTGGGACTTCAAATGTCAGAAAAGTTTTGGGGTTCTCCATCACCAACATTTTATCTCACTTCGAGATCTGGTCCTTCATTACATAATGATAGCCCTAGTCGTAGCGTTAGATCGATATCTTGATCAACATCGTGCAAGGTCTTTACTTTATTGCCTTTACTATCTATTATTTTCAATTACAAAGAAATAATTCTGCCCATGAGGCAAGATCAAAATTAGTATACACATTTAGGGACAAAAATATGTACCAATTGGTTATATTTTTTATCTTCCGTATGCTCAACTTTTCAAAAAGATTAAAGGATAAATTTTATAAAGTATTAAACAAATTGACAAACAAATACATGACAACAAACATGTTCTTCTCAAACACCAAAATAATTTCAGTATTATTCGACATGAAATCTAAATATATTATTTTAATTGTTATGTTAGTTCCTACTGATGAAAACACAATATCACAAAAAGAATAAAGAAGCTTTTTACAAAACACAGAATCCAACTGATATACAAAAGCTACAAGATACTCTTTATATTGAAATCTAATTATTTGAAATCAGCCGGGACGACTAAATATCAAAATTGATAAAAATGATTTTTTTATTAAAATGCAGAAAAACGTAAACGCTCTCAATCCGTGCAATATTCAAGAACTATATAGTAAACAATTATCACATAACTCCTAATAAAGTGAGACCTAGTTTGATTGACTCGAGACCCGTCTATAGAGAGAAAGAAATTCATGAGGTATATATAGCTACAAGTAACGTCGTATAATAAATAACTTTTTACAAATATAAGTAAGTAAACTGTTTTAGCTGTAACTCGTAATTGCCATATATTTGAAAATGAATTATTTGTAAAGCAAAATTTGATTGAGTCACACTTATTTTATTGAATGCGGATAGAATTCTAACGTTGTTGGTAGAATACAACCGTCAATATTTAGACCGTCTTCTAGATTTAGTTTTTTGTTATTAGACGACGGTCTCAACTATAGCTTGAGATCAAGGTCTTGGTATTTTTGAGGGATTCTCTATTATATGTTCAATTGAGAAGAAATTAATTTTTCCTAAAAACAAAATATAAGAAATTCGAACTTGGGAGTTATTTTACCTTACAACGGTCACGTAAGTGTGAGAACATCTAGTAGAGAATATTCCTTTAATTTTGGTCAAAAAATGGACGGAGGGTAGTCCGCACAAAGTCGAATAATTAGGATAAAATAATTTTTAAAAATATAAGGGGGCTTATTGGAAAGTGTATACGTGAAAGAGTTTCATGAAATTTAACTTTATTTGTATAGGCCCACTTAAGCCTTTTGGTTTCAAAATTTGCACATGTTCCTCTTTGTTTTTCTTAGAAGAAGTATATTGTTTGGCTGCTATATATATAAGCAATAATTTTTTATTCAAATATTTTTAATATATGAATTAACTTTTCTACCCTCATTTTGTCTTTTCCATTTAGACAAGATGTACAACTGCGGTAAATTTCACATATTTTGAGCACATGCATGTTGATTAGTTTTAAATAAAACCTTAATTGATAAATTGCAAAAGAAATCCCATATATATATATATAATATCATTTTATTCGTATCAAAATAATAAGGATATCCAAAGAACCATTAAATCTACTAAAGTGATGTAAGTTTGTTTAACAACATAAGAGAATATTATTCAAACATTAACAAAGATAAACAATTTTTGCAACATCTTCTCTCCTTCAAGTGAGTGAAGGTTTCAATCCATCACGCTTTGCTCAGCCCTTTCTAATATTATGTGCAGAGCGCAACCCACATGGATTGCACAAGGTCTATCAACAGTAGAGAGAATTAAATGTGTGGTAAGTCAAAAGATTTATAATGGGTATTGGTTGTCATAGATGTTGGAAAATAATTATTTAGAAGTTTTAATCTAGGGATGAGGACATAAATAATTTCTCAAATAAGAAACAATAGAATTATTCCTTTTATAAATTACATATAAACACTTAATAATTAATAATAGATATGATCAAAAACTAACTTGACAACCACCACGACCCTTCCTCCAGAGTGAAGTTCTACAAGCTCCACAATTTAAGCAAACCTTTCGTTCACAATCGGAAGGGGCTAGGAACACATTCGACCTAAAACATTCATAGTAGGCTAAAAACGGTTTCACAAAAGCTGTTGCTGCAATATTGTTGGCAACCCCCATCCCACTATAACCCTTTGATGATGAGTTAACGCCAATGTCAATTATCATGGGAATATGGACCTCGTTATATACAAATGAAAATAACCCCAAAAAGTAAAAAAGTTTGTAAACATTTAATACTAAAAGTGCAAATTCACAAAAATACTCGTGTGATTATATCAAATTAAGAATAAAGGTGTTGCTTGTGGATATAAGAAAGAAGTTGAACATTTAACATTGCACAAACATTGCGTTGAACACAATGCTTGCCTCAAAAACCCGATTTGATATGACAAACTTGTGACTATTCAAATATTAATTGATTACCTATCTTTTAGTGCATGATAATTCTTCACTTCAAAAAAATATTGATGTTGTCACATTATCTTTCGCTGGTTAAGATTGAGAAAATTGACATCAAGATATGAAATTTAGAGTAGAACCATATGTCTCAAATTGAAAAAATAAACAACTTTAGACATTTTAACGGTTATCATTGTAAAAGGTAGGTATCAAGACATATATATATATATATATATATATATATGTGCTAAGGAAGAGTTACACAAAGAACATGATGTATGGAATAATTACTACAAAACCACACGTTTATGTTTGAAAAATTATACAAAAACACCTTGTGGTCTGTTTATTGAAAATGTACGAATTTATGTTGAATGTAAATTGGCATTTATTTTGCACAAAAATAAAAACAAAGCCAAATTACAAGAAAATAGAAAACAACCCTTATTTATTCCATGTAAAAAGCAAAAAAATATGTCATACCTATATGGTAATTGGCATAATAAAAAATTCGTCGTATATAAATAAGATTGATTCATGAAAGTAAAATATATTAGAATATATACCATGCCAAAGTTGGGACTTCCAATGTCAGAAAAGTTTTGGGGTTCTCCATCACCAACATTTTATTTCACTTCGAGATCTGGTCCTTCATTACATAATGATAGCCTTAGTCGTAGCGTTAGATCGATATCTTGATCAACATCGTGCAAGGACTTTACTTTATTGCCTTTACTATCTATTATTTTCAATTACAAAGAAATAATTCTGCCCATGAGGCAAGATCAAAATTAGTATACACATTTAGGGACAAAAATATGTACCAATTGGTTATATTTTTTATCTTCCGTATGCTCAACTTTTCAAAAAGATTAAAGGATAAATTTTATAAAGTATTAAACAAATTGACAAACAAATACATGACAACAAACATGTTCTTCTCAAACACCAAAATAATTTCAGTATTATTCGACATGAAATCTAAATATATTATTTTAATTGTTATGTTAGTTCCTACTGATGAAAACACAATATCACAAAAAGAATAAAGAAGCTTTTTGCAAAACACAGAATCCAACTGATATACAAAAGCTACAAGATACTCTTTATATTGAAATCTAATTATTTGAAATCAGCCGGGCCGACTAAATATCAAAATTGATAAAAATGATTTTTTTATTAAAATGCAGAAAAACGTAAACGCTCTCAATCCGTGCAAGATTCAAGAACTTTATAGTAAACAATTATCACATAACTCCTCATAAAGTGAGACCTAGTTTGATTGACTCGAGACCCGTCTATAGAGAGAAAGAAATTCATGAGGTATATATAGCTACAAGTAACGTCGTATAATAAATAACTTTTTACAAATATAAGTAAGTAAACTGTTTTAGCTGTAACTCGTAATTGTCATATATTTGAAAATGAATTATTTGTAAAGCAAAATTTGATTGAGTCACACTTATTTTATTGAATGCGGATAGAATTCTAGCGTTGTTGGTAGAATACAACCGTCAATATTTAGACCGTCTTCTAGATTTAGTTTTTTTTTATTAGACGACGGTCTCAACTATAGCTTGAGATCAAGGTCTTGGTATTTTTGAGGGATTCTCTATTATATGTTCAATTGAGAAGAAATTAATTTTTCCTAAAAACAAAATATAAGAAATTCGAACTTGGGAATTATTTTACCTTACAACGGTCACGTAAGTGTGAGAACATCTAGTAGAGAATATTCCTTTAATTTTGGTCAAACAATGGACAGAGGATAGTCCGCACAAAGTCGAATAATTAGGATAAAATAATTTTTAAAAATATAAGGGGGCTTATTGGAAAGTGTATACGTGAAAGAGTTTCATGAAATTTAACTTTATTTGTATAAGCCCACTTAAGCCTTTTGGTTTCAAAATTTGCACATGTTCCTCTTTGTTTTTCTTAGAAGAAGTATATTGTTTGGCTGCTATATATATAAGCAATAATTTTTTATTCAAATATTTTTAATATATGAATTAACTTTTCTACCCTCATTTTGTCTTTTCCATTTAGACAAGATGGACAACTGCGGTAAATTTCACATATTTTGAGCACATGCATGTTGATTAGTTTTAAATAAAACCTTAATTGATAAATCGCAAAAGAAATCCCATATATATATATATATAATATCATTTTATTCGTATCAAAATAATAAGGATATCCAAAGAACCATTAAATCTACTAAAGTGATGTAAGTTTGTTTAACAACATAAGAGAATATTATTCAAACATTAACAAAGATAAACAATTTTTGCAACATCTTCTCTCCTTCAAGTGAGTGAAGGTTTCAATCCATCACGCTTTGCTCAGCCCTTTCTAATATTATGTGCATAGCGCAACCCACATGGATTGCACAAGGTCTATCAACAGTAGAGAGAATTAAATGTGTGGTAAGTCAAAAGATTTATAATGGGTATTGGTTGTCATAGATGTTGGAAAATATTTATTTAGAAGTTTTAATCTAGGGATGAGGACATAAATAATTTCTCAAATAAGAAACAATAGAATTATTCCTTTTATAAATTACATATAAACACTTAATAATTAATAATAGATATGATCAAAAACTAACTTGATAACCACCACGACCCTTCCTCCAGAGTGAAGTTCTACAAGCTCCACAATTTAAGCAAACCTTTCGTTCACAATCGGAAGGGGCTAGGAACACATTCGACCTAAAACATTCATAGTAGGCTAAAAACGGTTTCACAAGAGCTGTTGCTGCAATATTGTTGGCAACCCCCATCCCACTATAACCCTTTGATGATGAGTTAACGCCAATGTCAATTATCATGGGAATATGGACCTCGTTATATACAAATTAAAATAACACCAAAAAGTAAAAAAGTTTGTAAACATTTAATACTAAAAGTGCAAATTCTCAAAAATACCCGTGTGATTATATCAAATTAAGAATAAAGGTGTTGCTTGTGGATATAAGAAAGAAGTTGAACATTTAACATTGCACAAACATTGCGTTGAACACAATGCTTGCCTCAAAAACCCGATTTGATATGACAAACTTGTGACTATTCAAATATTAATTGATTACCTATCTTTTAGTGCATGATAATTCTTCACTTCAAAAAAATATTGATGTTGTCACATTATCTTTCGCTGGTTAAGATTGAGAAAATTGACATCAAGATATGAAATTTAGAGTAGAACCATATGTCTCAAATTGAAAAAATAAACAACTTTAGACATTTTAACGGTTATCATTGTAAAATGAAGGTATCAAGACATATATATATATATGTACAAAGGAAGAGTTACACAAAGAACATGATGTATGGAATAATTACTACAAAACCACACGTTCATGTTTGAAAAATTATACAAAAACACCTTGTGGTCTGTTTATTGAAAATGTACCAATTTATGTTGAATGTAAACTGGCATTTATTTTGCACAAAAATAAAAACAAAGCCAAATTACAAGAAAATAGAAAACAACCCTTATTTATTCCATGTAAAAAGGAAAAAAATATGTCATACCTATATGGTAATTGGCATAATAAAAAATTCGTCGTATATAAATAAGATTGATTCATGAAAGTAAAATATATTAGAATATATACCATGCCAAAGTTGGGACTTCCAATGTCAGAAAAGTTTTGGGGTTCTCCATCACCAACATTTTATCTCACTTCGAGATCTGGTCCTTCATCACATAATGATAGCCCTAGTCGTAGCGTTAGATCGATATCTTGATCAACATCGTGCAAGGTCTTTACTTTATTGCCTTTACTATCTATTATTTTCAATTACAAAGAAATAATTCTGCCCATGAGGCAAGATCAAAATTAGTATACACATTTAGGGACAAAAATATGTACCAATTGGTTATATTTTTTATCTTCCGTATGCTCAACTTTTCAAAAAGATTAAAGGATAAATTTTATAAAGTATTAAACAAATTGACAAACAAATACATGACAACAAACATGTTCTTCTCAAACACCAAAATAATTTCAGTATTATTCGACATGAAATCTAAATATATTATTTTAATTGTTATGTTAGTTCCTACTGATGAAAACACAATATCACAAAAAGAATAAAGAAGCTTTTTACAAAACACAGAATCCAACTGGATCTGTACACTTAAAAAAGCCATTACATATGATATACAAAAGCTACAAGATACTCTTTATATTGAAATCTAATTATTTGAAATCAGCCGGGCCGACTAAATATCAAAATTGATAAAAATGATTTTTTTATTAAAATGCAGAAAAACGTAAACGCTCTCAATCCGTGCAATATTCAAGAACTATATAGTAAACAATTATTACATAACTTCTGATAAAGTGAGACCTAGTTTGATTGACTCGAGACCCGTCTATAGAGAGAAAGAAATTCATGAGGTATATATAGCTACAAGTAACGTCGTATAATAAATAACTTTTTACAAATATAAGTAAGTAAACTGTTTTAGCTGTAACTCGTAATTGTCATATATTTGAAAATGAATTATTTGTAAAGCAAAATTTGATTGAGTCACACTTATTTTATTGAATGCGGATAGAATTCTAGCGTTGTTGGTAGAATACAACCGTCAATATTTAGACCGTCTTCTAGATTTAGTTTTTTGTTATTAGACGACGGTCTCAACTATAGCTTGAGATCAAGGTCTTGGTATTTTTGAGGGATTCTCTATTATATGTTCAATTGAGAAGAAATTAATTTTTCCTAAAAACAAACTATAAGAAATTCGAACTTGGGAATTATTTTACCTTACAACGGTCACGTAAGTGTGAGAACATCTAGTAGAGAATATTCCTTTAATTTTGGTCGAAAAATGGAGGGAGGGTAGTCCGCACAAAGTCGAATAATTAGGATAAAATAATTTTTAAAAATATAAGGGGGCTTATTGGAAAGTGTATACGTGAAAGAGTTTCATGAAATTTAACTTTATTTGTATAGGCCCACTTAAGCCTTTTGGTTTCAAAATTTGCACATGTTCCTCTTTGTTTTTCTTAGAAGAAGTATATTGTTTGGCTGCTATATATATAAGCAATAATTTTTTATTCAAATATTTTTAATATATGAATTAACTTTTCTACCCTCATTTTGTCTTTTCCATTTAGACAAGATGGACAACTGCGGTAAATTTCACATAATTTGAGCACATGCATGTTGATTAGTTTTAAATAAAACCTTAATTGATAAATCGCAAAAGAAATCCCATATATATATATATATAATATCATTTTATTCGTATCAAAATAATAAGGATATCCAAAGAACCATTAAATCTACTAAAGTGATGTAAGTTTGTTTAACAACATAAGAGAATATTATTCAAACATTAACAAAGATAAACAATTTTTGCAACATCTTCTCTCCTTCAAGTGAGTGAAGGTTTCAATCCATCATGCTTTGCTCAGCCCTTTCTAATATTATGTGCATAGCGCAACCCACATGGATTGCACAAGGTCTATCAACAGTAGAGAGAATTAAATGTGTGGTAAGTCAAAAGATTTATAATGGGTATTGGTTGTCATAGATGTTGGAAAATATTTATTTAGAAGTTTTAATCTAGGGATGAGGACATAAATAATTTCTCAAATAAGAAACAATAGAATTATTCCTTTTATAAATTACATATAAACACTTAATAATTAATAACAGATATGATCAAAAACTAACTTGATAACCACCACGACCCTTCCTCCAGAGTGAAGTTCTACAAGCTCCACAATTTAAGCAAACCTTTCGTTCACAATCGGAAGGGGCTAGGAACACATTCGACCTAAAACATTCATAGTAGGCTAAAAACGGTTTCACAAGAGTTGTTGCTGCAATATTGTTGGCAACCCCCATCCCACCATAACCCTTTGATGATGAGTTAACGCCAATGTCAATTATCATGGGAATATTGACCTCGTTATATACAAATTAAAATAACACCAAAAAGTAAAAAAGTTTGTAAACATTTAATACTAAAAGTGCAAATTCTCAAAAATACTTGTGTGATTATATCAAATTAAGAATAAAGGTGTTTCTTGTGGATATAAGAAAGAAGTTGAACATTTAACATTGCACAAACATTGCGTTGAACACAATGCTTGCCTCAAAAACCCGATTTGATATGACAAACTTGTGACTATTCAAATATTAATTGATTACCTATCTTTTAGTGCATGATAATTCTTCACTTCAAAAAAATATTGATGTTGTCACATTATCTTTCGCTGGTTAAGATTGAGAAAATTGACATCAAGATATGAAATTTAGAGTAGAACCATATGTCTCAAATTGAAAAAATAAACAACTTTAGACATTTTAACGGTTATCATTGTAAAAGGTAGGTATCAAGACATATATATATATATATATATATATATATATATATATATATATATGTGTGTGCTAAGGAAGAGTTACACAAAGAACATGATGTATGGAATAATTACTACAAAACCACACGTTCATGTTTGAAAAATTATACAAAAACACCTTGTGGTCTGTTTATTGAAAATGTACGAATTTATGTTGAATGTAAACTGGCATTTATTTTGCACAAAAATAAAAACAAAGCCAAATTACAAGAAAATAGAAAACAACCCTTATTTATTCCATGTAAAAAGGAAAAAAATATGTCATACCTATATGGTAATTGGCATAATAAAAAATTCGTCGTATATAAATAAGATTGATTCATGAAAGTAAAATATATTAGAATATATACCATGCCAAAGTTGGGACTTCCAATGTCAGAAAAGTTTTGGGGTTCTCCATCACCAACATTTTATCTCACTTCGAGATCTGGTCCTTCATTACATAATGATAGCCTTAGTCGTAGCGTTAGATCGATATCTTGATCAACATCGTGCAAGGTCTTTACTTTATTGCCTTTACTATCTATTATTTTCAATTACAAAGAAATAATTCTGCCCATGAGGCAAGATCAAAATTAGTATACACATTTAGGGACAAAAATATGTACCAATTGGTTATATTTTTTATCTTCCGTATGCTCAACTTTTCAAAAAGATTAAAGGATAAATTTTATAAAGTATTAAACAAATTGACAAACAAATACATGACAACAAACATGTTCTTCTCAAACACCAAAATAATTTCAGTATTATTCGACATGAAATCTAAATATATTATTTTAATTGTTATGTTAGTTCCTACTGATGAAAACACAATATCACAAAAAGAATAAAGAAGCTTTTTACAAAACACAGAATCCAACTGGATCTGTACACTTAAAAAATCCATTACATATGATATACAAAAGCTACAAGATACTCTTTATATTGAAATCTAATTATTTGAAATCAGCCGGGCCGACTAAATATCAAAATTGATAAAAATGATTTTTTTATTAAAATGTAGAAAAACGTAAACGCTCTCAATCCGTGCAATATTCAAGAACTATATAGTAAACAATTATCACATAACTCCTGATAAAGTGAGACCTAGTTTGATTGACTCGAGACCCGTCTATAGAGAGAAAGAAATTCATGAGGTATATATAGCTACAAGTAACGTCGTATAATAAATAACTTTTTACAAATATAAGTAAGTAAACTGTTTTAGCTGTAACTCGTAATTGTCATATATTTGAAAATGAATTATTTGTAAAGCAAAATTTGATTGAGTCACACTTATTTTATTGAATGCGGATAGAATTCTAGCGTTGTTGGTAGAATACAACCGTCAATATTTAGACCGTCTTCTAGATTTAGTTTTTTTTTATTAGATGACGGTCTCAACTATAGCTTGAGATCAAGGTCTTGGTATTTTTGAGGGATTCTCTATTATATGTTCAATTGAGAAGAAATTAATTTTTCCTAAAAACAAAATATAAGAAATTCGAACTTGGGAATTATTTTACCTTACAACGGTCACGTAAGTGTGAGAACATCTAGTAGAGAATATTCCTTTAATTTTGGTCAAACAATGGACGGAGGGTAGTCCGCACAAAGTCGAATAATTAGGATAAAATAATTTTTAAAAATATAAGGGGGCTTATTGGAAAGTGTATACGTGAAAGAGTTTCATGAAATTTAACTTTATTTGTATAGGCCCACTTAAGCCTTTTGGTTTCAAAATTTGCACATGTTCCTCTTTGTTTTTCTTAGAAGAAGTATATTGTTTGGCTGTTATATATATAAGCAATAATTTTTTATTCAAATATTTTTAATATATGAATTAACTTTTCTACCCTCATTTTGTCTTTTCCATTTAGACAAGATGGACAACTGCGGTAAATTTCACATATTTTGAGCACATGCATGTGGATTAGTTTTAAATAAAACCTTAATTGATAAATCGCAAAAGAAATCCCATATATATATATAATATCATTTTATTCGTATCAAAATAATAAGGATATCCAAAGAACCATTAAATCTACTAAAGTGATGTAAGTTTGTTTAACAACATAAGAGAATATTATTCAAACATTAACAAAGATAAACAATTTTTGCAACATCTTCTCTCCTTCAAGTGAGTGAAGGTTTCAATCCATCACGCTTTGCTCAGCCCTTTCTAATATTATGTGCATAGCGCAACCCACATGGATTGCACAAGGTCTATCAACAGTAGAGAGAATTAAATGTGTGGTAAGTCAAAAGATTTATAATGGGTATTGGTTGTCATAGATGTTGGAAAATATTTATTTAGAAGTTTTAATCTAGGGATGAGGACATAAATAATTTCTCAAATAAGAAACAATAGAATTATTCCTTTTATAAATTACCTATAAACACTTAATAATTAATAATAGATATGATCAAAAACTAACTTGATAACCACCACGACCCTTCCTCCAGAGTGAAGTTCTACAAGCTCCACAATTTAAGCAAACCTTTCGTTCACAATCGGAAGGGGCTAGGAACACATTCGACCTAAAACATTCATAGTAGGCTAAAAACGGTTTCACAAGAGTTGTTGCTGCAATATTGTTGGCAACCCCCATCCCACTATAACCCTTTGATGATGAGTTAACGCCAATGTCAATTATCATGGGAATATGGACCTCGTTATATACAAATTAAAATAACACCAAAAAGTAAAAAAGTTTGTAAACATTTAATACTAAAAGTGCAAATTCTCAAAAATACCCATGTGATTATATCAAATTAAGAATAAAGGTGTTGCTTGTGGATATAAGAAAGAAGTTGAACATTTAACATTGCACAAACATTGCGTTGAACACAATGCTTGCCTCAAAAACCCGATTTGATATGACAAACTTGTGACTATTCAAATATTAATTGATTACCTATCTTTTAGTGCATGATAATTCTTCACTTCAAAAAAATATTGATGTTGTCACATTATCTTTCGCTGGTTAAGATTGAGAAAATTGACATCAAGATATGAAATTTAGAGTAGAAGCATATGTCTCAAATTGAAAAAATAAACAACTTTAGACATTTTAACGGTTATCATTGTAAAAGGTAGGTATCAAGACATATATATATATATATATGTGCTAAGGAAGAGTTAGACAAAGAACATGATGTATCGAATAATTACTACAAAACCTCACGTTCATGTTTGAAAAATTATACAAAAACACCTTGTGGTCTGTTTATTGAAAATGTACGAATTTATGTTGAATGTAAACTGGCATTTATTTTGCACAAAAATAAAAACAAAGCCAAATTACAAGAAAATAGAAAACAACCCTTATTTATTCCATGTAAAAAGAAAAAAAAATATGTCATACCTATATGGTAATTGGCATAATAAAAAATTCGTCGTATATAGATAAGATTGATTAATGAAAGTAAAATATATTAGAATATATACCATGCCAAAGTTGGGACTTCCAATGTCAGAAAAGTTTTGGGGTTCTCCATCACCAACATTTTATCTCACTTCGAGATCTGGTCCTTCATTACATAATGATAGCCCTAGTCGTAGCGTTAGATCGATATCTTGATCAACATCGTGCAAGGTCTTTACTTTATTGCCTTTACTATCTATTATTTTCAATTACAAAGAAATAATTCTGCCCATGAGGCAAGATCAAAATTAGTATACACATTTAGGGACAAAAATATGTACCAATTGGTTATATTTTTTATCTTCCGTATGCTCAACTTTTCAAAAAGATTAAAGGATAAATTTTATAAAGTATTAAACAAATTGACAAACAAATACATGACAACAAACATGTTCTTCTCAAACACCAAAATAATTTCAGTATTATTCGACATGAAATCTAAATATATTATTTTAATTGTTATGTTAGTTCCTACTGATGAAAACACAATATCACAAAAAGAATAAAGAAGCTTTTTACAAAACACAGAATCCAACTGGATCTGTACACTTAAAAAAGCCATTACATATGATATACAAAAGCCACAAGATACTCTTTATATTGAAATCTAATTATTTGAAATCAGCCGGGCCGACTAAATATCAAAATTGATAAAAATGATTTTTTTATTAAAATGCAGAAAAACGTAAACGCTCTCAATCCGTGCAATATTCAAGAACTATATAGTAAACAATTATCACATAACTCCTGATAAAGTGAGACCTAGTTTGATTGACTCGAGACCCGTCTATAGAGAGAAAGAAATTCATGAGGTATATATAGCTACAAGTAACGTCGTATAATAAATAACTTTTTACAAATATAAGTAAGTAAATTGTTTTAGCTGTAACTCGTAATTGTCATATATTTGAAAATGAATTATTTGTAAAGCAAAATTTGATTGAGTCACACTTATTTTATTGAATGCGGATAGAATTCTAGCGTTGTTGGTAGAATACAACCGTCAATATTTAGACCGTCTTCTAGATTTAGTTTTTTGTTATTAGACGACGGTCTCAACTATAGCTTGAGATCAAGGTCTTGGTATTTTTGAGGGATTCTCTATTATATGTTCAATTGAGAAGAAATTAATTTTTCCTAAAAACAAAATATAAGAAATTCGAACTTGGGAATTATTTTACCTTACAACGGTCACGTAAGTGTGAGAACATCTAGTAGAGAATATTCCTTTAATTTTGGTCAAAAAATGGACGGAGGGTAGTCCGCACAAAGTCGAATAATTAGGATAAAATAATTTTTAAAAATATAAGGGGGCTTATTGGAAAGTGTATACGTGAAAGAGTTTCATGAAATTTAACTTTATTTGTATAGGCCCACTTAAGCCTTTTGGTTTCAAAATTTGCACATGTTCCTCTTTGTTTTTCTTAGAAGAAGTATATTGTTTGGCTGCTATATATATAAGCAATAATTTTTTATTCAAATATTTTTAATATATGAATTAACTTTTCTACCCTCATTTTGTCTTTTCCATTTAGACAAGATGGACAACTGCGGTAAATTTCACATATTTTGAGCACATGCATGTTGATTAGTTTTAAATAAAACCTTAATTGATAAATCGCAAAAGAAATCCCATATATATATATATATATATATAATATCATTTTATTCGTATCAAAATAATAAGGATATCCAAAGAACCATTAAATCTACTAAAGTGATGTAAGTTTGTTTAACAACATAAGAGAATATTATTCAAACATTAACAAAGATAAACAATTTTTGCAACATCTTCTCTCCTTCAAGTGAGTGAAGGTTTCAATCCATCACGCTTTGCTCAGCCCTTTCTAATATTATGTGCATAGCGCAACCCACATGGATTGCACAAGGTCTATCAACAGTAGAGAGAATTAAATGTGTGGTAAGTCAAAAGATTTATAATGGGTATTGGTTGTCATAGATGTTGGAAAACATTTATTTAGAAGTTTTAATCTAGGGATGAGGACATAAATAATTTCTCAAATAAGAAACAATAGAATTATTCCTTTTATAAATTACATATAAACACTTAATAATTAATAATAGATATGATCAAAAACTAACTTGATAACCACCACGACCCTTCCTCCAAAGTGAAGTTCTACAAGCTCCACAATTTAAGCAAACCTTTCGTTCACAATCGGAAGGGGCTAGGAACACATTCGACCTAAAACATTCATAGTAGGCTAAAAACGGTTTCACAAGAGCTGTTGCTGCAATATTGTTGGCAACCCCCATCCCACTATAACCCTTTGATGATGAGTTAACGCCAATGTCAATTATCATGGGAATATGGACCTCGTTATATACAAATTAAAATAACACCAAAAAGTAAAAAAGTTTGTAAACATTTAATACTAAAAGTGCAAATTCTCAAAAATACCCGTGTGATTATATCAAATTAAGAATAAAGGTGTTGCTTGTGGATATAAGAAAGAAGTTGAACATTTAACATTGCACAAACATTGCGTTGAACACAATGCTTGCCTCAAAAACCCGATTTGATATGACAAACTTGTGACTATTCAAATATTAATTGTTTACCTATCTTTTAGTGCATGATAATTCTTCACTTCAAAAAAATATTGATGTTGTCACATTATCTTTCGCTGGTTAAGATTGAGAAAATTGACATCAAGATATGAAATTTAGAGTAGAAGCATATGTCTCAAATTGAAAAAATAAACAACTTTAGACATTTTAACGGTTATCATTGTAAAAGGTAGGTATCAAGACATATATATATATATATGTGCTAAGGAAGAGTTAGACAAAGAACATGATGTATGGAATAATTACTACAAAACCACACGTTCATGTTTGAAAAATTATACAAAAACACCTTGTGGTCTGTTTATTGAAAATGTACGAATTTATGTTGAATGTAAACTGGCATTTATTTTGCACAAAAATAAAAACAAAGCCAAATTACAAGAAAATAGAAAACAACCCTTATTTATTCCATGTAAAAAGAAAAAAAAATATGTCATACCTATATGGTAATTGGCATAATAAAAAATTCGTCGTATATAGATAAGATTGATTAATGAAATTAAAATATATTAGAATATATACCATGCCAAAGTTGGGACTTCCAATGTCAGAAAAGTTTTGGGGTTCTCCATCACCAACATTTTATCTCACTTCGAGATCTGGTCCTTCATTACATAATGATAGCCCTAGTCGTAGCGTTAGATCGATATCTTGATCAACATCGTGCAAGGTCTTTACTTTATTGCCTTTACTATCTATTATTTTCAATTACAAAGAAATAATTCTGCCCATGAGGCAAGATCAAAATTAGTATACACATTTAGGGACAAAAATATGTACCAATTGGTTATATTTTTTATCTTCCGTATGCTCAACTTTTCAAAAAGATTAAAGGATAAATTTTATAAAGTATTAAACAAATTGACAAACAAATACATGACAACAAACATGTTCTTCTCAAACACCAAAATAATTTCAGTATTATTCGACATGAAATCTAAATATATTATTTTAATTGTTATGTTAGTTCCTACTGATGAAAACACAATATCACAAAAAGAATAAAGAAGCTTTTTACAAAACACAGAATCCAACTGGATCTGTACACTTAAAAAAGCCATTACATATGATATACAAAAGCCACAAGATACTCTTTATATTGAAATCTAATTATTTGAAATCAGCCGGGCCGACTAAATATCAAAATTGATAAAAATGATTTTTTTATTAAAATGCAGAAAAACGTAAACACTCTCAATCCGTGCAATATTCAAGAACTATATAGTAAACAATTATCACATAACTCCTGATAAAGTGAGACCTAGTTTGATTGACTCGAGACCCGTCTATAGAGAGAAAGAAATTCATGAGGTATATATAGCTACAAGTAACGTCGTATAATAAATAACTTTTTACAAATATAAGTAAGTAAACTGTTTTAGCTGTAACTGGTAATTGTCATATATTTGAAAATGAATTATTTGTAAAGCAAAATTTGATTGAGTCACACTTATTTTATTGAATGCGGATAGAATTCTAGCGTTGTTGGTAGAATACAACCGTCAATATTTAGACAGTCTTCTAGATTTAGTTTTTTGTTATTAGACGACGGTCTCAACTATAGCTTGAGATCAAGGTCTTGGTATTTTTGAGGGATTCTCTATTATATGTTCAATTGAGAAGAAATTAATTTTTCCTAAAAACAAAATATAAGAAATTCGAACTTGGGAATTATTTTACCTTACAACGGTCACGTAAGTGTGAGAACATCTAGTAGAGAATATTCCTTTAATTTTGGTCAAAAAATGGACGGAGGGTAGTCCGCACAAAGTCGAATAATTAGGATAAAATAATTTTTAAAAATATAAGGGGGCTTATTGGAAAGTGTATACGTGAAAGAGTTTCATGAAATTTAACTTTATTTGTATAGGCCCACTTAAGCCTTTTGGTTTCAAAATTTGCACATGTTCCTCTTTGTTTTTCTTAGAAGAAGTATATTGTTTGGCTGCTATATATATAAGCAATAATTTTTTATTCAAATATTTTTAATATATGAATTAACTTTTCTACCCTCATTTTGTCTTTTCCATTTAGACAAGATGGACAATTGCGGTAAATTTCACATATTTTGAGCACATGCATGTTGATTAGTTTTAAATAAAACCTTAATTGATAAATCGCAAAAGAAATCCCATATATATATATATATAATATCATTTTATTCGTATCAAAATAATAAGGATATCCAAAGAACCATTAAATCTACTAAAGTGATGTAAGTTTGTTTAACAACATAAGAGAATATTATTCAAACATTAACAAAGATAAACAATTTTTGCAACATCTTCTCTCCTTCAAGTGAGTGAAGGTTTCAATCCATCACGCTTTGCTCAGCCCTTTCTAATATTATGTGCATAGCGCAACCCACATGGATTGCACAAGGTCTATCAACAGTAGAGAGAATTAAATGTGTGGTAAGTCAAAAGATTTATAATGGGTATTGGTTGTCATAGATGTTGGAAAACATTTATTTAGAAGTTTTAATCTAGGGATGAGGACATAAATAATTTCTCAAATAAGAAACAATAGAATTATTCCTTTTATAAATTACATATAAACACTTAATAATTAATAATAGATATGATCAAAAACTAACTTGATAACCACCACGACCCTTCCTCCAGAGTGAAGTTCTACAAGCTCCACAATTTAAGCAAACCTTTCGTTCACAATCGGAAGGGGCTAGGAACACATTCGACCTAAAACATTCATAGTAGGCTAAAAACGGTTTCACAAGAGCTGTTGCTGCAATATTGTTGGCAACCCCCATCCCACTATAACCCTTTGATGATGAGTTAACGCCAATGTCAATTATCATGGGAATATGGACCTCGTTATATACAAATTAAAATAACACCAAAAAGTAAAAAAGTTTGTAAACATTTAATACTAAAAGTGCAAATTCTCAAAAATACCCGTGTGATTATATCAAATTAAGAATAAAGGTGTTGCTTGTGGATATAAGAAAGAAGTTGAACATTTAACATTGCACAAACATTGCGTTGAACACAATGCTTGCCTCAAAAACCCGATTTGATATGACAAACTTGTGACTATTCAAATATTAATTGTTTACCTATCTTTTAGTGCATGATAATTCTTCACTTCAAAAAAATATTGATGTTGTCACATTATCTTTCGCTGGTTAAGATTGAGAAAATTGACATCAAGATATGAAATTTAGAGTAGAAGCATATGTCTCAAATTGAAAAAATAAACAACTTTAGACATTTTAACGGTTATCATTGTAAAAGGTAGGTATCAAGACATATATATATATATATGTGCTAAGGAAGAGTTAGACAAAGAACATGATGTATGGAATAATTACTACAAAACCACACGTTCATGTTTGAAAAATTATACAAAAACACCTTGTGGTCTGTTTATTGAAAATGTACGAATTTATGTTGAATGTAAACTGGCATTTATTTTGCACAAAAATAAAAACAAAGCCAAATTACAAGAAAATAGAAAACAACCCTTATTTATTCCATGTAAAAAGAAAAAAAAATATGTCATACCTATATGGTAATTGGCATAATAAAAAATTCGTCGTATATAGATAAGATTGATTAATGAAAGTAAAATATATTAGAATATATACCATGCCAAAGTTGGGACTTCCAATGTCAGAAAAGTTTTGGGGTTCTCCATCACCAACATTTTATCTCACTTCGAGATCTGGTCCTTCATTACATAATGATAGCCCTAGTCGTAGCGTTAGATCGATATCTTGATCAACATCGTGCAAGGTCTTTACTTTATTGCCTTTACTATCTATTATTTTCAATTACAAAGAAATAATTCTGCCTATGAGGCAAGATCAAAATTAGTATACACATTTAGGGACAAAAATATGTACCAATTGGTTATATTTTTTATCTTCCGTATGCTCAACTTTTCAAAAAGATTAAAGGATAAATTTTATAAAGTATTAAACAAATTGACAAACAAATACATGACAACAAACATGTTCTTCTCAAACACCAAAATAATTTCAGTATTATTCGACATGAAATCTAAATATATTATTTTAATTGTTATGTTAGTTCCTACTGATGAAAACACAATATCACAAAAAGAATAAAGAAGCTTTTTACAAAACACAGAATCCAACTGGATCTGTACACTTAAAAAAGCCATTACATATGATATACAAAAGCTACAAGAAACTCTTTATATTGAAATCTAATTATTTGAAATCAGCCGGGCCGACTAAATATCAAAATTGATAAAAATGATTTTTTTATTAAAATGCAGAAAAACGTAAACGCTCTCAATCCGTGCAATATTCAAGAACTATATAGTAAACAATTATCACATAACTCCTGATAAAGTGAGACCTAGTTTGATTGACTCGAGACCCGTCTATAGAGAGAAAGAAATTCATGAGGTATATATAGCTACAAGTAACGTCGTATAATAAATAACTTTTTACAAATATAAGTAAGTAAACTGTTTTAGCTGTAACTCGTAATTGTCATATATTTGAAAATGAATTATTTGTAAAGCAAAATTTGATTGAGTCACACTTATTTTATTGAATGCGGATAGAATTCTAGCGTTGTTGGTAGAATACAACCGTCAATATTTAGACCGTCTTCTAGATTTAGTTTTTTGTTATTAGACGACGGTCTCAACTATAGCTTGAGATCAAGGTCTTGGTATTTTTGAGGGATTCTCTATTATATGTTCAATTGAGAAGAAATTAATTTTTCCTAAAAACAAAATATAAGAAATTCGAACTTGGGAATTATTTTACCTTACAACGGTCACGTAAGTGTGAGAACATCTAGTAGAGAATATTCCTTTAATTTTGGTCAAAAAATGGACGGAGGGTAGTCCGCACAAAGTCGAATAATTAGGATAAAATAATTTTTAAAAATATAAGGGGGCTTATTGGAAAGTGTATACGTGAAAGAGTTTCATGAAATTTAACTTTATTTGTATAGGCCCACTTAAGCCTTTTGGTTTCAAAATTTGCACATGTTCCTCTTTGTTTTTCTTAGAAGAAGTATATTGTTTGGCTGCTATATATATAAGCAATAATTTTTTATTCAAATATTTTTAATATATGAATTAACTTTTCTACCCTCATTTTGTCTTTTCCATTTAGACAAGATGGACAACTGCGGTAAATTTCACATATTTTGAGCACATGCATGTTGATTAGTTTTAAATAAAACCTTAATTGATAAATCGCAAAAGAAATCCCATATATCTATATATATAATATCATTTTATTCGTATCAAAATAATAAGGATATCCAAAGAACCATTAAATCTACTAAAGTGATGTAAGTTTGTTTAACAACATAAGAGAATATTATTCAAACATTAACAAAGATAAACAATTTTTGCAACATCTTCTCTCCTTCAAGTGAGTGAAGGTTTCAATCCATCACGCTTTGCTCAGCCCTTTCTAATATTATGTGCATAGCGCAACCCACATGGATTGCACAAGGTCTATCAACAGTAGAGAGAATTAAATGTGTGGTAAGTCAAAAGATTTATAATGGGTATTGGTTGTCATAGATGTTGGAAAACATTTATTTAGAAGTTTTAATCTAGGGATGAGGACATAAATAATTTCTCAAATAAGAAACAATAGAATTATTCCTTTTATAAATTACATATAAACACTTAATAATTAATAATAGATATGATCAAAAACTAACTTGATAACCACCACGACCCTTCCTCCAGAGTGAAGTTCTACAAGCTCCACAATTTAAGCAAACCTTTCGTTCACAATCGGAAGGGGCTAGGAACACATTCGACCTAAAACATTCATAGTAGGCTAAAAACGGTTTCACAAGAGCTGTTGCTGCAATATTGTTGGCAACCCCCATCCCACTATAACCCTTTGATGATGAGTTAACGCCAATGTCAATTATCATGGGAATACGGACCTCGTTATATACAAATTAAAATAACACCAAAAAGTAAAAAAGTTTGTAAACATTTAACACTAAAAGTGCAAATTCTCAAAAATACTCGTGTGATTATATCAAATTAAGAATAAAGGTGTTGCTTGTGTATATAAGAAAGAAGTTGAACATTTAACATTGCACAAACATTGCGTTGAACACAATGCTTGCCTCAAAAACCCGATTTGATATGACAAACTTGTGACTATTCAAATATTAATTGATTACCTATCTTTTAGTGCATGATAATTCTTCACTTCAAAAAAATATTGATGTTGTCACATTATCTTTCGCTGGTTAAGAGTGAGAAAATTGACATCAAGATATGAAATTTAGAATCGAACCATATGTCTCAAATTGAAAAAATAAACAACTTTAGACATTTTAACGGTTATCATTGTAAAAGGTAGGTATCAAGACATATATATATGTGCTAAGGAAGAGTTACACAAAGAACATGATGTATGGAATAATTACTACAAAACCACACGTTCATGTTTGAAAAAATATACAAAACCACCTTGTGGTCTGTTTATTGAAAATGTACGAATTTATGTTGAATGTAAACTGGCATTTATTTTGCACAAAAATAAAAACAAAGCCAAATTACAAGAAAATAGAAAACAACCCTTATTTATTCCATGTAAAAAGAAAAAAAAATATGTCATACCTATATGGTAATTGGCATAATAAAAAATTCGTCGTATATAAATAAGATTGATTCATGAAAGTAAAATATATTAGGATATATACCATGCCAAAGTTGGGACTTTCAATGTCAGAAAAGTTTTGGGGTTCTCCATCACCAACATTTTATCTCACTTTGAGATCTGGTCCTTCATTACATAATGATAGCCCTAGTCGTAGCGTTAGATCGATATCTTGATCAACATCGTGCAAGGTCTTGACTTTATTGCCTTTACTATCTATTATTTTCAATTACAAAGAAATAATTCTGCCCACGAGGCAAGATCAAAATTAGTATACACATTTAGGGACAAAAATATGTACCAATTGGTTATATTTTTTATCTTCCGTACGCTCAACTTTTCAAAAAGATTAAAGGATAAATTTTATAAAGTATTAAACAAATTGACAAACAAATACATGACAACAAACATGTTCTTCTCAAACACCAAAATAATTTCAGTATTATTCGACATGAAATCTAAATATATTATTTTAATTGTTATGTTAGTTCCTACTGATGAAAACACAATATCACAAAAAGAATAAAGAAGCTTTTTACAAAACACAGAATCCAACTGGATCTGTACACTTAAAAAAGCCATTACATATGATATACAAAAGCCACAAGATACTCTTTATATTGAAATCTAATTATTTGAAATCAGTCGGGCCGACTAAATATCAAAATTGATAAAAATGATTTTTTTATTAAAATGCAGAAAAACGTAAACGCTCTCAATCCGTGCAATATTCAAGAACTATATAGTAAACAATTATCACATAACTCCTGATAAAGTGAGACCTAGTTTGATTGACTCGAGACCCGTCTATAGAGAGAAAGAAATTCATGAGGTATATATAGCTACAAGTAACGTCGTATAATAAATAACTTTTTACAAATATAAGTAAGTAAACTGTTTTAGCTGTAACTGGTAATTGTCATATATTTGAAAATGAATTATTTGTAAAGCAAAATTTGATTGAGTCACACTTATTTTATTGAATGCGGATAGAATTCTAGCGTTGTTGGTAGAATACAACCGTCAATATTTAGACCGTCTTCTAGATTTAGTTTTTTGTTATTAGACGACGGTCTCAACTATAGCTTGAGATCAAGGTCTTGGTATTTTTGAGGGATTCTCTATTATATGTTCAATTGAGAAGAAATTAATTTTTCCTAAAAACAAAATATAAGAAATTCGAACTTGGGAATTATTTTACCTTACAACGGTCACGTAAGTGTGAGAACATCTAGTAGAGAATATTCCTTTAATTTTGGTCAAAAAATGGACGGAGGGTAGTCCGCACAAAGTCGAATAATTAGGATAAAATAATTTTTAAAAATATAAGGGGGCTTATTGGAAAGTGTATACGTGAAAGAGTTTCATGAAATTTAACTTTATTTGTATAGGCCCACTTAAGCCTTTTGGTTTCAAAATTTGCACATGTTCCTCTTTGTTTTTCTTAGAAGAAGTATATTGTTTGGCTGCTATATATATAAGCAATAATTTTTTATTCAAATATTTTTAATATATGAATTAACTTTTCTACCCTCATTTTGTCTTTTCCATTTAGACAAGATGGACAACTGCGGTAAATTTCACATATTTTGAGCACATGCATGTTGATTAGTTTTAAATAAAACCTTAATTGATAAATCGCAAAAGAAATCCCATATATATATATATATATAATATCATTTTATTCGTATCAAAATAATAAGGATATCCAAAGAACCATTAAATCTACTAAAGTGATGTAAGTTTGTTTAACAACATAAGAGAATATTATTCAAACATTAACAAAGATAAACAATTTTTGCAACATCTTCTCTCCTTCAAGTGAGTGAAGGTTTCAATCCATCACGCTTTGCTCAGCCCTTTCTAATATTATGTGCATAGCGCAACCCACATGGATTGCACAAGGTCTATCAACAGTAGAGAGAATTAAATGTGTGGTAAGTCAAAAGATTTATAATGGGTATTGGTTGTCATAGATGTTGGAAAACATTTATTTAGAAGTTTTAATCTAGGGATGAGGACATAAATAATTTCTCAAATAAGAAACAATAGAATTATTCCTTTTATAAATTACATATAAACACTTAATAATTAATAATAGATATGATCAAAAACTAACTTGATAACCACCACGACCCTTCCTCCAGAGTGAAGTTCTACAAGCTCCACAATTTAAGCAAACCTTTCGTTCACAATCGGAAGGGGCTAGGAACACATTCGACCTAAAACATTCATAGTAGGCTAAAAACGGTTTCACAAGAGCTGTTGCTGCAATATTGTTGGCAACCCCCATCCCACTATAACCCTTTGATGATGAGTTAACGCCAATGTCAATTATCATGGGAATATGGACCTCGTTATATACAAATTAAAATAACACCAAAAAGTAAAAAAGTTTGTAAACATTTAATACTAAAAGTGCAAATTCTCAAAAATACCCGTGTGATTATATCAAATTAAGAATAAAGGTGTTGCTTGTGGATATAAGAAAGAAGTTGAACATTTAACATTGCACAAACATTGCGTTGAACACAATGCTTGCCTCAAAAACCCGATTTGATATGACAAACTTGTGACTATTCAAATATTAATTGTTTACCTATCTTTTAGTGCATGATAATTCTTCACTTCAAAAAAATATTGATGTTGTCACATTATCTTTCGCTGGTTAAGATTGAGAAAATTGACATCAAGATATGAAATTTAGAGTAGAAGCATATGTCTCAAATTGAAAAAATAAACAACTTTAGACATTTTAACGGTTATCATTGTAAAAGGTAGGTATCAAGACATATATATATATATATATATGTGCTAAGGAAGAGTTAGACAAAGAACATGATGTATGGAATAATTACTACAAAACCACACGTTCATGTTTGAAAAATTATACAAAAACACCTTGTGGTCTGTTTATTGAAAATGTACGAATTTATGTTGAATGTAAACTGGCATTTATTTTGCACAAAAATAAAAACAAAGCCAAATTACAAGAAAATAGAAAACAACCCTTATTTATTCCATGTAAAAAGAAAAAAAAATATGTCATACCTATATGGTAATTGGCATAATAAAAAATTCGTCGTATATAGATAAGATTGATTAATGAAAGTAAAATATATTAGAATATATACCATGCCAAAGTTGGGACTTCCAATGTCAGAAAAGTTTGGGGTTCTCCATCACCAACATTTTATCTCACTTCGAGATCTGGTCCTTCATTACATAATGATAGCCCTAGTCGTAGCGTTAGATCGATATCTTGATCAACATCGTGCAAGGTCTTTACTTTATTGCCTTTACTATCTATTATTTTCAATTACAAAGAAATAATTCTGCCTATGAGGCAAGATCAAAATTAGTATACACATTTAGGGACAAAAATATGTACCAATTGGTTATATTTTTTATCTTCCGTATGCTCAACTTTTCAAAAAGATTAAAGGATAAATTTTATAAAGTATTAAACAAATTGACAAACAAATTCATGACAACAAACATGTTCTTCTATTATTTGACATGAAATCTAAATATATTATTTTAATTGTTATGTTAGTTCCTACTGATGAAAACACAATATCACAAAAAGAATAAAGAAGCTTTTTACAAAACACAGAATCCAACTGGATCTGTACACTTAAAAAAGCCATTACATATGATATACAAAAGCTACAAGAAACTCTTTATATTGAAATCTAATTATTTGAAATCAGCCGGGCCGACTAAATATCAAAATTGATAAAAATGATTTTTTTATTAAAATGCAGAAAAACGTAAACGCTCTCAATCCGTGCAATATTCAAGAACTATATAGTAAACAATTATCACATAACTCCTGATAAAGTGAGACCTAGTTTGATTGACTCGAGACCCGTCTATAGAGAGAAAGAAATTCATGAGGTATATATAGCTACAAGTAACGTCGTATAATAAATAACTTTTTACAAATATAAGTAAGTAAACTGTTTTAGCTGTAACTCGTAATTGTCATATATTTGAAAATGAATTATTTGTAAAGCAAAATTTGATTGAGTCACACTTATTTTATTGAATGCGGATAGAATTCTAGCGTTGTTGGTAGAATACAACCGTCAATATTTAGACCGTCTTCTAGATTTAGTTTTTTGTTATTAGACGACGGTCTCAACTATAGCTTGAGATCAAGGTCTTGGTATTTTTGAGGGATTCTCTATTATATGTTCAATTGAGAAGAAATTAATTTTTCCTAAAAACAAAATATAAGAAATTCGAACTTGGGAATTATTTTACCTTACAACGGTCACGTAAGTGTGAGAACATCTAGTAGAGAATATTCCTTTAATTTTGGTCAAAAAATGGACGGAGGGTAGTCCGCACAAAGTCGAATAATTAGGATAAAATAATTTTTAAAAATATAAGGGGGCTTATTGGAAAGTGTATACGTGAAAGAGTTTCATGAAATTTAACTTTATTTGTATAGGCCCACTTAAGCCTTTTGGTTTCAAAATTTGCACATGTTCCTCTTTGTTTTTCTTAGAAGAAGTATATTGTTTGGCTGCTATATATATAAGCAATAATTTTTTATTCAAATATTTTTAATATATGAATTAACTTTTCTACCCTCATTTTGTCTTTTCCATTTAGACAAGATGGACAACTGCGGTAAATTTCACATATTTTGAGCACATGCATGTTGATTAGTTTTAAATAAAACCTTAATTGATAAATCGCAAAAGAAATCCCATATATATATATATATATATATATAATATCATTTTATTCGTATCAAAATAATAAGGATATCCAAAGAACCATTAAATCTACTAAAGTGATGTAAGTTTGTTTAACAACATAAGAGAATATTATTCAAACATTAACAAAGATAAACAATTTTTGCAACATCTTCTCTCCTTCAAGTGAGTGAAGGTTTCAATCCATCACGCTTTGCTCAGCCCTTTCTAATATTATGTGCATAGCGCAACCCACATGGATTGCACAAGGTCTATCAACAGTAGAGAGAATTAAATGTGTGGTAAGTCAAAAGATTTATAATGGGTATTGGTTGTCATAGATGTTGGAAAACATTTATTTAGAAGTTTTAATCTAGGGATGAGGACATAAATAATTTCTCAAATAAGAAACAATAGAATTATTCCTTTTATAAATTACATATAAACACTTAATAATTAATAATAGATATGATCAAAAACTAACTTGATAACCACCACGACCCTTCCTCTAGAGTGAAGTTCTACAAGCTCCACAATTTAAGCAAACCTTTCGTTCACAATCGGAAGGGGCTAGGAACACATTCGACCTAAAACATTCATAGTAGGCTAAAAACGGTTTCACAAGAGCTGTTGCTGCAATATTGTTGGCAACCCCCATCCCACTATAACCCTTTGATGATGAGTTAACGCCAATGTCAATTATCATGGGAATATGGACCTCGTTATATACAAATTAAAATAACACCAAAAAGTAAAAAAGTTTGTAAACATTTAATACTAAAAGTGCAAATTCTCAAAAATACCCGTGTGATTATATCAAATTAAGAATAAAGGTGTTGCTTGTGGATATAAGAAAGAAGTTGAACATTTAACATTGCACAAACATTGCGTTGAACACAATGCTTGCCTCAAAAACCCGATTTGATATGACAAACTTGTGACTATTCAAATATTAATTGTTTACCTATCTTTTAGTGCATGATAATTCTTCACTTCAAAAAAATATTGATGTTGTCACATTATCTTTCGCTGGTTAAGATTGAGAAAATTGACATCAAGATATGAAATTTAGAGTAGAAGCATATGTCTCAAATTGAAAAAATAAACAACTTTAGACATTTTAACGGTTATCATTGTAAAAGGTAGGTATCAAGACATATATATATATATATATGTGCTAAGGAAGAGTTAGACAAAGAACATGATGTATGGAATAATTACTACAAAACCACACGTTCATGTTTGAAAAATTATACAAAAACACCTTGTGGTCTGTTTATTGAAAATGTACGAATTTATGTTGAATGTAAACTGGCATTTATTTTGCACAAAAATAAAAACAAAGCCAAATTACAAGAAAATAGAAAACAACCCTTATTTATTCCATGTAAAAAGAAAAAAAAATATGTCATACCTATATGGTAATTGGCATAATAAAAAATTCGTCGTATATAGATAAGATTGATTAATGAAAGTAAAATATATTAGAATATATACCATGCCAAAGTTGGGACTTCCAATGTCAGAAAAGTTTTGGGGTTCTCCATCACCAACATTTTATCTCACTTCGAGATCTGGTCCTTCATTACATAATGATAGCCCTAGTCGTAGCGTTAGATCGATATCTTGATCAACATCGTGCAAGGTCTTTACTTTATTGCCTTTACTATCTATTATTTTCAATTACAAAGAAATAATTCTGCCTATGAGGCAAGATCAAAATTAGTATACACATTTAGGGACAAAAATATGTACCAATTGGTTATATTTTTTATCTTCCGTATGCTCAACTTTTCAAAAAGATTAAAGGATAAATTTTATAAAGTATTAAACAAATTGACAAACAAATACATGACAACAAACATGTTCTTCTCAAACACCAAAATAATTTCAGTATTATTTGACATGAAATCTAAATATATTATTTTAATTGTTATGTTAGTTCCTACTGATGAAAACACAATATCACAAAAAGAATAAAGAAGCTTTTTACAAAACACAGAATCCAACTGGATCTGTACACTTAAAAAAGCCATTACATATGATATACAAAAGCTACAAGAAACTCTTTATATTGAAATCTAATTATTTGAAATCAGCCGGGCCGACTAAATATCAAAATTGATAAAAATGATTTTTTTATTAAAATGCAGAAAAACGTAAACGCTCTCAATCCGTGCAATATTCAAGAACTATATAGTAAACAATTATCACATAACTCCTGATAAAGTGAGACCTAGTTTGATTGACTCGAGACCCGTCTATAGAGAGAAAGAAATTCATGAGGTATATATAGCTACAAGTAACGTCGTATAATAAATAACTTTTTACAAATATAAGTAAGTAAACTGTTTTAGCTGTAACTCGTAATTGTCATATATTTGAAAATGAATTATTTGTAAAGCAAAATTTGATTGAGTCACACTTATTTTATTGAATGCGGATAGAATTCTAGCGTTGTTGGTAGAATACAACCGTCAATATTTAGACCGTCTTCTAGATTTAGTTTTTTGTTATTAGACGACGGTCTCAACTATAGCTTGAGATCAAGGTCTTGGTATTTTTGAGGGATTCTCTATTATATGTTCAATTGAGAAGAAATTAATTTTTCCTAAAAACAAAATATAAGAAATTCGAACTTGGGAATTATTTTACCTTACAACGGTCACGTAAGTGTGAGAACATCTAGTAGAGAATATTCCTTTAATTTTGGTCAAAAAATGGACGGAGGGTAGTCCGCACAAAGTCGAATAATTAGGATAAAATAATTTTTAAAAATATAAGGGGGCTTATTGGAAAGTGTATACGTGAAAGAGTTTCATGAAATTTAACTTTATTTGTATAGGCCCACTTAAGCCTTTTGGTTTCAAAATTTGCACATGTTCCTCTTTGTTTTTCTTAGAAGAAGTATATTGTTTGGCTGCTATATATATAAGCAATAATTTTTTATTCAAATATTTTTAATATATGAATTAACTTTTCTACCCTCATTTTGTCTTTTCCATTTAGACAAGATGGACAACTGCGGTAAATTTCACATATTTTGAGCACATGCATGTTGATTAGTTTTAAATAAAACCTTAATTGATAAATCGCAAAAGAAATCCCATATATATATATATATATATAATATCATTTTATTCGTATCAAAATAATAAGGATATCCAAAGAACCATTAAATCTACTAAAGTGATGTAAGTTTGTTTAACAACATAAGAGAATATTATTCAAACATTAACAAAGATAAACAATTTTTGCAACATCTTCTCTCCTTCAAGTGAGTGAAGGTTTCAATCCATCACGCTTTGCTCAGCCCTTTCTAATATTATGTGCATAGCGCAACCCACATGGATTGCACAAGGTCTATCAACAGTAGAGAGAATTAAATGTGTGGTAAGTCAAAAGATTTATAATGGGTATTGGTTGTCATAGATGTTGGAAAACATTTATTTAGAAGTTTTAATCTAGGGATGAGGACATAAATAATTTCTCAAATAAGAAACAATAGAATTATTCCTTTTATAAATTACATATAAACACTTAATAATTAATAATAGATATGATCAAAAACTAACTTGATAACCACCACGACCCTTCCTCCAGAGTGAAGTTCTACAAGCTCCACAATTTAAGCAAACCTTTCGTTCACAATCGGAAGGGGCTAGGAACACATTCGACCTAAAACATTCATAGTAGGCTAAAAACGGTTTCACAAGAGCTGTTGCTGCAATATTGTTGGCAACCCCCATCCCACTATAACCCTTTGATGATGAGTTAACGCCAATGTCAATTATCATGGGAATACGGACCTCGTTATATACAAATTAAAATAACACCAAAAAGTAAAAAAGTTTGTAAACATTTAACACTAAAAGTGCAAATTCTCAAAAATACTCGTGTGATTATATCAAATTAAGAATAAAGGTGATGCTTGTGTATATAAGAAAGAAGTTGAACATTTAACATTGCACAAACATTGCGTTGAACACAATGCTTGCCTCAAAAACCCGATTTGATATGACAAACTTGTGACTATTCAAATATTAATTGATTACCTATCTTTTAGTGCATGATAATTCTTCACTTCAAAAAAATATTGATGTTGTCACATTATCTTTCGCTGGTTAAGAGTGAGAAAATTGACATCAAGATATGAAATTTAGAATCGAACCATATGTCTCAAATTGAAAAAATAAACAACTTTAGACATTTTAACGGTTATCATTGTAAAAGGTAGGTATCAAGACATATATATATGTGCTAAGGAAGAGTTACACAAAGAACATGATGTATGGAATAATTACTACAAAACCACACGTTCATGTTTGAAAAAATATACAAAACCACCTTGTGGTCTGTTTATTGAAAATGTACGAATTTATGTTGAATGTAAACTGGCATTTATTTTGCACAAAAATAAAAACAAAGCCAAATTACAAGAAAATAGAAAACAACCCTTATTTATTCCATGTAAAAAGAAAAAAAAATATGTCATACCTATATGGTAATTGGCATAATAAAAAATTCGTCGTATATAAATAAGATTGATTCATGAAAGTAAAATATATTAGGATATATACCATGCCAAAGTTGGGACTTTCAATGTCAGAAAAGTTTTGGGGTTTTCCATCACCAACATTTTATCTCACTTTGAGATCTGGTCCTTCATTACATAATGATAGCCCTAGTCGTAGCGTTAGATCGATATCTTGATCAACATCGTGCAAGGTCTTGACTTTATTGCCTTTACTATCTATTATTTTCAATTACAAAGAAATAATTCTGCCCACGAGGCAAGATCAAAATTAGTATACACATTTAGGGACAAAAATATGTACCAATTGGTTATATTTTTTATCTTCCGTACGCTCAACTTTTCAAAAAGATTAAAGGATAAATTTTATAAAGTATTAAACAAATTGACAAACAAATACATGACAACAAACATGTTCTTCTCAAACACCAAAATAATTTCAGTATTATTCGACATGAAATCTAAATATATTATTTTAATTGTTATGTTAGTTCCTACTGATGAAAACACAATATCACAAAAAGAATAAAGAAGGTTTTTACAAAACAAAGAATCCAACTGGATCTGTACACTTAAAAAAGCCATTACATATGATATACAAAAAGTACAAGATACTCTTTATATTGAAATCTAATTATTTGAAATCAGCCGGGCTGACTAAATATCAAAATTGATAAAAATGATTTTTTTATTAAAATGCAGAAAAACGTAAAAGCTCTCAATCCGTGCAATATTCCAGAACTATATAGTAAACAATTATCACATAACTCCTGATAAAGTGAGACCTAGTTTGATTGACTCGAGACCCGTCTATAGAGAGAAAGAAATTCATGAGGTATATATAGCTACAAGTAACGTCGTATAATAAATAACTTTTTACAAATATAAGTAAGTAAACTGTTTTAGCTGTAACTCGTAATTGTCATATATTTGAAAATGAATTATTTGTAAAGCAAAATTTGATTGAGTCACAATTATTTTATTGAATGCGGATAGAATTCTAGCGTTGTTGGTAGAATACAACCGTCAACATTTAGATAGTCTTCTGGATTTAGTTTTTTGTTATTAGACGACGGTGTCAACTATAGCTTGAGATCAAGGTATTGGTATTTTTGAGGAATTCTCTATTATATGTTCAATTGAGAAGAAATTAATTTTTCCTAAAAACAAAATATAAGAAATTCGAACTTGGGAATTATTTTACCTTACAACGGTCACGTAAGTGTGAGAACATCTAGTAGAGAATATTCCTTTAATTTTAGTCAAAAAATGGACGGAGGGTAGTCCGCACAAAGTCGAATAATTAGGATAAAATAATTTTTAAAAATATAAGGGGGCTTATTGGAAAGTGTATACGTGAAAGAGTTTCATGAAATTTAAACTTTATTTGTATAGTCCCACTTAAGCCTTTTGGTTTCAAAATTTGCACATAATGTTCCTCTTTGTTTTTCTTAGAAGAAGTATATTGTTTGGCTACTATATATATAAGCAATAATTTTTTATTCAAATATTTTTAATATATGAATTAACTTTTCTACCCTCATTTTGTCTTTTCCATTTGGACAAGATGGACAACTGCGATAAATTTCACATATTTTGAGCACATGCATGTTGATTAGTTTTAAATAAAACCTTAATTGATAAATCGCAAAAGAAATCCCAAATATATATATATATATATAATATCATTTTATTCGTATCAAAATAATAAGGATATCCAAAGAACCATTAAATCTACTAAAGTGAAGTAAGTTTGTTTAACACCATAAGAGAATATTATTCAAACATTAACAAAGATAAACAATTTTTGCAACATCTTCTCTCCTTCACGTGAGTGAAGCTTTCAATCCATCACGCTTTGCTCAGCCCTTTCTAATATTATGTGCATAGCGCAACCCACATGGATTGCACAAGGTCTATCAAAAGTAAAGAGAATTAAATGTGTGATAAGTCAAAAGATTTGTAAAGGGTATTGGTTGTCATAGATGTTGGAAAATCTTTATTTAGAAGTTTTAATCTAGGGATGAGGACATTAATAATTTCTCAAATAAGAAACAATAGAATTATTTCTTTTATAAATTGCATAAAAACACTTAATTAATTATTAATAGATAGGATCAAAAACTAACTTGATAACCACCACGGCCCTTCCTCCAGAGTGAAGTTCTACAAACTTCACAATTTAAGCAAACATTTCCTTCACAATCGGAAGGGGCTAGGAACACATTCTACATAAAATATTCATAGTAGGCTAAAAACGGTTTCACATGAGTTGTTGCTGCAATATTGTTGGCAACCCCATCCCATTATAAGCAATTGATGATGAGTTAACGCCAATGTCAATTAGCATGGGAATATGGACCTCGTTCTATACAAACTAAAACAACACCAAAAAGTTACAAAGTTTGTAAACATTAAATACTAAAAATGCAAAATCTAAAAAATACTCGTGTGATTATATCAAATCAAGAATAAAGGTGTGGCTTGTGGATATAAGAAAGAAATGGATTATCAATATTGCACAAACATTGAGTTGTACACAATGCTTGCCTCAAAAACCCGATTCGATATGACAAACTTGTGACTATTCAAATATTAATTGATTACCTATCTTTTAGTGCATGATAATTCTTCACTTCAAAAAAATATTGATGTTGTCACATTATCTTTCGCTGGTTAAGAGTGAGAAAATTGACATCAAGATATGAAATTTAGAATCGAACCATATGTCTCAAATTGAAAAAATAAACAACTTTAGACATTTTAACGGTTATCATTGTAAAAGGTAGGTATCAAGACATATATATATGTGCTAAGGAAGAGTTACACAAAGAACATGATGTATGGAATAATTACTACAAAACCACACGTTCATGTTTGAAAAAATATACAAAACCACCTTGTGGTCTGTTTATTGAAAATGTACGAATTTATGTTGAATGTAAACTGGCATTTATTTTGCACAAAAATAAAAACAAAGCCAAATTACAAGAAAATAGAAAACAACCCTTATTTATTCCATGTAAAAAGAAAAAAAAATATGTCATACCTATATGGTAATTGGCATAATAAAAAATTCGTCGTATATAAATAAGATTGATTCATGAAAGTAAAATATATTAGGATATATACCATGCCAAAGTTGGGACTTTCAATGTCAGAAAAGTTTTGGGGTTCTCCATCACCAACATTTTATCTCACTTTGAGATCTGGTCCTTCATTACATAATGATAGCCCTAGTCGTAGCGTTAGATCGATATCTTGATCAACATCGTGCAAGGTCTTGACTTTATTGCCTTTACTATCTATTATTTTCAATTACAAAGAAATAATTCTGCCCACGAGGCAAGATCAAAATTAGTATACACATTTAGGGACAAAAATATGTACCAATTGGTTATATTTTTTATCTTCCGTACGCTCAACTTTTCAAAAAGATTAAAGGATAAATTTTATAAAGTATTAAACAAATTGACAAACAAATACATGACAACAAACATGTTCTTCTCAAACACCAAAATAATTTCAGTATTATTCGACATGAAATCTAAATATATTATTTTAATTGTTATGTTAGTTCCTACTGATGAAAACACAATATCACAAAAAGAATAAAGAAGGTTTTTACAAAACAAAGAATCCAACTGGATCTGTACACTTAAAAAAGCCATTACATATGATATACAAAAACTACAAGATACTCTTTATATTGAAATCTAATTATTTGAAATCAGCCGGGCTGACTAAATATCAAAATTGATAAAAATGATTTTTTTATTAAAATGCAGAAAAACGTAAAAGCTCTCAATCCGTGCAATATTCCAGAACTATATAGTAAACAATTATCACATAACTCCTGATAAAGTGAGACCTAGTTTGATTGACTCGAGACCCGTCTATAGAGAGAAAGAAATTCATGAGGTATATATAGCTACAAGTAACGTCGTATAATAAATAACTTTTTACAAATATAAGTAAGTAAACTGTTTTAGCTGTAACTCGTAATTGTCATATATTTGAAAATGAATTATTTGTAAAGCAAAATTTGATTGAGTCACAATTATTTTATTGAATGCGGATAGAATTCTAGCGTTGTTGGTAGAATACAACCGTCAACATTTAGATAGTCTTCTGGATTTAGTTTTTTGTTATTAGACGACGGTGTCAACTATAGCTTGAGATCAAGGTATTGGTATTTTTGAGGAATTCTCTATTATATGTTCAATTGAGAAGAAATTAATTTTTCCTAAAAACAAAATATAAGAAATTCGAACTTGGGAATTATTTTACCTTACAACGGTCACGTAAGTGTGAGAACATCTAGTAGAGAATATTCCTTTAATTTTAGTCAAAAAATGGACGGAGGGTAGTCCGCACAAAGTCGAATAATTAGGATAAAATAATTTTTAAAAATATAAGGGGGCTTATTGGAAAGTGTATACGTGAAAGAGTTTCATGAAATTTAAACTTTATTTGTATAGTCCCACTTAAGCCTTTTGGTTTCAAAATTTGCACATAATGTTCCTCTTTGTTTTTCTTAGAAGAAGTATATTGTTTGGCTACTATATATATAAGCAATAATTTTTTATTCAAATATTTTTAATATATGAATTAACTTTTCTACCCTCATTTTGTCTTTTCCATTTGGACAAGATGGACAACTGCGATAAATTTCACATATTTTGAGCACATGCATGTTGATTAGTTTTAAATAAAACCTTAATTGATAAATCGCAAAAGAAATCCCAAATATATATATATATATATATAATATCATTTTATTCGTATCAAAATAATAAGGATATCCAAAGAACCATTAAATCTACTAAAGTGAAGTAAGTTTGTTTAACACCATAAGAGAATATTATTCAAACATTAACAAAGATAAACAATTTTTGCAACATCTTCTCTCCTTCACGTGAGTGAAGCTTTCAATCCATCACGCTTTGCTCAGCCCTTTCTAATATTATGTGCATAGCGCAACCCACATGGATTGCACAAGGTCTATCAAAAGTAAAGAGAATTAAATGTGTGATAAGTCAAAAGATTTGTAATGGGTATTGGTTGTCATAGATGTTGGAAAATCTTTATTTAGAAGTTTTAATCTAGGGATGAGGACATTAATAATTTCTCAAATAAGAAACAATAGAATTATTTCTTTTATAAATTGCATAAAAACACTTAATTAATTATTAATAGATAGGATCAAAAACTAACTTGATAACCACCACGGCCCTTCCTCCAGAGTGAAGTTCTACAAACTTCACAATTTAAGCAAACATTTCCTTCACAATCGGAAGGGGCTAGGAACACATTCTACATAAAATATTCATAGTAGGCTAAAAACGGTTTCACATGAGTTGTTGCTGCAATATTGTTGGCAACCCCATCCCATTATAAGCAATTGATGATGAGTTAACGCCAATGTCAATTAGCATGGGAATATGGACCTCGTTCTATACAAACTAAAACAACACCAAAAAGTTACAAAGTTTGTAAACATTAAATACTAAAAATGCAAAATCTAAAAAATACTCGTGTGATTATATCAAATCAAGAATAAAGGTGTGGCTTGTGGATATAACAAAGAAATGGATTATCAATATTGCACAAACATTGAGTTGTACACAATGCTTGCCTCAAAAACCCGATTCGATATGACAAACTTGCGACTATTCAAATATTAAATGATTACCTATCTTTTAGTGCATGATAATTCTTCACTTCAAAAAATAATTGATGTTGTCACATTATCTTTCGCTGATTAAGATTGAGAAAATTGGGATCAATATATGAAATTTAGAGTAGAACCATATGTCTCAAATTGAAAAACTAAACAACTTTAGACATTTTAACGGTTGTCATTGTAGAAGGTATGTATCAAGACATATATATGTACTAAGGAAGAGTTACAAAAAGAACATGATGTATGGAATAATTACTACAAAACAACACGTTCATGTTTAAAAAATTATACAAAAACACCTTGTGGTCTGTTTACAGAAAATTTATGAAGTTCTGTTGAATGTAAACTGACATTTATTTTGCACAAAAATAGGAAATTAAGCCAAATTACAGGGAAATAGAAAACAACCCTTATATATTCCATGTAAAAAGAAAAAAATATATGTCATACCTATATGGTAATTGGCGTAATAAAAAATTTGTCGTATATAAATAAGATTGATTCATGAAAGTAAAATATAATTGAATATATACCATGCCAAAGTTGTGGCATCCAATGTCGGAAAAGTTTTGGGTTCTCCATTACCAACATTTTATCCCACTTCGAGATCTGGTCGTTCATTACAGAATGATAGCCCTAGTCGTAGCGTTGGACCGATATCTTGATCAACATCGTGCAATGCCTTGACTTTATTGCCTTTACTATTAACAATTTTCAATTACAAAGAAATAATTTTGTCCATGAGGCATGATAAAAATTAGTATACACATTTAGGGACAAAAATTTGTACCAATTGGTTATATTTTTCCACTTCCGTATGATCAACTTTTCAAAAAATATTAAAGGATGAATTATATACAGTATTAAACAAAATGACAAGCAAATACATTACAACAAACATGTTCCTCTCAAGCACCAAAATTATTTTAGTATTATTCGACATGAAATCTGAATATATTATTTTAACTGTTATGTTAGTTCCTACTGAGGAAAACACAAGACCACAAAAAGAATAATGAAGCTTTTTACAAAACACAGAATCCAACTGGATCTGTACACTTAAAAAAGCCTTTATATATGATATACAAAAGCTACAAGATACACTTTATATTGAAACGTAATTATTGGAAATCAGCAGGGCCGACTAAATATCAAAATTGATAAACATGATTTTTTTAAATTAAAATGAAGAATCACGTGAACGCTCTCAAGCCCTGTAATATTCAAGAATTTTCTAGTAAACAATTATCTCAAAACACCTGATAAAGTGAGACCTAGTTTGTTTGACTCGAGACTCGTCTATAGAGAGAAAGAAATTCATGAGGTATATATAGCAACAAGTAACGTCGTATAATAAATAACTTTTTATAAATATTAGTAAGTAATCTGTTTTAGTCGTAACTCGTAATTGTCATATATTAGAAATGAATTTTTGTAAAGCAAAATTTGATTGAGTCACAATTATTTTTATTGAATGTGGCTAGAATTCTAGAGTTGTTGGTAGAATACAACCGTCGACATTTAGACCCTTTTCTAGATTTAGTTTGTTGTTATTAGACGACGACCTCAAGTATAGCTTGAGATCAAGGTCTTGGTATTTTTGAGGGATTCTCTATTATATGTTCAATTGAAAAGAAATTAATTCGTCCTAAAAACAAAATATAAGAAATTCCAACAAGGGAACTATTTTACCTTACAACGATCATGTAAGTGTGAGAACATCTAGGAGAGAATATTCCATTAATTTTGGTCAAAAAATGGACAGTCAGTAGTATGCACAAAGTCGAATAATTAGGATAATTTTTTTCTAAAAAATGTTAGGGGGTTATTGGAAACTGTATTTGTGAAAGAGTTTAATGAAATTTGAACTTTCTTTGTATAGGCCCACTTAAGCCTCCTGGTTTCAAAATTTGCACATAACGTTGCTCTTTGTTTTTCTTAGAAGAAGTATATTGTTTGGCTGCTATATATATAAGCAATAATGGTTTCTTCAAATGTTTTTAAAATATGAATTAACTTTTCTACCCTCCTTTGGTCGTTTCCATTTCGACAAGATGGACAACTGCGATAAAAATCACATATTTGGAGCACATGCATGTTGGTTAGTTGTAAATACAACATTAATTGATAACTCTCAAACGAAATACCAAATATATATATAAAACATTATTTTATTCGTATCAAAATAATAAGAATATCCGAAGAACCATTAAATCAACTAAAGTGAAATAAGTTTGTTTAACAACATAAGAAAATATTATTCAAACATTAACAAAGATAAACAACTTTTGCAACATCTTCTCTCCTTCAAGTGAGTAAAGCTCTCAATCCATCACGCTTCGCTCAACGCTTTCTAATATTATGTGCATAGCGCAACCCACATGCATTGCACAAGGTCTACCAACAGTAAAGAGAAATAAATGTGTGAAAAGTCAAAATATTTATAAAGGGTATTGGTTGTCATAGATGTTGGAAAATATTTATTTAGAAGTTTTAATCTAGGGACGTGGACATAAATAATTTCTGAAATAAGCAACAATAAAACAATTTCTTTTTTAAATTGCATATAAACACTTAATAATTATTAATAGATAGGATCAAAAACAAACTTGATAACCACCCCGACCCTTCCTCCAGAGCGAAGTTCTACAAACTCCACAATTTAAGCAAACCTTCCCTTCACAATCGGAAGGGACTAGGAACACATTCGACCTAAAATATTCATAGTAGGTTAAAAACGGTTTCACGTGAGCCGTTGCTGCAATATTGTTGGCAACCCCCATCCCATTATAAGCAGTTGATGATGAGTTGACGCCAATGTCAAATAGGTTGGGAATATGGACCTCGTTATATACAAATTAAAACGACAGGAAAAAGTAACAAGTAAACTAAAAATGCAAAATTAGAAAATACTCGAGTGATTATATCAAATTTAGTATAAGGGTGGTGCTTGAGAATATAAGAAAGAAATGGAACATTTTATCTTGCACAAACATTGCGTTGAACATAATGATTGCCTGAAAAACCCGATTCGTCATGACAAGCTTGCGACATTCAAATATTAAATGATTACTTATCTTTTAGTGCATGATAATTCTTTACTTAAAAAAAAAAAATTGATGTTGTCACATTATCTTTTGCTGATTAAGACTGAGAAATTGGGATCAATATATGAAACTTAGAGTAGAACTCTATGTCTCAAATTCAAGAAATAAACAACTTTAGACATTTTAACGGTTATCATTGTAGAAGTTGGGTATCAAGACATATATATGTACTAAGGAAGAGTTACACAAAGAACATGGGTATGGAATAATTACTACAAAGACACACGTTCTGATTTAAAAATTATACAAAAACACCTTGTGGTGTGTTTATTGAAAATTTATCAATTTTTGTTGAATGTAATCTGACACTCATTTTGCACAAAATCAGGAAATAAAGCAACTTATATGGAAATACAAAACAACCCTTATTTATTCCATGCAAAAATAAAAACAATATGTCATACCTATATGGTAATTGGCGTAATAAAAAATTTATTGTATATAAATAAGATTGATTCATGAATGTAAAATATATTAGAATATATACCATGCCAAAGTAGTGACTTCCAATGTCAGTGGTTCTCTATCACCAACATTTTATCCCACTTTGAGATCTGGTCTTTCATTACAGAATGATAGCCCTAGTCGTAGTGTTATATCGATATCCTGATCAACATTGTGCAAGGGCTTGACTTTGTTGCCTTTACTATCTATTATTTTCAATTACAAAGAAATAATTCTGCCCATGAGGCAAGATCAAAATTAGTACACACATTTAGGGACAAAAATATGTACCAATTGGTTATATTTTTTATCTTCCGTATGCTCAACTTTTCAAAAAGATTAAAGGATAAATTTTATAAAGTATTAAACAAAATGACAAAGAAATACATGACAACAAACATGTTCTTCTCAAACACCAAAATAATTTTAGTATTATTCGACATGAAATCTAAATATATTCTTTTAATTGTTATGTTAGTTCCTACTGATGAAAACATAAGATCACAAAAAGAATAAAGAAGCTTTATACAAAACACAGAATCCAAGTAGATCTGTACACTTAAAAAAGCCATTATATATGATATACAAAAGCTACAAGATACACTTTATATTGAAATCTAATTATTGGAAATTTGTAGGGCTGACTAAATATCAGAATTGATAAACATGATTTTTTTATTAAAATGAAGAAACACGTAAACGCTCTCAAGCCCTGCTATATTCAAGAACTTTATAGTAAACAATTATCTCAAAACACCTGATAAAGTGAGACCTAGTTTGTTTGACTCGAGACCCGTCTATATAGAGAAAGAAATTCATGAGGTATATATAGCTACAAGTAACATCGTATAATAATTAACTTTTTATAAATATTAGTAAGTAATCTGTTTTAGCCGTAACTCGTAATTGTCATATATTTGAAATGAATTATTTGTAAAACAAAATTTGATTGTGTCAGAATTATTTTATTGAATGTGGCTAGAATTCTAGAGTTGTTGGTAGAATACAACCGTCGACATTTAGACCCTCTTCTAGATTTTGTTTGTTGTTATTAGACGACGGTCTCAACTATAGCTTGAGATCAAGGTCTTGGTATTTTTGAGGGATTCTCTATTATATGTTCAATTGAAAAGAAATTAATTCTTCCTAAAAACAAAATATAAGAAACTCCAACAAGGGAACTATTTTACCTTACAACGATCATGTAAGTGTGAGAACATCTAGGAGAGAATATTCCGTTAATTTTGGTCAAATAATGGACGGTCGCTACTACGCACAAAGTCGAATAATTAGGATAATTTTTTTCTAAAAAATGTTAGGGGGCTTATTGGAAACTGTATTTGTGAAAGAGTTTAATGAAATTTGAACTTTCTTTGTATAGGCCCACTTAAGCCTTTTGGTTTCAAAATTTGCACATAATGTTGCTCTTTGTTTTTCTTAGAAGAAGTATATTGTTTGGCTGCTATATATATAAGCAATAATTTTTTCTTCAAATGTTTTTAATATATGAATTAACTTTTCTACCCTCATTTGGTCGTTTCCATTTCGACAAGATGGACAACTGCGGTAAAAAGATTTATAATGGGTACTGGTTGTCATAGATGTTGAAAAATATTTATTTAGAAGTTGTAATCTAGGGATGAGGACATAAATAATTTCTGAAATAAACAACAATAAAACAATTTCTTTTTTAAATTGCATATAAACACTTAATAATTAAGCGAAGTTCCACAAACTCCACAATTTAGGCAAACATTCCCTTCACAATCGGAAGGGGCTAGGAACACATTCGACCTAAAATATTCATAGTAGGCTAAAAACGGTTACACATGAGATGTTGCTGCAATATTGTTGGCAACCCCCATCCCACTATAAGCAGTTGATGATGAGTTGACGCCAATGTGAATTAGCTTAGGAATATGGACCTCGTTATATACAAATTAAAACAACAGAAAAAAGTAACAAGTAAACTAAAAATGCAAAATAAGAAAATACTCGAGTGGTTATATCAAATTTAGTATAAGGGTGGTGCTTGTGGATATAAGAAAAAAATTGAACATTTTATCTTGCACAAACATTGCGTTGAACACAATGATTGCCTCGAAAACCCAATTCGGCATGACAAGCTTGCGACATTCAAATATTAAATGATTACCTATCTTTTAGTGCATGATAATTCTTTACTTCAAAAAAAAAAAATTGATGTTGTCACATTATCTTTCGCTGATTAAGATTGAGAAATTGGGATCAATATATGAAATTTAGAGTAGAACTCTATGTCTCAAATTCAAGAAATAAAAAATTTTAGACATTTTAATGGTTATCAATGTAGAAGTTAGGTATCAAGACATATATATGTACTAAGGAAGAGTTACACAAAGAACATGGGTATAGAATAATTACTACAAAAACACACGTTCTGTTTTAAAAATTATACAAAAACACCTTGTGGTCTGTTTATTAAAAATTTAGCAATTTTTGTTGAGTGTAATCTGACACTTATTTTGCACAAAATCAGGAAATAAAGCCAAATTATATGGAAATAGAAAACAACCCTTATTTATTCCATGTAAAAAGAAAAACAATATGTCATACCTATATGGTAATTGGCGTAGTTCAAAATTCGTCGTATACAAATTTGATTGATACATGAATGTAAAATATATTAGAATATATACCATGACAAAGTTGTGACTTCCAATGTCAGAAAAGTTTTGGGGTTCTCCATCACCAACATTTTATCCCACTTCGAGATCTGATCTTTCATTACAGAATGATAGCCCTAGTCGTAGTGTTAGATCGATATCTTGATCAACATTGTGCAAGGCCTTGACTTTATTGCCTTTACTATCCATTATTTTTAATTATAAAGAAATAATTCTGCCCATGAGGCAAGATAACAATTAGTATACTCATTTAAGGACAAAAATTTGTACTAATTGGTTATATTTTTTCTCTTCCGTATGCTCAACTTTTCAAAATTATTAAAGGATAACGTATATACAGTATTAAACAAAATGACAAACACATACATAACAACAAACATGTTCTTCTCAAACTCCACAATTTAAGCAAACATTCCCTTCACAATCGGAAGGGGCTAGGAACACATTCGACCTAAAATATTCATAGTAGGCTAAAAACTGTTTCACATGAGATGTTGCTGCAATATTGTTGGCAACCCCCATCCCACTATAAGCAGATGATGATGAGTTGACGCCAATGTCAAATAGCTTGGGAATATGGACCTCGTTATATAAAAATGAAAACAATAGGACATACTAACAAGTAAACCAAGAATGTAAAATCTAGAAAATACTCGAGTGATTATATCTAATTTAGTATAAGGGTGGTGCTTGTGGATATAAGAAAGAAACGGAACATTTTATCTTGCACAAACATTGCGTTGAACACAATGATTACCTCGAAAACCCGATTCGACATGACAAACTTGCGACCATTAAAATATTAAATGATTACATATCTTTTAGTGCATGATAATTCATTACTTTAAAAAAGAATTGATGTTGTCACATTATCTTTCGCTGATTAAGATTGAGAAATTGGGATGAAGATATGAAATTTAGAGTAGAACTCTATGTCTCAAATTGAAGAAATAAACAACTTTAGACATTTTAACGGTTATCATTGTAGAAGTTAGGCGTCAAAACATATATATGTACTAAGGAAGAGTTATACAAAGAACATGGGTATGGAATAATTACTACAAAAACACACGTTCTTGTTTGAAAAATTAAACAAAAACATCTTGTGGTCTGTTTATTGAAAATTTATCAATTTTTGTTGTAAACTGACACTTATTTTGAACAAAAACAGGAAATAAAGCCCAATTATATGGAAATAGAAAACAACCCTTATTTATTCCATGTAAAAAGAAAAACAATATGTCATACCTATATGGTAATTGGCGTAATAAAAAATTCGTCGTATATAAATTAGATTGATACATGAAAGTAAAATATATTAGAATATATACCTTGCCAAAATTGTGACTTCCAATGTCAGAAAAGTTTTGGGGTTCTCCATCACCAACATTTTAGCCCTAATCATAGTGTTAGATCGATATCCTGATCAACAACGTGCAAGGTCAAAGACTTTATTGCCTTTACTATCCATTATTTTCAAGTACAAAGAAATAATTATGCGATGAGGCAAGATAAATGTTAGTTTGCTCATTTAAGGACAAAATTTTGTACTAATTGGTTATATTTTTTCTCTTCCGTATGCTCAACTTTTCAAAAATATTAAAGGATAAAGTATATACAGTATTAAACAAAATGACAAACAAATACATAACAACAAACATGTTCTTCTGAAACACCAAAATAATTTTAGTATTATTCGACATTAAATCTGAATATATTACTTTAATTGTTATGTTAGTTCCTACTGATGAAAACACAAGTTCACAAAAAGAATAAAGAAACTTTGTACAAAACACATAATCCAACTGGATCTGTACACTTAAAAAGGCTATTATATATTATATACAAAACCTACAAGATACTCTTTATATTGAAATCTAATTATTTGAAATCAGTAGGGCCGACAAAATATCAAAATTGATAAACATAATTTTTTTTAAAATGAAGAAACACGTAAACGCTCTCAAGCCCTGCAATATTCAAGAATTTTTTAGTAAACAATTACCACAAAACTCCTAATAAAGTGAGACCTAGTTTGTTTGACTCGAGACCCGTCTATAGAGAGAAAGAAATTCATGTGGTATATATAGTTACAAGTAACGTCGTATAATAATTAACTTTTTATAAATATTAATGTGTAAATTGTTTTAACTGTAACTCGTAATTGTCATATATTTGAAAATGAATTATTTGTAAAGCAAAATTTAATTGAGTCACAATTATTTTATTGAATGCGACTAGAATTCTAGCTTTGTTGGTAGAATACCACCGTCAACATTTAAACCCTCTTCCAGATTTAGTTTTTTGTTATTAGACGACGGTCTCAACTGTAGCTTGAGATCAAGGTCTTGGTATTTTTGAGGGATTCGCTATTATATTTTCAATTGAGAAGAAATTAATTCTTCTTAAAAACAAAATATAAAAAATTCTAAAAAGGGAATTATTTTACCCTACGACGATCACGTAAGTGTGAGAACATCTAGGAGAGAATATTCGGTTCATTTTGGTAAAAAGATGGACGGCGGGTAATACGCACAAAGTCGAATAATTAGGATAAAATATTTTTAAAAATGTAAGGGGGCTTATTGGAAACTGTAAGTGTGAAAGAGTTTAATGAAATTTAAACTTTCTTTGTATAGGCCCACTAAAGTATTTTGTTTTCAAAATTTGCACATAATGTTGCTCTTTGTTTTTCTTAGAAGAAGTATATTGTTTGACTGCTATATATATATAAGCAATAATTTTTTCTTCAAATGTTTCTAATATATGAATTAACTTTTCTACCCTCATTTGTCTTTTCCATTTCGACAAGATGGACAACTGCGGTAATTTTCACATATTTGGAGCACATGCATGTTGGTTAGTTGTGAATACAACATTAATTGATTACTCTCAAACGAAATCCCAAATATATATATAAAACATCCTTTCATTCGTATCAAAATAATAAGAATATCCGAAGAACCATTAAATCTACTAAAGTGGTATAAGTTTGTTTAACAACATAAGAGAATATTATTCAAACATTAATAAATATAAACAATTTTTGCAACATCTTCTCTACTTAAATTTTTGCTCAACCCTTTCTAATATTATGTGCATAGCGCAAGCCACATGGCTTGCACAAGGTCTATCAAGAGTAAAGAGAATTAAATGTGTGATAAGTCAAAAGATTTATAATGGGTATTGGTTGTCATAGATGTTGGAAAATATTTATTTAGAAGTTGTAATCTAGGGATGAGGACATAATTAATTTCTGAAATAAACAACAATAAAACAGTTTCTTTTTTAAATTGCATATAAACACTTAATAATTATTAATAGATAGGATCAAAAACTAACTTGATAACAACCACGACCCTTCCTCTAGAGCGAAGTTCTACAAAATCCACAATTTAAGGAAACATTCCCTTCACAATCGGAAGGGGCCAGGAACACATTCGACCTAAAATATTCATAGTAGGCTAAAAACGGTTTCACATGAGATGTTGCTGCAATATTGTTGGCAACCCCCATCCCACTATAAGCAGTTGATGATGAGTTGACGCCAATGTGAATTAGCTTGGGAATATGGACCTCGTTATATACAAATTAAAACAACAGGAAAAAGTAACAAGTAAACTAAAAATGCAAAATAAGAAAATACTCGAGTGGTTATATCAAATTTAGTATAAGGGTGGTGCTTGTGGATATAAGAAAGAAATGGAACATTTTATCTTGCACAAACATCGCGTTGAACACAATGATTGCCTCGAAAACCCAATTCGGCATGACAAGCTTGCGACATTCAAATATTAAATGATTACCTATCTTTTAGTGCATGATAATTCTTTACTTCAAAAAAAAAAAAAATGATGTTGTCACATTATCTTTCGCTGATTAAGATTGAGAAATTGGGATCAATATATGAAATTTATAGTAGAACTCTATGTCTCAAATTCAAGAAATAAAAAATTTTAGACATTTTAACGGTTATCAATGTAGAAGTTAGGTATCAAGACATATATATGTACTAAGGAAGAGTTACACAAAGAACATGGGTATAGAATAATTACTACAAAAATACACGTTCTGTTTTACAAATTATACAAAAACACCTTGTGGTCTGTTTATTAAAAATTTAGCAATTTTTGTTGAGTGTAATCTGACACTTATTTTGCACAAAATCAGGAAATAAAGCCAAATTATATGGAAATAGAAAACAACCCTTATTTATTCCATGTAAAAAGAAAAACAATATGTCATACCTATATGGTAATTGGAGTAGTTCAAAATTCGTCGTATATAAATTAGATTGATACATGAATGTAAAATATATTAGAATATATACCATGACAAAGTTGTGACTTCCAATGTCAGAAAAGTTTTGTGGTTCTCCATCACCAACATTTTATCCCACTTCGAGATCTAATCTTTTATTACAGAATGATAGCCCTAGTCGTAGTGTTAGATCGATATCTTGATCAACATTGTGCAAGGCCTTGACTTTATTGCCTTTACTATCCATTATTTTTAATTATAAAGAAATAATTCTGCCCATGAGGCAAGATAAAAATTAGTATACTCATTTAAGGACCAAAATTTGTACTAATTGGTTATTTTTTTTCTCTTCCGTATGCTCAACTTTTCAAAAATATTAAAGGATAAAGTATATACAGTATTAAACAAAATGACAACAAACATGTTCTTCTCAAACTCCACAATTTAAGCAAACATTCCCTTCACAATCGGAAGGGGCTAGGAACACATTCGACCTAAAATATTCATAGTAGGCTAAAAACGGTTTCACATGAGATGTTGCTGCAATATTGTTGGCAACCCCCATCCCACTATAAGCAGATGATGATGAGTTGACGCCAATGTCAAATAGCTTGGGAATATGGACCTCGTTATATAAAAATTAAAACAATAGGACATACTAACAAGTAAACTAAGAATGTAAAATCTAGAAAATACTCGAGTGATTATATCTAATTTAGTATAAGGGTGGTGCTTGTGGATATAAGAAAGAAACGGAACATTTTATCTTGCACAAACATTGCGTTGAACACACTGATTACCTCGAAAACCCGATTCGACATGACAAACTTGCGACCATTAAAATATTAAATGATTACATATCTTTTAGTGCATGATAATTCATTACTTTAAAAAAGAATTGATGTTGTCACATTATCTTTCGCTGATTAAGATTGAGAAATTGGGATGAAGATATGAAATTTAGAGTAGAACTCTATGTCTCAAATTCAAGAAATAAACAACTTTAGACATTTTAACGGTTATCATTGTAGAAGTTAGGCGTCAAAACATATATATGTACTAAGGAAGAGTTATACAAAGAACATGGGTATGGAATAATTACTACAAAAACACACGTTCTTGTTTGAAAAATTAAACAAAAACATCTCGTGGTCTGTTTATTGAAAATTTAACAATTTTTGTTGAATGTAAACTGACACTTAATTTGCACAAAAACAGGAAATAAAGCCCAATTATATGGAAATAGAAAATAACCCTTATTTATTCCATGTAAAAAGAAAAACAACATGTCATACCTATATGGTAATTGGCGTAATAAAAAATTCGTCGTATATAAATTAGAATGATACATGAAAGTAAAATATATTAGAATATATACCTTGCCAAAATTGTGACTTCCAATGTCAGAAAAGTTTTGGGGTTCTCCATCACCAACATTTTAGCCCTAATCGTAGTGTTAGATCGATATCTTGATCAACAACGTGCAAGGCCTTGACTTTATTGCCTTTACTATCCATTATTTTCAATTACAAAGAAATAATTATGCGATGAGGCAAGATAAATGTTAGTATGCTCATTTAAGGAAAAAAAATTGTACTAATTGGTTATATTTTTTCCTTCCGTATGCTCAACTTTTCAAAAATATTAAAGGATAAAGTATATACAGTATTAAACAAAATGACAAACAAATACATAACAACAAACATGTTCTTCTGAAACACCAAAATAATTTTAGTATTATTCGACATGAAATCTGAATATATTACTTTAATTGTTATGTTAGTTCCTACTGATGAAAACACAAGTTCACAAAAAGAATAAAGAAACTTTGTACAAAACACATAATCCAACTGGATCTGTACACTTAAAAAGGCTATTATATATTATATACAAAACCTACAAGATACTCTTTATATTGAAATCTAATTATTTGAAATCAGTAGGGCCGACAAAATATCAAAATTGATAAACATAATTTTTTTTTAAATGAAGAAACACGTAAACGCTCTCAAGCCCTGCAATATTCAAGAATTTTTTAGTAAACAATTACCACAAAACTCCTAATAAAGTGAGACCTAGTTTGTTTGACTCGAGACCCGTCTATAGAGAGAAAGAAATTCATGTGGTATATATAGCTACAAGTAACGTCGTATAATAATTAACTTTTTATAAATATTAATGTGTAAACTGTTTTAGCTGTAACTCGTAATTGTCATATATTTGAAAATGAATTATTTGTAAAGCAAAATTTGATTGAGTCACAATTATTTTATTGAATGCGACTAGAATTCTAGCGTTGTTGGTAGAATACCACCGTCAACATTTAAACCCTCTTCCAGATTTAGTTTTTTGTTATTAGACGACGGTCTCAACTGTAGCTTGAGATGAAGGTCTTGGTATTTTTGAGGGATTCTCTATTATATTTTCAATTGAGAAGAAATTAATTCTTCCTAAAAACAAAATATAAAAAATTCTAGAAAGGGAATTATTTTACCCTACGACGATCACGTAAGTGTGAGAACATCTAGGAGAGAATATTCCGTTCATTTTGGTAAAAAGATGGACGGCGGGTAATACGCACAAAGTCGAATAATTAGGATAAAATATTTTTTAAAAATGTAAGGGGGCTTATTGGAAACTGTAAGTGTGAAAGAGTTTAATGAAATTTAAACTTTCTTTGTATAGGCCCACTAAAGTATTTTGTTTTCAAAATTTGCACATAATGTTGCTTTTTCTTTTTCTTAGAAGAAGTATATTGTTTGACTGCTATATATATATAAGCAATAATTTTTTCTTCAAATGTTTCTAATATATGAATTAACTTTTCTACCCTCATTTGTCTTTTCCATTTCGACAAGATGGACAACTGCGGTAAATTTCACATATTTGGAGCACATGCATGTTGGTTAGTTGTGAATACAACATTAATTGATAACTCTCAAACGAAATCCCAAATATATATATAAAACATCCTTTCATTCGTATCAAAATAATAAGAATATCCGAAGAACCAATAAATCTACTAAAGTGGTATAAGTTTGTTTAACAACATAAGAGAATATTATTCAAACACTAATAAATATAAACAATTTTTGCAACATCTTCTCTCCTTCAAGTGAGTGAAGCATTCAATCCATCACGCTTTGCTCAACCCTTTCTAATATTATGTGCATAGCGCAAGCCACATGGCTTGCACAAGGTCTATCACGAGTAAAGAGAATTAAATGTGTGATAAGTCAAAAGATTTATAATGGGTATTGGTTGTCATAGATGTTGGAAAATATTTATTTTGAAGTTGTAATCTAGGGATGAGGACATAATGAATTTCTGAAATAAACAACAATAAAACAGTTTCTTTTTTAAATTGCATATAAACACTTAATAATTATTAATAGATAGGATCAAAAACTAACTTGATAACAACCACGACCCTTCCTCTAGAGCGAAGTTCTACAAACTCCACAATTTAAGCAAACATTCCCTTCACAATCGGAAGGGGCTAGGAACACATTCGACCTAAAATATTCATAGTAGGCTAAAAATAGTTTCACATGAGATGTTGCTGCAATATTGTTGGCAACCCCCATCCCACTATAAGCAGTTGATGATGAGTTGGCGCCAATGTTTATTAGCTTGGGAATATGGACCTCGTTATATACAATGTAAAACAACAGGAAAAAGTAACAAGTAAACTAAAAATGCAAAATAAGAAAATACACGAGTGGTTATATCAAATTTAGTATAAGGGTGGTGCTTGTGGATATAAGAAAGAAATGGAACATTTTATCTTGCACAAACATTGCGTTAAACACAATGATTGCCTCGAAAACCCAATTCGGCATGACAAGCTTGCGACATTCAAATATTAAATGATTACCTATCTTTTAGTGCATGATAATTCTTTACTTCAAAAAAAAAAATTGATGTTGTCACATTATCTTTCGCTGATTAAGATTGAGAAATTGGGATCAATATATGAAATTTAGAGTAGAACTATATGTCTCAAATTCAACAAATAACAAACTTTAGACATTTTAACGGTTATCAATGTAGAAGTTAGGTATCAAGACATATATATGTACTAAGGAAGAGTTACACAAAGAACATGGGTATAGAATAATTACTACAAAAACACACGTTCTGTTTTAAAAATTATACAAAAAAACCTTGTGGTCTGTTTATTAAAAATTTAGCAATTTTTGTTGAGTGTAATCTGACACTTATTTTGCACAAAACCAGGAAATAAAGCCAAATTATATGGAAATAGAAAACAAACCTTATTTATTCCATGTAAAAAGAAAAACAATATGCCATACCTATATGGTAATTGGCGTAGTTCAAAATTCGTCGTATATAAATTAGATTGATACAGGAATGTAAAATATATAAGAATATATTCCATGACAAAGTTGTGACTTTCAATGTCAGAAAAGTTTTGTGGTTCTCCATCACCAACATTTTATCCCACTTCGAGATCTAATCTTTTATTACAGAATGATAGCCCTAGTGTAGTGTTAGATCGATATCTTGATCAACATTGTGCAAGGCCTTGACTTTATTGCCTTTACTATCCATTATTTTTAATTATAAAGAAATAATTCTGCCCATGAGGCAAGATAAAAATTAGTATACTCATTTAAGGACCAAAATTTGTACCAATTGGTTAAATTTTTTCTCTTTCGTATGCTCAACTTTTCAAAAATATTAAAGGATAAAGTATATACAGTATTAAACAAAATGACAAACAAATACATAACAACAAACATGTTTCTTCTCAAACTCCACAATTTAAGCAAACATTCCCTTCACAATCGGAAGGGGCTTGGAACACATTCGACCTAAAATATTCATAGTAGGCTAAAAACGGTTTCACATGAGATGTTGCTGCAATATTGTTGGCAACCCCCATCCCACTATAAGCAGATGATGATGAGTTGACGCCAATGTCAAATAGCTTGGGAATATGGACCTCGTTATATAAAAATTAAAACAACAGGACATACTAACAAGTAAACAAAGAATGTAAAATCTAGAAAATACTCGAGTGATTATATCTAATTTAGTATAAGGGTGGTGTTTGTGGATATAAGAAAGAAACAGAACATTTTATCTTGCACAAACATTGCGTTGAACACAATGATTACCTCGAAAACTCGATTCGACATGACAAACTTGCGACCATTAAAATATTAAATGATTACATATCTTTTAGTGCATGATAATTCATTACTTTAAAAAAGAATTGATGTTGTCACATTATCTTTCGCTGATTAAGATTGAGAAATTGGGATGAAGATATGAAATTTAGAGTAGAACTCTATGTCTCAAATTGAAGAAATAAACAACTTTAGACATTTTAACGGTTATCATTGTAGAAGTTAGGCGTCAAGACATATATATGTACTAAGGAAGAGTTATACAAAGAACATGGGTATGGAATAATTACTACAAAAACACACGTTCTTGTTTGAAAAATTAAACAAAAACATCTTGTGGTCTGTTTATTGAAAATTTATCAATTTTTGTTGAATGTAAACTGACACTTATTTTGCACAAAAACAGGAAATAAAGCCCAATTATATGGAAATAGAAAGCAACCCTTATTTATTCCATGTAAATGGAAAAACAATATGTCATACCTATATGGTATTTGGCGTAATAAAAAATTCGTCGTATATAAATTAGATTGATACATGAAAGTAAAATATATTAGAATATATACTATGCCAAAATTGTGACTTCCAATGTCAGAAAAGTTTTGGGGTTCTCCATCACCAACCTTGACTTTATTGCCTTTACTATCCATTATTTTCAATTACAAAGAAATAATTATGCGATGAGGCAAGATAAATATTAGTATGCTCATTTAAGGACAAAAATTTGTACTAATTGGTTATATTTTTTCTCTTCTGTATGCTCAACTTTTGAAAAATATTAAAGGATAAAGTATATACAGTATTAAACAAAATGACAAACAAATACATAACAACAAACATGTTCTTCTGAAACACCAAAATAATTTTAGTATTATTCGACATGAAATCTGAATATATTACTTTAATTGTTATGTTAGTTCCTACTGATGAAAACACAAGTTCACAAAAAGAATAAAGAAACTTTGTACAAAATACATAATCCAACTGGATCTGTACACTTAAAAAGGCTATGATATATGATATACAAAACCTACAAGATACTCTTTATATTGAAATCTAATTATTTGAAATCAGTAGGGCCGACAAAATATCAAAATTGATAAACATAATTTTTTTTTAAATGAAGAAACACGTAAACGCTCTCAAGCCCTGCAATATTCAAGAATTTTTTAGTAAACAATTACCACAAAACTCCTAATAAAGTGAGACCTAGTTTGTTTGACTCGAGACCCGTCTATAGAGAGAAAGAAATTCATGTGGTATATATAGCTACAAGTAACGTCGTATAATAATTAACTTTTTATAAATATTAATGTGTAAACTGTTTTAGCTGTAACTCGTAATTGTCATATATTTGAAAATGAATTATTTGTAAAGCAAAATTTGATTGAGTCACAATTATTTTATTGAATGCGACTAGAATTCTAGCGTTGTTGGTAGAATACCACCGTCAACATTTAAACCCTCTTCCAGATTTAGTTTTTTGTTATTAGACGACGGTCTCAACTGTAGCTTGAGATGAAGCTCTTGGTATTATTGAGGGATTCTCTATTATATTTTCAATTGAGAAGAAATGAATTCTTCCTAAAAACAAAATATAAAAAATTCTAACAAGGGAATTATTTAACCTTACGACGATCACGTAAGTGTGAGAACATCTAGGAGAGAATATTCCGTTCATTTTGGTAAAAAAATGGACGGTGGGTAATACGCACAAAGTCGAATAATTAGGATAAAATATTTTTTAAAAATGTTAGGGGGCTTATTGGAAACTTTATGTGTGAAAGAGTTTAATGAAATTTAAACTTTCTTTGTATAGGCCCACTAAAGTACCTTGGTTTCAAAATTTGCACATAATGTTGGTCTTTGTTTTTCTTAGAAGAAGTATATTGTTTGGCTGCTATATATAAAAGCAATAATTTTTTCTTCAAATGTTTTTAATATATGAATTAACTTTTCTACCCTCATTTGTCTATTCGATTCGACAAGATGGACAACTGCGGTAAATTTCACATATTTGGAGCACATGCATGTTGGTTAGTTTTAAATACAACATTAATTCATAACTCTCAAACGAAATCCCAAATATATATATAAAACGTCCTTTTATTCGTATCAAAATAATAAGAATATCCGAAGAACCATTAAATCTACTAAAGTGCTATAAGTTTGTTTAATAACATAAGAGAATATTATTCAAACATTAACAAAGATAAAAAAAAAAATTCAACATCTTCTCTTCTTCAAGTGAGTGAAGCTTTCAATCCATCACGCTTTGCTCAACCCTTTCTAATATTATGTGCATAGCGCAAGCCACATGGCTTGCACAAGGTCTATCAAGAGTAAAGAGAATTAAATGTGTGATAAGTCAAGAGATTTATAATGGGTATTGGTTGTCATAGATGTTGGAAAATATTAATTTAGAAGTTTTAATCTAGGGATGAGGACATAAATAATTTCTGAAATAAGCAACAATAAAACTATTTCTTTTTTAAATTGCATATAAACACTTAATAATTATTAATAGACATAATCAAAAACTAAATGGATAACCACCACGGCTCTTCCTCCAGAGTGAAGTTCTCCAAACTCGACAATTTAAGCAAACATTCCCTTCACAATTGGGAGGGGCTAGGAACACATTTGACCTAAAACATTAATAGTAGGCTAAAATCGGTTTCACATGAATTGTTGCTGCAATATTGTTGGCAACCCAAATCCCACTATAAGCAGCTGATGATGATTTGACGCCAATGTCAAATAGCTTGGGAATATGGACCTCGTTATATAAAAATTAAAACAACAGGAAAAACTAAAAAGTGAACTAAGAATGTAAAATCTAGAAAATACCCGGGTTATTATATCTAATTTAGTATAAGGGTGGTACTTCTGGATTTAAGAAAGAAATGGAACATTTTATCTTGCACAAACATTGCGTTGAACACAATGATTACCTCGAAAACCCGATTCGGCATGACAAACTTGCGACCATTAAAATATTAAATGATTATATATCTTTTAGTGCATGATAATTCATTACTTTAAAAAAGAATTGATGTTGCCACATTATCTTTCACTGATTAAGATTGAGAAATTGGGATCAAGATATGAAATTTAGAGTAGAACTCTATGTCTCAAATTGAAGAAATTAGACATTTTAACGGTTATCATTGTAGAAGTTAGGTGTCAAGACATATATATGTACTAAGGAAGAGTTACACAAAGAACATGATGTATGGAATAATTACTACAAAACCACACGTTCATGTTTGAAAAATTATACAAAAACACCTTGTGGTCTGTTTATTGAAAATGTACGAATTTATGTTGAATGTAAACTGGCATTTATTTTGCACAAAAATAAAAACAAAGCCAAATTACAAGAAAATAGAAAACAACCCTTATTTATTCCATGTAAAAAGAAAAACAATGTGTCATACCTATATGGTAATTGGCGTAATAAAAAATTCGTCGTATATAAATTAGATTGATACATGAAAGTAAAATATATTAGAATATATACCATGCCAAAATTGTGACTTCCAATGTCAAAAAAGTTTTGCGGTTCTCCATCACCAACATTTTGGCCCTAATCGTAGTGTTAGATCGATATCTTGATGAACACCGTGCAAGGCCTTGACATTATTGCCTTTACTATCCATTATTTTCAATTACAAAGAAATAATTATGCGATGAGGCAAGATAAAAATTAGTATGCTCATTTAAGGACAAAAATTTGTACTAATTGGTTATATTTTTTCTCTTCCGTATGCTCAACTTTTCAAAAATATTAAAGGATAAAGTATATACAGTATTAAACAAAATCACAAACAAATACATAACAACAAACATGTTCTTCTCAAACACCAAAATAATTTTAGTATTATTCGACATGAAATCTGAATATATTCGACATGTTCTTCTCAAACAACAAACATGTTCTTCACAAAAAGAATAAAGAAACTTTGTACAAAACACATAATCCAAATGGATCTGTACACTTAAAAAGGCTATTATATATGATATACAAAACCTACAAGATACTCTTTATATTGAAATCTAATTATTTAAAATCAGTAGGGCCCACTAAATATCAAAATTGATAGACATAAGTTTTTTTTAAAATGAAGAAACACGTAAACGCTCTCAAGTCCTGCAATATTCACGAACTTTATAGTAAACAATTACCACAAAACTCCTGATAAAGTGAGACCTAGTTTGTTTGACTCGAGACCCGTCTATAGAGAGAAAGAAATTCATGTGGTATATATAGCTACAAGTAACGTCGTATAAGAATTAACTTTTATAAATATTAATGTGTAAACTGTTTTAGCTGTAACTCGTAATGGTCATATATTTGAAAATGAATTATTTGTAAAGCAAAATTTGATTGAGTCACAATTATTTTATTGCATGCGACTAGAATTCTAGCGTTGTTGGTAGAATACAACTGTCAACATTTAAACCCTCTTCTAGATTTAGTTTTTGTTATTAGACGACGGTCTCAACTGTATCTTGAAATCACTGTCTTGGTATTTTTGAGGGATTCTCTATTATATTTTCAATTGAGAAGAAATTAATTCTTCTTAAAAGCAAAATATAAGAAATTCGAACTAGGGAATTAATTTACCTTACAATGATCACGTAAGTGTGAGAACATCTAGGAGAGAATATTCCGTTAATTTTGGTCAAAAAATGGACGGCGGGTAGTACGCACAAAGTCGAATAATTAGGATAAAGTATTTTTTTAAAAATGTTACAAGGCTTATTGGAAACTGTATTTGTGAAAGAGTTTAATGAAATTTAAATTTTCTTTGTATAGGCCCACTTAAGCATTTTGGTTTCAAAATTTGTACATAATGTTGCTCTTTGTTTTTCTTAGAAGAAGGATATTGTTTGGATGCGATATATATAAGCAATAATGTTTGCTTCAAATGTTTTTAATATATGAATTAACTTTTCTACCCTCATTTTGTCTTTTCCATTTCGACAACATGGACAACTGCGGTAAATTTCACATATTTGGAGCACATGCATGTTGGTTAGTTGTAAATACAACATTAATTGATTACTCTCAAACGAAACCCCAAATATATATATAAAACATCATTTTATTCGTATTAAAATAATAGGAATATCTGAAGAACCATTAAATCTACTAAAGTGAAATAAGTTTGTTTAACAACATAAGAGAATATTATTCAAACATTAACAAAGATAAACAATTTTTGCAACATCATCTCTTCTTCAAGTGAGTGAAGCTTTCAATCCATCACGCTTTGCTCAACGCTTTCTAATATTATGTGCATAGCGCAACACACATGCATTGCACAAGGTCTATCAACAGTAAAGAGAATTAAATGTGTGATAAGTCAAAATATTTATAATGGGTGTTGGTTGTCATAGATGTTGGAAAATATTTATTTAGAAGTTTTAATCTAGGGATGAGGACATAAATAATTTCTAAAATAAGCACCAATAAAAATATTTCTTTTTTAAATTGCATATAAACACTTAATAATTATTAATTGATATAATCGAAAACTAACATGATAACCACCACGACCCTTCCTCCAGAGTGAAGTTCTCCAAAATCCACAATTTACGCAAACCTTCCCTTCACAATTGGGAGGGGCTAGGAACACATTCAACCTAAAATATTCATAGTAGGCTAAAAAGGTTTCACATGAGCTGTTGCTGTAATATTGTTGGCGACGCTCGCTTTTGGGTAGTGTTGTTCGTACCGTTCGCGTTTCTCGTTCCGTTGGTTGTTGTCCTTGTTGTTGTCTCTCTCCCTCCTCTTGCTTTCCAACACTACACCCTCATTGTGAATTCAAATTGCATGCTCCTCATCATGGCGTTCACGTCATATGCTATGGACTTATGATTTGCGTTTGGAATTTGGTTAGCGTTCTTGGATCTTGATGCGTACTTGAATCTCGAGTTTGTCTTAGGACGTTCTTTTGCTAGGATTTGAGGAGAATCAAGACTTGAATCTCGCGTGGTGTTTTTTTTTTTTTTTTTCTTTTTCCCTTGGTTCTCTTGTGTTTTGTTTCGTTTTTGCTTCGGTCTTTCTTAGTTCTAGGTGTTATCGGATCCGCCGTGTCCATAGGCGCATTTGGGTGTTCTCGGTTACGTTTTCCAACCGCAATTTCACGTACGGCGACTTTCCGCCACCGCACCACCACCACAACGCCACCAACTGCCGTCCGGTCAACATCCAAAAGGCGGCGGTCAGATCTGTGCTAGGGTTTAGGCGTGGGGTCACAAAGATTCCATCCTTTGTTTATTGCAAGCTAGTGGAGGCGTGCCAAGTGTGCACGAGTGAGTGGGGGACAAGTGTGTCATAGATTCTTCTACTATCTCTTGCCCATACCTTCACCATGCTGCCCACACATGATCCGCCACTTAGCAAGCATCTTGACCACCAATTGGTCCATGGTAACCATATGGAAGGTCGGGTGGACCCGAGTGCCATGTCACGGCCTTTGTCATCACTACCATTGACTAGATCGACACGGACTTATGAAAAGTCAACGAATGATGACGTGGACCAGTCACCAAAAGTCAACGCTTCTAATTTTCAACCATTATTGGATAGGAACCGCACCTTGTTGCACCGGACTCCTCACCGGAGCACGAACCGAATTCTATGATTATTTTGAGAGGTAATTTCCCTCAAATCTCTTTTAACTTTGAAAAAGGTGCATCTTCCAAAATGGCGCCAAGAACGCCATTAACCAAAGGGAACGAAAAAGGTCCACGTTTTGTCCCGCAAGCGACTCCTCCTAATCCGAGGCCATATCAATTGAGACCACCAACCCTTAGTGGTTCCTTTGCTCAAGCCGTTAGCGGTAAAACTAGCTATATTATGAATAAATCTTTTGTTGGTGATGAGAACATTGTGTCGAAAGAGTTTCATATGGTCAAAGGACAGCCGATGCTAATATTTGAAGAAGAGGAAATTAAGAAGCTTGATGAGAGATTGGAATTCGTTCTCATTCTAAGTTTCGCGGTGGAAATTCCATCATATCCATACATACAGCGAAAGATCAAGAACCTTGAGCTCAAGGGAGGATACAAACTCGGCCCTCTTAGTTCACGGCATGTAATGATGCAACTTGATCTTGAAGAGGATTATACAAGAATTTGGCTCAAGAAGGATCTCCGATTCCTTAATGTTGCGGGTCGAATAATTAAATGGACCCCAAATTTTAACCCGGACTCCTACCCTCCAATCATTGCTATGTGGATTGCATTCCCCGGGCTTAATATGCGGTATTGTGAGAAACGAACTCTATATAATCTTGCACGTAATGTGGGAAAGCCATTGAGGTTGGATGAGGGCACTCTCACTATGACGCGCCCGGATATTCCGAGAGTGTGTGTTGAAGTAAACCTTCTTGAAGAGAAAAAAGAAATGATAGTATGGGGGGTTAAAATCGGAGCACGCATGCGATATGAAAGGAAACGAGTGGTGTATGAGAATTACCCCACGTATTGCACGAAATGTTGTAAAATTGGACACACAATTGGGGAATGCGAAGGCAACAAAGCTAAAAAGGAGCAAGTCCAAAACGAAGAAGGACGTGGAACAAGAAAAGAGAAAGAGCCAAGCTTTGATTGGAGGCCGGTTGGAAAAACCAATAGTACGCCAAAAAAAAGCATCACAAAGAAAAGCAAAAATGTGTCCTTCGCTCCCACTAAAATTCTACAAAGGGGAGAAAGTAATATGTTTTGTAATCTTGAGGTGGAGGATGAGGAAAAAGTAAGAGAGGTGGTTAACATTGAAAAACCGAACGTTCACAAGGTTGGTAGCTCTCATTGGGCCGAGAGCCATAGCAAGAAAGGATTGAATAAGGACAAAGAGCCTATGAACGTTGAGACTAGTCAAGAGGATAGAGAATTGGAAAATTCCATCTTGAACGATGCATATGATGATGTGCTAGGAAATGTCTCGGACTCTCAACTAAAGAAAAAGTCTAGAATCATTTCCCCTCGGAAATCACGTGAGAAAGAAAACTATGAAGGTGGATCCGAAACATATCAAGAGGAGAGCTCTAATGACAATACGGATAATGAAGAAAACAATGAGGCAAATTTTCAATGTGATACCTCGAGCTCGCCAAATGCTCAAGGTAGATTTTGGCAAAGAAATGAAGATAGCAATACGGATGAGCTAATGAAGAGTAGTTCGGATGAAGAGGACATCTCCTCTAACCCACAGTCACATTTGCAACAATCAAGGGACAATGAGAAATACTTGAATGATGGGATCATTATCGGATTGGTGGCAAATGTGAATCAAGAACCTCTTCCAAAGAACCGAGAGCAAAGGAAAATTGAAAAATCCGATCGTAACCTTCGACCTAGAGAAGGAACATCCAACAAGAAAGTTTAAATACATGAAGATAATGTGTTGGAATGTGCGGGGCATTAGTAAAGAAGATTAATGCAAAAATATCTTCTCCCTTCTTGAAGAACATAAACCGAAGGTATTTGCCCTTCTTGAACCCATGGTGAACTTTAATGAAAGGAGATATAGGCAACGATTTCAATACGATAAAATCTTTGGAAATTGGAATAATAAGATATGGGTGTTTGGGGATTTTGAGACCAATATTGAAGTATTGGATAACAAGGATCAATATATTCATTGTCGCATTACTACGCACCTCTTACCAAAGCCTATTCTTTGTACCTTTGTTTATGCGGGGCAAACTAGGCCGATTCGGCAATATCTTTGGGATGGCCTTCGGGATTGTGATGATATGGAGCCGTGGGTGGTTATGGGTGACTTCAACATGGTGTTGCATGCGCATGAGAAAATCGGCAAGTCTCCACCTCCATTAGGGGACATGCTTGATTTTCAAGAATGCATTGATGATTGTGGGCTTGAGGATGTTGGCTTTGATGGGAATCCTTTCACTTGGGCAAGCAACGGTACTCGAACAAGGCTTGATAGGGCTCTTGTTAACTTTGCATGGACTTCATCTTTCATTCGAACTAGGGTGGAGCACACTCCAAAAAAGCATTCGGATCATAATGCTCTTGTCCTCCACTTTGAGAGGGAAATCCAAACAATGTCGAGAGCATTCCGATTTCAAAAGATGCGGACTCACCACCATACGTTCCTCGATGTTGTTGCCGAGAGTTGGAATCAAGAAATGGCGAGTGTGGGGTTGTTTAAATTTGGAGCCAAACTACTATGTCTTAAGAAAGCTCTTAAGGTGTGGAACCGAGCAACATTTGGCAATATATTTCAAAGGGTGAAGGATCAAGAGGAAATTCTTAAGATGGCCCAAATTGAGCATGACAACAATCCTACCCCCAACTCTCGGACCAAGCTTCATAAGTCATATGCCGAATATGTGTTGGTGAGAAATATGGAGGAATATTATTGGACGCAAAGGGCTAGGTGCAAGTGGGCCGTAGAGGGTTAAAGAAACACTAAATTATTCCAAGCCATGGCTAAGAAAAAACAATCAAAGGCTAAAATCTTCAAGATTGAGGAGGAGGGAGTCCTTTTGGATGATCCGAGTGCAATTGGTGGTTCGGCCGCGGCTTACATTGAAAAACTCCTTGCCGCCCCTATAGAGGTAACCACATCTCATGACTTGCATTTCATCCCTAATATTGTAGAGAATGATGATAACGATTGGTTATGCTGTGAGCCATTGATTGAGGAACTAAAGAGTGTTGTTTTAACACTAATGCCGAGAGTGTGGCCGGGCCGGATGGATTTGGAGCATCTTTCTATCATGCTTGTTGGGAGATCATTAAAGAGGACCTCTTTGATGCGGTTTTAGGTTTCTTTAAAGGGAATCCATTACCAAGGATGTACAAGGCAACTAACATTGCTCTTATACCCAAAAAACACGAGCCTAAAGAGTGGAAAGATTACCGCCCCATAAGCCTTTGTAATGTGAGCTATAAAGTGATATCAAAGCTCTTGAACGATCGCATTTCCACCCTTCTACCGAAGATTGTTTCCCCAACTCAAAGTGGATTTGTAAAGGGTCGTCTTATAAGAGACAATATTCTTTTGGCTCAAGAAATGACCTCTAATCTCATAAAAAGAAGGAACAAATTCAATATGCTCTGCAAACTCGATATAGAGAAAGCCTGTGATAGGCTTAATTGGAGCTTCCTCTTCCAATGCCTTGCTAAGTTCGGATTCTCAAGAAAGTGGATATGGCTCATGAAATGTTGTGTGGAACAATGATACTTCTCGATATTGTGAATGGAGGTTGCTACGGTTTTTTTGAGTCTAGACATGGAGTACGATAAGGAGATCCAATATGTCCGGCCTTATTTATCATTATGGCCGAATTCCTATCCCGCGGGTTGGAGCACTTATTTGAGCACAACAAGGAGATGTATCTTGATACGGGGGGAGGCCTTCCGGTATCTCATCTTGCATATGCGGATGATTGCATCATCTTCATTCAAGGTACCTCTTGCAACATGGCTAAGCTTATTGACTTCCTTAATCTCTATGAACTTGTGTCAGGACAACATGTGAACTCGAGCAAAAGCTGATTTGTGACCGCACCCCACATTACCCCATTGCATGCGCACTCTATTGCTACCCTTACCGGTTATAATCGAAGCATGCTTCCCATTACATACCTAGATGCGCCACTTATTAGAGGCCGTATGAAATATACATATTTTGAGGCATGGATAGAACAAATTCAAGGCCTTATAGGTGGGTGGGAAATGCGATTTCTTAATTTTGGGGGTTGGTTAACTCTTATTCGAAGTGTTCTATGTGCCATACCTATATATCTATGCCAAGTGTTGGAACCACCTCTTAGTGTAATAGAGGAACTTGAAAGAATGTTTGCCAAGTTCCTTTGGGGAACTACTACCGAGAGAAGAAAGCAACATTGGAGGAGTTGGGATCAGATTTGTCACTCATTCATGAATGGGGGCCTCAATATCAAGTCGCTACAAAGCATGATTGATGCCTTCGGTATCAAACTTTGGTGGAGAATGAGAGTGCAAGACTCCTTGTGGGGGAGGTATATGATGGACCGGTACACCTCTAGACCGGACTTCCTTAAAATCCGTGGGTGGGAATCCGGTATTTGGAAACGTCTTACTAGATGTGCGGTACTTGCTCAACTGGAGATCTATTGGCACATAAAGAATGGGGATGCATGGTTTTGGCTTGATCATTGGGTTGAATGGGATATTCTTAACCCGAGAGATGGGGCTCCTATTAACGAGAACCCTAAGATCCGTGACTTTTGGGATGGAGGGGAATGGGACCTTGCTAGGCTTGATGAGTGCCTTGAAGAGTAAAGTATCATGAGAATCATTTCGAAACCGACTTGGCAAGAAGGCAAAGATTTACCCTTATGGAAATTGGACCCGAAAGGAGACTTTAGTACTATGTCCGCATGGAAGAGTATGAACATGATGCCAAGTCCGAATACTATTTATAAGTATGTTTGGCATAAATTTATTATGCCAAACATATCTTTTCTCATGTGGCGCTTCATACAAAATCTTATACCCGTGGACAAAGCACTTACAAGGGTCAAGATGGCGTCGCGGTGCTCCTGTTGTGGCAACCATGAGGAGACAATGAACAATCTTTTTTGGGAGGGTCCGATTGCGGTGGGTACTTGGGACTATTTTCTCAAGCTATTCAACATTAAACGACCGACGACCTTAACATGGAAAGGTATCCTCTCCTTTTGGATCAAAGCAAAAAGAAATACATGCATGGGCCATAGTAGGGTGATCCTCCCTATCTTCATCCTTTGGTTTATTTGGTGTGCAAGAAATGATGCGGTTCATAGAAGAATTCCCATGGAAATTGGGAAAATTATTGACAAAATAGTGAAGCACACCCGAGAGTTATTCTCAATTAAACCGTGTGATGAAGTGTTTTGGATGGGATCAAAACAAGCTGCGATAGTTTTGAGTGTTCCTTTGGGTCGAAGCAAAGTGAAACCACCCATTATTGTGAAATGGAATAGACCAGTGGAAGGAAGGCTCAAGCTCAATACGGATGCTAGTGTGAAAGGTAATCCCGGCTTGGCGGGAGGAGGTGGTATTTTACGAGACCACTTAGGGAACTGCTGTTGGACATTCCGAGAGGCATGGGGTATATTGTCTAATATTGAGGCGGAGGTCCGAGCTATCCATCGAGGATTACTATTACGCGAGGAGTTGGGTTTTTATGGTATAGATGTGGAGACGGACGCGCTCGCTACCCTTCCTATTATCTATGCCACCAAGGGAGGACATTGGAAACTCATTTGGTATTTGGAAGAGATCCGTGGGTTACTTGGCCGGCTTGATGGGAATTTACAACATGTCTATAGGGAAGGGAATCAAGTGGCGGACTTACTTGCAAATTAAGCATGCTTGCTTCGGACTTCGGATTATGGCACCATACGGAAGCAAGTTGCAAAGCCAAAATCTTCATTGAAAAGGACCGCATGGGATGGAGCTATATCCGAATACCAAGAGCACTGTAAGTTTCATTAACTTGCTTCTTACTCATTTGATATATTATCCAATATGCTAGATCGAAATTGTCAAACCAAAGGAATGAATATGTGTAATAACATGTGGATAGCCTCCCTCCCTAAGATACACCGTGCGAACCTTAGGGATTACCTCAACTTATGCTCCCCCAGCTTTCGTACCAAACCGCTCCATAACTATAAGCTTAACAACCTCATATTCAATCATATGAGGACACGGTTGTATATCATTTGCATTTCTATCACTCAATTGAAATTGACCAACATCTTCCACTTTGTCTTCGGTCAATGGCACTTGAAGATCATTGCCCACACGTATGGACTCTATGGGCATTTGATGAAATTTATTTTGGTGGTAACGTGTAATAAGTTGATCTATATTGCCTCTTGGTATGTTACTATAGCAACCTGCCGAAAAAGTGGCGACACATTGTGGACCCGTTCCCCCCCCCCCCCCGGGATACACCACTCGACCCTCGGGGATTACCACAATTTCTTAGAACCTTGCTTTCAACCCAAGCCCTTCCACGCTCACAAGCCTTTTTACCGCACATTTAATCATGTGAGGACACGTACCATTCTCATTAGCTTTTCAATCACTCAAAGGCATTCGACCAATCTCCGCCCAAAATATGCCTTCGGTCAATGCCATTTGAAAATCTTTGCACACACTATGAATTTTGGATATGGCAACTCGTACGGATTCGAATTGGTTGTAATTCATATTAATGGGTATGTTTCGATAAATGGTTGTTGTTATAGAATGTATGAATATTTATATAACAATATAGTTTACGGATGTATTAGAACAATGTATCCTAAAGTTATAGCACGCTACCAGGATAGGAGCAGGAAAAGAGGTTGCATGCGTATATGTAAATCGAATGAACTCAAGCAACAAAAGAATAAGAGGCGAAGACTGGACACTTGGCCCCCACGCTTCGACGACATTGAAGACGCACGGGTTAAGAAATGGAATACGATTGGCCTTGCACTCATAGGGAAGACTTGTAAACCGCACTTTCCACATAATGCACCGCACCACATCAGCGGTCATGATACCAATAGAGCGGTGAAAAACGTCCACATATATATTATTTGGGTCGATTGGAGGACAATCCGAGGGCGCGGTACGGAGTCGGTCGCGTATCACGCGCGCGATATGCTCAACCGCAACTGTCGAAATGGCATATCAACCACACCGCGCCTCTCATCTGGCAAACTGCAACACATTAGCGGTCACATGGAGCAAAGAGCGGACAAGGATAGTCATCACATGACTTGGACCGAAAGCAAGATAAACTGTAACTTTAAATGGCAACCGAGTAGGAGAACATCAAATAACTTGATCAATTACATTGATAGATTTATTTGCTACATCTTCTTGTTTAAACTTCAGAGGTGCCTACTTCTTTGGCAAGCTCTTACCTGTAATAACTACACTAAGGATCAACATTGGGAGAGTATGCAAACTACCTTGCAAAGGACCAAAATCATGTCGCATACCTCAACTTTAGGTATGATTCATGGCTACAGTTCCTTTAGGAGATATGCATACAATCTTGATATGACCAAAGTGTGCCTCAGTCCTCAATTACAAAGAAACAACCAAGTCCCATGTCAAGTCAAAATCGAAGCACTTACCCCATTTAAGAGTAAGGAAATCGAAAGCAAAACGACATGGGATAAAAGTTGTGTCTTATCTACGGCCGTGACTCATGTAGGGAGGCATAATTTTCAACCTCCTTAAGATTTCATGTAATGTTTTTGGGTCATGCTTGGCCAAGGGCTCCAAGCATGACCATATTGTATAGCCCTTCCTTTTATTTATAAAATCCTTATTTTATGCTGCAATATTGTTGGCAACCGAAATCCCACTATAAGCAATTGATGATGAGTTGACGCCAATGTCAATTAGCTTGGGAATATGGACTTCGTAATATACAAATTAAAACAACAGGAAAAAGTGACAAGTAAACTAAAAATGCAAAATCTAGGAAATTTTCTAGTGATTATATAAAACTTTATCTTGCACAAACATTGCGTTGAACACAATGATTACCTCGAAAACCCGATTCGGCATGACAAACTTGCGACTATTCAAATATTAAATGATTACCTATCTTTTAGTGCATGATAATTCTTTACTTAAAAAAAATTTGATGTTGTCACATTATCTTTCGCTGATTAAGATTGAGAAATTGGTATCAAGATATGAAATTTGGAGTAGAACTATATGTCTCAAATTGAAGAAATAAACAACTTTCGACATTTTAATGGTTATCATTGTAGAAGTTAGGTATCAAGACATATATATGTACTAAGGAAGAGTTACACAAAGATCATGGGTATGGAATAATTACTACAAAAACACACGTTCTTGTTTGAAAAATTATACAAAATACCTTGTGGTCTGTTTATTGAAAATTTATCAAATTTTGTTGAATGTAAACTGACACTTATTTTGCACTAAAACAGGAAATAAAGCCAAATTATATGGAAATTGAAAATAACCCTTATTTATTCCCTGTAAAAAGAAAAACAATATGTCATACCTATATGGTAATGGGCGTAATAAAAAATTCGTCGTATATAAATTAGATTGATACATGAAAGTAAAATATATAAGTTTGGTATCAAGACATATATATGTACTAAGGAAGAGTTACACAAAGAACATGGGTATGGAATAATTACTACAAAAACACACGTTCTTGTTTGAAAAATTATACAAAAATACCTTGTGGTCTGTTTATTGAACATTTATCAATTTTTGTTGAATGTAAACTGACACTTATTTTGCACAAAAACAGGAAATAAAGCCAAATTATATGGAGATTGAAAACAACCCTTATTTATTCCATGTAAAAAGAAAAACAATATGTCATACCTACATGGTAATGGGTGTAATAAAAAATTCGTCGTACATAAATTAGATTGATACATGAAAGTAAAATATATTGGAATATATACCATGCCAAAGTTGTGACTTCCAATGTCAGAAAAGTTTTGGGGTTTTACATCACCAACATTTTATCCCACTTCAAGAACTGGTCTTTCATTACAGAATGATAGCCCTAGTCGTAGTGTTAGATCGGTATGTTGATCAACATTGTGCAAGGCCTTGAATTTATTGCTTTTACTATCCATTATTTTCAATTACAAAGAAATAATTCTGCCCATGAGGCAAGATAAAAGTTAGTATACTCATTTAAGGACAAAAATTTGTACTAATTGGTTATATTTTTTCTCTTCCGTATGCTCAACTTTTCAAAAATATTAAAGGATAAATTATATACAGTATTAAACAAAATGACAAACAAATACATGACAACAAACATGTTCTTCTCAAACACCAAAATAATTTTAGTATTATTCGACATGAAATCTGAATATATTACTTTAATTGTTATGTTAGTTCCTACTAATGAATAAATAAACTTTGTACAAAACAGAGAATCCAACTGGATCTGTAAACTTAAAAAAGCCATTATATATGATTTACAAAAGCTACATAGTTTGACAATAGATCGTTTATATAAGTATGGGTCGGTTACAAAGGAGTACAAGGGAAATACAACGAATCTATCCTAACAAACTAGGCCTAATCTAGGTGTCTCGATTAGGCTTGGTCTGGAACACCTCGAACTAACGCTTCGATGCTTGGATGACAAGGGTATATCGGTAATCATGTTGGAGGTATATCGGTGACCATCTTTGATGTGATGTCGGTAGTGCGAAGGTGTGGCGCGTTAGTGGATCACGTTGGTTATCTCGATATCGAACACGATATCGAGAGTAAGATCGGTAATCTCTTTCGATGTGATGCGTGATAGCCGAAGGATAATAATTGCTTGCTTTGGGATCCGGGCATCGCGTTATTTATAGACCTCGGGATCCGGGGACCACAGTACCATATCGGTGATGATCACCGATATGATGTCGAAAGTGATCCTCGATATGGTAAAATATGGGCCTGGTTTGGGCCAGGCCTGATATGTGGGAAATGCCCATATCATGTAGCCCCCCAATTTGGGGATTCTTATCTTAGAGATAGGAATTCGCAAATTTAATTTTAAATTTAATGGTTACCTGTACCCTTCGTCCCGCCAGTTCAAATGACGGAGATCAAATTTGCAGGGAATGCACTTGTGATAAATTTTGCTAGAATCCCCATTGCAGTGGATGTCTAATTTGAGGTCCTCGTTTGAATTCTTCGTTCCCCGTACGAGATTTTGAATAATTCGCACATATCGGGATTGACCTCTTTGTCCTTTTATCGATATCAAATATTAGCACCAATGTGAGATCGAAAGATTGTTTCGATCTAGCACCTCCGATGTCTATAAATAGGACTCCCAGGGAAGTGAAACTCACTTTTGGCTTTTAGCAAAAATTCGTTGTCCCTCTGAAAACTACGTCGAATTTCTCCTTGGATCTCGTTTTGTATACCACTTTCGATATCACGTTCGATTTGATTTTCCTCCTTTAGCGCGTCAGTATGTTGTTTGCCGGTAACAATGTTGGCTCGGGTTTGCCTGAGATGGATTTCGAAGGGATCGAAGTGGAATTTACTGAAAATGAAATGTTTGGGTCTCACCAATTGACTGGCGACCACTTTGGTGTTGAATTCTCTGCTCCGCCGGAGGCTGACGGTCAAAATGTAGACGAGTGGGGCTTGGGGATCAGCCCCCCGAAATATAAGACCACGGAGAAGTATGAGGATATGATGTCTCGTGTTCCTCATCATGCTGGTCATTACTTCGACGAGTATGACATCCCCGAGGGGTACTAGTTAATATTCTCTAGTGCGGATCAACGAATGCATACTCCACCGAAGGGTTGTATTACTGTTAATGCCAAGAACTTTAAGAATGGACTCCGCTTCCCAATTGACCATGCGGTTAGTGCTATCATAGCAAGCATAGGGGTCTGTTTGGGGCAGTTATCCCCCAATTCTCTGGGGTATATCGTGGCTTCATTTGTGTTATGAGAGCCTTGGTTGCCCCTTGTGGGGTTAATGAGTTCTGGCAACTCTTTAGTGTCATGGTCAACATGAAGGGCGGTGATAAATGTTTTTTTTATGTGCAGGCCCAGGGGGTCTTAGGTTCGTGTAAAATACTCAGTCCAGTTATGGATTTGGTAATAAGTGTAAGTATATGTATGTCCACGAGAGGACGACTGGGAATTTGATGTGCTTCCAAGTGTGTGCTGCGAAGACACCAAATATAAGACACGAGCCGCTGTTGGGACAAGTGCACATAGCCTCGAATTTCTGAGGAAGTTGATTAACCATCCGTACGACGGTACCCTACTTTGCAGTGACATAGTTTTGCGAGCAAGTGGGATATCTCCCGTACCTTATGTCGGTCCCTCTACTCTCGGTAAGTGCTATATCTTCACAAACCGATATCTTTCTCCTGACTTATCTCTTGACCTTATATTTCCTTGTATCATGCAGCCGATTTGGTAGAGTACTGCAGTCTGGATGCGATAGCGGAACGTAAACAGCCGGGGGCCGACGCTGTTGCGGAAGATGCACCTCCGCTCGTCAAGAAGAGGGGCCGTGAGGGCGTACGCAAGAACGCAAAGAAGACTGCTCCCTCGTCGAGTGGAAATACTGCAGGCGTGGTGGCGCCTCACAATCTCAAAATGATGTAAATGCCGGGACGTCCACGGGCCCGAAAAGAAGGAGGGAGGAGGGAGGAGGGTAGTTCAAGTGGGGATCATAGTAGTCTATTCCGATCTGTAAATAATCTCTGTGTATTTTGGATGCGTATTTCTTTTGGGTTTTTTGTTAAATAGAGTATCTAATTCATTATTGTGAATGTGCAGGTGGCGAGCTTTTTGAAAGGTTTCTTTGAGATGGCTGTTAAGGGCCAATCGGATCACACGGATTCGTTCCGGGTTACCAACAATCTGCTCGAAAAGCTGGGTGAATACGATCTCGTTGCTGCCATGCAGTTACAGCACGAGAGGGACGAGGCCCAGGATATTTTGAAGACCAGCGAGAGTAATGTGAGAGGACTGTATTACGAAAATAAAAAGTTAATCGCAGAGCTCGATGAGGCTAGACTTATTGCTGGTAGTGAGGCGTCCCAACGGGAGGCAATTGAGGCCGAGGCCGCAGTTTTGAGGGACAGATTAGCCCAAGCTGAAATGCACATGCGGTGCATGACGCTGAGCAAGGGCTAATTGACCAGTGCGGCCAAATAATTCCTTCTGAGTCGATCTTACAAAATAATATATGCTGAGCGCGGCTTGCTCGAGCGGGAGGACGCCAAAGCCTCCGTTATAGGTCAAATTCAGATGGAAGGTGGTTTTAAGGACGGTTATGATCCGTCAGCCATAAATCTGTTGAAGGGGCAAGGCGGACAATTTCCTGAAGATTCCGACGATGATGACGAAGACCTGGAGTCGGAAGTGGAGTATCATGAGATTACCGACCATAAGAGTTAGTCGTTAATCCATATTAAAGGAACTTCTCGTTATCGTAGTTGAGAATTTAGGGATTTGTAACTTTCCTTCTGTGATAATAAAAAAAAATGTCAATAACTTGATGTTCTATCCGTTAATTCAATCAATCCTTCTTGCGTGTCCTGATTTATATTCGTTCATACGTATTCAATGGTGTGATTGATTGTCTTATTATTACGCCTCCTTGATGTGTCACATATCGGTTATACCGGATTATATTGACTAATCCCCCTCATCGCAAGTGGTGCTTCTATTTCTGTTCTTTAGAGTCGGACCCCGTTATCACAGGGAAACCGTTATCGCTCACATGTTTAGGATCAACCCCGTTATCACAGGGGATTGTTTTCTTCTGGGTAGGGGCCCATCCCGTTATCACAGGGAAACCCGCTACCGTTCAAATTTATAGGGTCGACCCCGTTATCACAGGGGATTTTTTTCTTATGGGTAGGGGCCCATCCCGTTATCACAGGGCAACCCGCTACCATTCAAATTTTTAGGATCGACCCCGTTACCACAGGGGATTTTTTTCTTGTGGGTAGGGGCCCATCCAGTTATCACAGGGAAACCCGTTACCGTTCAAATTTTTTAGATCAACCTCGTTATCACAGGGGATTTTTTTTTTGTGGGTAGGGATCCATCCCGTTATCACAGGGAAACCCGCTACCGTTCAAATTTTTAGGATCGACCCCGTTATCACAGGGAATTTTTTCTTGTGCGTAGGGGCCCATCCCGTTATCACAGGGAAACCCGCTACCGTTCAAATTTTTAGGGTCGACCCCGTTATCACAGGGGATTTTTTCTTGTGGGTAGGGGCCCATCCCGTTATCACAGGGAAACCCACTACCGTTCAAATTTTTTAGGTCGACCCCGTTATCACAGGTGATTTTTTTTGTGGGTAGTGGCCCATCCCGTTATCACAGGGAAACCCGCTACCGTTCAAATTTTTAGGGTCGACCCCGTTATCACAGGGGAATTTTTTTTTTTTGTGGGTAGGGGTCCATCCTGTTATCACAGGGAAACCTGCTACCGTTCAAATTTTTAGGATCGTCCCCGTTATCACAGAGGATTTTTTTTCTTGTGGGTAGGGGCTCATCCCGTCATCACAGGGAAACCCGCTACCGTTCAAATTTTTAGGATAGACCACGTTATCACATGGGATTTTTTCTTGTGGGTCGGGGCCCATCCCGTTATCACAGGGAAACTCGCTACCGTTCAAATTGTGAGGGTCGACCCCGTCCTTTGTCTATCCCCTCGGTAACTTTGTAGTTGTCACGATGATAGGTCGTTAGGCACCTGTAAAATAACATAGACAAAGAAGGTTTTGCACTGTACCATCTTATGTCCAAGCATGAAAAGACGCAGCTTTGTTACCCGGTGGATTTTCCTTTAACCTGTGAATTTCAATTTTTTTCGAGCAAAAGTGATGCTCGCAGCATGTTTCGACATACCTCTTGTACGCTTGTACCTATAAGAAGGTGATATAACAAATACATATTTGCGGGGTAATGTCCCCGACTCTATGTGCCATGATTTGCACTTTCATGCTATCCGATTATGATGTGTTCCTACATGGAATGGGAGATTTAATGATACAGTAATATCGCTGAGAAAAAATAAAAAGTAATGACGGATAACGGTGAAGGCTAGGTAAACCTAACCCGCCTACGTATTTCTTTGAATGAGGAATCAGACCGGCGTAGTTTTCCCTGTGTTAGTTACATGCCGACCCACGCCGGGGCAAAATAAAAGATAAAGGTCGAAGGCTAGGCAATCCTAACCGGCCTACGTATCCAGTTGAGTGGGGAATCAGACCGGCGTAGTTCTCCTATGTTAGTTACATGCCGACCCACGCAGGGGCAAAATAAAAGGTAAAGGTCGAAGGCTAGGCAATCCTAACCCGCCTACGTATCTCGCTGAGTGGGGAATCAGACCGGCGTAGTTCCCCCTACTTTAAGTTACAAACCGACCCACGATGGGGCAATGTTCTAATTGTTCAAGCATGATTTTAAAAATTAAGGAAACTTAAAAACCAGGGAAACTAAAACGATTGTACTGGTTGTGTCTCATGGTAATTACTCCATGGCTTGTTGATCCTGATTTGGCCCGATTGCTTCTTCATCCGCTTCTCTAATTCTTGGCAGCGTAAGAGAAATGATGTAGCAGAACCACGCCTCTTTCTGGTCAGCGACCACTTCTTCGACCCCTCCTCATACTGGGAATTTCACCTTCTGATGGAACGTGGATACCACTGCTCTTATTGCGTTCAGGGTCGGCCTGCCAATTATGAAATTGTACGCGAATGGTTGGTCCACGATCGTATATTGAACATTGATAGTTCGCATGTGCGGTTCTTGCCCAAATGATGTGGGAAGGTTCACTTGCCCTAGGGGGATTGTTTCTGCTCCACCGAATCCCACCAGTGGCGTATGGACCTGTTCAATTACATGATGCACGAGTGCCATCTTCTCCAAAGCATGTGCAAATATAACGTTGTTTGAACTACCTGATATTGTAGGACCGTGGATTGACACAACACTTTTTGAGAGTTAAGCTGGAATTGCCTTAACTCTGTTGTGATCTTCTTGATAATAGTAATGTGCAGCGGAAGTAAGAACACAAGAAGATATAATTTTAAGAAGTTTTCAATATTATTAAAAACTTCCGAGCCTTATGCCAAATAACCATAAAGGTTTTATAAAAAACGTTCCTCACAACAATTCACTCACGCTCTTTGTTGATCGGACTCAACGAAGCAGACAAGTAAGAACTACTTAACTTCTATGAACTAGACATAAGCAGTTGATACAAACACTTCGCAAAATAAAATGAAGACAATACAAAGAATGATTAATCTCTTAGATTATGTAGCACGATTTTCTTGTCTTCATTTTGATGAACTTCACAGCTTTTATAGATTTCTTGAGTCTTGCACGCTAAGATGTGTTGTTCACGGTTTTGGTAACTCTTGTTGTTTCCTTGTTGAAATTTGCCTTCTTTGTGAAATTCATATCTTTCCAGAATATGTGTTTCCTTTATTACTGATTTATCAAGGTAATACATCTTCTTCAATTCGGAGAATCCTGGAAAGAATCGTGTTGCAAAGAACAGCTAACTTGTTTCCTTCTAAAACCGTGTGGAGTTGACTTATTCAACTTAGCTTGAATTATGGAAACATCAAGTAAGGAATCTTCCATAGCTCTTCCTTATGCTTAAGATACTTTCCTGGACATAAACATAAACAACCAAAACCGTGGAACTTGATTAATAAGTGAATGAAGGCAAAACTTAATTTTGGCAACTAACGAACAGTTTTCGCATAAGCTCTCGGCTTTCAATGTTATCCTCAATGTTAACTCAACATCGTCTAACATTTCATCGTCTAACATTGATTCCAGAAAGCCCTGCACTTTCAATCTCCCCCTTTTTGCCTTTCTTCACAAAACCAACACCTGTTCCAATCAAATCTTATATCCAGAAAGTTTTAATCAACAAGAAACACATTAAACTACTAAACTGCTCCCCCTTAATACAAGATATCATATTCAAAGTTAAATTGGCAGAGACAAATATTAAAGTCATCACTACAACCACATATGTACAAATGTTCAGACCTCAACATTCATCAATGTTGCCTCAACATTGAAACCAGTAAGTTTCCTGCATAAAAGGTTAGCTAGACAAGCAGTTCAAAATGTACTTTCATAAGTAATAGCAGTTAGAGCAGTTCATCAGTAGTACTTAGAGTTACATGCCATATCTAGATACCAAGGACAAGCCCCTTGATCAAATAAAACCAATTAGATATGAATGTACTAGCAGTTCAAAGATATTAGTAGTTCATAAAAACGAAACATAAACTAGAAGACTAAAATTTAAAATTGGAACTACTCTCCCCTTTTTTTGTGAAGAAGGGAGTTTCTCCAAATTTTTCACCATGTCCTCCAGCTCTTTGAGGTGTTCCTTTCTTTCCTCAATCTCCCTCTGAGTATCAGCAATCTGCCCCCTATACCAGTTCAGCATATGATCCACAAAAGTAGAAGTCATGACCATGCAATCTTCCTCATTGGACATAGGCACTGAAGTTCCAGCAAACTCCTGAGCCTTCTTCTTTTCAGCCCTTGGTCTCACCACTCCTTTTGGGTTCCATGGAAGGTCTCTCACTCTTGATCCAGACAAGTAGCTTGGGAGAATGGACAGTTCAGTATCATTCTTCCTCCGGCCCACAATCACACTTGTCTTCAATCCTTGCTTGCTAGGGATTTTGCAAATCAGTAAGGGAAAAGGCAGCATGCCATTCTTCCTTCCAGCAACTTCAGACATTGATTTCAAAATCCACTCCCCCATGTTCACAGCTAGCCCATTCTATATTTTGTACACCAAGATTGTTGATTCCTTGGTAAGTACAATCACATTCTTGCTTGACAGCCAGTTGAAACAAGCTATCTTGTGCAAGACAACACTAAGGGAGGTCAGTTTTGTGGTTGGCAGAGCATCTCTCCAGATTTTGACCAACCCTCCAATCAAGTCTTCCATCACATCATCATAGTAGGGATCCTCAGATTCATCGGCAGTAGGAAATCCACAGATCTTTTTAATGGTGTAGGGATCAATGTTGAAGACTCTGTAGTCCCTGGTCCATTTGGAGATATTAAGGTAGAACCCCATAACAATCTCAGGAGTAAAGTCATGCAACTCCATCACTGATTGTTGCAACCCTCTTGCCTCAAGCAAGTCCATCACCTTGTTCTCTTTGAAACTGGCCATCTCTATAGTTGTCTCAGTGTGAATCTCCCTTCTTTTGAAAGTATCCCACTTCTTCTCCAATTCTTGTGAAAGATAGAAAGGAGAGTAGCAGTTCTCCTCATCCTCAGGGTGGATCACATACAGCCCATCTGTATACTCCTATGTCCCTTATGTTGCTCAAACATCAGCAACAACATCCTGCTCTTCTTCAGTCTCCTTTTCCTTCTCTTCTTCTTCCTCTTCATCCTCAACATCTACTACCTCAGTTTCCTCATCCACTACTTGCTTTCCTTTCCTCTTTCTCTCCGCAGCAGCAGCAGCAGCAGCAGCAGCAGCAACAGCCTTCTTCTCTTCTTCACCCTTCTTCTCATCTTCAGCAGCCCTCTTCCTAACTGATCCCTCAGCCTGTCTTTTCCTGGCCTAAGCCCTTGCCTTAGCAGACTCATACATATTTTTCAATTCCTCCCATTGCCCTTTCTCTTTTTCTTTTGAGCCCTAATCCACTTCCTCACCATCTTGTCTACAGACGCATCCACGGATTTCTCCACAGATTTTTCAACGGATGCACTACCTTCGCCCTCAACAGTTAAGTCAACTTCAAGTTCACGGTTGGGTTCAACAGTGTTTACCTCAATTTCAGGCTCATTGGTGATGGGAGTGGTTGAATCAGCAGTTGGCTCAACATTGGAGGTCGATTCTCCCTGTTTGGACTTTTTTCCACGTCGCACGTAGGGGATCGCCTTTCTTTAAGCAGCAACAGGAGCATCAACTGTCTTTGTAGCAGCACCTCTAGTGTGTGAACGAGTGTGTGCGGCAGTGGGTTCAGTGCCTAGAGCAGCATCTTCAAGAGTTTGCATGGGAGACTTGCTTGCCATTGTTAGTAAAGAAGTTTTGAGAGAATTTGCAGAGAAAATTGAGAGAATTTGAGAGTTGTGAGGGTAATTTTGCAGAGTAAGCACAAATATGAAAATTGCAAGCACAATTAAGAAAAATAGGGTTTTGATTTTTGAAATAGCCGTGAATAAGGATAGAGAATGAATGTTAATGGGTAGTTACCAAATTTGAACCAAGTAAAAATTTCCCACTATGTTTTCCCGCGCACATGCTTCGATGTTTAATTAACAGTTAACTAGAGCGGTTTTTCAAAAAACTGAAAACTTATAAGTTCTTGTTTTCAATGTTGACCTGCGACTGTGCACAATGTTAGGATAACATTCAATAACATTCAACCCCGAAGGTGGAGGTACAGGCTTCACCAAGGCAAATTCATGTGAGAGCTTGAGATACATCCAAAAATACATCTGAAACTTTAACCAATATAGCAAGTGAGTACCTCAGACATATTGTTCAGATCAAGATCATGAGTAAGTAACATGGATAACAAGAAACACACAGAGATAAGCAGTTATGAATTCAAGGAAAAAATTCACTTCCACAGCATAGAAAGTCACAAAACAGTGTGTCACCTGCTGTATGTCACCCAATTGCATGCCTCAACACATGAAATATACTCCCCCTAAGCCTAGACCGACACAACTCACAAACAAGAAAGAAAACGATGCAGTTCTATATGAATGCAACAATGTAAAGTCAAATAGGCAGATGGTAAACAGTAAACACTAATGAAAAACACCTCTAGCCAGCACAACACACATCTCTTAAAAATCTTTATTATTTTCATAACTCATCTGCACCAAAAACTGAAGGTTGCTAAACACAAAGCTACTGTCACTACTGAATGAGGGCAGCCTGAACTCCACACACCCCAGTAACAACATTAACAGCAGCAAGTTAGGCAAGTACAAAGGCTTTGAATGTTGGCAATTCATTTATCATGAACCCCAACACCCCAATTTCTTATGCATACTTGTTTACCAACCTGCATTCAAGAGAATCACCAAGTGATCAGTGCTACTAAATGTAAGGAATCGAAACTTCAAACACCCTAGTAGAAAGGATCACCCTCATGTGTTCCTTGGCCAAACAAACAGGAACATGTAAATAAGCACAACTGAGTAACACTGAAGCTGTCAACATCATGCACCCCAGCTTCTCCACATGTCATGTACACCTTCCATATGAATAAGACACACTGAATAGACATCAAAGTAGTGAACTTTGTGTACGCCAGCTTCTTCATATGTTAGGCAATCACTACCTCAGACAACAAAAGAGTTCTATTACTTTTTCAAAACTAAGATGTGAAACTGATAACTAGAAAGAGTTGTTAATCAAAGTGTTCAACCACACACACTAAATATGACAAAACACAGATGAAATGAGACTCACAAGGAAATAAATTCAACAAAGAAAAACAACAAAATACCTACTACACCACAACCAATATACCAGCGCTAGTCAGTGGTGTTATGACAACACTGGTTTTCTTAACATTTTCACATATTGCACATGCCAAGAGATTTCCTCAAACTGAAGAATCTCTCACTATCTAAAGGTTTTGTAAACATATCAGCAAGCTGATTTGTTGTCTCAATATGTTCAATGTTGGTTACTTTGTCCTCTACCATATCTCTTAGGAAATGATGCCTTATGTCTATATGCTTAGTTTTAGAATGTTGGACAAGATTCCTAGAGATACTTATGGCACTTAGATTGTCACATAACATGAAAAGTGTATCACTATCTAGCCCATAATCTGAAAGCATGTGTTTGAGCCATACAAGTTGGGTAACACAACTGCCAGCTGCTACATATTCTGATTCAGCAGTTGATAATGAAACACAGTTCTCTTTCTTGCTATACCAGGAGACCAAATTATTCCCCAAATAAAAACAGCCCCCATTTGTGGATTTTCTGTCATCCATATCACATGCCCAGTAAGAGTCACTGAAACCAACCAAGTTAGTGTTAGTGTCATAAGAGTACCAAATGCCTAAAGGTGAAGTTCTAGAGATATATCTAAGAATCCTCTTCACATCAATCAAGTGAGATTGCCTTGGCTCAGCTTGGTACCTAGCACAAACACATACTGAAAACATGATGTCAGGTCTAGAGGCAGAGAGATATAGCAAACTACCAATCACGGATCTGTACAATGTTGGGTCAACATTGCTGCCAGTGCCATCTTTTGTTATCTTCACTGAAGAGGACATAGGAGTTTTGCAAGGCTTGGACTCTTGTAGCTCAAATCTCTTCACCAGATTCCTTGCATACTTCTCCTGGTTCAGGAAGATCCCTTTCTCCAGCTGCTTGACTTGTACTCCCAGAAAGTAGTTAAGCTCACCAATCATGCTCATCTCAAATGTTCCTGTCATAGACTCAACAAATTGTCTAAAGTAGACTTGTTAGTAGAGCCAAATACTATATCATCCTCATATATTTGAGCAATGCATATATTAGAGCTTTTTCTAAGGACAAACAATGTTCTATCTCCATCTCCTCTATTGAAACCTACGCCTAACAGAAAATCAGTTAGCATCTCATACCAAGCTCTAGGGCCTGTTTTAAGCCATACAAAGCCTTTTCAAGTTTGTACACATGGTCAGGATGTTTAGGATCAACAAATCCTTTAGGTTGTTCTACATAAATCTCTTTGTCAATTAAACCATTCAGAAAGGCACCTTTAACATCCATTTGGTATAGTTTAATCCTAAGACAGCAAGCAATAGCTAGGAGTAATCTAATTGATTCTATCCTAGCTACTGGAGCAAAAGTCTCATCAAAATCTATACCTTCTACCTGAGTATAAACTTGTGCAACCAACCTAGCTTTGTTCCTCATAACTACACCATTCTCATCAGATTTATTTTTGAAAATCCATTTTGTACCTATTACATTCACATGTGATGGCCTAGGCACTAGATTCCAAACTCTGTTTTTTGTGAATTGTAAGAGTTCCTCTTGCGTGGCATTAATCCAGTAACTATCCTTAAGAGCTTCAGTTACATTCTTATGTTCAATGGAGGACACAAAACAAGATGCATTTTCAACAGTACATGAAGAAGACATACAAACACACAACTTAGCCATATCCTTGTAATTTACCCTTTCTTTGTTGCGTGTTCTAACTCTTTCAGTAATTTGACCAATTACTTGAGAGGCTTGATGATCTCTTTGTATTCTAAGAGGAGGATCTCTTCTGGATACAGGAATAACTTCATCTTCAGAATCTGACAGCACAGATGTTAGCCTAACATTGGGGATTTCAGGTGTTAAGTCAACATTTGTTTCGGTTTCCAGTTCAGCATCTCCAGCTTCTGTGTTCAATGTTGAGTCCAATGTTGGAGTAACATCTGAACCAGTGACTTCTTCAGTATCTGTAGAAACAGTTAAATCTTAAAAAATGACATTCATTGATTCTTGAACAGTATGCAATCTTGGATTGTAGACCCTGAAAGCGGCACTATTAGGAGAATATCCAACAAATATACACTTTTCACTTTTGGGATCAAATTTGCTCAAATAATCTCTATCTTTTAGCAAATAGCAGTTAATACCAAATTCATGAAAGTGTGGTACTGATGGTTTTGAACCCTTCAAGATTTCATAAGGTGTCATAGTAGTACCAGGTCTAAGATAAACTCTATTACTAATATGACATGCAGTATTCAATGCTTCAGCCCAGAGTTTCTTAGATATGGTTTTAGAATTCACCATAACTCTAGCCATCTCTTGAAGTGTTATATTCTCCGTCTCAGCAATACCATTTTACTGAGGTGTCTTAGGTGCAGAGAACTCATGGAAAATGCCTTTAGATTCACAGAAATTAGCAAAGCTTACATTTTCAAACTCTTTTCCATGGTCAGACCTAATTCTTCCTACAGAAGTGACATACAGATTTTTGATACTAGCATGTAAAATCTTGAATGAATTGAATGCATCTGATTTTTCTTTCAAAAATTTAATCCAGGTATATCTTAAAAAATCATCAACAATAACAAAAGCATACTTCTTACCATTCAGGCTACTAACCTCAATAGGACCCATTAGATCCATATGTAGCAATTCAAAGCACTTATTAGTTCTAGGGTTAGTACTTTGTACCTGTATCTTATCATTACTACTATTCCCTAATCGGTAAGGATTTAGTTATTTCTGCCAGTCAGCCTCGAGACATATGTATGTTTTAGAACCTCTATGGATGCTTTCACTAGAATAAGCTTGAGCATTGCAAGATAAAAGAATTAAACATCTGATAGAATTTCAACCTTCCATGTGTTTTTCTGAATTGTATCCTTATGTTACTGGTATAATGATTCTTGTTACTCTGAAGAAGCTTCATTTGTTGTCTAGTACTTTTTCATCATCGTTATGAATTATAGTTTAGGCAGGCAGAGAGAAGCAGCAGGGGCTAATTGAGGAACTTCCAAAATTTAGGCCGAACGAAGTCCTACTATTTTTAGCAAAAGTCTCATATGTTTGGAAGAGTTTAAGGTTAGCAATGAGGTGAGTAAACCTTTTTCTAATATATATGTGACTTTATAACATTATGATGAAAAGTAGGAAGAATGCTACTGTGGATCTTTGACCTCATTTAATTTCTTCTAATATGATTAGCAACTTTAAGTGGTGTTAGCCAAAAATGAATCAAAGTCATGATATGAGTGCAATATGTTCCGCATTGATAGTTGAAATAAATAATAGTTTTGAATCATTTCCTCTGGTATTACTATTGCTCACATTCGTTAGGTTTAAATTCATAAAGACTTGAGCCCGAGGCTGATGATATGAGCATGTTGGTGGTTAACTTCAGTCGGAGTCAAATTACTTAGTTTGGTGAAATATTTGGATCTGGAATCATTTATCAGCATCTGAAATCTTAGTTTGGTGTATTTACGTTTCCCTGTGTTTAATTTGTGAATATCTTTTTTGAATGAACCTGGAGTTTGTAACTTTTTTGACCGTGGTTCTTGTAATCTTTTGTGCTTGTGTCAATGTTCTAATTTCAACTCCCTATATCACCATTATTTTAATCATTGTTGTCACTTGTAACGATGCTTTTACATTACTAAACGTGTGAAACCATCGTCTCCTATTGGTTCTCGACCATGTGCTATGGTGATCTGTTTAAACATTTATCTTCTTTTTTCTACTTGTGTTGTGGTTTATTTTAGCTCAGTACTTGTTTCTTGAACATATGTGCCAAACTACAATTTAATAGGACTAGGTAATTTGTGATTTGTCCAATGCAGTCTTACCTCTTAAACTCGTATGCGTATTGGGTAGTTTTTGGTTTATCCAGTATCTCCTGATATTTTCTCTCATTTTGATGAATGGATAGAATATCTGCTGTTTATGCATTACCTTGATGCATGAATTGTTGCAGTGTTGTTTTAAATGTTTGCTTCAGTTACTTGCCTTAACTTCTATTATTATGTCTTTTTTTTTTTAGTAGTTCCATGTATAATTCATTGCCCGCTTTCTATCTTGAGGAATAACATCATTCCTGCCTTGGGGAAAATGGTAGATGATTTCCACTTCTTTCTATGTTGGCTGGAAATATGGTCTTGGACGCTTACCTTGTACTGTTTCATTTGTCTGAGATCACTACAAAAAAAATAACCTACTGTGACAACAAATAATTGTCACAATAAGCACAAATATTGTCATAAGAGACGTATCGCGACGAAAAGTGGCAGCACAATATTAGTCACCTCAGGCCTGTCACAATAGAGTTCTAGTGACGAAAAATGCATTTGTCACAATAGCTTGCGACAAAATTGAATTTCGTCATAGCAGTTCACTTTCTAGTGACGATATTGTTGTCACTCTAGTGTTAATATTTCGTCACAACAGCATAATTTCGTCACAACAAATTGCTTTCCTCATACATTTTCATGACAAATGTGTTTGTCACAACATCATCGATCTAGTGGAAGAAAAAGATATTATCGTTTTCCAATTTCTGTATCTTACCTGTAATTCACTGTGACTCTGCTGTCTTTGTGATGTATTTAATAGTATGAGTTATTCCGTATGTACTTGTGCATGCACTCTAATAACTGTGATGGGTGTGATTTAGGATTGGCCCAATATAACGTTATTGGGCCGGCCCAAAAGCGCATCGAATACAGAGAATTCGGTGCGCGCATCGAATCAACAGTGTAAGCCTTATTTATTGGGCCAGCCCATTAGCGCATCGAATATACCTGATTCGATGGGCATATCGAACAATGATGATTCGATACGCCTTTCTATATTGGAATGTGGGCTCCACGGGACGGGTTCTATAAATAGCCCGTCCCCTTGTATTCTAGGAGGACTTTTTGAGATCTGAACCAGCTCTGCACAGTCAGCATCGAACTTGCTCCATTCGACACGAATCATATCGAATCAACTACAATTCGATACGCACATAATACCGTATCTCCATTCGATACGTTGGTACGCATCGAATTTGACACCTACAGCACGTATCGAATTCGACACCTTCCAGATTGATTTCTCCCACATATAACTATTCAGCATCGAATAGGCCCTCATTCGCCACGTCAGCATCGAATACTTGCAATTCGATACGTTCTATTAACATTGTAATTTAGTTATTCTATCTAGAAAGCTTGTATTAAGTGTTCCGGACCAAGCTAGTCCGTTAATAATATTGGATAGCATTGTTTGATCTCATTTTGTATTAATTATTGTGTTCTATTACTGTGACGAAATAAGACCAAAACAAACTGCATTTGTTTTGTTCATTTGGTGCGAAAATCACTCGATGCCTTTACTGCGATGCATTCTGTAAACTGAGTAGTGTATTGCTCTCATGTTGCTCTCTAGACTTATGCTCTGATATCACTATCTTTTGTATTTTCCTCTTCATTTGTTTCTCGTTATTGAACTTCCTTTCTTCTTCTTATTTTCTTCCTATTAAATTCTGCTGTGATACCTATCTATTACAGGCTACGAATATTCTTTACATTGTATTCACTTTTCTAGAGTGAAATATGCTCCCAGCATATTGCCATTTGTGAAATATATTATGAAGAAGAAAGTATATTTCATTCAGATACAAGGAGGGTACATATATACATGAAGCTAGATCTAAGTTAGGTATACAATTGATCATCTTCACACACCACCCGTGACTCTATTTACTATCTACCAACTATAGTAAATATTTATTCCACACCATTCATTATTTTTCTCTTGATTCTCTCTGCGTCGTAATATATTAATCCCTTCAACGTCTCTTAGTCATAAAACCTTTTGTATACATAGTTACCATGATGTGTGCACTTTCTGAAATCCTACTTTGTTGACTCTTCTTGTTCTCTTTCCACTTTCAGTGTAAGTTCTGTTCTAGGAAAGGAACTTTGACAATGATCACTGGTAAAGGCAGCCCTCTTACTCAGGAACTGGCTTAGTCTAGAAAGTACGCAAAGTACGCCCCTGTGATGTTATTGGAAAGTACGCAAAGTACGCCCCTGTGATGTTATTTGAATGCAGAGGGTATGAGCATGTGGTCTTTTTGTTTGGCAATGGTTGGAAAGCTGCATCTATAACTTTGTTATGATTATGTTCATATAAATTTATGTGAGTGTATTCTAATGATTAAAAGTTCCTTTAGTATGACTTTTGAATGTTGCATAGTTGTACTTGCATCTTCCATGTGTAATTCCTGCAATACATTTCTGAAGTTGTATTTGAGTCAATATTTATATTTGCGTGATTGCAAGGAAGACAATAATCACAGATCTTCATGTCCTTGCACTTATACTGCCAAGAAGTTATTGGTTTATGATTAAGTTTGCACTCGATAGTTCTGATTCATTTCAATATATTCTATTTTCAGTTTATTGTGCTACATTCTCAATCTTTTGGGTAAACAATGTCTTGTTGCACATACGTTGCAGAGATATCTTGCATTCTATACCTGCTTTTATATGCACAAACTTTTTCCTGCATTTTCGTTGTTGTGGTAATGTTGAATCTTATTTTCTTACTTTGTATAGCTTGAAGGAACAACCTTTATATAAAACTAACTGCAATTGATATGATAAGAACTCCATTGATGAAGAACAGAAAGAAAGGAGAAACTATTGTATTAAAATGAAGATTTATCTTCTGATAATGTGCATTACAATCACAACTATAACACATATATGTACTAAAGCTAATGATGGTTACAACATTATAAAACAGTTCACTTTTGTCTCCAAGATTCCTCCAGCTGCGTTCCTTTTCTTCTCCTAAGTTAGTGGTGCAATTGTGCAACTCTTGACAGCCATGTGATCATCTTTATTCTCTGCCAAGTTTGAATATTCTATCCTTCACTTTTCCAGCTCATCCTTGCTGCCATTGTCTGCCTCTTGTTCTGTCATGTTGCAGACTTCTTGCTGCAATGTAGCTTCATGCTTCTTGCTATCCATGGTCTCTTCCATACTCCCCCTCAAGATGAGAATATATGTTGTATATTCCCATCTTGCCTAGCAATTCATGAAACCTCTTCATTCCTAATGCCTTAGTGAAGATATCTGCTAGTTGAGTAGCTGTTGAGACATGAATCAGCTTGATTATTCCTTGTTGTAACTTCTCTCTCACCACATGACGATCTATCTCTATATGCTTTGTTCTCTCATGATAGAGAGGGTTGTTAGCTATATGAATAGCCGCCTGATTATCACAGAAAAGAAGCACATGATCACTGTGATCATATCCAAGATCTGTCATCAAATTCTTCATCCATACTAACTCACATACAGTTGAAGCAATGGCTCTATACTCAGCTTCTGCTGATGATCTTGACAATGTTGCCTGTTTCTTGGACTTCCATGATACCAAAGCTTCTCCAATGAACACACAATAACCAGTTACTGACTTCCTACTATCAATACAAGCTCCCCAATCTGCATCACAATATGCTTTGATTTTTACATTGTTATTGCTTGGAAATAACAGTCCTTGTGCTGGTGCTTTCATGAGATATTTCACAATCCTCAATGCTCCCTTCATATGCTCTTCTTTGGGATCACTCATAAACTGACTCAAGGTCTGAACATAAGATATGTCAGGCCTTGTTACTCCTAAATAAAGAAGTCTGCCAATTAATCTTCTGAAAGTTGTGGGATCCTTCATGTGTTCTCCCCCTTCTTGTGTGAATTTGATATTTTGTTCTTGTGGAAAACCAGCTGGTTTAGTACCTATGAGTCCACTGTCATGTATGATCTCCAAGTCATACTGTCTTTGGCACAAGTATATTCCTTTATTACTTCTTGCAACTTCAATTCCCAAAAAATATTTAAGAGGTCCTAAGTCCTTTAACTTGAACTGTTGATTCAAGAAGAGTTTTAAGGAATCAATTTCTTGATTATTGTTACCTCCAACAATGATATCATCAACATATACTAGAATGACAGTAGTGCTTAACTCTGAATGTTTGATGAAGAGAGAGTGATCACATGAAGATTGTTTAAAGCCTTGAGTAAGAATGACAGAGGTTAACTTTTGATTCCACTGTCGAGATGCTTGTTTGAGTCCATATAAGGACTTGTGCAGCTTGCAAACTATATTCTCCCCCTCGGTAGCAAGGCCAGGAGGTGGTGTCATGTACACCTCTTCTGCTAGATCACCATATAGGAAGGCATTATTCACATCCAGTTGTGATAATGACCATTGGTTTGATGGAGTAAAAGCCAGAAGACATCTGATGGTGGTCATCTTTGCTACTGGAGAGAAAGTCTCAAAACAATCCAAGCCTTCTTGTTGGTTGTAACCTTTTGCAATCAAACGAGCTTTGTGCCTTTCAACAACACCTGTAGAGGTATATTTAACTTTATATACCCATCTACATCCTATAGGCTTAATACCAGAAGGTAGAGGTTGCAAGGTCCAAGTCTTGTTGTCCTGAAGGGCCTGGAGTTCAGTATTCATAGCATCTTTCCAAACAGGATTAGTGATAGCATGATCATAACAGGTAGGTTTAGGATTAGAAGAAATGGAGAGGACATATGAGAGATAATCAGAGGACAAAGCAGCAAAAGAGAAATTAGTGGTATTATCAATACTTGTCATCTGATCCTTAGAACCAGGGAAGGGATGAGATGCAGTGGCTTGAGCAATCTTGTATTGGTAATCCTGAAGATGAACAGGAGTTCTCTTAGGTCTAACAGACCTTCGAAGAATAGGACTATCTGGTACAACAAGAGAAGGTGAAGTAGGAATATCCTCATCAGGATGTTGAGAGGAAGCAGAAGAATGGAGATCTGTGCTGTCTTCTGGGAGTGGTGCAGAATGAGAAGGATTGTGATGTGGAGGTGATGAGTGTTCTGTGTGTAAGGATGATGAGGTGTCAGCAGTGATCTGAGGAATAGGAGTAGAGACAGCAAATTCATCTATGTCAAAAATGTCAGTACTGTCAACAATGGGAAACATAGATTCATTTTCTGATTTTTGGCTATAAGGAAAAGAATTCTCATAGAACACAACATCTCTTGAAGTAAAAACATGTTTTGTATGGAGATCATATAGTATGTATCCCTTAATATTGGCTGGATAACCTATGAATATGCACTTATAGGCTCTAGGATGGAGCTTGTTGTGAGGTTTTGGAAGTGTTGTTGCATAACATAAACAACCATAGGCCTTTAAGTGTGAGTAGTTGGGAGATTTTGAGTACAGTAGGTGAAAAGGGGTAAGATTATGCAGTAAAGTTGTTGGTGTTCTGTTAATTAGATAAGCAGCAGTAACAACACAATGCCCTAAAATTTGTAAGGTAACTTTCCTTGTAATCTTAAAGATCTTGCCACATTAAGTAAATGTCTGTGTTTTCTTTCAACAACTGAGTTTTGTTGAGGTGTATAAACACAAGATTTTTGGTGAATGATACCCTTGTGAGCATAATACTCTGGCATGTCAAATTCCAATCCTTGATCAGACCTTAAGATTTTTAAGGAGATGTTAAACTGATTGTTGATTAACTGAATGAAGTTTTTGAGAAGATTTCTGGCTTGTCCTTTGTTATGCATTAGGTATACCCAGGTGAACCTACTGTGGTCATCAACAATAGTAAGAAAGTAATTAGATCCATTAATGGATTGCACACTATATGGTCCCCATATATCAACATGAATTAATTCAAAACATGCATTTGATCTATGAGAATTAATGACAAAATGAGTTCTGTGTTGTTTTGCCAAATGACATATGTCACAGGCTACACTCTCAAATTTCTTAGGAATTTGAACTTCTTTGGAATCTATCAAAGATAATAAATCAATGGAAGGATGGCCCAATCTGAGATGCCATAGCATGGAAGGGTTGGTAACTGGTGAAACTAGAGTAGGAACTGGTGAATCTTTGTTCATGGGCATCCAATACAAGTTTTGCTCTTCCTTAGCAGTCCCAATCACTTCCTTGGTGCTGAGGTCCTGAATAAGACAAATATGTGATTTAAAAATGAGAAGGCTATTTGAATCAGATATCAGTTTTCTAACAGATATCAGATTGAAGTGAAAATCAGGAACACATAAGACATTGCTCAAAGTTATTCTTTCATTTATCCTCACTGATCCCATATGAGTTGCCATGACATTAGTTCCATTTAGTAATTGAACCTGACTGTCTTGGAAAGCATATTTATGAGTGAGAAAGAGAGGGTCACATACTACATGGTTAGTAGCTCCAGAGTCTAATATCCATATAGATTTTAGCTTGCTGTGTTTGTTTGAAAGGATAGAATTGAACAGAGTGGAGCTGGAGATAAAATATCTACCTGAGTTTTCATTAAGATGGGAAGTAGTAGATTTTGAAGTCTGATTGATCATACCATCACCTTTACCAGTTTGGAACAAGTTGCAGAGGTGCTGAAATTGTTCTTGTGAGATGTGAGCAGTGTTGTTTGTTCCTTGATCAGCAGTATGTGTGATCTGATTTACATGCATTCTGGTGTTTGAGGTACTAGGTTTAAACTTTGAGTACCTGTGACTAGGAGGATAACCATAGATCTCAAAACGGGAATCCATTGTATGATTGTTCTTTCCACACTTAGCACATACTGGTTTATGCTTTCCTCCTCCTTGCCTGTTCATGGTTTATATCCTTGTTTATGTGGATAGCTTTGCATAGCAGCAACATGTGGTGTTTCATACAACCCTTGTTGTCCCTGTGAGAGTCTATTAACATTCATAGCAGCCATATTAGTGTTCAAAGATTTATTTGATAACTCAAAATATGCCTCCTCTTGTAGAACTAAGTTGAAAACATCATCCAGCTCAGGCATGGGATCTCTGAGCAGTGCTTGGTTTCTGACTTGTCCAAAAGGTTCATCTAACCCCATAAGGAACTGCATGACTTTCTTATTTTCTGACTTCTTTCTCATTCTAGTTAATACTCCACATTCAGAGTTCATACAAGTAAAATGCTCATCATAATTGCTTATTTCATCCCATATGGATTTTAGATTAGCAAAATAGAGACTGATAGCCTTACCTTCTTGTCTAGTGTTGATGAGTTGTTGTTCCAGCATGTAGATTCTATTATTGCTTGTTTTTGCAAATTTGCGCTTGATATCATTCCACACTTTGAAAGCTGAATCTCCAAATAATGTGAAGTCTGAAATGTCAGATGAAAGAGCTGATGTAATCCATCCAAGAACAGTGTAGTTCCATCTGATCCACTTTCCATATGATGGATCTGTGATTGATGGTTCTGGGATGGTCCCATTGATAAATCCCAATTTGTTTTTGGTTAACAAAGCTACATACATAGCTCTGCTCCACTTGTGGTAATTCTCTGTTGTCAATTTCTGACTAACCAGACAGTGAGATGGATTCTCACCATGATGTAAAAAGAGAGGATCAGATGGATCCTCATAGTGGCTGTTATTTTGATGAGAGGCATTTGTTCTTTGTGAGTTTCCTGATTGTGTTTGTTCTGTCACAATAGGATCCAGTGTATCTCCAGACATAGTAACAAAAAGAAATGGAGTGAAGGAAAAGGAGACAGAAAGCAATGAGATCAAAAGATTTTAGAGGTTTTTGTTTATGCGGAAATGCAGTGGTATTTTGCTCTGATACCATATAAAACTAACTGCAATTGATATGATAAGAACTCCATTGATGAAGAACAGAAAGAAAGGAGAAACTATTGTATTAAAAATGAAGATTTATCTTCTGAATGTGCATTACAATCACAACTATAACACATATATGTACTAAAGCTAATGATGGTTACAACATTATAAAACAGTTCACTTTTGTCTCCAAGATTCCTCCAGCTGTGTTCCTTTTCTTCTCCTGAGTTAGTGGTGCAATTGTGCAACTCTTGACAGCCATGTGATCATCTTTATTCTCTGCCAAGTTTGAATACTCTATCCTTCACTTTTCCAGCTCATCCTTGCTGCCATTGTCTGTCTCTTGTTCTGTCATGTTGCAGACTTCTTGCTGCAATGTAGCTTCATGCTTCTTGCTATCCATGGTCTCTTCCATACTTTACTGACATCGACCTGTCCGATGGGGAATTTTATGTATAATGGAGTGCCCAGTGATGATTTCTAACCTACGTGCTAAATTCGACGTGGTGAAGTAGGACATAGAATTTTTGCTCAAACTATTTGCTGGTACATTGTTGGTAAAAAGAATTACACTATAACTACTACTTTCAATGAGAAGAGTAAAACTATTTGCTCGCACATTTGTTATTTTCTGTTATTTTGTTTTGTTTTTGAGACATTTACTTATGAATGAATTTAGAACTGGACTTGAATAATTGATTCAAATTTATTTGCATTATCTGCAGGTTATTTTGAACCGAAAAAAGCTGTTGCGGTTAAGTGCATATCGGACACGAGCAGATTCTGAGTTGAAATTATCTATTACTATATAAAAAGAAAGGCATCTTCCCCTCACGGAATTTACCCTCACAAAAAGGTAGTTGTTATACCAAAATTGTGTTTTTCATATTTGCCCCTCCCTTGCCTATTTAATAAAGAAAAAGATGGTTAAAATCGTGTCATTTAATCCCTTTTCTTAACTTTGAAATTTAAACTGGGAATCCCCCATGATCCTAGGAGTTTTTTGATATAATTTACGTAATTAAATAAAGAAAAAGAGAGACAAATTCGGTTAAATCAAATTCAAACTCAATTCTCCACCTCTTTCGGTTTTAATTTTCAAATTAATTGACTCTCTCTCTCTCTCTTTTGAAAATACTTTGTTTTTATATCAATTAGTTTCAATTTTAGAACGTCGCACACAGTCCCCGCGTGCTCCCGGAAACTAGTGTTTCTGGAATTGAAACTTATTCTAGTGGAATTTGTCCTTTTTAAAAAAAATTGTTTTTATTATTATTTTGTTTTGATTGTATATGGATATTGAAATTACTTAATGATTTGTTTAACATGCTACTATTTATAGAATGGCATTTTATCAAAATCTTAAGCTTTTTTGTGATTTATGATGTTGTGGGATTGTTTATGATATGCTTATTCGTGCTTTAAAGATTTAACTATGCAACACATAATCCTTCTCTAATTAAGGATATAGAGACGCGTGCTTTACAAAATTAATTAGGTGGTGTTTGCAAACTCTAGTGAAAAAAAAGTAAAAGTTTACAATTTCAAGTTAAGCTAAAAGCACCCCCTGTAGCAACAAATTTTTTTAAGTCTTTAAAATAAAATATGGAAAAATAGTTGAACAAATAAAACTTGTAAATTTGATGAATTTATAGATTAACGGTCTCTTTGATCCCCTGATTCGATTGTATAAAGACAATGACTTGAACTTTAAACAAATCTTGAAGGAAATCTTCACTTCGATCTTCTTCAAGGTACTTGAATATTTGACGAACGTCGATGCGAGGGCTTGCAGCTTGATCTCGGACCGAACGGACTTTTGACATCGAATTTGATTTGAAGATTGTTGAAGAATGAAATGATCTTCGTCTTCAGTTCTTCGGAGATGTGGACTCTGATCTTCTTTGAAAGGGACTTTGATCTTCACAAACAGTTTTTCGAGGGCCTTGCAGCTTGTTCTCGAATCAAATGGACTTTAGGCTTGAACATCGTTGAAGAATGGTATGAACTTGACTTGGATTTGTTGAATTTGTTGAAGCTCGATCTTCCTCGGCAGAAGTGCGATCTTCAAAAACGGTTATTTGGTGGACTTGAGGCTTGATGATGGATCAAACGGAGGTTTTTGTGAGGAACACATTGAATGCCGTGAAGAACGCTTGAAGATGGATGAACTTGGTGGAGCGAAAAACTTAGAGCTTTTCCCTCTTAACTTGTGAATATTTCTGGTCTCCTTTCTTTTATTAGAGGACCCATATTTATAGTTGTGAAAACCTGGAGCTCCTTGCTTGTGATTAGTCGGTTTTATTTTCAAGATAAACATGGATTTAATTTGGCTTGCTTATGAAGAAATATCTAGAACACATCATATTTCCACGTGTAATAATGTGATTGTTTTCCACATGGCCTTGTTTGATTGACTGCATCACATCATCATTTTTTCATGTGGCTTTATTTGATTGGTTGCAATTCTCCATCTTTTCCATGTGGCTTTATTTGATTGGCCAACAATATATATATTAGTAAATTAATTAATTACTTTATTTTTAATTAGAATTTAATTTAGTAAAATTCCAAATAAAAATAAAAATAATCAATTTAATTTCTAATAATTGTTTTGGCACTTGTCGAAATTTAATTGGAGGAGACAAAATTAATTTGTCTACAAATGCTCCCTTGCGACTTGTCAAGAATAACATTACGAAAATGCGTCTTGAAGTAAATACGTCGAAAAATATCTTTTTCTTTTTTTTCGAGCCATCAACGAAATTGGTAGAAGATTGTGCACTTCAATATGAGAATCAGAATCTTAGTGGGCCTCTGTGTCAACTTCTTTGAGGACCAAAATAAAACTTGTGTATTAAATCATTTTTTTTTTATATATACGTGACATTGGGTTTTTTTCTTTTCTTTTTTTAGCACTTGGTCCATGTAGACCGTTAGATACTCCACTTCTCCTTGTCCCATTGGAATTGCAGGTACCCGTTCCTCCTTTACAATTTTCTTCTTTAACTTAAAAAAATTCTGAACTCCTTAGAACTCATGCAACCAAAAGGACTCCAACTACTCTATAATTGGAGTTGGATTCGAACTGGGATTTTTCTTCAAGAAAGCCCTATATAAAGAGCCAAACCCACGGTCCCTTCTTCACCGCCAAAACACATATCGGCTCTTTCTTTTTCCTCTTCTTCTAAATCCTGCTCCATCCAGCGATGAAGATAAATCGAAAATTGGTGGAAATTTGACGAGCAAGGTTGGAAAAAACAAATTGCAGCGCCTGTTTTTTCTTTTTCTTCCCCTTCTTAAACTCTACTATTCCTCTATTTCTTTTTCTCTTTCTTCTTTTTTTTTTCTCGTTTCTGATCTCACCCCGTTCTTTTCTTTTTCTTTTTTCTTCCTTTCTCTTCTTCTTTCTTCTCTTTTTCTTCTCGTAAACTGATCACTTTTTTCTTTCTCTTCTTTCTTGCTTGCAGGTCGCAGCAGGTCTTGTTGATTGGAAAGAGCTCACACTACAATTGCAAAAAGAGACACAAGTTTCTGGTATTATTATTTCTCTCCTTTTTTCTCTTTTTTTTTTGGATGCCCTTTTCTTTTTTTTGTTTCTGCTTTCTTTTGCTGATCACCCCTTTTTTCTTTGATACTTGTTCGCAGGTTGTAGAAATTTATTGGACTGAAAGAGGAAGACTTGCTTTGTTCAACGTGACAGAGACATATTCTTTGGGTATATATTTTTTATTCTTTTGTTTTCTTTGGATTCTCCTTTTTTTGATTATTTGCTCTATTCTTCCTCGTCAATTGCTAACTTGTCTCTTTTATCATTTCGGAATTGCTACAATGGTTTCATTCAAGAAAGGTTCTTCCTCATCTGGCGCAGAGAATTTGATCATCATTGACGACGACAGTCGATCAACTAGACGAGACATAATCTTGAAGGTGGGCACTCCGATTGATGGATATTATGCAAGCCCGTGGACAACATTGACAAACAATAGTCAGTTGAATGAGTGGACTGAAGAATATTCCCGGTCCTCGAGTAGATCCTCCCGATTGTTGGTGCTCCGTGCCGCACATCACCAACCATCAATCGGCTACACGCCTCTTTCAACTTTGGGACGACGCATCATGCAAGGCGACGCCGCGTGGACATACGCTTCTCTTCACATTCCTAGCGAGGTTCGCTTCTTTCCTGGATATTTGGAGTGGACAGAAGACATCCTTGTTCGGTGCAGGACAACACTTCAAGCCATAAAGATATACAACTCAGTCTACGCGTCTCTCTTCATAGAAATCATGAAATCCTTATGCGAAGCTTGGTCGCCTTCAACAAACACTCTCGTTACCTCACTCGGTGAGCTGTCAATCTTATTGTGGGACTTGGAACTCCTTAGCGGTCTACCATTGCACGGGTTCATGTATGATGAGGTCGTGCCTAACGAGAGGGAGCTATGCGGAAGAGACACAAAAGGAGATCCCTACATTCCACGATTATGCAAAGCCTTGTTCCATGCATTCCACATGCTTCAAGCAGATGTCGACGGTGATCATTATCGAGTGTCAATCAAGGAGTGGATCAACTTGTGGTCAAAGAAGAATATCAAATACGAACAACCTCTAACTCGCAAAGAGAGAAGATAACAAAGAATGCGCGCCGGCCCTTGTCAACAAACAACTCTCTTGGCAACCTTGGATCCTATGAGAAATGGTCGTCACAAGAAGAAACGATATTTTCACGGCTTGACGTCAAAGAAGGCTTGAAGGAAGAGGCATATTTAGCCGCACACTTGGCATGCTGGATGTGCCTATTCGTTCTCCCTGTCAAAGATAGAGGCTTTATCCGTCCTAGCGTATTCAAGATAGCGAGTTTCATTGCAAATAATGAACGTGTAGGCCTCGCAATTCCGATTTTATCATCCATCTACAAAGGGCTCAACACAATATCGAGATCTACACAACCTTCTTACGATCACATCCCTTTTCCAATCCACTTCGTCTATGGTTGGGTGGCGCAATACTTCAAGACTCATTTTACTACATATCAAGGGTTGAGCGGGCTCGGAATGACCTCATATTCTGGAAAAGGTGGCGCAACGGGTTTTGATCCCAGGGTAGACCGCAAGAGGATTCATCGAGCCGACTATGCCAATTGGGTATGCAACGTCCCTTCGCATATCAAGGATGTTATGCTTGTGAAGAATGGCAGCATTAACGAGACGGAGCGCGACTACTTCATCAACTTTCATTCGTGCTACCTTACTTTGAGGCAAGGCGAGACTTTTGACATTGAGCCATACCATCCACATTGATTTAGTTGGCAATTTGGATACTATCAAGAAGTCCTAGGCGTACTTAAGCATGACCAACGCGAGGATACTCTAGTGGAGGGAATTCGTTATTGGAGAATAAGTACTTCGTCTAAGTCTTGCTCAAAAGTTTGTGTTCCGGGCGTTCCTGTTAGCGCCAAAAGGTCTTGCACGGAGTACTACAAGACATGGCTGGTCAAGATCCATGCGAGCTACCTCGAAGACAATGTTGATTCTTTGCTTTCTCCACGAAAGCCCATGATACTTGGTGAGGTTGAAGAAGTTGCAGCAAGTGTTGACAAGCAAGCCATTTCTACCAAGAAGAGCATGCGAGACTCATCACATATTGAGGTGGAAGACCAATCGAAGAGGAAAAGTACCCCCGAAGAGAGTGGTAGCAGCAACGCCGATCGCAATTGGAAAAGATCCAACAAGACTTAAGTTTATCACAGCAAGAGAAGAATGATGCCTCTAGCAAGACCATTCGTACTGAAAATTCAATATCCACTGAAAAGGTATTTGGTTGAACTTTCCTTGATTTTTGTTTTTCTTCTCTTTCTAAGTTCTCGTGCTTGTATGTCGCAGGTGGAGGAAGAAACTGTCTCCGTTGGTGATGAACAATATGTCCCGGCGAGGAAGCACACACCTTCTATTCCCAGTGTTTTAGTTTGATGGTAGGAGTTTTCTAAGAGACTACGACAAGGAGTACGCCACTGGTTTATGGGAGAAACTAAGTGAGAGGATTTCATGTACCCCCATTGAAGCCATTTCTTCTATGAAGGGTGAATTTCAATTTCTTCTTGGACTCACTTAAGACGAAGGGCATAAACATCTCTCCTTTGGATGCTTTATTAGAACCTTTAGTCGAGAAAGTTGCCGCTTTTGACAAGGTGAACTCCACATCCATTGAGCGAGTCGAGGTGCAACGTGGTGAAGTTGAAGACCGTATCATAGGAGCCATGGAAAGGAATGACAAAGAAGCAATTCACATCCAATCTACCAAAGATGAGCTTCAGAATGTCACGAAGAGGTTGCAAGGCTTGAAGAAGAAGCAAACGAAGCTCAACACTTCCTTGAAACGTCAAGAAGAATTGTTTAACGCTGATGAGGGTGACATCTCCACCTTTAAAGAAGAATTGAGGGTACTTGAGGACCAGAATAACAATGAAGACTTGGTCACTTTGAGAGAGGAGCTGGAAGCCGCGCAACGCGAGGTGAGGGATGCGAGACCTTTTGCTTGAGTCCTTTATTCTTTTCTTTATTTGTTTTCTTTATTTTGTTTTGCCTTTGCTTTGGACTCATAGTATCACCGAACTGTGAGATTTAATAAAAGATTCGCCTTTATTTATCTTGCTTTGAATTATTCTTTCATATTTGGCATCATCTTTATTTTCCATTAGCAATGTAGCATAATGCAACAAGACCAACTTAAGCAAATATCATGACTGAACTTAGAAAACTTCTAAGCTGCCTACGTACCTTAATAAAAGGATGAAGTCATAATGTAGTTCAAAAAAAATCAAAATTAATTTGGGGGGGTGCCGTGCACAGTTTATACTCATGCGGGCCATGGGTATTTATTCCTTAACCACTTTGAACAAAGTGGGGTAAGTTATCATTTTAACCACATAATTGACCATTGGTGGGTGTCGTGCACAATTTATACTCATGCGGGCCAAGAGTATCCATTTATCAATCACTTCGGACGAAGTGAGTTCCATTAACATTTTATACTCATGTGGGCCAGGAGTAACATGCAGTTTAAGCTCGTGTGTCATGGAGCACGCTTCAATCATTAAGGGTAGTACTTCTTCAAGAATTTCCCATTTATCGGGCCAATTCTTAAACCATCTTCAGCAATCAACTTATATGCGCCATTTGTGTAGACTTCTTGAACCACATAAGGATCATGCCATTTTTTGATGTGAATTTGTTCCCAGTGCGATTGGTGATGATGATAGGCCTTCTCATAGCGAGCACCAAGTCACCAACTTGAAACGATCGCAAGCGAACCTTCTTATTAAATGCTCTTGAGATGCGGTCTTGATAACAGTCGAGTCTTTGTTGCGCCTCCAATCTTCTTTCATCTAGAGCTTCCAATTCTCCCAATCGCAGACGTGCATTTTCTTCTTCAGTAAGGCCTTCTTGTATCGCTATTATGAGACATGGGATTTGTCGCTCAAGAGGGAGTACCACCTCAACTTCGTATACCAAGGCGTAGGGAGTTGCTTGAGTCGGTGTCCTATAAGTTGTTCTATAAGCCCACAAAGCTTCTCCAATTCATTCGTGTCAGTCCTTCTTCGACTTTGCGACCACATTCTTCAACAAATTGCACAAAGTTTTATTAAAAGCTTCAGCGAGGCCGTTAGCAGCAGCGTAGTAGGCCGAAGAGTTTCTTTGCTTGAACTCAAACTTTTGACAAAGCTTGTTGATGACACTATTGCAAAACGCTGGCCCATTATCTATGATGATGTATCACGGAACTCCATAGCGATATATGATATTACTGCGGATAAAGTCAGCAACATTCTCTTTCTTTACTTCCTTGAAAGGTATTGCTTCAGCCCACTTAGAAAAGTAGTCAGTGGCAGCCAAGATGTACAAATGTCCACCGGAAGACTTAGTCATAGGACCGATGACATCTAATCCCCATGCGTCGAAAGGCCAAGAAGCTACAGTTGGATGCCAAGGTTCTGGTGGTTGATGAATAAAATTTGCGTGAAATTGGCAAGGTTGACATCGACGCGCGTATTCCATGCAGTCAATGACCATCGGGGGCCAGTAATATCCCATCCTCTTAATTCGGAAGTGTAATTTAGGTCCAGACTGATGAGCACCACACACTCCGGAATGAGCTTCTTCCATGGCTTGAGCTACTTCGTCATCACTTAGGCAACGTAAAAAGATCCCTTCGAATGAACATCTCTAAAGAGTGCCTTTGTAATATAGGAAGTGACTAGCACGACGCCTAATATCGACTCTTCTACGTGGGTCATCAGGAAGATTTTAGTACTTCAAGTAATCGACAAAAGGTTGCCTCCAGTCTTCCTTCTCAATCTCATAGACTTCCACAAAATGGTTTTCTTCAGTACTTCTTTCTTCGTCACTCATTGCGGATGGTATCACCGAACTTTGGCATATAGGAACGTTGAACTTCTTTTCAGTCGTAACAAGGGTCGAAGCTAGTTTAGCTAATGCATTTTCTTGTCCGTTCTCTCTCCTTGGTACATGTTCAATTGATATGCCGCCAAGTTGTTCAACCAACTTTCGAGCGTAGTCACTATATGGAAGCAGTTCAGGCTTCTTCACTTCATAATCACCATGTACTTGACTGATCACCAACTTTGAGTCTCCATATACCTCAAGATTTGAATGCTCCGTTCCAATTGCTAATTCCAATCCCAATATGAGAGCTTGACATTCCGCAAAATTGTTGGAACACTTTTGTGTAAGGGTGAAAGAAAGGGCATCACTTCTCCATCAGGCGTAAGAAAGACAATCCCTGCACCAGCGCCTCCTCCATGAGCGGCTCCATCAAAGTACATCTTCCATGGTGGAGTAACTTCAACTAGGAGCACATCTTCATCGGGCAAATCATCAACTAGTTCCCACTCAGCACGAATTGGGTGGTCAGTTAAGAAGTCGACCAACACTTGTCCCTTTACAGCCTTTGAGGGATGTATGCTGTCCCGAACTGTTGTAGTTGCAAGTACCACCTAGCAAGTCGATCAGAGAGTATCGGCCTTGACATGACGTACTTTAGCAGATTAGCTTTATAGACCAAACAAATAGTGTGAGCTTGAAAGTAGTGCTTCAACTTTTGAATCGCGAAGATAAGAGCCAAACACAACTTCTCGATTGGGGAATAGTTCAACTCATTTGGCGTCATTCTTCAACTTAAGTAGTACAATGCACGTTCTTTCCCGCTATCATTCTCTTGGGCTAGCAATGCCCCTACGAAACTTTCTTGGGGGACAATTTATAGAATTAATGGGCGTCCGAACACTGGTGCAACCAACACGGGCGGCTTCATCAGATACGACTTTATACGCTCAAAGGCATTAGTGCAGGCCTCATCCCACTTGAACGAAACATCTTTCTTCATGAGATGACTAAACGGTTGACATAGACCGACTAAATTTGAGATTAACCGTCGGATGTATGCTAGTTTTCCTTGGAGACTTTTGAGTTCATGTATGTTTCGTGGCTCTGGCATCTTGAGGATTGCATCAATCTTAACTTGCTCGATCTCAATTCCTTGTTGACGAACAACAAAACCAAGAAACTTTCCAGATGTCACGCCAAAGGCACACTTCAAAGGATTCATCTTCAGCTGATATTTTCGTAACCGCTCAAACACTTTTCTCAAATCATTGAGATGGTCTTCTCTTTTCTTCGACTTCATGACCAAATCATCGACTTAACACTAGACATTCTTGTGTAGCATGTCATCGAAAATCTTTTACATGGCTCTTTGATAGGTAGCGCCGGTGTTCTTTAGTCCAAACGACATCACCTTGTAACAATATATCCTTTTTGGAGTTCGAAATGCTTTCAATTCTTCATCCTTTAGGGTCATGCGAATTTGGTTATAGCCGGAGGAGCCATCCATGGAAGACAATGCTTCTTGACCCGTGGTGGCATCAATCATCAATTCTGGGATAGGTAATGGAAAGTCGTCTTTGGGGCATGCGGCATTAAGGTCCCTAAAGTCAACGCAAACCCAAATTTGCCCATTCTTCTTCCTCACTAGGACTATACTTGATATCCACGTCGGGTATCTAACTTCTCGAATGAATCCGGTTTCAATAAGTTTATTCACCTCATCTTCAATCGAAGGGACCAACTTGGGGTGAAACCTTCGTTGAGCTTGCTTGATTGTACGTGTCGTTCTTTTTACAGCTAGTTGATGGACGTCAACTTTTGGGTTTAGACCCGGCATTTCCTTATAAGACCAAGCAAATGCATCTTTAGATTCTCTTAACAGGCCAACATATGCTTGTTCTTCCTCCATTTTCAACAGTGCGCTGACATATATTAGTCAAGGATCATTCTCATTGCCAAGTTTGATTTCCTTCAGTTCGTTAATTGTGTTCTTGATGCGTTCCTCAAGCTCTGTGTGTGCTTCTTCGGCATCTTCCTCTTTGATGTTCCCATCTTTCGGAGTTATATGGTATGATGATCCTACGCTCTCATCATCGTCTTCTTTCTTGCGTTGAGCTTGTGTAAGTACAATCGTTTGCCACTTAACTTTCATGCATTTATTGTGTGATATAATTAACTCATCATGGCGCCTCATGCGAGAAGGAATTGCACTTTGGAGTCTTTCAGGAACACATGGATTACGATTGCCCTTTTGACGCCTTGATGAACATGAGGGTCCCAACCTTTGATGCATGGGTCTTTTGCGAGGACCAAGTCTCTTAATAACCGAAGTTTGAGGTAATATCTTACAAAATGGGCCAAGTCTATCAAAGACTGATACTTGTGACAATTTCCCTTCAATTAATGACAAATTCTCTTCTTCACCGATGTAATTAGCGTTGGCTCTTTTGATGGTGATGCATATAGGCTCTCGCGGAGGAAACCCTAGACCTGCTCGAGGATTTGGGATAATGGCTTCAGGAAGAAGTTTTCCCATGTGCGATCTTTCTTGAGGATTATAGCTAGCCTTCATTAAGAGTCTAAATGCTTTTGCATCATAACATTTTTCCACTTGTTTCCCGATTGAAGGATCATGTTCGACTTGCGGGCCATTTTTTGGGCGAACAAAACCTTTAAGAAGAGGAGGACAAGGGTGTCTTTATGTCAAGCTTTGTTAAAGGCACAATCAAATCTTCCAATTAGACGTCTTTGTGAGAGGACACATCACCTCGCGCGGGGCTTCTGTCTAACGAATGAGTTTTATCATTGCTCTTTTCACTTTCCAGACCGTCTGTCTCCTTGGACTCCTCATGAAATATAGTACGTGGCATCAGCAAAGTGAGATTCGGCTTCACTAAACGGCTTGTCATCCGCGAGCACCTTTTTTGTTGTCCCATTTTGGCGGTATTGAAAGCATTGTTGTAGAGTTGAAGTGACAACACCTTTCTCATGTATCCAAGGTCGTCCAAGAAGCATATTATATGAAGTTTTGGCATCTATGACGTAAAATAATGCGCTTGATGACATATCTCCCATTAACAGCTCCAGTCGTATGATGCCTATAGCCCTTTGCCCATCTTGGTTGAAGCCTTGTATCATTAAGCTGCTACTTGTGAGCTCTTCATTTGGTATTCTCATTTCTTTCATTACACACAAGGGTAATATGTTGACGGCTGAACCTCCATCGATCAGGATTCGACTAACCCTTTGCTCACGACTGAATCCAGCTACAAAAAATGGCATATTATGGGGCTTCGAACCAAGTAAAAGATCTTCATCTCCAAAGAAAATTGTTGCAGCACATTGGTTGGTATTCATGGAAGTCTTTAGGCATGATTCATTTGATAAGGAATCTTGTATGTGAGTCACGTTGCATGACTTGCCAATATCTTCTTCACAAAACCAACTTAGGTCCATCCCTCTGCTTGCTTCATCCTCCAAAGTCTTGAAAGAGATTGGTGTAAGATTTGCGGTCGCCTTATCTTCCTCTAGTGTTATCTTGCCTTCACGAGCCAATCGCATAACTTTGTCCTTGAACACGAAGCATTCTTCAATCGAGTGTCCCAAAAGGCGATGATTGCAATACTTTGGATCACCTAAACGTCCGACTTCTTCGAGTGTCTTCATTTTTGGCAATTCAATAAGACCAGATCCAAGTAAGTCGTCAAAAATTCCAGAAACATTGGAGTTAAGGAATGGATAGTCTCTTTCAGAGTCAACTTCGTTTAGTCCTTGTCTTGCGAGGAATTCTTCTTTTCAGATGTCACATATGACTTATTCCCTTCATTTTCCCTAGCTAAAATCTTAAGAGGTGCGGTAGTCACGGCCATGGAGTTTTTGGATGGTGCTTTAGCAAAGAACTTGTCCCCCTTCCTTGGCTCCGATTTACTTTGTGCATTTGTAGGGTCACCTATAAGCGGCCCATCAGCTCCACTTGTGCTCATGCTCAACTCAATATCATGTGCTCTAGTTGCCAACATTTAGAATGATCTAGGTTGAATACCTTGAAATATGTACCGAAGTCCCAATGCATTCCTTAGATGCACATCTCAATGGCCGAGGTCTCAGATAAATCGATCTTTGCAATTAAGGCTCAAGTTTCTCCAACGGTCGATGTAGTCTTTGACGAGTTCTTCCTTCCATTGACGTGTGCTTGTGAGTTTAACCACGCTGACAGTTCTTCGAGTGCTGCAAAAACAGTTGAGAAATTCTTGCTCTAATTGATCCCAGCAATCAATGGACTCTGCCTCTAAGTCAATGTACCATTCGAATGCATTCCCTTTGAGTGATCGGACAAATTATTTCCCTAATTGATCCCCGTAAGTCCCCGCATTGTTGCATGTTTCCACGAAGTGATCAACGTGTTGCTTAGGGTTGCCTTTGCCATCAAACTGTTGAAACTTTGGTGGTTGATATCCGCTTGGCAACTTTAAAATGTCAAGCCTTCTAGTATACGGCTTTGAGTATGTGAATGAAGACTTAGAACTTCCTTCAATGTTTTCCTTGATTGCTCCCATGATGAACTCTTTCAACTGCACAACATGAATCATGTCGCCGGGAAAGACTTGGAGCTCTTTACTTGTGGACTTATCCTTTTCAATTGTACTGTGCCTGATAGAGGTCTCCCTTTCCTCGAGATGTTGCGGGCGCTTTTGTGCTACGGCCGTTGTCTCAACAACTTATCCTTTTCTTAGAAGTTTCTCAATCTTTGCATCTTGCTCAACAGTACGCCTCGTAAGCCACTTCATTGCCTTCGTTATTGCAGCGAGTTGTTCCTCCAAAGTTGCAGCATTTGTTGCCATGGCGGGTGCTACATCTACTGAGGTAGGAGATTTTGACTTAGTGCATGGAGATATTGGAGGAGATTGTTCATCCTTCTCGGACTCTTCAAGAAAAGCAGCTTCATCGCGTTGATCATCGTCGCGTGCAAACTCATCCGTCATCTTTGCCTTTTGGTCTTCCTTTGATTGAGTCATTGAGCGAGTCCTTATTGAACTCATATAGATGCGTCTTCTTGTCCTTGATGAAAAGAGTTGAGAGGTAGAGATAGTCCCACTGGGCGTGCCAAAAAATTGTAGCAACAAATTTTTCGAAGTCTTTAAAATAAAAGAAGGAAAAATAGTTGAACAAATAAAACTTGTGAATTTGATGAATTTATAGAGTAACGATCTCTTTGATCCTCTGATTCGATTTTACAAAGACAATGACTTGAACTTTAAACAAATCTTGAAGGAAATCTTCACTTCGATCTTCTTCAAGGTACTTGAATATTTGACGAACATCGATGTGAGGGCTTGGCAACTTGATCTCGGACCAAACGGACTTTTGACTTCGAATTTGATTTGAAGATTGTTGAAGAATGAAATGATCTTCGTCTTCAGTTCTTCGGATATGTGGACTCTGATCTTCTTTGAAAGGAACTTTGATCTTCACAAGTAGTTTTTCGAGGGCCTTGCAGCTTGTTCTCGAATCAAATGGACTTTAGGCTTGAAGATCGTTGAAGAATGGTATGAACTTGACTTGGATTTGTTGAATTTGTTGAAGCTCGATCTTCCTCGGCAGAAGTGCGATCTTCAAAAATGGTTATTTGGTGGACTTGATGCTTGATGATGGATCAAACAGAGGTTTTTGTGAGGAACACATTGAATGCCGCGAAGAACGCTTGAAGATGGATGAACTTGGTGGAGCAAAAAACTTAGAGCTTTTCCCTCTTAACTTATGAATATTTCTTGTCTCATTTTCTTTATGAGAGGACCCTTATTTATAGTTGTGAAAACCTAGAGCTCCTTGCTTGTGATTGGTTAGTTTTATTTTCAAGATAAGCATGGATTTAATTTGGCTTGCTTATTAAGAAATATCTAGAACACATCATTTTTCCACGTGTAATAATGTGATTGTTTTCCACATGGCCTTGTTTGATTGACTACATCACATCATCATTTTTTTCATGTGGCTTTATTTGATTGGTTGCAATTCTCCATCTTTTCCATGTGGCTTTATTTGATTGGCCAACAATATATATATTAGTAAATTAATTAATTACTTTATTTTTAATTGGAGTTTAATTTAGTAAAATCCCAAATAAAAATAAAATAATCAATTTAATTTCTAATAATTGATTTGGCACTTGTCGAAATTTAATTGGAGGAGACAAAATTAATTTGTCTACAACCCCCACACCAGCTTTAAGATTGTGCGAATTTTCAGCTAAAAAAAAGTTTTGTAATTGAAAAAGCTAGATTTGCAAACACTTCAAAATCACTTGTTTACATAAAAAGCTAGTTATAGCTTTTTTAAAAGTTTGCAAACACCACCTTAAGCAACACATATAAGTGCTCTCTAATCAAGGATATAGAGACGTTTATTAGTGTTTTTAAAAACTAATTATGCATCACATATAAGTGTTCTCTAACCAAAGGATATAGAAACGCTTATAAGTGTTTCAAGAAATCAATTAGGGGACCTTTAAAATTGTCTCCTAAGTAAGGATTTAGGGACCTTTAAAAAACTGTCCCTAACCTATCGCAACGCTAGGTATTGGGGGCATATATTTTAACGGTCTCTAAAGCTATAACTGTTGCAATATGTGGAATTTAAGGACCTTTTTCTGGGTCCCTAAAGCCAAGTTTCGTTGTAGTGTAAAGGCATATTTCCAAAACTTATCTTCAAAAGATCACTTCTGCAGTTAATAAGAGCATTAGAAAAGACAAGAAATCCACATATTATTGGTGCTTGGAACAAGGTATTGGTTCCAAGCTGCATATGAAGTGCAACGTAATTCACCGGATAATAGAACTTATCAACCTTAACTAGCATATCATCTACCACACCTTTTGGTATTTTAACTGAGCCATCTGCTAACTAGAGAGTGATATTTTTCATGAAAATTATAAGGCAAGAGATATACGCTAGAACCAAGATCCGACAATAGTGGCCTATCTTTGAGCTTCCAGTTAGGCAGGTACAATGTGTAGATCCTTGTATTTAGGTGGGGTGTTGCTTTGTGTTATTACACTGACCTGCTCAGTGAGAAACGCTTTCTTTTTCACACTCAACTTTCTCTTAACATGACACAAGTCGTTTAAAAACTTTGCATACGCAGGGATTTGTTGGTTGGTGTCCAGTAAAGGTAGGTTAATCCTTACTTCCTTGAAAACATCTAAAATTTTCACAGGAACATTATCTTTACCGGAAAAGCTAACCTCTTAGGAAAATGTGCAGGTATTAAGGGTATATCTTTTTCCTGTTTTTTTGAACTAATTCCTCCTCACCAAGCAACGTATTGTTAACCTTACCAACTATTTCTGAACTTTGCTTTTACTGGTTTAGTGTTCGAACCTTCAGAGATATTAGAGTTTTGTTGGCTTTGTCCTTGAGGACTAGGATGTGGTTTGAGGCTGCAAAGAGAATTTGCCTTTCTCTTGGACACTCAAAGTTGTAGTCAGCCTAGTAATCGACCCTCTGATGTTATTGATTGCATTAATTCCTGATTATTGATCGTTGCTGGACTCTGCATGAACTGCTGGAAATTGTTTGGCAACTGGTGGACAGATTCCTCAAGACTTCTTTTTGGTGCCAAAGATGCTTCTAAAGGATATTGGGAGGATCCAGCTGTGTTGGTGGACGCACGAACCGACTGATCCTTCCTCTAGCTGAAAATATGATGGTTTTCCAATTGGAATTGTAGTTGTTAGGGTCCTCCTCTTCTAACTTCTTAGAAATCGCTGCTACTCTAGCAAGCAGATCATCATCATCATCATCTAAATGTCTCGGTCCTATCATAAATATCGGAGGTATCCCATGATTGCGCATTTTCAGCCAAGTAATCATAGTACTCAAATGCCTCCCCTGGTTTCCTTGTTAGAGAACTCCCCATTACGTTGTTTCAACGAATTGTCTCATCTTAGGTTGTAAACTCTCATAGAAAAAACTAAAGACCCTGTAGTTCTGATAACCATAATGTAGACAAGATGTAAGCAAGTCCGTGAATCACTCCCTACAATGGTAAAAAGTTTCAGAATCCTTTTAGGCAAAGTTCATATAATCTGTCTTTTTAAGGAATTAGTTCTGTGCATACGAAAAAAAAAAAAACTTTCTAAGAAAATCTGTTTGCATTTCTTGCCATGGCTAATAGATCTAGGCCTCAAAGAGTTCAACTGTATCTTCAATTTGTCCTATAGGGAAAATGGAAAAAGTTTCAGCCTAATAACTTCCTCAGTGCAGGTTCGAAATGCCGAGTAAACTTCCTCAAATTCCTTTATATGTAAGTATGGGTTCTGAAATTCCAAACCATGAGAGTGAGGTATCAAAGGGATCATTCCAGGTTTAAAGTTACCGTCATTTAGCTTTCAATGGTTGAATTATGCAAGAGGTTATACTAGTTCTAACTGGTTGTAAATAAGTCCCAAGTGTTCTGCCAGGATTACCAACCAGCAACAGCCATGTCATATTATCACCCATTCCACTTTATGTATCAGATAGTGACATTAATGAATAGATTCAAGCTCAAAGTTTTTTGAGGGCTCAATCCTTACCAGACGAGATGTGTTATCACTAAACCAACCAGTCATACAACTAAAACGAAAATTATATAAACAAAAGCAAGTAAATGAGCTGAGATTTTCAAAATGTTACAAAGTTGTGAATTGGTTTGCAAGGGCAAAAATCATCCACCTATTTGAACATAAAGTGCTCCCATCAATGGAAATATATTTCCGCCAACTTGTTCTGCTAGAAAAGCTACTTATGGTCAAAAATACGAGGTTGACTCCCAAACTCGATTCCACAGGGATAACCAAGATTAGTAAGAGCAATTGATTTATGAATGTATGAAGATAGTTAAAGTTTTAAGGACTGTAAGAATAACATCACCATGAGTATTCAGTAATATTCTGGATATCACTGAGGGAATTCATTCAAACTGCGGGTTTCACTCTTCATGGATGTGCTCTAAATGAAGGTATGCAGACATATATTGGAATATCAACTTGACAGTGAACTTTTATTAGTCTGATTCAGTAGTTTTCAAATTGTAATAACATATATAGTTTCTCATAGTATTTCTAAGTGCTTTTTGATGCATATGAAAACGTCTGATGAGAAGGTAATGTACATTAGAGTACTAAGAAAATGGCCTTAAACCAAAACATCAAAAAGAACTACAGTGTGCAGTAGTCTCATTTTCTGAAAGCTTCCTCGATTCATCCTCTAGCCAATTGATGGGCTACAGTACTGGCTGCACCAATTGAATGAAGGGAGTTGCATGTCAAATTTTGATCACATTGAAGCAATCACCTTCGAAGGTAACGTGAAATTTTGTAAACGAATTTTCTGTTCTCCTGCCATAACAAGTTATCAATAAAATCAAAGTTCCATTCTCCTGTCTCCATATTAATGAGTGAAGTCACTTTACTTTGAGCTATCAAATTGTTCCTAGGTGTGTGAATGCGGAAATTCAGAGGCCGGGGAACCCATTTATCATCCCAAATTTTGACACTCTCGCCATTGCCAATACGCCATCTTACCCCTGCTCCAACTATATCCCGCACACCCCAAACGCATTTCCATGTGAACGAAGAATTCGGGAAGTAACTTGTTTTATAAACAACCGAGCAGGAGTGGAATGAGGTTTCGGGATAACGCGCCACACCTGTTTCGCGTGTAAAGCAAGAACAAAATCTTTAAGGTTTCTAAACCACAAGCCCACCTCTCGACTTGCAAAACACACATAGCATCCCACCTCAACCTCATCCAGTGAATCTTCTTCCTCTCTTTATCATCCCACCAAAAATCTCTGATCCTTCGTTCAATGTCGTTCAAAGATTATCTGGAAACAGAAAGCAACTCATCGAATATGTAGGAAAAGTCTGGACGACTGACTTTATGATAAGAACTGCTCTTTCCATCTTTTGTCTTACTCCAATCTCGGTCGCCAACGTTATTAAAATCTGCAAGCCTCGCCCTGCCAACTATATATATATATATATATATATAGTTGGTTAGTGACATTCATTGCAAGAATTTGCTGCACCAAAGACTTGGTAGTTTCATTACAATTCTTATTGAACGCAACATTATATTTATCTCGGTTAATGACTAGCCCCTAAGCAGCCTCGTAAATTGCCAGAATTTGCAGCACAGGTTCAGCTGTCTCTCGTGTTGTCTCAAAGCAGAGTAAAGTGGCATCAGCAAAGAGTAAGTGCGGGATACTCAGGGGCATTTGACCAAATGCGTATACCGTGACAGGAGACCCACTGTTGTTTCTTCCGAATAAGGCCTGTCAGAGCTTACAAGCAAAAAAGAAAGAAAAATGGCGAGAGTGGATCTCCCTGCCTAAGCCCTCGATTATGAAAGATACCTCATGGCGAAATGGGAGGTTGGGCCAACAATGACTGTGGTAGAAGCATTTATGGAGGTTTTCGCGGATACTCGATTGCCTTTGAAGGTCTGTGCATCTAGTCCCTTACAATCTCCTTCTTTCTTTCTTGTTCTATCTTAACCGACTGTTTCACACTCTTTTCCTTTCACAAAAGTTTTTAAGACCTTATATTTAGAGATTCAAGTGTAAATGAGAGCATAATATTGTTTGCAAAATTTTAAATTATATTTATCTCATTTATAATAAAAATATTATTTTTCTAGCAAAATGTCCATTTTACCCTTATTTTTTTTATTAATTATGCAGATTAGAGTAACGTGACATGATTAGTCAAGTTTGAGGGGTTAAGCGATAAAATCTAAAGTTCAAGGGTGAAGTGAAAAACGGGCAAAAGTATAGGGGGTTAACTGGTTTTTTCCCAACCGTTTATTTTCATCTTTCGTGACTGCTATTGTAAAGGAGCTTTACAGCTCTTATGGTTTGCCAAAAAGAAAACATTGATCCTTTATGCACATTGGCTGGTATTGTAGGTCAAATAATTAGGATGCAGTGTGTGTGTTCATATTAACTATAATCAAGGATTTGACAAAAAATATTACGCGATTTGATAGAATAATTTGATTTGGCAAAATTAGAGGAATTAAATTGTTCTCCTTCCTAGAATAGTTCATTCTATGTACTATATATATCCTAGTATAATTGTATCAAAACATACAAGAAATACATAAATGAAATTCATTCTTCCAGTTCCCTGTAAATCCTAAATGGCATACAAAGTAGGTTAAGGAATAATAAAAATGACGGATCAAACACGAGCCTCACAAACATCACAAACACTTCCCACAAAAACATCACCCACAACTAATCCATCATCCCCATACTATGTACATACATCCGATCAAACAAATCAACATCATTTCGATACGCCGCTCATCGGTGATAACTATCCGACTTAGCGTCGAGCAATTACTTGTGCCTTAAATGCAAAAAAATTAACTAGGTTTCGTCGTTGCTACAATCAAACGACTGACTGATGACACAGTCGAACACTGGGATCAATGTTGTAACATGATAATGACATGGCTTTTTCGCTCCATGGAGCGCTCACTTGCGGGAAGCCTGCAATATTGTGAAACACCGAACAACCTTTGGTTAGAATTGGAGACTCGTTTTCAGCAAAGCAATCGCAGCAAAAACTTTCAAATTAAAAGGAGATTTAACAAATCTCCATCAAGACCAACAATGCGTTATTGTCATCGCTTCAAGTTTACAGGCATTGTACTTGTGGCGCTATGAAATCCATTTCTGAACTTGAAGAAGTCGATCGTGTTTACCAATTTCTGATGGGTTTGAATGAAAGTTTTCAACAACTTCGATCTCAAATCCTTGCGCCTGATCCGTTACCATCAATTCGAAGATGTTACGCAATAATTCATCAAGAAGAAACTCAAGGATTGGTTAACCTCACTACCAATGATGCTACTGCCTTTCTTGCTCGATAGTGAGCCCCGCCGCAAAAAACTGAGCAACAATCGCCTGAGCCACCACCATCACTGAACCTCTACACTGAGTGCGGAAAGGAGGGCCACATCCGAAGTAAATGCTTCAAAATCATTGGTTTTCTCAACTGGTGACCGTCCAAGAACAAACGCAACTGCGTCGCCGCCGCTGCCGCTGCACCACCCACCTCCGTTCAGACCTCCGCTAACGATGTTGACGGTATCCCTGGTCTAACCACAGAACAGTAATCTCGCCTCCTTGAGCTTTTGAATCCTTCCCCTCTCCAATTTCAAGGTTGTAAGAACAGTGCCATGATTTTTCAAATTGGATTGTTGATAGTGGTGCAACGCACCATATTATAGGATCCCACCCCCATTATACAAAAAATGCTAATTAGCCCTCTTTTATTTCATTGCCTAATGACACTCAAACTCCGGTTTCAAGCACGGGTGATATTTCTCTATCTCCCAATATATATCTTAGGAAAGTTTTATTACTTCTTGATTTTAAATGAAATTTATTGTTGGTTAGTTGACTTACAAAATAATTAAATTATTATATTACTTTTTTCTATTATTTGAATTTTTCAGGACCTAACCACGAAGAAGATGATTGGACCTAACCACGAAGAAGATGATTGGAGTGGATAGAGAACGTGGCCAATATTACTTCACCCATATCTCCACCAACATTCTACAATCCTCCAGCACCGTTTCCCCTAAAATTTGGCATCAACGATTAGGCCGTCCCTCCATAAATAATATTAGCCGTTCCATTCCCCAAAATCCTACTTTAAATTATTGTGCTACATGTGCTCGCGGAAAACACACCCGGCTGCCTTTTAAAACTATTTCAAATAAAAGTACTTTTGCTTTTGAATAAATATTTTGCAATATTTGGGGTGGCTATTCCACACCTTCTACATCTGGCGCACACTATTTTTTAACTATTGTTGATGAATACACGAGGGCAACATGGTTATACCTTATGCGTTTTAAAACTGAAACTCTAACTTTCCTTCGAAATTTTTCTAATATGGTCAATACCCAATTTACTTCAAAAATTCGTCATATTCGTACAGATAATGGCCAAGAATTTCTAGCCAACAATACCCAACAAGTCTTTTCAGAACGAGGCATCCTCCATGAACGTACATGCGTGGAAACCCCTCAACAAAATGGTGTTGCTAAAAGAAAGCATCACCACATATTGAATATGGCTCAAGGTTTACGTTTTCAAGCCAATCTCCCGTTTCAACGCCTATACGACACTCCACCCTCACTAGGTTACGTTCAAACTCTACCTGCTCATCGTGACAAATTTCAACCTCGTGCTCGCCCTTGTATTATTTTAGGATACCCATATACATATAGTGCTTACCGCGTTTAAGACATTGATTTATACATAGCGCTTACCCTCACTATGTTACGATCAATTCTTCAGGTACGGTCTATCCTCTTTCTTGTTTTATATCTTCTTCTAAATTTTCTCCTAAGTATTTTGCCTTTATTTTTTCTTAATTGAAGCACTCTGATCCTACTCGATTTTCTCAGGCTGCAAATCAGTCGCATTGGCGTGACGCTATCCAAACAGGGATTAATGCCCTTGACACTAACCACACTTGGATCCTTAGTGCTCTACCTACAGGAAAAAAAGAAATTGGTTACAAATTGGTTTTCAAAACTAAATTCAATGCAGATGGATCCATTGAGCGACACAAAGCTCAACTAGTTGCCAAAGGATACACTCAGGTTGAGGGACTTGACTAACACGACACATTTGCGCCTGTGCTAAAATTGGTAACTGTTCGATGTGTTTTAGCTATTGTTGCAGCCCGAAATTAGCATATCCATCAGCTCGATGCAAATAATGCTTTTCTCCATGGCAACCTAGATGAGGAGGTTTATATGAATCTTCCCCCGGATACGGCAAACAGGGGGAGACACGCGTTTGTCGCTTGTTAAAATCGATCTATGGACTTAAGCAAGCTTCTCGCAATTGGTACTCCAAGCTATCTTCTGTCCTCTTATCCGACGGGTTTTCTCAGTCCAACACTGATCACTCTCTTTCTACTCGAACCATTGGCTCATCTTTTATTTTAGTTCTTGTTTATGTTGATGATATTTTGGTTGCAGGAAACGATCTATCCGCCATTGAAATACTCAAGCACTTTGTTGACAACAAATTTAAAATCAAGGATTTGGGTGTTAATAAATACTTTCTTGGTCTTGCCGTTGCTCGCTCCTGAGATGGCATTTTTATTTGTCAAAGGAAATATACATTGGATATACTTGCAGACTCACGGAACTTAGGCTCTCGTCCTACTTCTTTTCCTATGGATCAAAATCTCAAGCTCAATGATAATGATGGGACATTATTGTCGGATCCCAGTAGCTATAGACGTTTGGTGGGGCACCTTTTATATCTCATTATTACTTGTCCAAATATATCTTTTAGCGTCAACATGTTGAGTCAGCTCATGCAGAATCCTCGAGATACACATCTCAATGCGGCCATCCGTGTCCTTCGCTATCTAAAGGGCACCCTTGGACATGGGCTTCTCTATTCTACACTTTGTGATCTTCAACTATCTGCGTATTCAGATTCTGACTGGGCATGTTGCCCTATGACTCGTTGTTCTACTACTGTTTTTTTCATCTCACTTGGCACTAGTCCGATTTCATGGCGTATTAAAAAGCAACATATTGTTTTGTCGTTCATCTGTTGATGCTGAGTATCGCGCCATGGTTGCCACTACTTGTGAACTCGTTTGGCTGAAATCTCTTCTACATGATCTTACTATTCTACATCCTCAATGCATTCTTATGTTCTCTGACAACAAAGCAGCTATACATATCACTCGAAATCTGGTGTTTTATTAGCGCACCAAACATATTGAGATCGATTACCATGTTACACGAGAGAAATTCTTGTCCGGTCTTATCCAACCTACACGTGTTTCAACAAAACTTCAACTGGCCGATGTCTTCACCAAAGCCCTTAGCAAGTATTAGTTTCTTTTTCTTATTCACAAGTTGGGCATGACAAATCTTCATATCCAACTTGAGGGGGAATATTAACTATAATCAAGGATTTGGCAAACAATATTATGGAATTTAATAGAATAATCAAGATGATTGATTACCACCACTACCAAAAAATAACCTATTGTGACAATTTATCGTGCTGAAATTAAAAATTGACACAACAGGTTTGCCCATAGTGACGAATTCTTATTTTGTCACATAAGGAAAGACTCATGTGACGAAATAATATTTCGTCACAAGAAATTACCCTATCGTGATGATTTTGACATTTTCGTCACACAACAAGTTGGGAAAATTCATGTTATTGGCGCCATACATCTTTGTGACAAATGTTGGGTCTGTAGTGACAAACAATTGTCATAACATATATTTGCTTATGAAAAAACTTGTTTTGTCACTATAACCATATTTTATATAGTTTATAATTAAAACAATACATCCATGGCTTATTTGAATTTTGCAACTAATTTCATAAATAACTTTTATTTCAAAAATTAGTATGGTCTTTAGTAGTCTTAATTGGTTGCATGTACTGAAAGTCGAAACTCATTTTTTACTAGTTGTTACGAAAAATAAATATTCAAAATTCTATTTTTTAATACAAATACATAAACTATCCTAATACATGTCAAGTAATTGAATTATGTGAAAACGTGTGACTTCATCGAGACTTTGTTGATTGACGAGAAATACAAAATTTCACACAAATATAAGTGAAATCTCACGAAATACGATTTAATTACCACGATTGAATAATCACAGTACTATCCAAATCATCAATTTTAGTCATGGGTGATGCAGGTTGATGTCGTCTGCTGACTAATCACTCCATGCCAGATTAACCCAAGCTCCTTACTGTGTTGAGTTAGCTTTGGGTTCGTACGTGAACTAGAAGTGTGTTGATTTCGGACTGAACTTGGGCTAGACCAAACTGCTTACGCATCCCTATAGGAAATCAAGTCAAACGTAGTTTATTGTTTTGCTATATGTCAATTCGTATTGGATGGTGCATCGCGCAAGACCTCGATAGATCAATGGACCATGTCAAATGAGATGTCGTCGGACCATGTTGGTCGGACATGATGTCAATCCCTGCTGGATTGTGGATCAAACTAGAGCTTGATGGGAGAATGGACCATGCTGCATGAGATCTTGTTGGATCATGCTGGTCAGGCGAATTTGGGCTCTTAAATTATAGAGAGAGAGTAAAATCTCAATTGTATGTCTTTTTGCCTCCACGGGATGAGGTATTTGTAGATTACTCATGGGCCATTACATCAGCTTGAGTGTTGATGGGCTTGGCATATCTCCATAGGGTTGAGTGTCGATGGGCTTGACCCAACTCTAATGGGTTTGTAATATGGGAAAGATGACCCTTCTTTAATTCTAACTTAATTATATATTAATATTTTTTTTAAGGTGAATTATATGTTAATATTTGATCTAATTAATTACTGAAATATAAGTATAATTAGATATATACAGATGATTTGTTATACGAATCTAATTATAAATTAGTATTATATATTATAATATGATTTAGTTAATATTCTATCTTTTAAGGATGATACCTTTAATTTCTTCTCAAATAATAATAATAGTATTCACTTATAAGGTTTTTTTTCTCAAATAATGATTATTGACCGTTTTTTCCCTTTTTATGGACGAGGGTTTTGTGATAATTAACCACCCCTCGTCCAGTCATTAGTTATATTAAAAAAAATTATTATGTGGCACCACGTGACGTATCAATATAAGCCCCAGTCACGCACAACATCAACTGATTTTGGACCAAGCATAACTGCAAGTCTGGTGGGTATTTTTAAATAAAAATTTGAAAGTTACTAGACACTTTAAGGCCCGAAAAGATAGCAGACATAAGATAAGGTTAAAATAAGTTAACGGGTAGAAAAATACATTTGCCCATAATTATAAATAAACCCACCAAATTTACAGATTTCAATGGGATGAAATTCACGGTGAAAGCCTTTTTCCCCCCATCTCATGTTTACTTAAAAGACTTTCTCCCGCCAGCCCATTTCAGTAAAATAGCCCAAATTTTCAATTTACAAAGTATGTTGCCCTAGCCTGTCTTCCAGTTCACGTGTTCATCGTCAAAAATGGCGCAGAGCAGCAATTTGAGGTGGTCTCTTTCTGGTAATATCGCACTGGTCACCGGCGGCACTCGTGGAATCGGGTAATAGTTTTTTCTTCTTTATGTAATTCATTTTAATTCGGCTTAAATTCATTTAGTTAAAGTAATATTATGGTGAATTTTGAATTAGGCATGCTACTTTTGAAGAGTCGGCTGAAATGGGGGCAGCGATTTTCATTTTTCACGGGCTAGCGTAATGAGGGGAAGCTCGATAAGCATTCAGAAGACTGGAATTCCAAGGGCTATAAAGTGAATGGTTGTGTGTGTGACACGTCGATTAGGGAACAATGAGTGCAGCTCATGGAGAAGGTTTTCGCTGCTTTCGACGAAAAGTTCAACATTCTAGTAAGTGCTTCAGTCACTGATAATTACATGTGTAGATTTTTGTTATCAGTTACCCCTAGTTGTGATTCATTTATTGATATACACACGGAAACATTTGCGGTATCAGTTTATAGTTGTTATCTTCATTGTTTTGTGGCCCAACTAATGTTGAGAAATTACCCTTCCAAGCTAGGAACAGAACCATAACAAGTAGGAAAAGAAGGCCCTTCTAGCCGTCGTTGCTGCGTAAAACTATCGAAGTTTTCTCCACAACTCCTTGAGTATTAAAGGTAAGAAAACCATTATTTATCTATGAGTCATATCTTTTATTTCTCTTTTCGTTTCATTTTCTAGGAATATAGAAATCTGAGAACTATTTGTTGTTAGGATGACTAAATCACAATTTTGTGGTATGTTCTATTACCTTTATGCTTTTAATACGTTGAGCTTCAGTTAGTTTGTTGAAGGAGAGTGGTTTAATTTTACTTCCTTGAATGTTTTAACTTATTGGAATCATTCTTCGGTATTGTTGTTCCTATGAGATGTTTTGAGGTCTGTGATAGACATGAGACCGAGATGCATTTTGTAGTATGGATTTTCTGTTATATCAACACGACTTGACGACTAAGTACTGTGACTTTTCTATTTAGAATGTAAGCGTACGTGGTTTATCTCATAGCTCTGATTTTGATGCTTGAAATAAGCTTGGCTAAGATTAATACAGTGCCTTGTTGAAATTTATGTTGCGAATTGCTGGTATTTTCAATGTGAGTAGCAAGTTTAGATCCCCATGGAAGAATGCTAGTCAAAGTTACGGAGCTATTGTATTTTAGTTATCGTTACAGTATGTGAGCTCTATTTGCATTAAAATTGTAAATTAGAGCTACATGAGATCATCGTAGCATTGCAAAAGCCTTATCCCACTGGATATTGTTTATGTTCATATAAAAGCTGATTAGATATTGTTGTTTGAAGTTTGTTACTCTAGAATCCCTATGACGTGCCTATCTTGTAGCATATAACTTGTACTGGTCTTTTACAACCTTGTGCTTCTTAAGAGAAAATTTCAAGCATAAGTAAATTCATGTAGTATTGAGCATGCTCAAAGTTCAGAAAATGTCTACTGATCAATCTCGTGATCACCAGAATCCACTCTCGGTTCTTTTTTCCTTTTACTGGAAATTTTCTTAGCGTTTAATCAAGAGTTGATACTTGGTGACTTACTTTTGGTGATGGGAAAGTCGGGATTTGGAAGAAAATTTGTGGCTGATTCTCGTTTGAGTAAGGTACGCAATCGCATATTTTGCTTTTCTTGTCTGGAAGGCCACTTGCTGTTGGAAATGATGATTCTTATCTTTTATTCTTCTCAGGTTGCTTGTCAAGATGGTGGTTAGTTTGTTTGAATGATAACCTGGAACTTACTGGATTTGGAGTACTTGGTAATGAAGAAAAGTTAAAAGTTTGGTAAATATCTTTTATTTCCTTTGTAATTGTTTTAGTTTGACCCAATTTGCATAATTTAATAAATTGATCATCCCATCAAGCTGAATATCTATTACTGGGAATGGTTTGTTTTGTTGCGTACCAAAATTTTATTTCAAGAATTTGACATTTTATACCCACTGTTGCATCATAATTCCAATGCACTTTACTACACAACCCAAACTTAATACTTTAGGATTAATAAGTAGTTCTGGAATTATTTTTATTCGTTAAAAGTTAGAGGAAATGACTAACACTTGCAAGTTCAACTGTTTATCTAATCTAACGACCACTTTTATAAGTGTTAATTGATGTGTTCTGCATTTTAGATTTTATTGTATCGATAAAGTAAAAAATGTTTCATTTTGATTTGGGTCTGCACTTGAGATTTTGTGTATCTTATAAACTAGAAGGTGGATTTATTTTGGAGGATAATGTGTCTTTGATTTGGTAGATAGCTCTTGGATCTATATAGCGTTGTGTAAAAAGTTCCATATTTGTTATTCTAAGTAGTGGTAATTATATGTAATTGAGAATCTATTGCAATTAGAGTACAACATTTTGTATAAGTTAATGTTATTTGTGTTATTTGCAGTCGTTCTTTCCTTGATTAACTTACTCCAATCATTTATCATTGTTTTTGAAGGTGCCTCATATGTTGGAAGAATTGAAGAAAAGGCAATCAAAGGAAGAGGTTGGAGAGTTGTTTTTAAGTTTGATGGTGGTGTTCTTATAAATGTTACATATTTTTGTTATATAGTACTTTCATAGTAGTGAAAAACTCTAGAAAATGTTAGTTTAGAGCAAATGTTGACCAACAATATTTTTGACATGATATTGGTATTATGTAACGACGATGGTTATTAATTTTATTGTTTGTTTAGTATAAATTATTTTCTCATTGAGTTGGGCATTTTAATTGGTTTTTTAAATATTTTGTTGCTCTGTATTTAGTAACAGTAGTTGAATAACAACAAAAACAAAAATAAAAAATAAAAAAATACCAAAAGGCTCATATATGTTAAATGTATATTGTGACGAAATTATTGTCATTATAGGATGATATTGTTGTGATGAGCAAATTTGTCATGATAGTGTTTGTGGAAAGCAATTTATTATGACGAAACTAGGATACTGTGACGAGAAATTAACACTGAAGGGACAAAGATATCGTCACTAGAAGGGTTACTGTTGTGAAGAAACTGCATTTCGTCACAAGCTATTGTGACAAATGCATTTTTCGTCATTACAACTCTATTGTGACGAGCCTGATGTGACCAATCTTGTACTCCAACTTTTCATCACGATAAGTCTCTTGTGACGGGTTTTGTGCTTATTATGACGATTTTGTTTTATCACAATAGGTTATTTTTTTTGTAGTGCACTCTAAAGAGATTTGATTTGGCAAAATTAGAGGAATTATATTATTCTATTTCCTAAAATAGTTCATTTTATGTACTATATATTCTTGTACCATTGTATCGAAACATATAAGAAATACATAAATGAAAATCATTCTTTCATTCAATTGCCTGCAAATCCTAGCAGTTAACCTTATGTTAGGCCAATATTACAATGTGTGAAAAGATTTCTAATTATCTACTATTCTTGCGGGTTTTCATTTGAATTTGATTATCTTGATGAATCATAGAGAATGTTCCATCACAAAGAAAAAATGTGGACTTTTTGCTATCAACATTATTCAGTAATTCTTTGTGGCGTATTTAAAAAGAATTACTATCTTCTGATTAACAGCATGAAATAGATTGTTTAGAAGTTGGACGAATTATAAAAAATGTCCGCTAACTTTTTTTTTCAATCTTAAATGCCCGTTTTTTAAAAACTTGCTAAAAATGCCCTGGAGTTTTAAAAATTTCTACTAAAAATGCCCGAAATTATAAATAAGCACAAAAAAGCCTATTTTGTCTGAGAAATAATGCTAAAATGCCCTGTATCTTTTAAAATTCTACCAAAAATGCCCGAATTTTTAAACGCGACTTTTTGATTCAGCAGCGCGACTCTTTGACTCGGATGCCACGTCGAATAAAATTTCCGAATTTTTAACATCGGACATTTTTGTTAGAAAATTTTAAAACTTAACAGGCATTTTCAGCAGGTTGGGAAAAAACGGGCATTTAAGATTGAAAAAAAAAAAAAAGTTAGCGGACATTTTTGATAATTCGTCCTTAGAAGTTTGATACTTTTTGTTGACAATTCATGTCATATCTACTATCCCTTTTGAAATTGCTCAGAAAATCACAATGATTTTACTTCGTTTATGGATTACTCAACATTTTTTGCTGGCTTATAAAAAAAAAAAAAAAACATGTTTTGCTGGTGGTGTCTTAGGAGATTTGGCGATTTATGTGTAAATTCCTCCTATAAATATTACAAGAGTATCTGGATTTGTTATAACTTATAATTGATTGTTCTATGATCAAACCTTGTAGAGCTTGCCGTCCAGTCCACTATTGACTGAATGTCTCCAACTCAATTATCAGCCCGCCACCAATTTTACAATGATGATGATATAATGACTTGGATTTAGTTTGTTGGGTACGACCAAAAAATTAGGAAAAATGATTTAATTATGATAGGTCTCACCACCAGATTTTTTCTATTTCTACTTAGTGAAGCCTAATATATATATTTTTTGGATGTTGACGTCATTTTGCCGTTTCGTTTATTGTGGTAACTAATTAATATAGTATGGTATCGATTCAGGATAGAAATGCGTTACGGTTATTTGAAGCCGATGAGCACTGACCGTTGAATATCAATGTAAACCGATAATCGGGAGCATGTCGGAGGATTACATTTTGGGCTTAACAGATTAACAAAATAAAAGATTAACAAAACAGAGTCGATTTGACAGAGTCGACTTGTTTGGATGGATTACATTCCAAAAATTCCGAAACAAATCGACAAAGGGTAAAGGTAAAAGCATAATTAAGCACATAAGTTTTGCATAATCCTGGGGATGACCATTGCCTGCTGATTCTTGAATCTTATCAACTATTATACTTTTATTATAGGACGAATAATTACAACCATGACCAGAGTCATCAATTTCCTTCTCTTTAGCATTAGAACTTGTAAGTGTTCGACTAAATTCGAATGAAACAATATTAATTACTGCTCACTGAATGTTTAAACACCGATCGACTGGAAACAAAAGTATCACTTATTACACATGTAATCTCATATTACTAATTGGTGGGGTAGTGGGAACTTATGGCTTATTGGTGTACCAAAAGACGCCTTTGGTCTTGGAATCTTCATCGGGCTCAATGTAAACGCATTCCTTTGCTTCTCTCCAAATAGCCTTCAGAATTGGCGTTCCATCAAACTGATAGTAATTGCCCAAAATAGGCTTAATAGCTTTGGTGGCTTCCATGGCATGATAATGCGGAATGCCCGAAAACAAATGGTGCGCGACGTGAGTATCCGTAATGTGATGAAGCACAACATTAAGAATCCCGTAATCTCTGTCGATAGTTGATAATGCACCACGAAGCCAATCCCATTCAGAAGAATCGTAATGAGGCAAGGCGGTGTGCGTGTGGTGCAAGTACGTGATGGTAACAAGGAAACCATTCACAATACTTACTGGAATACCGTACACACATATCACCCATGCAAGTCCATTGGCCGCGGCAGCCAAGTAACAAGCATATAAACCGGCAATAAACCCCACATCGGATATGAGGATTTGGACTTTCTCGTTATCCGAATACATAGGACTGTTGGGATAGAAGTGAGACGCGAAACTGTCATACTTTCTGCTAGAGATGTTGCACAATAGATACATAGGCCAACCGATGGTGACACGAAGAAGGATCTTGATGACAGGTGATTCGTCGACAAACTTGGTGAAGGCTGATCTTTCATTTTTTGGTTTGGGTACAAACACTTCGTCACGGTCAAGGGAACTAGTATTTGCATGGTGACGACGGTGGCTAATTTTCCACGAAAAGTATGGGACGAGTAAAGCAGAGTGTAGGATTAGGCCTAAAGTGTCGTCAAATAATTGGTAGTCGCTAAAGGCATGGTGGCCGCATTCGTGGGCAATGACCCAAACACCCATGAGTACACAGCCTTGGAAAACCCAATAGATCGGCCAGGCTAGGTAAGACAAAGGGTGTGGTAAAAGAGGGATGTAAGTGGTGGCGACATAGTAGAAAATAGAAGCAAGTATAAGGTCATAAATTAGATATGAAAAAGATTTGATGATGGATCTTTGGAAGCAATGTGGGGGAATTGCTTTCCTAAGCTCTCCAAGTGTAAATGGAGGCTTCGTGTGTGGAGCTCGATGCTGCACCGTCGTTCGCCCGCCGGATCCCATTAATTAATGCGGCCAATCAACTGCACAATTATTATCGTCATTGTTAATATAAGATCATATATATTCTAGCTACTACTATATATTATATCAGACTTGATTCAATTTATGTACAAACAGGAAATTTGCAAATATTAGACTCTCGAAGGGCATGACAACGTGAAAGTCAGACACATATGAGTAGAAAATATCAAAACAAACAATTTATCATCATCACTTACCTAGCTTATGGTTGAAAGGTAAAGTTTAACGATCAGCAGTGTTTACAAAACGGCTCTAAGAAGTTAAATGATGTGTACTTCCCACAAAATTGCACATCTATTTATAATACAGAGGCACAACTGGTGTAGCTGCTTTACTGACCTTAGTTAAAAAAATATTGACTTTAAAAAAACATTGATTTTAGTTCTTTTTCCCCCATGCGCACGCCATTTAGGGAGAGAAAGAAAAACTGGATGTTAATTAAGGCTGTATCAGCCAATATTGACTCCAAAAAGAAAGTATTTAATTAGTTGAAATAATATAGATACCGTGATATAAAAGTATATGGTCGCATGTACTATATTTATGCTACTAAAGATAAGTCGAATAAGCGGGAACGAAAACATATTGGACAAATAGATTGGTAGGTATGCACAAAGTAATATTACTATTTCTTGCAAAAGAAACCAAAAATAGTATTATACCTATATTGAAAAACATAATTTATAATATTGCTTCAGTTTTAAAAATGTAAATTGTACTCTATCTAAAAATCATTTAAATTTTTAATCACACCGAGAATTTGTTGATTGTGCATATAACACCAGTTGACAATCAATTAAATGTTTCATTGAATAATAAGATTTATATCTCTTTAAAGTAGAGTATATCATCCTTTAACACCAAATGAATCACAAAATCTAGAATAAAATAACACTTATATAGGAAGAAGTGGCTTTTTTGTTTTTGGTAAAATATAAAAAGAAATTAATATCATTATAGGTAACACCTTTGCCTAGGATTTAGACGTAAAATAGTAAATTATATTAGTTATTCGAAATGATCACTCTTAATTTACGACGGTAAGACCGAGTCAATTAAATAACAGGAAAAATAAATTACTTAATTATGTATGTAAAAAGTTAATGTATAATTGTACGAAATAATTTTTGTAAGCTTTTCTTGTTTGCACTTTTTTAAGTTTCATAATTAAATGTGGGGCACGTATTTGTTTATTTTTGTTCTCATATCGGATTTCATTTTCAATTTATTATATTTAAAGAGATTGAAAAGAAATCAATCTACTCGAAAACCAAAGCATGTGCCTATTTGGAACTCTAAAATCTGACACACATTTTGATGTGATGGGTTTTGAATTCAAATCCGCAAATGACTTCCAACTCATTATTTTGCCTACCAAATGCTGAAATCTTGAACCAGAGGCCTTCCAAACTGAAATATTTTAATTTCTTCAAAAGATAAAGACTATAGTTGAATAATTTCAAAGTATAGCTGACCAAAAAACAAAATAAAGTAAAATAAAATCAAAGTTTACATCGCAGACTATAAGTTCATATATGGACAATACTCTTTGGCCATGAACTTAAGAAAATAGTGCGCATAAAATGAATGGAAGATAAATCCAAAGCGTCTATTATATATTTCTTGTAAGACACTTAAAGCCATAAGGTGCGTACCGCCGTTCAAATTAATTCAGAACCAAATAAAGGGACCTAAATATCACAAGTTTTGGGCACATAATGGCGGATTGTGAACTAAAATACGAGATTAATACTGAGAAGGAATCAGTGTTACCTTACGGGGATTGGCTTCGGGAAAATCCCAATAGAATAGGTTCGGTTGTTGGTCAAAGATTTACAGATAAAGGATGGCGAGGGGGGCCGACGAATTCTAATGGGGGATCGGGCTCTACAGGAGGGCGCGGCTTTTTTGGTCGCAACAATTCCCATCATTCGCACCAGGGTTGGCATGATAATCGGGATGCTTCTTCTCAATCTTCAGAACGAACAAACACTGCTACAATTTAGCGGGCCGATAATACATGGGGAAACGGAAGCCTTCCGCTACAGGTTGTATCTTGTGAGCCTGCTCATGCTAAAAACAAAGAGGAGGAAAGCGCTGAGAGTAATGATCGATCACTCATGCATTGCCAAGAACGGGGGTCGAACAGGCAACGTAGTGAGGGTACATCGAATCTTCCAACGTTTCGTGAATGACTTGAATGATTGGAGCGTAGAGAAAGGGTTTTTAACTCAGAGGGGATTGGTGGAAGTCACAACAGCAGTTGCCACCAAGCTTCGGGTTACGAATGAGAGAACAAGGGACGGTACACGTCTGGTGCGACGCGAAGGGTTCATGAATCGGAAAGTCACGGTCCGAGAGGCTCATACAGGACGAAACCGTTTATTTAATGATGACGGGGCTGTTATGCGAAGGGTAGGTACGAGGACACATTGGAGGAGCTCACCATGGAAACCGTTGATCTTTTGGCGGCGACTGCAAAGCAGTCCCACCCTCTCCAATGAGTCTACTATGCTGGAACTGTTAGGGCTTGGGGAATCCTTGGACAAATCGAGAATTACGTCAACTAGTTTCTAAGTTTCGTCCCCCTTTACGCTTTCTATCTGAAACTAAGTGCATGACTAGGAAGATAGAGGTTCTGAAGGGAAGTTTTAATTATTTTGGCGTTTGTGTTGAGGTTCAAGGGTTGTCGGGTGGTCTCGCGTTATTACGGGATAAAGAGTGGGATGTCGAATTATTGAGCATGTCCGCGAATCATATTGATGTGGTTATCATTGTTAAGGAGGGGGATCAATATTGGCGGTTCACTGGATTTTACGGAGAGCCGGATGGAGCTAAACGCATGCATACGTGGAACTTGCTTCGCCAAATGCTACGGTTGAACATGTCGTCACTACCCGCTCGGACCATCACACAATTTTAATTCACTCACGAGGCAGCCATGGTAAGACTCGGCCTCCCTCTCGTTTTTGGTTTGAAGCTAATTGGTTGATGAAAATAGATTGCGAGGCGGTGGTGTCAAGTTGCTGGGGTACCACGGGGAACGTGGAGCTGCGGTATAAATTGGACGAGTGCCGCGTGGAGTTGGTGAAGTGGAGAAAAGTGGATGGAAATGATATGAATCGTCGGATTGAGAGGTTGAGGAAAGAACTGGTCTGTCTTCACGGGGGATGTATTTCAACCGAATCTAAGTTAGAGAAGAGGCGCATTAGTGGTGAGTTGGAAGAATTATTGGAGTCGGAAGAGATTTATTGGAAACAGCCGGCTAAGGTTCAATGGCTTTAGAAAGGGGATCGAAACACTACTTATTTTCATCGACTAGCGAAAGAAAGAAATTAAGGGTATCCGGGATGAGGGTGGTGTTTTCTATTCGTCTCTTATTGAGGTTGATCGGGTCGTTATTGAGTATTTTACATCTAGCTTTCAGTCAAACGTTCCTTCAGAGGCAGCTATTGAGGATGTGTTGCGAGACGTCGGCGTGCAGGTCAACCCTGAGGTGAACGAAACCTTGCTGCAACCGTTCATAGAGGAGGAGGTTCACAAGGCATTGAAAGATATGTATCTTTTTAAATCTTCTGCTCCTGATTGATTTTATGTTGTTTTTTATCATAAATTCTGGCATATTATAGGGGAGGATGTGATCCGTTTTGTTCTTGCTTTCCTGAATGACCGTATATTAGACTCTAATATTAATTTCACTCATATTGTGCTTATTCCTAAATGTCCTAACCCCGAGCTTATGTCTCAATTTAGGCCTATTAGTCTTAGTAACGTGAGCTTTAAAATCGCATCCAAAGTCGTTGCTAACCGCTTAAAGCCTTTTTTTTTTCTTCTATTATTTCTTCGTCCCAATCCGCTTTTGTTCTAGGTAGACTGCTCACGGATAATATATTGGCAGCCTTCAAAGTTAATCACTTTTTGAAGAATAAGAGAACGGGAAAACCGGGCTATATGATGTTAAAACTCGACATGAGCAAGGCCTACGACCGCGTCGAATGGCCTATTTTGGAAAAAGGTAATGCTTAAATTAGGCTTTCATCCGAGTTTTGTATCCCTTCTTATGATGGGGATTTGGTCGGTATCGTACTCTGTTTTAATTAATGAGCGGGAGTCGCGTGCTTTTTTCTCCGAGAGGGGCATTAGGCAGGGGGACCCACTGTCCCCCTACCTTTTCTTATTTATTTTCGAGTTTTTTTCCAGCACTCATAGCCAAGGTAGAAGAAAAGGGCGAACTGCGGGGGGTTAAGATTTGTCGCCAAGCTCCTACTCTGTCGCACTTATTGTTTGCTAACGACACTGTTGTTTTCTGGGAGGCTCATGTGGATTTGGCGCGGTGTATAAATGGAATCTTCGATTGGTTTGAGAGTGCCTCGGGTCAGAAAATTAATCGTGATAAATCCATGGTAGTTTTTAGCAAGAATACGGGGGCTCAGTGTCGTTTGGATGTGGAAAATATTTTGGGAGTGGCAATAGCGAAGAAACATGAAAAATATCTCAGGATGCCTTCTGTGGTGGGAAAGTCTAAAATGGAGCTATTTGAATATATTAGAGAGCACAAGGTTATGAGGGGAATACCTTATCAGGGGGAGAAGAAGAAGGTGCTTGTGAAGGCCGTTATGCAGTCTATTCCGACTTTTATCATGAATTGTTTTCGTTTGCCGGATAATTTGATTAGAGAAATTGAGTCCATAATATGCAATTACTGGTGGAGCAACAGATCTCAAAATAAAACCTAATGGGTCGCGTGGGATAAATTGAATCGTCGTAAGAACGAAGGGGGTATTGGCTTTTAATTTAGCTTTACCCACAAAGCAAGCTTGGCGGATATTCACGGAGCCGTCTAACTTGATTAGCCACTTATTGAAAGCCAAATATTTCCCATGTACCGATTTGTGCGACGTGCGGCTCGGCGTTGTTCCCTCTTTTTGTGGCGCAGTTCAGTGCAGGTGGGGAATGGTGAGTCGCTTACGGTTTGGCACGACGCATGGATACCTCGCCCAACTTCGTTTCGGCCTATCACCCCCGTAAATGTTGATGAACCGTTTTTTATGGTTAGTGACCTTATAGATAATAATACGGGGTGGTGGGATGTTATATTCATGAGGAGTGTCCTTTGAGAGGTTGATGTTGATCAAATCCTTACTATTCCGTTGGGTGATCCTAGTAACGAAGACCACCAAGTTTGGCATTATGAAAGAAAATGAGTGTTCACTGTGAGAAGCGCGTATCACCTCATCATGTCACAAGGATTGCTAAAAAATACGAGGGAGACGCCTACAATCTCAGCTCCACATGATGTTTGGCCGAAGTTATGGAAGATTGATTGCGCAAATATGATAAAAAATGTGTGGCGCGGTTGTGTGGATATCCTTCCGACAAGGTGGAATTTAGCTCGTCGACGAATATGTCTGGAACGTGAATGCGTGATTTGTCATATGGGGGTTGAGACAGCACGCCATTGCCTTATCGAATGTGATGTAGCGCGACAGGTGTGGGCGCTTGCTTTCGTCCCTCAGTCGCTATGATTTCGATCGGATGAGAGCTTCAGCAATTGGCTGCTCATGGTTGTGAAGATCGCATCGTCTTTGATGGCTAGCTTGATGGGCACGATTTGTTGGACGCTATGGGGTAACTGGAACAACGTGCTTGCGGGAGAAACGGGGCGTAGACCAGATGAGATGGCAGCGTTTGCGCACAACTACGTGTCGACTTGGCTGCGTTTTAATGGTAAGAAAGGGAAAGGGACTGCTCGACCCGACTTGGAAGGCTGGAAAGCACCGGTTGGTGACGCAATTTAAGTTAACCTTGACGAGGCACAATTTTAGGAGGAATATGTGATTGGTTTGGGGATCGTGGCTCATAATTCCAATGGGGAGATGGTCGCGTGGAGACAACGACGGTTGCGGTCATTAATGGATCCGAACGGGTTTGAGGCACTTGCGGCTTTAAGCGCTTTTCGATGGGCGATTGAACGTGGGTGGGAGAAAGTTGTCTTTGAGGGAGATTGCTTAGGGGTTATTTTTGATATCACGCACGGACACGAGCGACATACGTATTGCAAACATTGTTGGAGATGTACGAAATTATTTCACCACTAATCTGGGTTTCTTTATTCAGTGGGTGTGTCGTGAATCAAACGCAGTTGCACATGTGCTAGCAAGACACGCCGTGGAGGATGCGAATGATTTTGAGGATGCATAGGCGTATTTGTTTCTTTATTTGGTTATCTAATGTTGCGATATGTCGTTGGTTTGTGTTTTGCCGTTTTGATTGTCTGCTTCCTTTTTTTTTTTTTTCTCGAAGTGTTTCTATTTCTCCCTGAGGCAATAAGAAGTACCACTGTTGAGTTCAATATATATATATATATATATATATAGAGAGAGAGAGAGAGAGAGAGAGAGTACGATAAATAAAAAAGGGTAAATTCCGTTGAGGTCTCTATGTATATTGTGTTTCTCACTTTGCCCCCTAAAATTTTAAAAATTGCAATGTGCTCCTAATGTATGTTGAATACCCCATGGACGGTCGGATTAAACCTGACGAATAAAAATATGGACACATGTCCACAATAAACGACGGATCAACGATTCAAGGGAATATTATCAATAGTTCAAGGGTCACATTGCTAATTTTAAAACGTTATGAGGCAATGTGATAAATACAGTATACATTAAGGGGAGATATACCCAATATAAAATGAATAAAATGAAAATTACTTACTCCAGTTTAAAGCAAATTGCACCACACGGGTTAACAGTGTTTGATTGAGAAAGAATTTTGTATATATGTATTTGAAGTCATGACAAGATTTCAAATGATTAACAAATTACAATGGATTTTATGCAACTTTTTAAATATCTTATGCAATTCAATTCAACATATTTCCTTATTTTTTCATCCTTGTTTTCTTCAAAATTTTATAAAGAGCTCTGTCGCCAATTAGTTATTTACTTTCTATATTGCCATATGCGTCAAAGCGTTGTAAGGAATAAAAATGTAAGCTAATCGTATTTTCTATTGTAGTATGTGACCCAACAGGGCTAAAAAGTAAGGTTCAGATATTTTTCAGCGGCAGTATAATGAAGGAAAATTTTATCAAATACAATAATAACCCAATTGTCAGTTTGCCTAATACCGGTCCTGCCCGGCCGTTTTTGAATATAGATGCATATATATATTCAACATTGGCGGCACTCGGACATATTTAGTAATCAAATTGAAATTGACGTAGTGATCAATACTTTCTGACTGACTATACATAGGTCGTCATCAAACTCCTCTTGGCCAAACAATTGCAAACTCCTTGTGATAATAATAATTCACCAAAAGCTTGGAAATTATATTAATAATCTAGACTATAATAATACTGATTGAGCACAAAAATCCAGCAGGCCTTCTCGCATGTACGTCAAAATACATCGGAGTCCAACACATTGTTCGAAGATATGTATAAAGCTTTGCGTAATTAATCCCCAGATTAATAAAATTATCGAGCCTGAATAAATATAGTGCCGTAACAAAAAAAAAGGCTAGTAGCGAGAAGATTGTCGTTTTGCCAAGAATAAGAAGTCATTTTAGTTTAGGATTAACTGCTGGCGGGCTGCATGCATATACAGGTCAATAAATTAATCATATACATATTGATTCTTGGTCAACAGTGGAAGGCTAGCTCTTATTTTTTTTTTGATTGAACAAGTTCAAAGATCGAAGAATCACTTGTATCACCATAATAATTATAGCATGTTTATTACATTGTTTTGAGGTGCACAGTGGATGGCCACCACGTGCATTATGTTGGTTCATAAGAAAGTTAAAAGGTACTTATCGTCAGATATTTTGTATTGGTCAAGCACGCCATTTCGTTCTTATTACTCTTGCCATGAATATGATGGTAATAAGTTGTCATTGTATGAATTTCCATAAAAACAACTTATTTTAGTTTGAATAATTGGTGAACTTGTTATCTTTAATCAGAAAATACTAATATTTTGAAGCGAAGATGGGGTTTAGGTTATTCACTACAAGAAAACGGGGCTTTTCCCGACCGCAGCTCGGGTCGGGAAAAGCCCTCCTGCGGTCGGGAAAAGCCCATTCCCGACCGCAGGGCGGTCGCGAAGCTGCGGTCGGATAAAGTCTGGTCGGAAATACATTCCCGACCGCAATAGGTCGGCAATACTTTTCCCGACCACAAAATATCGACCGGAGCCTGGTCATAACATTCCCGACCGCAATTTGGTCGAGAAACAATTCCCGACCGCAGTTTGGTCGGGATAATACCCGTCCGCCACGCGGTCGGGAGATTATTCCCGACCAGAATCTGGTCGGGTTGTAGCCCGGTTGCAAAACCGGGCTACGGGCCAGCGTCCGACCACATGGCGGTCGGGAGTAATATTCCCGACTGCAATTTGGTCGAGAAACCATCCCGTATATATTTTAAATAATTTGCATTTCCCGGCCAACACGTGGTCGGGAACTACAAGAAATATCGACCGCCGATTGGTCAAAAATAATATTCAAAGATTCCCGACCACTTTGTGGTCGGAAGTAATATTCATACTTTCTCGACCGGTTTGCGGTCGGGAGTAATATTCATACTCTCCCGACCGGTGTGCGGTCGGGAGTAATATTCATACTTTCTCGACCGGTGTGCGGTCGGGAGTAATATTCATACTCTCCCGACCGGTGTGCGGTCGGGAGTAATATTCATAGAAATAAAAAAAATAATATTCCGGTAAAAATTACCGGAATATTATATTTTATATGTAGCCCAATCTATATGCTCAATATAATTTAATGTTTCTTTATTATATATATTGTTTCAAAGAAAAATAGAATAAAATTGTTTGAAAGAAAAATGAAATAAAAGTGTTTGAAAGAAAAATGAAATAAAAGTGTTTGAAGAAATGAAATAAAAGTGTTTGAAGAAAATGAAATAAAAGTGTTTTAATAAATGAAATAAAAGTTTATGAAGAAAAAGAAAGAAAGGAAAGAAAAGTGTTTGAAGAAAAAAAGAAAGAAAGGTGTTTGAAGGAAAAGAAAGAAAAAAGTGTTTGAAGAAAAAGAAAGAAAAGTGTTTGAAGAAATAAAAGATAAAAAGTGTTTGGAGAAAAAGAAAGATAGGTGTTTCAACAAATAAATGAAAAAGTGTTTAGTGAAAAAATTGTGTGGAGTGATGGCAATGGGGTATGGTTTATTTATAAGTTTTGTGGGATTGGTTTTGATTGGTGGGATGTGAGTGGCGCGGATCATGGTTTGAGTCGTTGGATTGTTTTGGTTAATGAACGGATGAGATTGGATTTTGTTTTGTTGAAAAATTTAAATTGTTGGCGGCCCCGCCAAAACTTTTAACGGTTCCGACCGGCCTGCGGTCGGGACAATTATTTTGCCCAGAAACACACCGATGAATATTATTCCCGACCGCAGGGTGGTCGAGAATCATATGAATATTACTCCCGACCGAACGCCGGTCGGGAATGATAAATTTTTTATTTTTTAAAAATTATTATTGAGCTATAATAATACTAGTTTAATGTTTATTTGAGTTAAAAAATTAATAATTATTTGTTAAATAATATTATGTCGGGGTAACTTTGAGTTTTACGTGTATATCTATGTATATATATCTATATATATTAATTAGTCGTGTGTATATCTATCTATCTATATATATCTATCTATCTATATATCTATCTACCTATATATATGAATCAACAATTGTTGTAATCGTTAGTGATAAGTAAAGATAAGCCACTTGTGTTATTGAACACATTTGTTAATTAGAGGTATACACATATATATATAACTAAATTATGAGATGATGATTAGTTACGTTACTGAATTATTAGTGTTACGTAAATATATATGACAAGATCAATCGATTCATGATTCTTTGGATAACAAAATATAATATTTTTATTGCACTTATAAAATTTCACCAATGTTTAAAACACTAGATGAATACTAATCAAATAATAATTGAGAAAATATGAATATTAATCGTTACTGAATAGCGGTAAACCCTAAACCCTAAACCCTAAACCCTAAACCCTATACCCTAACATTCCCGACCGCAGTTTGGTCGGTAAGTTATTTTCCCGACCGCGACTACAAAGTTTCCCGACCGCAGTGCGGTCGGGAGATGTAACGGTAACAAAGTTTCCCGACCGCCCGGCGGTCGGGAGATGTAACGGCTAGTAACGGTAACAAAGTTTCCCGAACGCCTTGCGGTCGGGACTCTTTATTACCGTTGGTTTTTCCGACCACCGTGCGGTCGGGAATACTCTGCGAATCTCCTATAAATACCCTCTCCTATTCCCTTTAGAAATCATTCCAACATTCATCATTTTTTAAGGTATGCACGATTTTCCCTTGTTATATCCCAATTTTCCTATTTTATAACCATTAAGCTCATGTTTATTTAGAAACTAATGTTTTTATTGATTTGTTTTAGATATTGCGGTAATTAAATGCAACGAGGGGCGTATGTGTGTGCAACAAATACTTGATCTAAGTATTTTTCTACGCTACAACAAGTAAGCATTTTTTTCCTACGCTATTTAATTTTATAAGATCAAGCTAAATTCTTAGAAGTGTAACAAATTCTTTTTAATTTCCGTAGATTATAAATGGATTATCGTCCCGATAGATCTTGGATGTACGATAGGATAAATAGTAATACCGGTTATTTGAATGAACATTACGTGATTGGGGTTCGTGAATTCATAAAGTTTGCATTAGCACAAACAGATTACGTAGATGGAAAACGTATTAGGTGCCCGTGCAAGAAATGCACAAATTTAAAATATTGGGAACGAAACGTAGTACAAGATCATCTTCATAAGTCGGGGTTTGTGAATCAATATTGGATATGGGACTTGCATGGAGAGGAGGCGAACGAGGCATCCACATCGTATGTACCAGAATCACCGACCCCTAATTTTCACGTTGATAGTCCTGTTCATGCCGATACTTTGTTTAGGGATATGGTTGTGGATGCATATGGGGGTCGATTTGTTGAGGGAGAGGTGCACAACGAAGATCCGAGTCGCGATGCAAAGGAGTTCTACAAATTGATGAAGTTGGGCGACCATAAAATGCACCAGAAGAAGCCTAAGACTGTGCTCCAGTGGTTTGCCCAGTGGTTGACAGTTAAGACGGGTCATAAATCCTCAAATGTCGAGAGCGAAAAGTACTTAGCGTTGTCCAAGGATTGCATGGACCCAGAGATTGAGGAAATGCTACCGAGCACGATTCAAGGCATGAATAAGATGCTTGCGGGTTTGGGTTTAGGGTACGAAAAGATCGACGTATGTTGGAATCTGTGTTTCTTGTACTACGGTGAAAATGCCAACCCGGATCTCACATCGTGTCCGATATGCAAGACAGATAGGTACGAGGCCGGTAGAAAGTCGAGGGTTGGAAGGAAAAAGTTGTGGTATTTCCCCCTAGGCCCTCGGTTACAGAGATTGTTTTATACCATCGGTACTTCCCGACATATGACTTGGCATTTGAAGTGTCGCGCGTCACCTGATAGAATGATACACCCCGCTGCAGGCGAGGCGTGGCGACATTTTGATCGCACTTATCCGGACTTTGCCGCGGAGCCCAGAAATGTCCGACTTGGGCTCTGTACAGATGGGTTCTCACCGTTTGGGCAATCTGGGAGACAATATTCTTGTTGGCCCGTGTTTGTGACCCCTTATAACCTCCCGCCGGATTTATGCATGCGACCAGAGTTCCTTTTTTTGAGCCTTATTATACCTGGCCCGAAGAGTCCTGGAAAGAACTTGGATCTGTTGTTGAGGCCGTTGATTGATGAGTTGAAACAATTGTGGAGTGATGGTTTATGGACATATGACAGCTCACGAAAGGAAAACTTCCAGATGAGAGCGACCCTTATGTGGACTATTAGCGATTTTCCGGCTTATGGAATGTTGTCACAGTGGAGCACTCACGGGAAACTAGCATGTCCTTATTGCATGGGTGATATAGATTCTTTCACACTTGATAACGGTGGAAAACCTTCGTGGTTTGATTGTCATCGTCGATTTCTACCACCTGGTCATAAGTTTAGGTACAACAAGAAGGATTTCACCAAGAAGAAGGAGGTGCATGAGCCGCCTATTCGAAGGAAAACAGGGGAGGAGATGAAGGCAATTGTGGATAGGCTACGATCGGTTAGGTTTGGGTTAAATCCCCCTAAGCTCCCGGGTTTTAACACAACTCATAATTGGTGTCGACGAAGCATATTTTGGGAACTACCATATTGGTCCTCGAACTTGATTCGCCACAATCTAGATGTCATGCATTGTGAGAAGAACTTTTTTGAGAACATCATCAACACGGTGTTGGACAGTGCTAAGTCGAAGGACAACATTAAGTCGAGGCACGATCTTAGGCTTTACACAACACGTAAAGCATTGTTTTTGCAACCCGGTGGAAGAAGAGGTGGTGAGTATGCAAAGCCAGTGGCAAAATACTGTCTCACGAGGGAACAAAAGAACATGGTACTTGTTTATGTGTAGATTGTTTGAAATGGAAGAGTGCAGTGGTCTTAGTCAAAGGGAGAAACAAGCAAAGAGGAACCGTGAGTACGTAGCATGGTTCAAACGGACATATGGCAGTGGTAAATACGAGACTGACGTACGAATAAATCCTCTACTTGATGGTCCGAATACTAAGGCAATAACCTCCGAGGGATACATTGTGAATGGGTTCAGATTTCACGTCGACTCGATATTGGGGCCCAAACATAGTGATTGCAGTGGTGTTTGTGTGAAGGGCGCCATGGGTGGTTCTGATGCTACAAACTGCTATGGAACGTTAAAAGAAGTTTTACAGGTTGTATATTGTAGCCACGAGAGACCCCTATACATTGTCATGTTCAAGTGTGTTTGGTATGATATTAATGCAGGTACAGTGGAACATGCGACGTACAAGTTGGTTGACATCGACCCCAAGCGTACAAGTTGGAGAGACGAACCGTTTGTATTTGCTAACCAAGCACAACAGGCGTACTATGTGCCATATCCAAACTTGACGACGGGGCGTCCAGGACAAGAAGGATGGTTGGCCGTAACAACTATTCCTGCCAGACACATAATCGATATGTCATCAGTTGCGGGAGCAAACGATGTCGAATCAGGGATGCCGAACCAAGTTCTACAAGAAAATGTATCAGAAGTGGTTAACTTATTCGTGGACCTTACCTCATTTGATATGAATATCCAGTTGGCCAATGACGAGTTTGAGATGGTTGATGAATATGCAGTAGAAGAGCCCGATGAACCGATTGTGGAGGTTGACGAAGACGAGGAGGAGGAGGACAACGAGGAAAAGGAAGAGGGAGAGATGATGAGTGACTATGATTCTGAGGAAGATTAATTTTCCGAATATTAAAATTTTTTATTGAAATGTCTTCTTTTTTATTGAAATATTGTCTACTTTTTTTATTGAAATATTGTCTACTTTTTTTCCAAATGTGTTCTTTTTTATTGAAATATTGTCTACTTTTTTCATTGAAATATTGTCTACTTTTTTTATTGAAATATTGTCTAATTTTTTTATTGAAATATTGTCTTACTTAATGTGTTTGTGTTTCGAGATGAATATTAAAAATTTAACAAAATTAATACAAGTCAAAATATAACCATCATCGTCACAATCAAATATAATACAAGACATACATCACAAACATCCCCAAGATAGTAGAAATACAAAACATAATACAAGCCAAAACATAATAGAAGTCAAAACATAATACAAGTCAAAACATAATACAAGTCAAACATAGTCACAATCGTAAAAACCGAAGGTATCCATGGTAGCGGGTCCAACATCACCATCAAGCCCAAGCTCGGCTCCATCGTCTAGATCATCGTCGTACAATGGAACATTCTCCACTCCGTGGGCAAATGGATCCTGAGTAGGGTTCGCTGCATCGGAACCCGTAAAGCTAGGTGTGGGTCGAGAAGGGGCACAACCTGTAGTCTGTGTGATGTGATCGGACAAGTATCCGATGTGACCAACAAGCTCGTCAATTTTCTTCGCCATAGTCTCCCTCTGCTGCTGGCTATCTGTCTGCAATACGCGAATGTACTCATCCTGCTCGGCATTGGGGTTCTGCGTGTCGAACCCAAACACATTGTGAGGTACATCCTGTGGAAAACCAGCAGCTAGCCCCTTCTTCAACCCTCCACTCGCAAGCTGCCACAACTCATTGTCCAAATGGACCCACTGTGAACGGTCCGCCTCGTACCTCCTTGTCATACGGGCTATGTAGTCATCCTGTTCAATAAGACAAAAATGAGTTAGTACATCATTAATTTCATCACGTATGTTATTAGAATGCTTTACAAGTAAAATACTTACATATATAGCCTTGTAGTCGGAATGAATCCACTCTCGGCGACGTGGAGCTCCCTCTGGCACCTCGACCTCATGTGTGTGCTGATAACGATATATCTCATCGTGTCGAGGCTTAGGGGCACCGGGACCTCTAGCAGCAGCCTGCATATTGATATAATGTAAGAATTTAAATTTAAGACAATAAGTATTATATTCGTATAATAAGTTTTAATAAGACATACCATCTTTTGAGAAATCTTCGTGTAGCCCGTTTTTCCAGTAGCATGCGTCCCTTTTGCTTTCTTTCCTGGGACTGGCTCCTCTCCTCCTCGCCTGTTCTTCTTTCCAGTGACGGCCCTCTTCTGATGCTTCTCCGACTCCCAATGCTCTATGTACATCTTCTCTAACGCGTCGCTCATCCATTCATTCTTCGGACGGTTCGCCCACCTCGGATCATTGAGCCTCTCATAATAGTAATGCTTCGCAGCGTGGTTAACTTCCTTGTAACACTTTTGGGCCTTTTTTAGGAACACTTTATGAACTTCATTGAATATAGTGGGATCAATAATATACTTATCCTGCATTTAATTAAAGTTTATTATTAGTTTTTCGATATATAAAATTGATGAATATGTATATATATATATATATATTGTAAACTTTTAAAGTCTTACCCGAAAACTAGCCCACCACTTCCCTTTTGTGGCTGCAGGAACCTTGTCAAATCGGTGACAAACGACCCTCATATGCTCTCGAATACTCGTGGTAATGGATTTGGCCACCGCGTTGCTATCCTCAAATTCGCCCAGAGGCGTCAAACGGATCGTCGGACGCCTGGTGCGATCCTGTGGAACCTCTGGAGCTCTCGCTGGGCCTCGTCCGGGTCGGCGCTGTGTCGAAGATGATCCTGCCTGGGCCCCGTCTGGTCGGGAAGAAGTAGTGGGCCCCACAGGTGCCGTAGGCCTCGATCCACCAGATGTCGAGGGCGTCGCAGCTACGTGATCATCAAGTAAACCTGGTGGAGTCTCGGCGACGAGGGAATCACGGGAATCGTCCGTATCAGATGGTGCAGCCTGATCACGTAAGGCGAGACGAATAGGTATCCTCGGTGGTGGGGCAGTAGTCCCGACGTCAGTAGGAGGAGCAGTCGACGGAGCAACGGGAGGAGCAGTCGACCGAGCAACGGAAGGAAGACGCGGTGAAGGACCAGATACAGTACCAAAAGTACTACTACGACGGAAGGGCTCGTCACGATCACAGGAAGACATCTAAATAAAAGAAAACGCTAATTGTAATCAAACACTAAGTTATATAGTTTTTTCCTAAAGGCATTAAACAGTTTTCATAAAAGCACTAATATTTTCCTAATATTTCCTAAAAGCACTAATATTTTCCTAATATTTCCTAAAAGCACTAATATTTTTCTAATATTTCCTAAAAGCACTAATATTTTCCTAATATTTCCTAAAAGCACTATTATTTTCCTAATATTAATTAAATCCACTAATATTAAGTCTAACAATATTCTTAAAACAATTTCTACTAAAATCCTAAAAAATTTAACGATATCTAACAATTAAACATTAAAAATTAAACAAATAAAACATTAAACATTAAAAATTAAACATTATAAATTAAACATTAAACAGTTTTCATAAAAGCACTAATATTTTCCTAATATTTCCTAAAAGCACTAATATTTTCCTAATATTTCCTAAAAGCACTAATATTTTTCTAATATTTCCTAAAAGCACTAATATTTTCCTAATATTTCCTAAAAGCACTATTATTTTCCTAATATTAATTAAATCCACTAATATTAAGTCTAACAATATTCTTAAAACAATTTCTACTAAAATCCTAAAAAATTTAACGATATCTAACAATTAAACATTAAAAATTAAACAAATAAAACATTAAACATTAAAAATTAAACATTATAAATTAAACATTAAACAATAAACAAATTAACATTAAACAAATAAAAAAATACAAGATTAGTCGAAAACTTACCGGATCGGGGTCGCCAAATAAATTTCGGTGTAGAAAAGTGGCGTTCGGTCGGGAGAAGGCGCGGGTATCTAATTAATAATTAAATTTTAAACATAAGTATATATAAAAACATTTTAAACATAATTAATTAAATTCTAAACATAAGTAATTAAATTTTAAACATAATTAATTAACTTTTAAACATAACTAATTAATTAAATTTTACCGGATCGAGAAAGTGACGCGGTGGTGGAGAGGCGGGAAAGGTGGCGGCGCGGCGGTGGACAGGCGGTGGACAGGCAGGGGTGGTTGCAGATGAGAGGGGCGGTGGAGAGGGGCGGTGCGCGGTGGTGGAGAGGGGCGGTGGAGAGGCGGAGGAGAGGGGCGGTGCGCGGTGGTGGAGAGGGGCGGTGGAGACGCGGAGAGAGATAGAGGGGCGGTGCGCGGTGGTGGCGGAGAGAGAGAGAGATTGGAGGTGGAGAGGCGGAGCGCGGTGGTGGAGAGGGGCGGTGGAGAGGCGGAGGAGAGGGGCGGTGCGCGGTGGTGGAGAGGGGCGGTGGAGACGCGGAGAGAGATAGAGGGGCGGTGCGCGGTGGTGGCGGAGAGAGAGAGAGATTGGAGGTGGAGAGGCGGAGCGCGGTGGTGGCGGAGAGAGAGAGAGTGGAGGTGGAGAGGCGGCGCTGGAGGTGGAGAGACGACTGGAACGCGGTCGAGATTAGGGAGAGAGGAAGGCGTCGACCGAACTGCGGTCGAGAGAGGGGCGGCGCACAGGCGGTGGACGTCGGTTAGGGTTTTTGTGGTGAGAGAGGCGAAAATGGAGAGAAAGGGGGAGGAAGACGACTAAATCGTCTGTCTTCCTCCCGACTGCCGTGCGGTCGGGACCCTAAGGCCCAGCTGCGCGGCCCAGCCGGGCCAAAAATTCGGGCTGATAATATCCGGCCCAATACACTCCCGACCGCCCTGCAGTCGGGAGATGTTTTCCTGACTACAGCGCGGTCGAGAATAGTCCTGGAACGTTTCGTAACCAAGCTGCAGTCGGGAATGTTTGTATCGACTATTGCGCGGTCGGGAATGCTCACGACCAAATGGCGGTCGGGAGATTGCGGTCGGGAAAAGCCCCGAAATCTTGTAGTGATTCTGGTGAGTCTGTAATATTATTTTCTAAAATATTCTCCTTGTTAGAATACAATAATTTAGTTAAATAGAAGCAATGTTTAATTATTATCATTGTCGATTTCTCAACAAACATACTAGTTAGATTAATATATTATACAATATTTTTTTTTGAACAATGACTATTGCCATAAATTATTACAAAACAGTGTTTAATTACATTGAGAAAAACGACAAATCCAACTTACAACGTTGGACAGATCAAACAAAAGTAACGGCTCCATCTATGTTGGTCAGGTTTCTCAAAGATTGTAGCTTGTATGCATAACATAAATATAGCCATTTTCATTGATTCTGTCGGTAATGCCTGAAAATTGACAGAAAATGCAAAAACAAAACCTATGATTTGAAGTTTTGTGAGATGCATGGGTTGTCAGCTTATTAGGCAAACAAAATTGGAATGTGAACATGCTCATTAGAACCCTTAAACCATGACATATCATGTAATATATGTTTTATAGCACTAATGTCTAATATCCATGGTTTGTGTTTGCTCGAGTGAATGATAGATAAAGCATACTGAGAAGTTGAGGAGTGACTTTTGCGTGTCATAGTTGTAGCAACATAGTGAACATAAAAAGCTGATGGTGCAGAAGTCTGAGGTTGCTACCCAGACTGTGAATGCCATTAACTTCTCAAAGAGTGCAGCCATGTTAGAGTCAGTTTGCTGGTAAGTATTGTTCCTTGATGGTTGATAATCAATACTGGCATCCAAATTTTCAGAATGTGGAGGTGCCTCTCCTTTTGGACCTTCCCAACCAGGTGGGTATTCTATAAGTTGGAAGTACCCGTCCATAGTATGGCCATTGTATTTACAATATGTACACGAAAGTTTTTTTTGTCTTTTCCTTGATTATTATTGAGAACCTATTCTGGTATGTAGGTTTTTGTCCTTGCTTAGATGAGCCAACTCTAATAAAATAGCCATGGGGTCACTAGGAACAGTAGTAGCTTGAATATTCCTCTGACTTTCCTCTTGCAACAAAAGTGGATTCATCATTAGGATTTGATTTTTGATCACAGTATAGGACTCATTCAACCGAACTGAGAACAACATGATACGGTCGGATTGTTGAACTTGTCTATTCACATTACAAACACACAAACCACAAGTATACCCAATTATATGTCTATGGGCAACCAATTCATCTCTACAAGTCTGAAGGCATGATAATAGGTAGTGATAGACAATGATCCCTACGACATAGTAGATATGTATTTTTACAACTGAAACCTTAAGCCATCAAGTCTTAGTATCTTGATGTTAATTATTCCATACATCAAGTGCATTATATTCTTGTGTGAGAGTGAAATGATTGGAATTTCTTTGCAACGTAAGTTAAAAAGCTAAGATAGTGCCAAGATTGTTGGCCCTGGTCCAACAAGTTCGCAACTCCGGGTCATCATCCCCTAGTTTAGGGAGTGAATCATCAACAAAATCATACTTGTTCTTAATATTTAAGGCCCTTTCAATGCCTCTATGCCAAGTATGATAATTATTGCCATTCAACAACTCATTAAAGATCGAAGGTCCACTATACTCCTGTAATTCCAAAAAGTACACAAATGTGGAATAATTGGAAGATCGAACATGAATCATAGCAGTATCACCAATGGAAGTTATTGTGATTATAATGGATTAAAATGTGCAACAAAAGCACAAAACAACATAGAGATTAGTGAACAAATTAGGACGGCATTGAACGGGTAATAGAATTGCAATTCGTTGACATCAAAAAATGCGCAGAATTAGATCCTGATTGAGAAATGTCACGAACAACAGAGAGATATACCACGAGTTTCGATTTGTGAATGATACCATGAAATAAAATTGAATTTATTCATGTTGAATCCAATATTGGTTATCAAATTATTAAAGCATTTTTAAATCAGAAATATTGAAGTGAGGGATCAACCCCGCTGCCCTATATATGCTAAAACTAACTGACACAACTAACACTCTGATTACATAAATTAATCGAAACTTAAGCTAACTTTCTATTTCTGCAAAGTTAGTTACAACGACATTATAAATAATTTCTCGAAGAGAAACTTTTGCTGGTAAGTGTCAAGATAAATAAAGAGCCTGAACTCATATATATAGGCCATTTTGCTAAGTCGCGATAAGTGGCAAACACTTTTTGCCATTTCCCATTTGTTCATTTTCAATGTTTTTCTTAGTTAACTCTTTAGCTATACGATAAAAGCAATGATTCTAGGAAGATTGATACTTTCTCGTTCTATAATTTTTAAAAATATTAGATGTTGACTTAATGATTCTCAAAAGTAATATGTCTAGGTGACTTCTCATAATAAATTCTTAAGATTAATATCGTCTTTTAAGTTTTAAGATATTCAACAAACATATTTCATTAACGTGATTATCATATTTTACTGTATAATTATGAGTAAGGGTGTGCGCGCGGGTACCCGTGGTGACGGGTAGCGAGAAATGCTACCTAACCAGGCTGGATATTTGGAGCGTACCCGTCTCAGGCTGGTACCCACCTGAGTGAGTACGGGTACCCGTCATGTTGTACTGTCGACCAAAAAACTTGCAAGTTTTCACTTTTTTTGGCTTTTATGCTTCGATTCGAGCCTTGTTCTCACATCACTAACATTTAGTGAACATATTTTGATATCAGTAACAACAATACCATTAATTTCAATCCAAAATTTACCATTGAATAACACCATCAAACCAACAAGAATTCACAACAAATAACAATTTAACAACTCCAACACCAATATTTAACCAGACAAATAGTCCAATTGAGAGAGAAAGAGATTGATTGAAGAAGTAGATATTTTGTTTTGGTAGGGAGTGACCCTTTCACACACGGGTAGTGACGGGACGGGATGAATATCCCACGCCCACCACCCGTTTTGCACCCCTAATTATGAGTTTTAGCTTAAAAAGTTAAAAGATCAATGATACGAGGATCATTTAAAAAAAATTGTAAAATGTGAATGATGATCTTAATAAATTGTTCCTTACCATTATAATAAATTGGACCTCTGTACCGCTGACCATTGCTTACAGGAATCAGAACCCCATCATCTTCGAGAATATATAATCACCTTGACATAAAATTTTGAGTTTGATCCAAAATATTCCAAAAGTAATTGTAATTTTGAGTTTTAAAGGTATACCATCTAAATAAAGGCATATAAAGAAATTAGGGAAAAATGCAAGTTGGTATAATATGTAGCGGTTAACTAATGAAGACTACTGATGATGCACTATAATTTGTTTGTGCAAGAAAAGTCGTGCCAAATCCTTATATAAGCTATTCGTTTTTATGAAACAAGATTAGTTAGCCATTCTTTTACGACAATATTAGTATAGCAACACCTCAACAATGATCCACCGATCCCCAATAGGACAATAAAATTGTTAATTAAGACTGTAGGCCATTTCAATATGAAATATGAAACTAAAGTGCACTTGATCTATCAATGGATAATACAAGAAAGTTATACGAATTCAATATATATTCAAGACAAACAGCGCATAAACAACAGCTCGTAGGCGATTTTGAAGCACAAGCATGGGTCAAAAGCCATTAATTACTCGCGCATTAGCACAATATAGATTTCAACATTGATCAATCTCGCCTTGGGTACATTATATTTCCATTTTATTCATAAGTAGTGTACATATCTCTATCTATTCAACCTTGTTGGTGAACCAATACACGCCTTTCTTTCCAGCTTCATCAGGTTCAATGACAACGCACTCTGTAGCTTCTCTCCACAAGGCCTTTATAATAGGGGTGCTATCATAATGGTAGTAGTCACCCAATATGGGCTTCATTGCTTCGGTTGCTTCTACTCCGTGATAATGGGGTATGCTGGAGAATAAGTGGTGGGTAACATGAGCATCTGCGACATTATGGAACACATAGTTGAGAATTCCATAGTCTCTGTCAACGGTGCACAAAGCACCTCGCAGCCATTCCCACTCGGTAGAATCGTAATGAGGCACCGCAGCGTGTGTGTGATTCAAGTATGTTATGAGAACAAAGAATCCATTAACAATAAGCAATGGGACACCGTAAACACAGAAGAGCCACGCAAAACCTTTAGTGGCGATAATACTGTAAAGACCGTAATAGACGGCAAGAATACCAGCGTTGGATAACAAGACTTGGGCCTGTTCACCATCCGTGAAGAGAGGGCTGTTAGGATCATAGTGAGTTGTGAACTTTTCATACTTTCTTCCAGAGACGTTAAACAATAAATACATAGGCCATCCAAGAACAAGACGGACGATGAGTCTGAATGCCAAGCCTGGAGGGTGGTTGAGTAAATTGTCAAACCAACGCCTTCCGGTCTTGAATTTCGGGATATAAACTTCGTCGCGGTCTAGAGATTGTGTGTTAGCGTGATGGCGACGGTGGCTTATTTTCCATGAAAAAAATGGAGTAAGCATCGCCGTATGCAAGACAAAGCCAACAATGTCGTCTACAATTTGGTAGTCGCTGAAAGCGTGGTGGCCACATTCATGGGCTATAACCCAAAGACCAGTCATGATACAACCTTGGAATATCCAGTAAATAGGCCATGCTAGGTATTGGTAAGTGGAAGGAAGGTTTACAATGTATGTCGTAGCGATGTAGTAAAATAGACAAGTGAAAACAAGGTCGTGAATAAGATGATAAGTGGAACGAAGCAGTGACCGCTGGAAGCAATGCGCGGGGATGGCTTTCTTAAGATCGGCCAAAGTGAATGGAGGCTTTGCGTGGGGAACGCGGTATGTCACTGTAGTTCGACCTCCAGAACCCATTCTTACGTTGCTATATCACTCAACTGCCCAAAATAAAAGTTTTCATTAGGAAAATATATTTATTATTATATGATATATCATATATAATTCTGCAGCATAGCTTGAATTAATAAGGAAAAAAATATTACTTTAGCAATTAAATTGATATGTATCTCAGGTACTTATATATAAATCTAAAAGAAATGCTTTAGCCATGCATTAAGTATAGGAATAATTAATATTGGACAATACAAATATCTTCTTACCTTGATTTTGTTACAAGAAGAGAATGATATAGCTTACTAAGTTTGAGAGAGATGCTGTATGGGATCTCTGTTGTGTTACTATCCATTTCAATCTCTAGTTTTATAGAGATGTATCTGTATGTGTGGAAAGTATGCAAATGGGGTCCGCCCTTCAAGTGTACATTATTGACTAAAAGAAACAAATATTTTTATTAATTGACTCATGAAACTAAGATGCAACATGGAAAGATTACTAACTATAGCTGCAGTTTGGGTACTAACTGGTTCGAGGTATCCAAGTAAGATAATTATTAATCTATTATTTCTAGTTAACTTTTTATAAATCGATAGAACTTGCCACAATTGTACGTTGAATGCATGCTGATACAGTGATCTGACTTGACAATGCACTGTAGTGTTAGTAGTCATGTCTAAAACTAATAAATTTTTGTTTATTAATTTTCCATATCATTTGACTGGAACTTTGAACATAAAGAGTTGTCATGTATGTAGTAGTATGATATCAAAAAACATGACTATTATACTTATAGAATATATTGTTTCCTGTAACTCAATAATAAGCTGATCATCATTTGCATCACTGCATCCAGTTAATTGATTGACCAACCAACACCGGCCACCTCACCTAATCTAAGTATTCATATTTGTATTGTGTAACATACTAATTATAGCTGCAGTTTGCGGTTCGAGGTAGCCAAGTAAGATAATTATTAATCTATCTATATTCTATAACATTATTTGTAGTTAACTTTTTATAAATCGATAGAACTTGCCACAATTGTACGTTGAATGTATGCTGATACAGTGATCTGACTTGACAATGCACTGTTACTAGTGATGTCCAAAATTAAATTTCTGTTCATTAATTTTCCATATCATTTTTATGGAAACTCATACAATGACAACTTATTAGCATCATATTCATGGCAATAGTAAAAAGAACGAAATGGCGTGCTTGACCAATACAAAATATCTGACGATAAGTACCTTTTAACTTTCTTATGAACCAACATAATGCACGTGGTGGCCATCCACTGTGCACCTCAAAACAATGTAATAAACATGCTATAATTATTATGGTGATACAATTGATTCTTCGATCTTTGAACTTGTTTAAGAGCTAGCCTTCCACTGTTGACCAAGAATCAATATGTATATGATTAATTTATTGACCTGTATATGCATGCAGCCCGCCAGCAGTTAATCCTAAACTAAAATGACTTCTTATTCTTGGCAAAACGACAATCTTCTCGCTACTAGCCTTTTTTTTTGTTACGGCATTATATTTATTCAGGCTCGATAATTTTATTAATCTGGGGATTAATTACGCAAAGCTATATACATATATATCTTCGAACCATGTGTTGGACTCCGATGTATTTTGACGTACATGCGAGAAGGCGTGCTGGATTTTACCCCCATCGCACGAAAACTAGTCGAAAGTTTTATTAGGAAAAGAGCCCCCACCAAGTAGAAAACTAGATTATTAATATAATTTCCAAGTTTTTGGTAAATTATTATTATCACAAGGAGTTTGTAATTGTTTGGTCAAGAGGAGTTTGATGACGACCTATGTATAGTCAGTCAGAAAGTATTGATCACTACGTCAATTTCAATTTTAGTACTAAATATGTCCGAGCCGCCAATGTTGAATATATATGCATCTATATTCATGACGGTCGGATAACGGTCGGGCAGGACCAGTATTAGGCAAATTGACAATTGGATCCACTACAAGAATAAGGGTTTTTGGCTAGGATTAAATCCCTAGCCAAAAACCCCATTTTCCGTAGCCAATAGTCATTGGCTACGGGTATCCGTAGCCAATGTCCGTAGGGGAAACCCTCGTAGGGGATAGTCATTGGCTACGGATGGCTGTAGCAAATGAGTATTGGCTACGGAATATTCCGTAGCCAATAACAGAAGACCAAAATGCCCTTTCACTATTGGCTACGGAACTTTCCGTAGCCAATGATTATTGGCTACGGATACGTTCCATAGCCAATGGGCATTGGCTACGGAAAAGTTCTGTAGCCAATAATTATTGGCTACGGAACTTTCCCGTAGCCAATACCATTAATATTTTTTTTTTATTTTTTTCAGCAAATTATGGGCGACGGAATATACCGTCGCCAATACCTTTTTTTTTTAAAAAAAATATTATTGGCGATGGATACATCCGTCGCCAATAATATTCGTAAATATAAAAAAACAATTTTTAATACATTTTAATTATATATGAAATATTCGTAATATTTTTAATTTTATATGTAATATTCGTAATATTTTTAATTATATATGTAGTATTCGTAATATTTTTAATTATTTATGTAATATTCGTAATATTTTTAATTATAATGGTAATATTCGTAATATTTATAATTATATATGTAATATTCGTAATATTTTTAATTATATATTTAATATTCGTAATATTAAATAGAATGTAGTAAATATAATATTTTTAAAATGAAGATGGTTAAATATCTTGGAAATTATATGAATTGAAGACTTAATTTAAATATTGAAAGGTAGAAATTGTAGGAAAAATTTATGGTGGAAGGTAGGATTTATGAAAGAGTTGTAGGAATGTGTTTATGATTGGAAGAGTTGGGTATTTATAGAATAGACCATGATTATTGACTACGGAATAATCCTTTGACAATAGTCATTGACTAAGGAACAATCTGTAGCCAATACTCATTGCCTACGGAATATTCCGTAGCCAATAGTATTTGGCTATGGAATATTCCGTAGCCAATAACATAGTTATTGGCTACGGAACAATCCGTAGCCAATAATCATTACCTACGGAATATTCCGTAGCCTATAGTATTTGTTTTTTCCTTTTTAGTATTTATTGTGTATTTTTATACAACTTTAAAATAATTAGATTTTTTTCCCGAAAGTTCGTTTATGGTCTTTTGAAACTTTATTTTTTATGAAATTCGTGGAAACACACTAATAAATAGTTTAGAAGTGTTTGGTGAAAGAAGAAATGGAATCGAGTTTGTTTTACGACTTTTGAATAATTACATTTTTTCCCTCGAAAGTTCGTTTATGGTCTTTTGAAACTTTATTTTTTATGAAATTCGTGGAAACACACAAATAAATAGTTTAGAAGTGTTTGGTGAAAGAAGAAATGGAATCGAGTTTGTTTTACGACTTTTGAATAATTACATTTTTCCCCCGAAAGTTCGTTTATGGTCTTTTGAAACTTTATTTTTTATGAAATTCGTGGAAACACACTAATAAATAGTTTAGAAGTGTTTGGTGAAAGAAGAAATGGAATCGAGTTTGTTTTAAAACTTTTGAATAATTACATTTTCCCCCCCCGAAAGTTCGTTTATGGTCTTTTGAAACTTTATTTTTTATGAAATTCGTGGCAACACACTAATAAATAGTTTAGAAGTGTTTGGTGAAAGAAGAAATGGAATCGAGTTTGTTTTACGACTTTTGAATAATTACATTTTCCCCCCGAAAGTTCGGTACGTTTATGGTCTTTTGAAACTTTATTTTTTATGAAATTCGTGGAAACACACTAATAAATAGTTTAGAAGTGTTTGGTGAAAGAAGAAATGGAATCGAGTTTGTTTTACGACTTTTGAATAATTACATTTTTTCCCCGAAAGTTCGTCAACAATTTTGAATAATTACAATTTTGTAGCTACACTTGAATGGCTTTTGATTTTTATTTCAAACCTTAGATACTTATTAAAAAGAATAACAAGCGGTAGTTAGAATAATAAAAAAACGACAATATAAAAAAAAAACGATTAGACCAGACAATATACGAGTCTCGAGCCCATACAAATCTCAGTCGTAATAGAATCTATGAGGTGTATAATTGTGGATTGGCTTTTTCTAACAAGAGTCATTATAGACATTATAGAAATCTTTGGTTAAAATACTAAAGTTGGATAAAAGACAGATTAAGATTCTTTGGTTAAAATACAAAAGTTGGATAAAATCATACAAAATACCAAAATTATGATGCGACTTTTACATTTATCTTATAGTAATGGTATCATGCATTGACAACCACACTAAACAAAAATTTGAGGAAACATACACATAAATAGTTTAAAACTGAATTCGAACAAACTTAAACAACCAAATTAAAAATTCTTAAATGCCGAGGAAAAATCGTACAACCAAACTAAACAAAATAGTAAACATTACAACAAATCCTAATATATTATTAAGTAAACAACAAACTAACAACTCGGGCCCGTTCCATCAATGTTGTTCGCATGAGGAAAGTAGTCGTTCGAAAGATCAATGTTATCATTGTGGAGTAAGTCAAGAAGGGGTTGCCATTCATTAGCCCCTTGACCCACGGAGGGTTGTTCAGATGTGCTTCCACCATTCAAGTTTTGTCTCCAAAACGATTGACGTTCTTGATCAAGTCTTTTCTCCATGTCAGTCAATCGTTGGGTTTGGGCACGCACTAGGTCGCTTTAGACACGCACTAGTTCTTGTGTCTCTTTTAAGAGTCTTGCTTGTTCGGCCATTTGCTCTTTCACTTGTTTTTCCAGCCTAATAGTCCTTATCCTCTCCCCATTGGACACCCTTCCTGACGCAATGTTGTGTGCTGCAGGAACAGTACCGCTAGGCAGGCCCCTATATCTCCCCTTCTTTGTATTTTTTCCATTTGCTTCCTGTACAAAAGCTGATATCCTCTCCCTTGGCCAATCAGCTTCAACGAGCCCATATTCCCGTTTAAGTATGTTGCAATATCTCTCCTACGCATTTCCAATAATAATAGTTCATATACAAATACGGTACAAAATAAGTGTCAAGGGTATGTAACGATATACTTACCCAAAAGGCCTTATCTTTCTCGTTCAACCAAATATCCAATGGCTCGCCTTTTGAACCCTTAACCACTCGAGTCCACATGTACGCCTCATGAAATTTCAACTCCCTATTGAAATACTTGTTCTACAACGATAATATTATATAATATAGACATAATCAATAATATTATATAATATAGACATAATGCAATAATTTCAAAATCAATAACTCGTAATTAATCTACCTTTCTCTGTGAATGCTCATCGATGCTAATGGATCCACCAGTATGTGTTGAAGATGCAGAGTTGCTACCCGTGTGGCTCTTGTTTGCATTTCTGTTCTTTGACGCTTGGTCAGAGATCTTTTTTGTTTCTTCTTGCTCCCAATATGGTTTGTATTGTTCCAACAAATCGTCAGACATCCAACAATAAGGTCGGCCTTCATAAGCAGGATCATTAACCCTTTCGTAGTACAACCTCTTGGCCCGAGAAACATTGTCAGAAAATCGTACTTGTGCAGTTCTCTTGAATGCAAAGTCTATCTCATCATCATCATTATTATCCCATATATATGTTTCCTTAGGAAAAAAATAATGTCTAATTAGTATAAATTAAATTAACATTCTAATAATTAAAGATGAAATATTTAAAATAAGTATTTATTTACCTTAAATCGGTTTTCCATAGACAATATGTCGCTTTCAGTAATACGGTCGAATGTCGGTGCCATCGTCCGTAAACACCTCTTGATGATCGAGCTAATCGTGCTTGAAATTCGATTTTTTGTGTTTTCCATTCTCCATGTTGATTTACCTCAATGGGGCGTCGCTTCAATATGTCATTGTGTGGTTGGTCGCCAAGCGTCAAACCCCGAGTACGACGACGGGTAGAACTACCTGCACTCGAGCGTTGCGAGCCAGCAGGTGAGGGGCGCCCTATCAACAAAGGTGGCAGAACCATCTCCTCATCTTCATCTTCATCTTCATTTGCTTCTTCGTCGTCTTCATTTTCCTCTTCATCTTCGGGTTCAACATCCTCCAAACCGTGAGATACACGTGCATTAGGAGGAGTGGTGAGAGCACTAGCCACATGGAGAATAGGGGGCCTTGCCATCAAGAATCGTCGATCCGTCAACGCAACTTCATTGGGAAGTGTATTAACACCTAGCTCGGCTTCATTGTGGCGCTCATTAGTGGTGGCATTACGACCTCGATTTTGAACACTTTGCCTTTGAAGATTTTGAAGGCTAATTAGATTAGTTACACCAACATTTTTTGAAGGGCGAGAGGCTTGATTGCAATCTCCCATTATGAAAAAACAGTAATTTATATAAAAGAGATTGAGATATGTATTGAGAATGAGTTGATATATTTTGCAAGAAAAATGTAGTATTTATAGAAAAAAAGAACAAATAAAAAAATTTATTTTTTTATTTTTTATTATTTTTTATAATTTTTTATTATTTTCTGACACAAGGGCGACGGGCTTAGCGACGGGCGTAGCCCGTCGCCCCATTGTTTATGGGCGACGGGCTGCGCCTGTCGCCATTGCCTATTGGCTACGGCTTTTAGCCGTAGCCAATATTAATTTTTTTTTTGTTTTTTTTATTGTTTGTGTATTATGGGCGACGGGAATCCGTCGCCTTTGACCAATGGCTACGAATTTTCCCGTTGCGAATGGTTAAGGGCGACAGAATTTATCCGTAACCAATAGTTTTTTTTTTTTTTTTTAAATCCGAAAATTGACCAAAGGCTACGGATTTTCCGTAGCCAATCGCAAAACCACCATTGCCTACGCAACCCATAGCCAATGGTGGTAGCTAATAATTCTTTTTCTTGTAGTGATCATTGTATTTGATAAAATTTCCTTCATTATATTGGCGCAGAAAAATATCTGAACCTTAACTTATTATACCCCTGTTGGGTTACATGCTACAATAGAAAATACGATTAGCTTACATTTATTCTTAGTTACATGAATCCCTAACAACGCTTTGACGCATATGGCAGTATAAAAAGTAATAACTAACACTACAAGATTTGGGGGTCAATAGTGACCGAAATGCAGTCACTATTGACCCCCCTTGCGGTCCCTGGTGGTCAATAGTAAACGCGTTTGAGTTGCAGATGACCGGTCACTATTGAGCTCGGTCACTTGCCATCAATGACCGCAATTAGGTCTCTGATGAGGGTCAATGGTGACCGAAAGATTCGTGACCGCTTTTCGGTCCCTGTCTATTTTAAAACATTAGTGACCGCTTTCAGGTCCCTATTGATTGAGAATTAAGAACCTAAAGGCAGTCCCTAAAAAAAATAGGGACCGTAATTCGGTCCCTATTTAATATTCACAGAATATATATGAATATTAGTAGGGACCGAATTGCGGTCCCTAATGAAGTCAATAGTGACCGCAGTTAAATCCCTAATAATATTTATGAATATTAGTAGGGACCGAATTGCGATCCCTAATAAAGTCAATAGTGACCGCAATTATGTCCCTAATAATATTTATGAATATTAGTAGGGGCCGAATTGCGGTCCCTAAAAATATCAATAGTGGCCGCAATTAGGTCCCTAATAATATTTATGAATATTAGTAGGGACCGAATTGCGGTCCCTAATAATGTCAATAGTGACCGCAATTCGGTCCCTACTAATATTTATGAATATTATTAGGGACCGAATTGCGGTCACTAATATTAAAAACAGTGACCACAATTCGGTCCCTACTAATATTCATATATATCTATGAATATTAGTAGAGACCGAATTGCGGTCACTATTGACCTGTACGAAAAATAAAAAAAAAACACTAATATTCCGGATTTAATCCGCAATATTATTGTTTTTTTTGTTATGATTTTAACAAGATCAAAACCATAAAATAATGAAGAAAAAGTTAATATAATGACATGAATGTAAAAAGATGAAAAAAAATGTCTAATAATAGAAACTATAATATGAATGAAAACAAAAAAATGAATGATTAAAAATATAATAAATGAATGAAAGGAAGAAAGAAAATAAAGTGTAGATCCAAAATAAAGAAAGAAAGATAATAAAGTGTAGATCCAAAATAAAGAAAGAAAGATAATAAAGTGTAGATCCAAAATAAAATAAAATAAAAAGTAAAAGAAAAGAAAGTGATTTTTTGGATTTATGTTGTTGTGTTGGTGTGTTGGTGATTTTTGGAGAAAAGAAGAGAGTGTTGTTAATTATGTTGGTGATTTTTGGAGATAATGAAATTTAGATGTGTAAGAGTGGTGAGTATATATAGAGGGAAGGTTGAAAATTTCAAATTTTCGTCAAATTCAAGTTTCCCTCTCAATCCCGCCTAAAATTTTCGCCCAATTTCAAATTTCTGGATTTCAATGACCGCATTTAGGTCACTAATATATATTAGGGACCGCTATTAGGTCACTAATATTTTGTAGTGACTGCAGTGCGGTCACTGTTGACATATCAGTGACCGCAATTAGGTCCCTAATAATATTCATCCATTTTAAAATATGAATATTAGTAGGGACCGCAATTCGGTCTCTTAGAGTCAATAGGGACCGCAATGCAGTCCCTGTTGAGTCAACAGTGACTGCAATGCGGTCCCAATTGACTCAATAGTGACTGCGTTGCCGTCCCTATTGTCTCCCATACTTTAAAATCGATTTTTTTTATTGATTTTGGTGTGCTTGTAATTCTTAGTAACCAAACTCATTGTAAAATGTGAAATAATGTGAAATGAAGTAATAAATGATTGCAAAACCAACCACGTGGTGGAACTGTGGACCTCGAAACAATACAATAAACATGGTATAATTATTATGGTGATACAGTTGATTCGTCGATGTTTCACTACAAGACTGGGCGGTCAATAGGGACCGCCCAGTTAGCGACTCAAGTTGAGTCGCTGGCCATCAGCGACTGCTGAAGGCAACAGCGACTCAATTTGAGTCGCTGAAAGTTTCGAGATCAACAGCGACTCAATATGAGTCGCTATTGTCCCCAGGGACAGTTAGCGACTAAAATTGAGTCGCTGAAAATAATACAGCGACTCAATTTGAGTCGTTGGGACGTTCAGCGACTCACATTGAGTCGCTAACAGTCCTTATATTACGTGGGCCACACAATTCGGCCCAAAATTGGACCAAATTGTGGGCCTCGTCTGCCCTAATTTCCGAGGAAGGAATCAGCGACTCAGAAGCGGTCGCTGATTCCTTCCTATAAATTGAAAAAAAAAATACATTTTTTACAAAACGCGGATACTTCTCCTTCACCCGAAATTGACCCGACCCGACGCCATTTTCCGCCATTAGCGACCTGTTTGTGATTATTTGTGACCCAAATTTCGTCCCTAACCCCACCAAACCCAAACCGCCTCGTTTCTCCCAATTTTCGCCTCAAATCCGCCGTGCTCCGCTTCCATCGCCGTCGTGCTCCGCCTCCATCACCGCCCCTTTGAATTTCCGTCCATTTCCGCCGCCGGTGCTAAGGTATAGCTTCAGTTTTCATTTTTTTTGTCATTTTTGTATTAAATCCGAAAATTGTGTTATTATTATAAGAAAATGTTATATTGTTAATTTTGTGTTAATATTATTGTGTTAATCTTGTGTTAATCTTGTGTAAATTTTGTGTTTTATTGTTAATTTGTTAAATTTTTGAAGAATTATTAGTTAATATTGTTAATTAGATAGTTAATTAGTGAATAATGTTAGATTGTTAGAATAGATTAGTGTATGATTAAGGAAAAAAAATTATTTGTGAAATTAGATTAGTGAATGATGAAATAAAAATTTAGTGAATGATGAAATTAGATTTAGTTAAATTTAGTGAATGATTAAATTAGATTTAGTTAAATTTAGTGAATAATGAAATTAGATTAGATTAGATTAGTTTATAATTAGATTGTGAAAATTGGATTATTAAAATTTAATTAGTAAAACTTGTTAATTAGTGTTAATTTGTAAGATTATATTAATTAGTGTAGATTATATTTTTTAGATTATAATTTGTAAATTTTGTAATTAGTGTAGATTTGTAAATGTTGAATTGATATTTAAATTTTTTTTACAGTACATATATATATTCGGCATGTCGTCACGTAAGACCCCTAGCGGTACTGGAGATCGAGGTCTTGGAGGTCGAGGTCGTGGTGGGGTATCGAGTTCAGGTAGTGGTAGTGTTGCTCGTGGAGGTGTTGGAGGTAGTGGAGGTCGAGGTCGTGGTGGTGGTACAGGTAGCGTTGGACGTGGTGGTACTGGTAGCGTTGGACGTGGTGGTGGTAGTGGTGGCGGGATTGGTGGTGGTAGTGGTAGTGGTAGTGGTAGCGTTGGGCGTGGTGGTGGTAGTGGTAGCGGGGGTCGAGGTAGTTGCCGACCTATACGGGTTGTTCGATCGGGACGTGGTGCAGGGTCGAGCCATCCAGCCGAGCCGTCTGTCCCGCTACCTGGGTCAGGTGACGGATCTACATCGACGACACCTCCACTACATCGACAGTTATTTGTAGACGATGAGGCGGCCATCTCCGGAGCGGGTGTCCGATCATCAGAGTCCACCGCATCCCAGGTGGCACGACCACATACTGCGGATTCAGTTGGGACTCACGTGCCCCCATCAGCCGAGTCTAGCACACTTCAGACTCCACCGCCTACAGTCAACACCGGAGCAGGACCGAGCCAGAGGTCGACCGGTACTCCACGACCGACCGATACTCGACCGGGTAGGGGACCCAATGTAGGGCTTACGGCGCTTCCTAAAGGGAAGAAGAAGGAGCTTATTGAGTTGAAGAGGGGTTGTTTTTCTAAACCCCCCAGTCGCGAGATTTCCAAGACGATCACTTCACTCATTCGACAGTTTATGAGTGAGTTTTGGCCCTCCTACTTGAAGGTTCCTGAGGAAGTACGAAGAGAGATGTACTCGAGATTTACGGTGAGTTTTAAATGAATTATTAATATTTATTGATTTACTCGAGGTTCAAAATATTGTTTAATTTAGTTTATTAATTTAATGTATTAATTTATTATTTAATATTTATCTTTTTTGTAGAATATCTATGTAGGGGTGGGTAATCGAAGATTCGGTTAGGGTACTCGATTTTTCGGGTAGGGTACCCGTATTTTCGGGTAGGGTGAAACCCCTACCCGATACCCTAACTAAATATGGGGTACCCGATCGGATTCGAGTACCCTATATTTCGGGTACCCCAAAATTCGGGTTTGGGGTACCCGAATGAAGCTCCAGTGGCCAAAAAAGGGAGAGGGAGAGGGAGAGGGAGAGGGAGGAAGCTTGCGGGCGGGGCAGCGCGGAGGCGGCGCGGAGGCGGGGGCGGAGAGGGAGAGTCGATTTTGAGAGGGAGAGGGAGAGTCGCAAATTCACCTAGTCACAAATTCATTACCATGTTTTCGATTTTGAGAGCGAGAGGGAGAGTCAGTCGCCGCTGCCGCGGCGGCGCCGTTGTTGAGAGTGCGAGAGAGAGCGTCGTCGTCGGTTTAGAGGGAGAGAGAGAGCGGGAGCTTCGTACCGCTGGTTGAGAGGGAGAGAGAGGAAGCTTGCGGGCGGCGCGGCGCGGAGGCGGACGGGCGGCGCGGCGCGGAGGCGGACGGGCGGCGCGGCGCGGAGGCGGACGGGCGGCGCGGAGGCGGAGTGAACTGAGAGAGAGAGAGAGAGACAGTGAACTGAGAGAGAGAGAGACAGTGTCATCGTGTAGTGAACTGAGAGAGAGAGAGAGACAGTGAGTCAGTGAAAAAAAATGAAAGAAAAAGAAAGAAAAGGAAAAGGAAAGAAAGGAAAAAAAAAAAGAAAAAAACATATATTTTTTTATTCGGGTACCCGAGTACCCGAATTTTTTTAGGACTGCTACCCGAACCCGTACCCGAAATACCCTATTCGGTTAGGGTACCCGAATTTTCGGGTACGGGTCGGGTATTAATACCCGAAATTCGGGTAAAATCCGATCGGGGCGGTTAGGGTACCCGAATTTCGGGTACGATTACCCACCCCTATATCTATGGGATTCGGCGGTCAGAGAGGGAGCAGGTACATAGGGCATACCAGTTGAAGGTGAGAGGGATTTATAAGCGTATGCTTAACAAGGCGAAGGAGCAGTACATGAAGAAAAAGGACAAGGAGGAGTTTAAAGATAAGCCTAAGACGCCGTGGATGAGCCAGAGTTTGGAGGATCAGGCGGCAAAACACTGGGACACTGAGGAGTTTAAGGCGAAGTCCGTGAAGGGAAAGAAGGCTCGACGAGGCGGCAATTTGGACGGCGATGCGCCCGCCACCTTTTACGGTGGTTCCATTGACTACGAGGAGATCCGGCGGCGCCTGGTATGTTTTGTTAAATTATATATTTTATTTGTAGTTAAATTTTAAGATTATTGTTTATTGATTAGTTTAAAACAATGTAATTTTAACATTTAAAAAAAAAGAATTATAACCAACTATTACTTACAATTTGAAGGAGAGGAATCAGCCCAACCGCACCCACCCTATCAGGCACGACGAGATTTATAAGGCAGGACATACGAAGAAGGTGGCGGGGACTGGCAGAGGTACAGGCGTACCCTTGATGCGGGAGTGGAAGTCTGAGACTACCAGACTTATTTACGTAAGTGTTTTAAATTTTCTACTCTTTTTTAATGATCTTTGTTTTAATTTAATTTCTTTTTTTAATGATATTTGAATATTCAACAGAAGACTTATAAGAGGGAACTGAGGAGGAAAAATCAGGATGCAGTGGAAGATAATGACTTGCCTGAATGGGACGCCGATTCGTGGAAGAAGGCGATAGGGAGTATCAAGAAGGGGAAGGCATCGGGGTTACCGAGCTATGCTGATCCTCGAGACTTCGACTTGGAGGTCGGGAGGGAGCCAGACTACAGGCGGGAGTTGCTCAGGCAGCTCCAGGAGGAGAACAACGAGTTGAGGTCGACAAAGGACCCGAGAGTCGACTCCATGTCTTTTAGAGAGGACATACAGAGGGATACAGGCCGACCAGTGCGAGAGCTTCCGTCAGACTTGTTCATGGGGAACGCTATTAGGAGCGGAGGCGCATTTCGGGTTCCGAGGCCGATACGTGAGAGACCAGATCCTTTTGCTCCAGGTACTTCCAATCCCACCCAGTATGTCGATGATCTTGATATTGATACTGATGAGTCGGAGGGTGATGATGATCTTGGTCTGATGGATGTTGAGGCAGAGGACCTCGGTGAGGGTGAGGGGGGTGTTGGCGTTGATGAGGGTGGGGTTAGTGTTGATGATGATCCACTGGCGACCTTGGATGAGATGTATGATTTGGCGGAGAGTTCTGGTGATGAGGGGGTCGTGTATCCGCCTAGTGATGATGAGGGGGGTCAGTGATCTTGTTGCGGGTTTTTATTTGTAAATATGGATTATGATATTTTGGAACATATGGATCATTTATGGTGTAGTTGTTTTGTATGTATGGTTTGTAGTTGGTATGGAATATGGATTGAATGGTTTTGATTATATTTTTTTGTTTATTTTGGTTATTTTTGTTTATATGGTGTTGATGGTTGGTCATTTATGTTGTAGTTGTTTTTGTTTATATGGTGTTGATGGTTGGTCATTTATGTTGTAGTTGTTTTTGTTTATATGGTGTTGATGGTTGGTCATTTATGGTGTAGTTGTTTTTGTTTATATGGTGTTGATGGTTGGTCATTTATGGTGTAGTTGTTTTTGTTTATATGGTGTTGATAGTTGGTCATACTGAAAAAATCACATTGTCATAGTCATACTGAAAAATCACATAGTCATAGTCATACTGAAAAAAGAAAGAAAAGAAAGAAAGCACTAGTCTTCTTCTGAATATTGAAACTCATAGTCATATTCATTTGCATCACTATCTACGCCTTCTTCTGCTTGTCCATCATCGTCCTCGTTACCACCTAATGCATCAATGACCTCGAAGTCACCTCCACCCAACTGAATATCCATGTTGAACGAACTCAAGTCTACAAACATATTAAGACCTCCTGATTCGTTCTCTTGAAATACTGTCTCCGGAATTTCTGGGTCATCAGGGGTAGAATCTTGAATTGTGAGTGACGACATGTTGATAATGTGTCTAGCTGGAATATGTGATACTGACAACCAGCCTTTTCTCCCTGGCCTTCCATTTAGTAGAGATGGATATGGGGCGTAATACGCCTGCATTGCTTGATTAACACAAATAAATGGTTCATTGGTCTGCAGTTTTTTAGTAGGGTTAATTTCCACCATTTTGAATGTCTCGTGGACATTTGTGCCGCTCGGTCCAATATCATACCACAAACACTTGAAGAAGACAATGGACAGTTGTTTTCCAGTTCTACCTCCCCAATATTCCACTTCCAATATCTCCTTTAAAGTCCCGTAGAAATTGGTTGAAGCGGTGTCTCCCATGTCACCCTTCAGGTAAACCCCACTGCAGTCACTTTTCTTGGGCCCCAATTTCGTATCAATGTGGAACCTAAATCCATTCACAATGTATCCATCGTACGTGATGGCATCGTTCAGTGGACCGTTGAGCAACGACAGTACCCTATCGTATATCATGTAATTTCCACTGCGGTACTCTTGCTTGAACCAGGCCACATACTCCTCGTTCCTTTTCGTTTGCACCTCCATGGCATTCAATCTACCGCACTCCTCTTCTATGAACAAACTGCATGTTACAAAAAAATAGTTAGTACTAACACATATAAAAGAAGATGATACTAGATGAAGAAAATTGTAGTAGACTCACTCTTCCCATCCCTCCAATTCTTCACAGTTAAGAAGTGTGTACAATTCAATCTGTTCTATTTCTTCCCCCGTTAACTTCTTCATCTTCGCCGATGGGCCAAGCGGTCGTCCCTTCTTTCAGAACAATAAGAGCTCTCCATCCCAATCCGCTCCATCCCAAGTCTCGTTCCTGTTAAGTCGTCGGTGTGTAGCACCAGGGGTTACATCGAGATACTGGGAAATCAAATTTGATATCTCCGAATTTAAATAGGCATTGGCCATGCATCCCTCGGGCCTCGCTTTGTTCCCCACTGACTGCTTTAAATCAAACATTTGCCTGATATACACAACAAAAGGAACCATCTTACATTACAAATAAAATAAATTAAAGACAATCATCAATATATACACCAAAAGTGATTTACCTCTCGAATGGATACATCCATCTGTAGTGAACTAGACCGCAAACTCTAGCCTCATACGGTAAGTGAATGGCCAAATGCTCCATAGAATCGAAAAAAGGAGGGAATATTCTCTCTAGCTTGCACATGGTGACAATAATAGATTTTTCTAGTCCCTCCATAACCTCTACCGATACCTCTGATGCGCAAATTGCCTTGAACAACAAACTAATCTCCACAAGTGTTTCCCATATGTCTTTCTTAAGGAAATCACGAAAAGCAATTGGAATCAATCTCTGCATGAAGACGTGGCAATCGTGACTCTTCATTCCGGACAACCTTTGTTGTTGCACATGTACACACCGTCCCAAGTTAGAAGCGTATCCATCTGGAAATTTTAGCGTGCCCAACCATTCTAACAAATTTCTCCTTTGATCTTTTGAGAGACAGTACAATGCCTTTGGCTTCTTCGTTCCCCCCCCCCCCCCCCCTCGGGATGTTGAATCTAAAAATAGCTCACTACGGTTGGTCCAAAGTCTCAAATCTTTTCGTGATTTGATGTTGTCATTTGTTTTAGGGTCATCCAAAATCGTGTTGACGATGTTATCGAAAAAGTTTTTCTCACAATGCATGACATCTAGACAGTGACGAACCAAGTTTGTGGACCAATAAGGCAGTTCCCAAAATATACTCTTCCGCACCCAATTATGATTTTGGCCAAAACCTGGGAGTGGTCTGCATTGGGTACCGAACCCCACATTCCCAAGGCCATTAACAATTTCCAACATTTCAGCACCAGTCTTTCTACGAATCGCGTCTTCCTCCCGAATTTCCCCTTTTTTAAAGTTATAGTCATCGTATCTCAAGTCATGACCTTCAGGCAAGAACCGGCGATGGCAATCGAACCAACTTGGCTTACCCCCATTCACCAACGGAAAGGATTGAGTGTCACCCATACAATAAGGACACGAAAGCATTCCGTGCGTACTCCATCCCGACAACATCCCGTAAGCGGGAAAATCACTAATCGTCCACATGAGAGATGCACGTAAAATAAAGTGTTGCTTCCTCGAGACGTAGAACATATAATAGGGACCGCACTTAGGACATGAAATATATGTTGAACGTTCATAACTCGATCAATTTCATTCAATCTATTATTTCACAACTAAACTATTATGAGGTTGGTTTTGCAATCATTTATTACTTCAATTCACATGTTGCAATGAGTTTGGTTGCTAGGAATCACAAACACACCAACATCAATACAAAAAAATCAAGTTTCAATGATGAATATTAGTAGGGACCGCACTTAGGTCTCTAATAAGGAAACAGGGACCGCAATACGGTCACTATTAAGAATTAGTGACCTAACTGCGGTCACTATTAATAATTAGGGACCACACTTAGGTCACTAATATACAAAAATTTGAAATTTTGGCGAAAATTTTAGGCGGGATTGAGGGGGAAATTTGAATTTTACGAAAATTTGAAAATTTCACCCTATTCTCTATATATACTCACCACTCTTACACATCAAAATTACTTAATCTCATAAAACACCCAACACCAAACACTATCTTCTTTTCCAAACCAAAACACTATCTTATTTTCTCCAAACACAAAAACTTTTCTTCTTTTTACCAACACAAATCCAAAACAAAAATCACACAATATAAAAAACAAATCACCTACTCAATCTTTCATTGTTATTATTTTGGATCTACACTTTCTTTTCTTACTTTTCTATTATTTTGGATCTACACTTTCTTTTCTTACTTTTCTATTATTTTGAATCTACACATTCTTTTCTTATTTTTCTATTTTTTTGGATCTACAATTTCTTTTATTTCACTTGTTTTTTTATTCATTCATCTTTTTGTTTTTATATTATTCATATTTTATATTCTATTATTAGTCATATTTCATTCATTTTTTACATTTTAATACTTTAACGTCATTATACTAATTTTTTCTTTATTATTTTATTGTTTTGATCTTATTATAACTATATTTCAACAAAAAAAACAATAATATTTCGGAATATTTCCGAAATATTATTGTTTTTTTTATTTTTGTCGCAGACTATTAGGGACCGCAGTTAGGTCCCTAATAATATTCATAGAGTTCTATGAATATTATTAGGGACCTAACTGCGGTCCCTAATAAACGTAATAGGGACCGCAGTTAGGTCCCTATTAATATTCAAAGAGTACCCTTTGAATATTAGTAGGGACCTAACTGCGGTCCCTATTACGTTTATTAGGGACCGCAGTTAGGTCCTTAATAATATTCATAGAACTCTATGAATATTATTAGGGACCTAGTTGCGGTCCCTAATAATTGTAATAGGGACCGCAACTAGGTCGCTACTAATATTCATAGAGTCTATGAATATTAGTAGCGACCTAGTTGTGGTCCCTATTACAGTTATTAGGGACCGCAACTAGGTCGCTACAAAATATTCATAGATTCTATGAATATTTTGTAGCGACCTCATTGCGGTCGCTATTAGTCTTATTAGGGACCGCCTATAGGTTGCTAATATTTATTATAGCGACCGCTCTCAAGTCGCTATTGTTTTTGCGACATTAGGGACCTAATGACGGTGCCTATTGTTTGAAAAAAATAGTGACCCAAAAACACAATAGGGACCGGCATTAGGTCGCTATTGTTTAAAGTGTCAGGGACCGGAAAGCGGTCCCTGATACTCCGGTCGCTATTTCCCTCATCAGGGACCTAACTGCGGTCCCTGATGGCAAGCGACCGAGGTCAATAGGGACCGCACAATAGCGACCTACGTGCGGTCGCTATTGAGCTTTAGGGACCGCGGGAGGGGTCAATAGGGACCTAATTTTGGTCCCTATTGGCCCCTTTTTCTTGTAGTGTTTGAACTTGTTCAAGAGCTAGCCTTCCACTTTTGACCAAGAATCAATATGCATATGATTAATTTATTGACCTGTATATGCATGCAGCTCGCCAGCAGTTAATCCTAAACTAAAATGACTTCTTAATTATTCTTGGCAAAACGACAATTTTCTCGCTACTAGGCTTTTTTTTGTTACCGCACTTTGTTTATTCAGGCTCGATAATTTTATTAATCTGGGGATTAATTACGCAAAGCTATATACTTATCTTCGAACTATGTGTTGGACTCCGATGTATTTTGACGTACATGCGAGAAGGCGTGCTGGATTTTACCCTCATCGCACGAAAACTAGTCGAAAGTTTTATTAGGAAAAAAGCCCACACCAAGTTTTTGTGCTCAATCAGTATTAGTCTAGATTATTAATATAATTTCCAAGCTTTTGGTGAATTATTATTATCACAAGGAGTTTGAAATTGTTTGGTCAAGAGGAGTTTGATGACGACCTATGTATATAATCAGTCAGAAAGTATTGTTCACTACGTCAATTTCAATTTGAGTACTATATATGTCCGAGTGTCGCCAATGTGGAATATATATGCATCTATATTCGAGAACGGCCGGGCAGGACAGGTATTAGGCAAACTGACAATTGGGTCATTGTATTTGATAAAATTTTCCTTCATTATACTGGCGCGGAAAATTTTCTGAACCTTACTTTTTACCCCTGTTGGGTTACATACTACAATAGGAAATACGATTACCTTACATTTATTCCTAGTTACAAAACTTCCTAACAACGCTTTGACGCATATGGCAATATATAAAGTAATAACTAATTGGCGACAGAGCTCTTTATAAAATGTTGAAGAAAACAATGGTGAAAAAAAAAGGAAAATGTTGAATTGAATTGCATAAGATATTTAAAAAGTTGCATATATAAAACCCATTGTAATTTGTTAATCATTTGAAATCTTGTCATGACTTCAAATACATATGCACAAAATTCTTTTTCAATCACACCCTGTTAACCGGTGCGGTACAATCTGTGATGCACCGATACCGATACCAAGACGGCTATGCAGTACCCGATACATATCGATATCGATTCATATACCGATACCAGTTATGACGTATCTGATACGCCACATGGCGTATCTTTTAATTTTAAAATTAAAAAAATTTTGATACGTATCCGATACGTTTTTTTAGGCATATCGGAACTATTGTAGGTCTTTTTCTAAACTTTTAATATTTTATTGGTTAAACATTCAAATATAAATTCCACCAAATATAAAATAAAATAAAAATAAATGAAAATCTCTTTATCAAGGGCATGTCTTATTATGATTACAATTAAACTTTTTTTTTTCTATTCATAATCACCACCACCACCATCGCCACCACAATTATACTTTTCTTTTTCTATTCATAATCACCACCACCACCATGTGCCATCTTCAAGCTTGTTATGTTGTTGTTAACTTATTAGTCATAAGTAATTCACGTTTATATGTCTTTTTTCATATTTGACGCATGACCTTTTTTAATGTTAAAACCCTTTTTTGTGTAATTCTAATTTTTCTTGTTTAAGATTTAAATTTTATTGCTTGTTAAAAATAAAAAATACGTATAATAAATATTAATAATTTTTTATATATAGACGTATCTTTGTCGTATCGTATCGGTGTATCCATACCGAACCATACCCGTACTGCCATACCCGAACCTGTGCAACGTAGGTAACAATTGCTTTAAACTAGAGTAAGTATTTTTCATTTAATTCATTTTTATATTGGGTAAATCTCTTAAGTCCCCTTAATGTATATTGTACACTACAAGAACATATGGCCATCTGCAACCGCCCGGGTGTTTGCAGATGGCTCGCTCGAAGGGTATTTGCAACTGCCCGGGCGGTGGCAGATACCCCTCGTCGTGGGTAATCTGCGACCGCTAGGAGGTCGTCACGTCCATAGAGAGGTGGTGACCGCCGAGCAATCCCACCTTCATAGAGAAGTGGCGACCGCCAACATAAGGAGCTCGCAACCGGCTAGCGGTTGCTGATTCATGATGTTCGCAACCGCTCGGCGATTGCAGTCTTCATAGGGAAGTGGTGACCGCCGATAAGGAGCTCGCCACCGCCTAGCGGTTGCGAATTCATGATGTTCGCAACCGCCCGGCGGTGGCAGATAATATTCATCAAAAATAATAAAAGAAAAATAATATTCTGGGAATTTTCCGTAATATTATTGTTTTTTCTTGTTGAAATTAGTATGGTGTAACAAAAAGAAAAGAAGAGAAACAAAACATAATAAAAAAAAAAGAGAGAGAAGGGAAACAAATAGAAAAGATGTGAAAAAAAAAAAAAAAAAGAGAAAAAAAAATGAGAAAGAGTCGATCATGTTAGGGACATATGAGGCTACTTGTGCCCCATATTTTCCTTTGTGATTTTTATTCTTTGGTATATGCGTCATCCACAGAAAGAGTCGATCATGTTAGGGACATATGAGGCTGAGGGAATAAGGGTTCATAAACACTTCTGCCATCATCATCATTACTGGTGTTGGACAAATGGTGTGTGCAGATTTTTGTGTTTAACCAAAGAGCATAGTATGACTTTGAAGTATATCGATAAATAACATAATATTGCTATTGAATGATACAATATAACATGGTATTTCCGTTGAGGATCATATACTGGTATCTCTGCACACGTAATACATTTATCTTCTTTAATGAGTTTCTTTGGATTGATCTCTGCACACGTATGCATGTCGGTTCAGATATAGCGTCTTTTTTCCTCTTTCAATTATAGCTGCACAGGAAAGTCAAATTTTTTGATAATTGATAATTGATGCCTAAATTTAAACTCTTGCTTGTTGAAGACTGTAATTTTTGCACTAAATAACGTCATGTACTCTCTGCACTAAAGAAAAAACAACAATGATAGTAGTCATTGCTGTCATTACTATCTCTTGTTAGTAAAATACTACATCTTAAGGTATTAGGCAAATGGAGAAATAAATCTTTCAATACGTTGCTTGAGTTTCTAAAGGAAATTTTACCTGAAGGTGCAAAACTGCCATCATCACTCCATGGAGTTGGATGGTTGTTGCATGAAATATGATATGACTTTGAAGAGATTGATGCTTGTAATAATGATTGTGCATTAATCTGGAAAGAGAGCGAGAATAATGAATGTTTTATCCGGACGGGTCTCTTTTTGTTTCTGGTATTCAGGTATTCATTGTGGAAGATTGTGTTGTGCTTCTAGTTTTTGTAGGTAGTTATTTGGTTTGTTTGATGTGCATTTCGTGTTATATTTCGAACAGGATAGTCATATTCGAATATATAATGTTGATATGGAATGGATAATCTGTAAGGATATTCGTGCGATGAGTTGAGATGGGCTAATTCTACTCTTTCACCTGATCACTTGTAAGTTTGTTATGATTGCCTCCGATTTTGCATATGCCGCTCTTTTGTGTTTATCACTATGAATTATAATTAGTGGTTCTTAAAGAAGCAGAGATCATTATGCTGCGTAAGAATGTTTGTGTGTTAATTGATCAACGAGATACCTGAAACCAAACCGCACTATTGACCTTGGTAAGAACCTTTTGTTGACATGCTCACCAAATGTACTTTGCTGCTACTGTGAATATACTTGCTTTAAGTTTCAAAAGAGATAATCTAATGTGAAACAATAGGGATCTGATAGTATTAAATTCCCCTATTTTTTATTTTTTATTTTGGTTCTGTTGATAGAAATACAGAGATTTAGTGTGTTTCACGTTGCTTCAAGATATCAGTCGTGGATAGTTATCAACATGACTTTGGATTGAAGTGATATGATATTTTTTTTTTTTTTTTTTTTTTGTCCTAATTTAAGGTGGTGATTTTCTTATATAGTTTAGTTTTTGATGCAATCTTGAGAAGGCTTATTCCAACACACACATGTTGCCTAAATAAACGTGAGGTTGGATACTCCCTGTTCCGTGATGAGACTACTTGAGTTAGATTAAAGTAAAGTCAAACCAACATGTTAGTCTTTTTCGGTTAAAGTAGTTCATTGATTTTTTGATTTTTTTTTTTTTTTACAGAATTTTGAATATGTGAGTTTGCACTCATAACATAGATGTTTGAGAACTTGTCGGATACTACTTTTAAGTTTTACACTTTTGAATTGTAAATTTCATAAACTAGAACTTATGTATTTGTTTTGTAGGATAAATATTTTCTTAATTTGGTTGACAAATCCTGAGATGTATCCCTGATGTTGTTCAAATATTTTTTTTCATATTTCTCATCTAATTATTGGGTGTCATTTTAAGTAATTGAATATGTTGCAACATGAAGGCACCTTCTTATATATGTTCAATTATTTATTACTTGATTAGCTTACTTCTATCAATTTTGTTAATGTTTTTGAAGGTATGTCGTGTGTTACATGAGTTGAAGGAAGGGCTTGGAAGAATGTTAAGGGCGTGTTTGGTTCCGGAGATGGGATAGTGGCTAGTGATAGCCCGAATCCCTTATTCCTGCTGATTACCGGTATCCATCTATTTAGTATCCCGTTTGGTTCCTATGTTTATTATTAATGATTAGCTAAAATACATCTTATTTTCTTGTTTGGTTTGAGATTTACTACGAATGATAGCGAATTGAATTCCCTAAATTACCCCCGCTGACGTTTCATTACCCAAATGACATCATCAGTCTACAACACTCCTCACACTCCACTCTTTCTCGTCTCAAAACACAAAACAAAAAAGCGAAAAATTTGCTGATGGTTTTCTTAATTCGTGAAGGAGGGAATCTCCCCATAATTTCGGATAGAATCAAAGGTAAGATCTCAGACTAGTACTCTTATCATCTAATAATTCATTATTTGATTCGAAGAAACCCTAATTTTTCAATTTTCTTTTTTTTTTTTTCGCTCGATTTTTTGCAAATAATCACTTGTTTTCATCATGTATGTACAAATGGATGTTGCTGATGGTTGCTGTGTATCGAGCAGATTCTCTACGGACGAAAGAAAAGTATATTGAAATTAGGGTTTTGTAATTTAATTGTTCCTGTCAAAAACTATGAATTTCATGATTATGTTTTTTATGTGATGTCAAGGACGATATGGGTAGATTTGAAAACTTGATTGGTGTATATGTGCACACTATATATGATCCCAACTTACCAACTAACTCACCTACTTGCTTGTGGCATAATTAAAGACATTTGATTCTTAAACGCTATGAAACATGTACTGTAGGTGGCCCTAGTTGTTCCTTGCATTTGTGGAGGTGGTCCAATGCTTTACCGGGTTGTTGGTCCTAATTCAACGCGGCCCGGGTGTCATTACTATGGGGGTGTTTGCAAGAGCTTATGGAATCTCCTTTTTTCAAGCTTTTACTTAAAGTCACTATTATGGGTGTTTGCAAATCTTTTTAAAAAAAGCAGCTTCACGCAGTTTAAATTGATTTTGTAGTGTTTGCAAAAATAAGTGTAATAAGACTTAAATACCCTTTATTGATCAAGCATATGAGTAATTAACATCCTCCTACATTAGACAAGTATGCATTTTATTAAATATATTTAAAAATGTAACAATAAACTGTTATAATACAATTTAATCAATATTTATAATTACATCAAAATGCATAATTATTAGTATAATTATACCAATCAAATATTCTAACTTCTAAAAAACATTGTTTAGAGATGTTAATCAAACCAAAAGGCAATAGTTCTTGTAATCTAAACTTATTCAAGATCATTCGCCACCACATAATAAGTAAATATAACTTTAGTATGTAACGTCAAAAAAATATCAAATTACGGGAACCTCAATTCTAGCAAATGAGATAGATGTACATATATCATCTCGAACTCTATTCATTGATCCATCATCACTGATGCCTGACGATGCTCTATTTGCCCGATTTTCTTGTCCATTTTCATTTTCAGGGTTATAATTTGATTTGGGACGAAAGATAATTGAAATGGGAATCCATAACTATAACATACAATTTCAAGTTAATGGTATATATAAAATGATTTTATATGAATCCATCTATTTTGTAAATATTAATCGATGAGCATAATGCCAAGAAATAATAAGCATCAATTAAAATATGAATCAAACAGATTGAGTAATCAGGATAATCTAAAGAGATTTTGCATTACCAAACCTATGTATTTAAATGAGTAACATAAAGTTTATTTTTAATATGAACTAGAGACTACTAGAACAATGAAAGAACAGAAAGAAAAATAAAATGCATGCCTCCAACTCCTGAGGAAGATTTAAGACAAATTAAATAAGAACATTATGATGCTTTACTTACTTTCATACCCATCCCATGTTCTTACTTAAAATTTCTAAATATTCCAGAACCAACAATTATATTTCCTTGCTGGTATATTTTAGTGTTTTATATATAAGTCAATTGGGATAGTGATGCATCTGTTCAACGAATCATTTATTTATAAGACTTCTACCTAATCTAATATGCCGTAAGACACACAAGTCCCCTCTCAATGTAAATTATAAATTTTATTTCTTGATTGGCAAGATTGCTACGATCTCTACTTATTGAACCGAAAGAAAGAATACATATAACTGAAGTATATATATATATATATATATAATATTTTCATTCAAACATGTTTACATGCAGGTTATGAACATGAATATCTCTTGTATATAATAACCAATGATTCAAAACTACAAGTAAAAGAGAGAGCAGATAATAGTGTATTACTTAAATATCAATTCTTCTATGAATTTCCAAGATGAAGACGTTGATGATGAATTGCATGAATAGGGATTAATAAGTTTTCTAGCTATAGATATATGGCAATCACATTGAACATGGAAAAGAAAAGATTAGAGAATACTTTTTTTCTCAATTATGGGGCATAGACGGGCAATTAGAGATAATTAGGAGAGAGAAATATTAAAAAATTAATAATAATTAAAAGGAGCTTTTCAAAGCACCTCCTACCCAACTTGTGGGCTTGTGCTTTTTTTTTTTCCGGGCTTATTATAAGAGAAGGAGAAGCAAAAGCCCTACTTTCAAACACTAATTTATAGCTTCTCTATAGACACAAGCCCATAAGCTTCTTTTAAAAGCATTTGTAAACACTCTCTACGTGTGTCCGAGGAACCGTAAGCACCAGTTCCGATTTGTCTGGTTTGATGAATTAGATACCCTACCAACACATGTTAGTCAGGGATTCCAACACATTCCCCATCGCCCGAATCCAACAGTCCAGCTACACATGTGCCGGAGAGTCCCTACTTTCACTGAGTCCACCAATCTTCACCAAGAGGCACACAGCAGACAACCTGACCACCCTACTAGCCCAAATTCTTGCAGTTCAACTGCTAATGGTGTCAATGTCAAGACCATTGCTGCAAAATTCTGTGAGATGATGAGGGGGGGGGGGGGGGGGGAGGGTGGAGAATAGCACCGTAGCTTGTGTGGCTGTGTTGTGTTGTTTTTTGGGATGGGTTATGTTCTTTATCATGCTGCTTTTGGTTGTATTTTGTTTGACCTTAATTAGGAAATGAGTGTAGTTTAGATTGATCATGAGCTGCCACTGTTAGGTAGTAGTTTAATTTGTAGTTTGTGATTGATAGTGTGGTTTGTAAGTCTAAACCAAGATTGTTGAATTATGTCAAATTTCAATCTAATATTTTACGAACTTTATATTGATCTCCTCTTGTGTGGCATGGCTGGTTTTTTAGTTTTATGATATTTTGTTTGTAATGATGTGATGACTAGTTTGTCATGATTCACTGATGGAACATGATCTTTACTTAGCATTAGCAACCATGAAATGATTTATTTCTTTTTGTAGAATGTTGTTCACCAGAACTAAGAAGCTTGAACATACTTTCAAGGACGAGCTCTTTGGTCGAAGAGGCGATAGGCTATTACTGTGCCTCTTGAAGGACCAAGGTATAACTAGAGATATGACCAACCTGCATGATGTTTTGCAATCCATAGATCAACTACAAGAAGACCTGACAAGGTTTCTTAGGAAGGAAGTGTCGAAGGAACGTTTGCGCTATAAGATTGGGTCGCTGAGGTGCAAGTATATGATCTTTGTGGAGTTCACAAAGCTTCCTGGGGTTGATTATATATATGCTTCAAACTAGATCTGTATTGGAGGCAACTACAAAAAGCACAATGTAAAGTTCATTAATAACCTCCTAAATTTGCATACATTCAATGCTTATTTATAGTAGTTAGATCTATTAGTTAGAAAAAGATATTCAACTGGTGCTAACAAGTTTTCATTTCAAACAGGAGACATTTGAGGAAAGATACTTCAGGCTAGATGACAGTGAGCCTTGGGACCTTTATATTGATGTATTTCAAAACCTCCATCTTGCAAAACTTCCAGAAGAATATGATGGAACACCTAACCGACCACTTTTCCTATCTGATTCAGAGGATGAGAATGTGAAGGAGGAGCCACAAGACAGTGAGTATTTCAGTGGCTTCAGTGCACTAATGGGTGGGGGGTCTGTTACCTATGAAAGTGGTTCAGCTTATCTGATATGAGTACATTATGTTATTATGATTGATGAAGTGCTTTGATCATATTATCCTTTGTTTTTCTTTTATAAATTTGCTACAATGTATTGGGTGTGTTGATGCAATTTGGCTGGAACTGGTCTGTTTGATGGCATTAGTTTTTCATAATGGTAACATTAATAATGGCCATTTCGTGTTGCAGTTAACCTATGTGAATTGTACTTGGTTTGATGTTAACAGTCTGTTGGTGTTTTGTTGGAATAAGTGAGTTTTGTTTCTATGCTACTTTGTCTTGTTATGTATGATAGATTCCTTTTAAAAAGCAGTATTGTCATTTGATTTTCCTTGGTCACCAGTCAAATGTTGCCTTACTTTAGTCATGGGAAACATGAGTTCTGAAAATATAACATCAGCAGATTTGGCCATTGATTATAAGCTCTGCCATTTTAAGATTCTATCATTATCCTATAAAAGGAACTCAAGACTTGACACATAACCCATTCAAATGATATTGCAATCACATCAGTCTCCAAATATACACGGAAAAGGTTTTTCAATCTAAATATCATTGTTTGAAATCCAAATTGAAATGGGCAAGGAAAACAACACTCAAGCGAGCTACTTTTACTCTCGAAGATGGCTGGAAGAGTACGACGAGGAGCTAATACTCGACTTGCAACAATCAACCAAAGCAGTTTTCGGATGTGTCCCTCTATCAAACACCAAATTCATGGATACAGTGATCGTGAACGCTTAAGATTGCATCAATTTATTGTTCGATGAAAATTTCAACGCCGATGATATCTTACTGCGTTTTTACGCGTTGGACTACTTTGTCTCGGTAATAATTGATATTATTATATATATAAATTGTTTAATTTTAGTTTTTAAATTAACACGGCAACGTATGCAAGTACGTAATAAATGGATGCTATGTAGTGGAACAAGCTTGCCGAGGTGTACAAGGAGAACATGGAGTTTTCTTGGGAGGAGTTGCAGTCAATTTTAGAAAAGGTGAGCGAAGTTGCCATGGTGGTTGATGACAAGCCAATTAAAAGCAACGAGGAAATTAGGAATCCGTATGTCTTGTTAATTTTCATTTATTGGGTTTTTCGTAATGAAGATAACTCCGTTAATCGCTATTAATTTTCAATGATTTGGTCATATCATGTAGGCAAACCAAAAAAAGCAAATGATGAGGAGGTGAAAATCTGCCAAGCTTCGTGTGATCAAGGTTCCGATGTCTACAGGAAGAAAACTGTCTACATTAATCTTCCAAGCGACTCGGAAATCGCCGAAAAGAAAAACAAGGGCGAAGAGCATAGTTCACACGCGTCGTGCTCTGCTGTTTCTTACGCGTTCAAGGAATAGCTTGTTTGTAAGCCTTATATTCGCAGGGGCGTTCTATCTTGCGTGGAAATAATGTGTTATGGAGTGTGTGAGCGTTTAGGTCATTACATGTTATTGCTACTTGTACTTCAACTTAACTTGTAATGGTTATCGCATAAGTGCCTTTAGGTGTCCTATTAAAATGTATCACTACATTTTCCTTTTAATACTTTGGTATTTATGTGTTGGCATACCAGTTCCAGCTTGATTATTTGCTACTTATCAATTTGATTTCCTGATATGTGAAGACAGTGCAATGTCTTGATCAAATTATAAAACATGCAACAGTGATGTATCCAATTCCTAACCAATGAAACCATAAACATTGCATGGATATGATCATAAACTTGACATAATAATTCACATTACATCACTGTTGGATTTGCTCTATCCAAAAAATGGAAACTAAACTCTATATCTAGTTACCACTGCACTCCTAATGGAAGTGCATATCACAGGCAATCCAATCCAGCAATACTCATCAAGACTTTGATCTCACCACAGCAGCTCCTACGTTAGACCACATTTACAAAATTTGCACACTAGTGCACCTACCCATCAGGCCAAAAGGTTGAGCAGTTCATATTGCATCAGGCAACCAACAAAATAACAATTTAAATTAGATAAATGTTCAACAAACTTCACAGACTATCTACTAGGGTGTTTCACTAAATCATTTGGCAGACTTTTGCTTGAGGATGAACTTCAGGTACTTGGCTTTGGATTTGTCAGGCATATTGAAGAAGAGATCAGCATCTGCCTTGTTGTGAGCTAGTTTGTGGGCCAACACCATCTTCTAATCCTCATCAAAGTCCTTATACTTCTCCAGTTCTTCAAAAATCTTCTTCCTCTGATTGGTTTCAAGATCATCCACAACAGCCTAAGATTGGGTGAAGGCAGTCAGTAGCCTCTCAATGCTCACCTCAGTCTTCTGCATGAACACCTCCATGTATGGAGGCACCTCATTAGCCTCCTTCTCAGCCTTCTCCATCCCCAATCACTTCTTCTCGGCACGTTCCTTCTTCATCTTCTTCATTAGGGCCTTGGTAGATACTTTTTCTTTGGTGCGCGCTGGTAGATTGTCGTAAGTTCCACTAGATCCCATATCAAGATCACTAGGGACATCATCTCCTTTAGCACTGAAGGGCGAGGGAGTCTCAGTCTTCATACGCCTCACTCGGCTAGGTCTAGCAACATCCTCATCAGAAGGCTTGGCATGGACATTAAGCTTCGGGTTGTTGATCACATCCTGAACAGCGGCTGAAATGTCCTCCGCACCAGTGCCATTAGCACTATCCTTTCCAAATAGTTTCTCCCAGTCCTCATAGAATGGCCACGTCTTTAAGCGGTAGTTCTTCACATATCCATGGACCTGTAAGTGCATATAATATGAATGTCAGGGGTTCTCCAAAATTAAGAGCACCATCAACTACAAGATACTATAATTAAATTAAAAATTCAAATGTGAGTACTGTTACAATGACTCACCCTCTTGTATTCTATCCACCATAGTTCATCAGTGAGCTTGATTTTATGTGTCTCGGGGTCGTACGAAGCACAATCACCAGTCACCCCAAACAATGAGTAGAGGTGAGAGTAGAACCTCCTCCAGGCTGTGATCTTGGACTTCACGTGAGGATCCCCAAGGATGTCGGTGTCGGGAATCTCCTTCCTGATGAACTCCTCCAGGTCCCTTAGGTAACCAGCCTTGAAATTGTTGTCCACCTTATTTCCATATGTCGTGTACTCATACAGAGCATGGATCAGTGACTGCTCTTCCTCATGCGTCCACACGCGCCTTGAACATTTGTTTCTGTGCTCACTTGCCTTTCGTCTTCCCTTGCCCTTATTGCCCTTTCCTGTAGCATTTGGCATTGAACTAGCACTTGATGCTTCCATCTCAAATGTCATTAATCTGCAATAAATAACAATTCCAGTTAGTTAAAAAAGCTTATGTACACCACAAAACATTATGCATGGAAATTAATGCATGTCGACATATTTATTGATATTACCTACCAATCAGCAAAGAGTAGTTCAGTGATGAAATGCAAATCAATGAGATCATTAAACAAGCACAACAAGAATATATATAAGTACACATATATAAATGTACTAAAAACAAAAAGAGTTGTCTGGCGCATTCAACATCTATAATCACTTAGAAAACATGGTCATACAACTACAGAATATAGGTAAAGGCACATAAGTGTTCATAAGTTCACCAAATAAGCAGCATATTAAGTTGCCTGCTCACACTCAATCATCCACCAACTCCCATAACCCTACCCCCTAACCAATACACCACACCCCTGAAACACTAGCGGCTTCATCGGCGTGCATGATAAGCATTCCACATCTGTATAGCAATATTGTCCCTGAACTGGTTCCATTCAGCAAAGTTCTCTAGACCCTCAATGCATTCTGGAGGGGGACCGTCGTCATTGTTATCGTCATAGTCCTTATCGTCACTTGAGTTGATGATGGGATCGTCCGGCATATGCCTCCTGATGAAGTTGTTGAGAATGGCACAAGCCATTATAACACGTTTCTGGACTTTAGTAGGGTAATTGGATGGCCTCTTCAAAATATTCCATCTGTTTATTAGCTTGGCAAATGGTCGTTCAATAACACTACGAGCTCTAGAGTGCTTCATGTTGAAGAACTCTTGGTGGTCTTGGGGGGATGCTCTACCGGTCTCCCAATCTTTCAGATGGTATCGCCTATCGCGGTAAAGAGCAAAGAACCTTCACAATTTGCATATTCGGAGTCTACCAGGTAGTAGTTGCCTTAGAAAATAAAGCAATGGTCAAAAGTGATGTTATGACAAAACAATACACAACAGAAAGTGCAAGGATAAAACTAACATAGATAGTGGCAACTTACTTACCCTTTGGAATCCTCAACCCATTAGGACGAAAGACGGCGTCTCTCAATACTCTCTCGTCAGCCGCAGAGCCCTCCCAACCCCATAGCACGTACACGAACTTCATGATAATATCGCATACACTAAGCACATTAACGTTGATTCGACCCTTCCTAGATCTGTACCTAGATTGATCTTCCAATGGCATTGTCATGTCGATCTGTGTACTATCCAAAGAACCAAGGCATCCCTATGCATGGAAAACAAAGAATAGCAATGGCTCAAAACTTCGTAAACAGGTGAAAATAGTTTTCATATGAACTGTAAACAATTTAAATTCACAAACCTTGAAGTAAGTCCATGGTTCGTTGCAATTGTCGTAGTCTTCGTGTACCGGTGTTGGCGTAACCAGAAAAAGCTCACTTGCCTTCAACAACGCATTCAGTGCCTTATTGAAATAACGGCTAATAGTTTGACAGGAACGCTACCAGTAGAACCCCATAACCCGATTCGTATTGTGGTGTGCCATGATCTTTATGAACATTGTCACCTGCTCCCTGAAGCTTACAAACTTCTCTTCACGCAACCCTCTCACCTTTCGTAGAATACAACACAGTTTATCAAAACACTCACGGTCCATCCTTAAGTTCTTAATGGAATCTATGTCATTTTTAACTGTTAGCTTGTCCATATGTTCCCTGATACTAGGAATTTTACCAAGCAATTTATATCGTACTACTTCTCTCCTCCGAAGGTTACGTAACCTAATACGTCGTTGGTGCATCATGCTCATAAACAACACTGCCCGAACCCTCAACAGTACAATCTGCAATATTACTAACACTAGCATACGCCTCCGATGATGATCCATCTGATCATGTGACAACATAGTATCACCCAAATATTAAACACAAATATCATGTTCATGTTCTTAACGTCTATCAGTGACAGAGTACTAACAATAATCACCATCCATATAAAAGGCACCTAAATTTCTAGCCCTAATATTCATAACCATAAAAACAACAAGGATTTCTGGACTGTCACAACCACACAAAATCAACACAGTACATAAAGGAATCCAATACTCAACCATGATGGAACCTATACACATGTTTAATTAATGCATGCAACCAGATTTAAACATGGGTGCAATCGACTGAAATATAATTGAACAAATCCAGGTTATTTTACAAAAACCAGTGCAAAGGGAGTGCGATTATACCTGCAAACACTCGGAATTTTGGAAAGCTTGCGCAATGGTATCCTTTTTTCGAGCAAACTCCTGCGTCGCGTATGAATTACTACTTTAGAAAAGAGAAAATCGTAAAGAGAACAACCTTAAACAATGGACGAGTCTGAAAATCTTACCTGGGTACGAGAAATCAGGGTTGCGCCGCTCGTCAGAGGAACCCTAATTTTGTCGCCGTTGGTAGTGAAATGAGGAACCCTAATTTTGATTCAAACGCCACAATGTGTTTTTTTGGGGGGGAAAGGGTTATGTGTTGGGTGGTAAAATCTGAATAATTCACGATCCAATCGTGGTGCAACACGTGTAAAGTTGAGGGTAATTCGGACAATTCACGTTTGTGAAAATTATCATCCAATGGCAGGTATAACTTATCATAGGGGGCGAGAGATATATTTCAGTGGATAAAACCACTTTTTGGACGGTCTTGGATGGGCTTGGCGAATAGCCCGGATGCGTTAACATTCAAACCAAACAGTTTATTACGATAGATAAAGGGACTTATCAATCGTTATAGTTGGAACCGAATAACCCCTAGACGCGGTAGACCTAGACGCGGCTCGAGGAGCAGTATTATTCAAACGCCCTTCATCTTCATCATCACTATGAGCAAAAGTGGCATCGATGGCTTTCTTGACTATCTCCGATTCATTTAAACTACCCTTAGGAGAACTAGGACCCACTCCCCCAAGCATTGAAGACAGACCATGATCAAAGGAACTGGAACCAGGGACATTCTTACCCTTGTGGTCACGCCACACGGCGTAAAATGGATCACCAAAACTAGGCCCGAAGGTCCTCTTCGCTTTCGCCGCGGAGCTGCGCGATCTCCATCCTTAGACCACGGCTAGCATCTAGCATGTCTTTTCAAAAACCCTCCATAAGATATCCGAGATAACCAGCTTGATCAACGCCAAGTTTCATGCCATACTTGATGTCTGCAGCACCATGGAGCAACTCTAGCAATTTGTAAACACTACTCTGCATGAAGGATTTAGCAATAGAACACATGTAATCCTCTGATTCCAAATACCAAACACGACATCCCAATTCAGTACGGACCTTGTCGGCATTGTCATTAGACGCCTTAAGAGAAGAATTCTCACGCTTCAAAGAGTCATTCTCTCTCTTCAATGTAACTATTTTTGCACGCAATGCGGCAACATTCTCCTCGGTTTCTTGGCCTTTACTCCAGCATCGTGGGCATCACGAATAGCCTTAGCATCCACCTTCATAGATTCTTTGGCGCGTTTCAGCGCATTGCTTTGACTATTATCATCACTATGAATACTTGCGTGCAGCCTGTCGACGACGGAAATATATTGACCCCGTACCTCAATCAAACCAATGTAATCTTGGCACAGTCGATACACTCCTATAGTAATAGCAGCAAAAAGTAAATGACCAAAGCGCGCTAGATCACGGTATCCTAGCCTATCAATTACGTCTTGATGATCTAGTTGAGGCCATAGGCCCCGCATAATCTCTGCCGATTGTTCTTCCCCCAATCAATATCTACCCAGAGTAATTCTCAAAGATTCCGAGTTCTCATCATTAAGAAAATCATAAAGGCTCCCAGGAGGGGCCGGTCTTCGATTACCTGAAGGTCGAGGTCGCCTAAGTGGAGGCAGAGGGATTTTTTGAGCCTCTCGAGCATACTCATCTTCAGCTATGTTCCTCTTGGCAGCAATGTACCAATGCTCACCTCCTGACCGGGAAGAACCCTCTCTATCGGGCCCTCGTACTTAGTGTCGCCCTCCTCGCGTTTGGGTTTCTCCAGTCGAGATCGGACACGTCTCTTTTAATTCTCATGCGTAGTTCAGTTCGGGTTCATGTCTTTGTGTACGCTGATGACATTGTTGTGAGTGGATCATGCTCCTCTACTATCTCCTCTCTTGTTGAGAGTCTTGGACAACGTTTCTCGGTGAAGGACTTGGGACCTCTTACTTACCTCTTGGGTGTTGAGGTTTACAAGACGAGTGACGACATCTTCCTCTCTCAACACAAGTACATTATGGATTTACTATCTCGCCACAAGATGGACAGTGCTAAGCCTCTCTCAACCCCTATAGCACGTAATCCACCGACTCTGACCACTGGTGTGCATGTTGATGCAACTGTTTATCGCTAGATTATTGGTGGCCTTCAATATCTCACTCTTACGAGGCCGAATATTGTCTTCTAGGTAAATCGGCTTGCTCAACGGATGTCACCTCCTGATTCCGCGCACAGGTTGGCCTTGAAGCACATCTTTCGCTACCTTAAGGGCATTCTTCCTCAGTGAAGAACCAAGTGAACCGAACAGCTCGACCGAGGCTCAACCCTTCAAAGGCTATTCAAAAGAGACAAATGAATAACGTTCAGCTTGATTACCTCAATGGGATAAGTAGGCAGCTTGGCACTATTCCATCTAACTCTACAAAATGGGGTGATCCAAATGAATGCTAATGGACGACTAAAGACATAGTATGAGGTGCTTAAAGCTTGTTTGAAAGAGCTTTACTTGTTCGTTAAAAAATTCTACCTCATGAGACCAAAGGAAGAATGTAAGGACCTTAGTACAAATTATGATGGCTATCAAGCACGGAGACACTCCAAATATTGGTGAAATCATTGTCAAAGCAATCAACCAGAAAACAATGGGCGATATATATTTTGGGTCATTAATCACTGTCTTTTGCACCTGAGAAAGTTGTACCGAGCTTGACACCAACATATACCACCGAAACACATATCCAAGTAACTACCTTTCAAGACAAGTAAGAGAGATATTATTTAATTGCAAGTGAGTTATCATCAAGCACATACAACTTAGAAGAAATCAATGCGACCGCAACGAAGAAACAGAAGATGTTTCATGAGTAACAGCAAGAGGCAAAGGAAATGACGATCAAAGACTACACGGAGATGGTAAACAAAATGGAAGAGCTTAATGAGTAACGCTGGTACACCAAAGCCAATCAATGTCTAAAGTTTAGAAGAATTTCACAGTTGGTGAACAACAAAGAGTAAATTGGCCATGATAATCCAACTATCATGCTCTGAGCCAATGTCTCAATTACGGAAGTCTTCTTAACTATACTTTAAATTTCTACTATGGTGGTGTTTGCAAACTCTTAGAAAAAATTAAAATTCAGATTTGAAATTAAATTAAGCACTATAGGGTCTTTGCAAATATAGCTTTTGTGGTTTGAAAATATTTTTTAAGCTAAAAACTCCCACAATCCTGAGGCTACTATGGACGTGCTTCTAGCTTATGGAGTTATGGTCGCAATTTTTAAGTAAAAAAATATATATGTACAATTATACACTTTATCTTTTATTAACCAATAACATACAAATTTCGAAGAACAATTAAGAAATATAATTCGAGCATTCCCTTTTACACACAATATCTTATATTTTTATCACATTCGAGTTCTTTTTAACATATGTGTGAGTTATTTTTCTCGTGAACTTCTTCTTGCATTTGTTCATAAAAGTTTGACTATTTAAAGCTAAAAATCTTATGATATTACGTCATATTGCTGCAAATTAAAAAATGTCGATTTAATAAAATAAATAATATTATCGTATAAATCTCGTAACCATATCTATAAAAAGCTTTTTAATTTATTAGTAATTATGACTATGCTCTAATTAACTATGTTACTTGTATTAGATGTTACGGTAACACATTTAGATAATGATAATGTATATTATTCGTATTGCAGACATTTCATTGAAAAATCAGCAAAAATTACTTCTTCTTTTTCGCAGATACTCTACCATAAAAGAGTAATTTTTAGCTAATTTTTCAAACACTCACAACTTACGACATACAGCTTATTTTAGAGCTTAAACATAAATTATGAACTTCTGCTTATTGAGAAGAGTTTGCAAACATCACTTATGTTTTGGACGATGAGGGTATCGTCTAATTTAATTGCGGGGGTTGGGAGCTGCACTTTTTTTTTTGTTTTGGCCATGCATATTTAGTTATTTTTAGTTAGAGTCAAGGTTTAGGGATTGTTTTCCGATTTTTGAGTCACTAAATTCAAGTTTGTTAATTAAGACTGTAGGCCATTTCAATATGAAGCTCATTTAATATATATGAAACTAAAGTGCACTTGATCTATCAATGGCTTAATACAAGAAAGTTACACGAATTCAATATATATTCAAGACAAACAGCGCATAAACAAGTTTGTTCACAGCTCGTAGGCGATTTTCATCATTGATCAATCTGACCTTGGGTATATTATTATTTCCTTTTTATTCATAAGTTGTACATATCTCTATCTATTCAACCTTGTTGGTGAACCAATACACGCCTTTCTTTCCAGCTTCATCAGGTTCAATGACAACGCACTCTGTAGCTTCTCTCCACAAGGCCTTTATAATAGGGGTGCTATCATAATGGTAGTAGTCACCCAATATGGGCTTCATTGCTTCGGTTGCTTCTACTCCGTGATAATGGGGTATGCTGGAGAATAAGTGGTGGGTAACATGAGCATCAGCGACATTATGGAACACATAGTTGAGAATTCCATAGTCTCTGTCAACGGTGCACAAAGCACCTCGCAGCCATTCCCACTCGGTAGAATCGTAATGAGGCACCGCAGCGTGTGTGTGATTCAAGTATGTTATGAGAACAAAGAATCCATTAACAATAAGCAATGGGACACCGTAAACACAGAAGAGCCACGCAAAACCTTTAGTGGCGATAATACTGTAAAGACCGTAATAGACGGCAAGAATACCAGCGTTGGATAACAAGACTTGGGCCTGTTCACCATCCGTGAAGAGAGGGCTGTTAGGATCATAGTGAGTTGTGAACTTTTCATACTTTCTTCCAGAGACGTTAAACAATAAATACATAGGCCATCCAAGAACAAGACGGACGATGAGTCTGAATGCCAAGCCTGGAGGGTGGTTGAGTAAATTGTCAAACCAACGCCTTCCGGTCTTGAATTTCGGGATATAAACTTCGTCGCGGTCTAGAGATTGTGTGTTAGCGTGATGGCGACGGTGGCTTATTTTCCATGAAAAAAATGGAGTAAGCATCGCCGTATGCAAGACAAAGCCAACAATGTCGTCTACAATTTGGTAGTCGCTGAAAGCGTGGTGGCCACATTCATGGGCTATAACCCAAAGACCAGTCATGATACAACCTTGGAATATCCAGTAAATAGGCCATGCTAGGTATTGGTAAGTGGAAGGAAGGTTTACAATGTATGTCGTAGCGATGTAGTAAAATAGACAAGTGAAAACAAGGTCGTGAATAAGATGATAAGTGGAACGAAGCAGTGACCGCTGGAAGCAATGCGCGGGGATGGCTTTCTTAAGATCGGCCAAAGTGAATGGAGGCTTTGCGTGGGGAACGCGGTATGTCACTGTAGTTCGACCTCCAGAACCCATTCTTACGTTGCTATATCACTCAACTGCCCAAAATAAAAGTTTTCATTAGGAAAATATATTTATTATTATATGATATATCATATATAATTCTGCAGCATAGCTTGAATTAATAAGGAAAAAAATATTACTTTAGCAATTAAATTGATATGTATCTCAGGTACTTATATATAAATCTAAAAGAAATGCTTTAGCCATGCATTAAGTATAGGAATAATTAATATTGGACAATACAAATATCTTCTTACCTTGATTTTGTTACAAGAAGAGAATGATATAGCTTACTAAGTTTGAGAGAGATGCTGTATGGGATCTCTGTTGTGTTACTATCCATTTCAATCTCTAGTTTTATAGAGATGTATCTGTATGTGTGGAAAGTATGCAAATGGGGTCCGCCCTTCAAGTGTACATTATTGACTAAAAGAAACAAATATTGTTATTAATTGACTCGTGAAACTAAGATGCAACAAGGAAAGATTACTAATTATAGCTGCAGTTTGCGTACTAACTGGTTCGAGGTAGCCAAGTAAGATAATTATTAATCTATTATTTCTAGTTAACTTTTTATAAATCGATAGAACTTGCCACAATATAATTGTACGTTGAATGCTTGCTGATACAGTGATCTGACTTGACAATGCACTGTAGTGTTAGTAGTCATGTCTAAAACTAATAAATTTTTGTTTATTAATTTTCCATATCATTTGACTGGAACTTTGAACATAAAGAGTTGTCATGTATGTAGTAGTATGATATCAAAAAAACATGACTATTATACTTTTAGATTATATTGTTTCCTGTAACTAAATAATAAGCTGATCATCATTTGCATCACTGCATCCAGTTAATTGATTGACCAACCAACACCGGCCACCTCACCTAATCTAAGTATTCATATTTGTATTGTGTAACATAATAATCTGAATATCACATTTTATGAGAAACTGATAAGCCTAATAATTAAGCATCACTTGTATTAACTAAATTATATTACATTATTCTAACAAGGAGAATATTTTGGGAAATGATATTACAGTACTTCACCTGCCAGAATAAACCCCATCTTCACATTAAAAGATTGGTATTTTCTGATCTTAAAAGATACCATCTCCACCAATTATTCAAACTAAAATAACTCACCTTATCGAAAATTCATATATAATGACAAATTAGTACCATGTCTCCGCAACTTCATGGCAAGCATAATAAGAACGAAATGGCGTGCTTGACCAACACAAACACATCTGATTGTAAGTTCCTTTAATTAATTAATTTACTTTCCTATTAAGTATTAACTAATACAATGCACGTGGCCTTATAGGGAGCCCAGATGCTCCCGTGGTTGCCATCCATTATGGACCTCGAAACAATATAATAAACATAGACAGCTAGCGTATAAATATATAGATATTCGTGATACAATTGATTCTTCGACATTTAAACCCATTCTGGAGCTTTGCCATCCACTGTTGACCCATAATGAATTAATCCGATACAATTCACGTGTATGAGCATGCAGCCCGCCATCAGTTAATCATAAACTAAAATGACTTCTTATTCTAGGGAAAACGACAATCTTTTCACCGTTAGCCTTATATAGTTATAGTGATATTTATTCACGCTCGATAATTTAATAAATCTGATTTTTAATTACTCAAAGTCATATATTGATCAAGAAAATAAAAGTAACGCTTGAGTACCTATATGAGGCTTTAATTAAATTCACATGCCGTCACAAACAAGGAGTTTATATTGTTTGGTCAAGAGGAGCGAGTTTGACCAATGTACTGTTAGTCACAAAGTGCTGGTCCCTACTTCACTTTGAGTACTCTGTCCGTTTGTCGCCAATGTTGAATAAATTGTCAAGACGGGACGGACGAGATTGGAACTTCTACTGTGCATTAGGGGCACAACTCCCCCACTCCCATAAAGGTGAATTTCATACACATGGGGCTCGTATAGGGCTATCTCTTTGTGATTGGGGGAGTTGTGCCCTCTAATGCATATTAGATAATTCCCAGACAAGACACGAAGGTAAATTAACTATTTGTTCACTTTAATTTATTTGATAAAATTATCCTCCATCTAGGGTCACATACTAAAACAAAACAAAAAATACGATTAGCCTACATTTACTCCTAGTTACATAACTTTCTAAAAACGATTTGATACTAAAATGCATGAAATTTCACTCTGATTTGTCAATATATCTGAAGGGAATGTTTTAGGATTGACGTAATAACTTATATTGGGCCGGCCCGCATTGACCATCCCGCTAAATAGTGTCTCGAACAGTTACCGATCAACATTAAATTAACATCGAACATATGGTGTTCGATGCGGAGTCAACATCAAACCATCTCCGTTCTCGTGAGGGATTGAAGACATTCTCTAACTTAATCCACATCGAACTCAGGGTATTCGACACGGTTGTACATCGCAGATACATTGTTCGACGTACTGCACTACATCGAACCAACCTCATTTAATACGTATCCAACATTGAATCAGGCTTGATCGACTTACAGCAATTCGATACACGGCACTTACAGCCCGTATGAAAAGCCATATTTACCTGTATTTTTAGAGTACATGCTAGTAAGCTTTGTATAAGGTGTTCCGGACCAAGCTAGTCCGATAATTAATCGATTAGCATTATTTTGGCTATTTGTTTTCTATTTGTACGTTTATTCAGTGCTTTGTCACACGGACAAAATAAGACCAAAATATTGGCGCCGTCTTTGGGAACACCACATTTTTCCAGTTTTCTAGGTATGGCATCTAGAGTTACTACCCGATCAAAAAGCAGAGTTGTTTAAGGTATGAACGAGGAAGCTGATGGGGCTACAACAAGCCAAATCGTCCCAGACAATGAGTAACCGCCGACGGTGCCCACAGGAGTGCCAACACCAGCGAGAAGGGAGGCACCAGTAGAAGAGGTACCGAGAGAGGATGATGGTGCAACATGGGCAACCGTAGCGACAGTATCAGCCCCGAACATGACGAGAGAGGAGATCATGGACATGGTAAAGACTGCCATGGCTGAATTTTGGGCCCATGCGCATCAAGTACAGGCGCCGCCACTGGCAGCGCATGTGGAGGCTGTAAATGAACAAGTTTCTGCTGCTAGAGCTTCAAAGAAAGCTAAGAAGGAGAAGTCGCGTCGTGACGACAGAAGAAGCAAACCTGCCTCTGAAGGGGGGCAGGGTAGAGAAAAGTCGGTCATCGGGGACCAAAGAGGAAAGCCTAAGTCAATAGAGGTGCAATCGAGAAGGCACCGTGAGACAAGGAGGAAAGAAAAGAGAGGAAATCATCAAGAACAACCGAGTATGAGGGAAGAAAATGAAGACAGGAGACGTGAAGAGAGCCACGACTCCAGGAAAGAATATGATGAGATGATAAGGAAACTGTAAAGGCTTGAAAGAGAGAAAGTCGCGGTTGAAGGCTAGATGGAGCTAGAAGGAAGCGTTTTGACGGGCAGTCCATTTTTCAAAGAGATCGAAACTGAGATCTTGGGACAGGGCAAGAAGATCCCTGAATTGAAAACATACGACGAGAAATCTAATCCCCACGATCATCTGTTTCACTTGGATAGGAAACTTTCTTTGTATGGGTTCAAAGAAGTCATGCAAGCAAGGATATTCGCAACCACCCTAATTGGGGTGGTAATGGATTGGTTTACTTGAATTGCACCAGGATCGATCAAAGCCTACAAACAGCTAAAGGCAATGTTCAAGGATCAATTCTCGAGTCAGGCCAGATTGGTTTTGGATCACTCCTATCTTTACGCCATGAAGGCAACGAAAGCTTGAAGAACTTCATGAGACGTTTCACGAAGAGCTACTAAGGGTAGATAGCCCAAGTGGAGAGATGGTGAGGAGTATTCTCTTCCAAGCGACTAACAACACTACGTTCGGAGGGGATCTGATCAGACATAAACCAACCACAAACGAAGCTATTAACAAGATAGTGCAGGGTGTAGTTCATTTGGAAGAAATGATGGCGACTAAATCGCCCAATGCCGTGCCTCCAAAAGAGGAAGAGCGGGGAAGGGAAGACTAAAGCTGCAACAACAGCAACAACAACAGGAACAGGAACAATAGGTACCAGGACACATCTCCCAAGAGGTACACGCCTCTGAATGCAAATATCATGAAAATATTTAGGGCGTCCAAAAGAAAGGGGTGGCTGAAAGAGCCCATACAGATGAAAGACTCAAAGGCAACGAGATACTCGGCCTACGACTACAAATATCAAATCAGAAGGGGCACGACACCGAGCATTGCAAGCATCTCAACGATGGGATTGAACGATTATTGAAGGATGGCAAACTAGTGGAGTTTGTCAGAAAAATAAAACAACAGGGCGATAGTACGGACAGAGAGAGGACACCTTACCCCAGAAAGGACAAGAAAAAGATCATCGAACAGCTGTAGTCGTTCGAGTATCCACAAAATGGGATTGGCAACATCAGAAAGGCCATGTAAACATGATATCGGGAGGTCCTGGGGGGGGCAGATTCCACCAACGCCCGAAAGAGAATTTCGAGGCTCGTTTTATCGGATAAGTTTCTCAGCATGGAAAATATGCTGAGGATCGTGGAAATGTCGCACGAAGTGGTCATCTTCTCTACCGCATATATGTGGAAGCTGAAACCTGAGGCCATTCAAACGACAAATTTGGATTCTCCGTTGGTGATAACGGTGGACATAGTCAATTTCGGTGTTACAAAGATGTTGGTAGATGCATGCAGCTCGGTCAACGTTTTGTTCAGCTCTAATTTGGACAAGATGGGCTTGAATGGCCAAGCTCTAGAACAAGTGAGAACTTCGCTAAGCGGTTTTGGAGGCGCAGAAATTGTACCCCGCGGAATGCTTGTGCTTCCAACATCCTTGGGACTTGCGCCACAAAGGAGAACACTGCTGGAAAACTATGTAATTGTCGACATGCGCTTTGCGTATAACGGCATCCTAGGAAGGCCTCTAAATGCATTTCGGGCACTGCCCTCGACTTACCATCAAATGGTGAAATTTCCTACTGCTGCATGTACAGGCGAAATGATCGGAGATCACATTGAAGGATGGAAGTGCTACGTGAACTCACTTCGTTCACAACCACAATAGGAACAAGAGGCGGTAGAGGCATTGCCCCATTCAGATGGAGCACATCGACTAAGGAGCTCTGATTTAATGTTTTGCAAGTTGTTAGTACCCTGAATATTTTTGAACAACATTTATTCGTCCTCTCAGCCATGACGAGCTTGAAGGGCAGAATATGTAATAATTAAAGCAGGTACACTGAAGACTTGAGCCCGAGGCCTAATATTCAGAAGCATAGCACGCCGAGCTATTGAATTAAGCTCCGCTCTACTCCCATTATTTAAATTCGTCTTCAAGAGAGACACTTTTGAAAAACTATCTGAAATCACATAAATTTCCTGATTGAGTCTTCCTGTGATATTACGTCATTAAATACTACTTAAAGGGACATAGACTATGTCTAAAACAACACGAGATACCGCACTCCCTCAACAATTAAAAAGGGACGCAGACTTTGTCTAAAACTGCATGAGATACCACACTCCTTCAACAGTTATAAAGGGACAGAGACTCTGTCTAAAATGACACGAGATACCGGAGAAACTTTTGAAAAACTATCTCAAATCACATAAATTTCCTGATTGAATCTTCTCGTGATATTACATCATTAAATATTACTTAAAAGGGACAGAGACTATGTCTAAAACAACACGAGATACCGCACTCCCTCAACAGTTAAAAAGGGACGCATACTCTGTCTAAAAAGGCACGAGATACCACACTCCCTCAACAATTAAAAAGGGACGGAGTCTCTGTCTAAAACGACACGAGATACTGCACTCCCTAATGGGACGGAGACTCTGTCTAAAATGGCACGAGATACGCACTCCCTCAAAAATTAAAAAGGGACGGATACTCTGTCTAAAACGACACGAGATACCGCACTTCCTACAGGGATGGAGACTCTATCTAAAACGGCACGAGATACCGCAATCCCTAAAAAATAAAAAGGGACAAATACTCTATCTAAAACGACACGAGATACCGCACTCCCTAAAGTAAAAAGCGATGATAGGAATTGAATGAAAAGGCAGCGATATCGCCCTGGATCAAGCAAATAGTTGAAAGAGTCAAAGTTGACCAACATACGATTGTTAAGAATAGTTCAAACAAATAAAAGGCGACACAGTGCCGCAAAACAGCAAACTAAAAATTGTTCATTATAGAGTGAAACAGATATGAACGCCCTTAGGCATCAGCCTCAGCCTCAGTTTCATCCTCGTCTTCGGAGGAAGGATACATTGTAGGCATAGGGGGCGGTGGCGAGATACCGCGAAGGACAAGTCTTTCGTCCTCAAGAAGCACGGAGAACTCATCCGAAGAGTCAGGCTAAGCACTCGTTGGGGGCGTCAGATCTTCTAGGTCGGACCCCAAAGTGAGATCCAACCAATGTGGCTTGAAACCGCCACGGACGTACGTCGTCTTGTAGAATTGGTGGACAGTCAGGACCTGAGCCTTGTGAGCCTTGCGAGCACACCTTTGAGCGCTAACCTTTTCAAAGGTATTGCTACGGAGAAATGCCTCGGCTATCTCCACCTTCTGCAGGGCGAACACATATACGAATGAAAATAAAAAATTAAAAGGGAAAATAAAAAGAATGTAAACATGCCAAGGAAGTCAAAAATCTTTACCTCAATGAGACCGCGAGAATAACCAACGTGCCCAGCACTTTCGGCTTTTGCCTTTTCAGTCGCGACCTCTCTCTCAAGCTCAGAGACCCTTTTTGACAGCTCTTCCTTGCTAGCAGAGAAGTTGGACACTTGTAACTGGAGCCGGTCCGCAGCCTCCCTTGCCTCTCTCGCCGCTTCCCTATCGGTATTGGCCCTCGAGGCATAATTCCTGACTGTCTCCATGGCCTTATCCTTCGCCTCGACATCAGCCCTCAAGGCCTCAGATTCTCTGCATGTGAACTATGTTGTGCCACGTGGCTGCCCCGCCGCTGCCGCCTCAGATTCTCTGCATGTGAACTATGTTGTGCCACGTGGCATCCACCATTCCGCAACCCTATAGAAACAATAAGCAAACAGTTAACATTTGCAAAACTAATACTGCAATACCATTATCAGGGGAAAAACATCCTACCACAGTCAGCATATGGAGCGTGTTACACTCCACAATCCTCCGCTCCTATGGGACACATGATGCGGCACAACAAGGTTCGGGAGAAGAACCTTCAAGGAGTCAATAGCCATGTTACTAGAAAGCTCGTACCCACCTACCTGGGCACGGGGACCTTGACTAGCGCCCACTGTAGCGTTTGGAGCCAGGGTCGGCTTAGCAGGGGGGACAATGGCCCAGTTTCAGAACGGGTCTGATGGACCCTTTTCCTCTTCGTCTGGACGGCAGCTTCGTTATGATCACCGGGCCCCGCCGCATACTGTCGAAACCTCCTGCCTAGCTGAAGTCAACGACAGGAGTGGTGTCACGATTCCCGCCAAGAACGTCCTCGAAGAGGCCAGCCTCGGAATAGACTTGCATAGAAGTAGAAGGCTCATCACCTAGCCTTTTCCCTTTGCTTTTCTTTTTCAAAGGGGGAGGATTCTCCCGAGAAGTATTAGCAATATCTCGAGCAGCAGTTCTGTGGGAGTTCGCTTGCTAAGCAGCAAGGGCTTGATTCATTCGGGCGTGTCAATAAATGATAAAATTTGCTGCAACAAAATCACACTAATCAGAATAGCTGTAAAATATACCAAGTGTCATTCTCCCGGTATATGGAACCGGGGACAAACCAGCTAAAGATAACACTCGATTTCCTATCAATTTTTTAACATCAAACTGTTGATGTCGCACTAAATTCGGGATAAAATTGCAATCCCATGAGGTCGCGGCAATGCTAGGAGGTATCGCCACCCTTGATTTGGTATACCACTGACGACGATAATGTCTAAATTCACCCTCGTATCTCTCTTCGACATAGAAATATTGCCTTTTCCAATTTTTTCCATAACCAGTAGCTTCGCCGTTAAACAATTTATGATGTTGGGGCTTTGAGGTTCGCGTAGCGCTTTCAGCATAATAATGAAATCTATCATATGGCCATACTAATGTGGCGTAAGTTGTCCTGGCACGAGGTCAATAGACCTTAGGAGCATTTTCAGCTCAACAGGTATTGGATGCGACGAGGTATGCATGCGGTCATCTGGACCGGGAAGACTATTTTGCACTTATTTGGTATATCAAATTTCTCACGGAGCTCTTTGCGGTTATGCTACAAGCGCGAGACATACATATGATACGCTATCCCTGCCACCTCATCATTATCATAAAATTCCATGTTGATGATTTCTGCATCCTCGTCGGCCTCGCTAGAGGCATGATTATCCGTAGATGACGACGATTGTGAATCATCACTTTCATTCTGAGGCGCCACCCACTCAGCGTTAGCACCGGGATTATTACCCCCAAGTGAAAAAGTAGCTTCTATGTTAATTGGCTCGTATTCATTTACTACGGCTATATTCGAACCTGCGAGAGGACTGGAAGGGCCCACTACAGAGTTCCTCGAATCAGAGCTCGAGCCGCTACTCGACTCACTCCCAGAAGTTGATTCAGAACTCACCATCGTGGACAAGAAAGAACTGAAGAAAATTAAAAAGAAAAAGCTGACTACGAGCGAATACGTCACTCTCGGCTCTCACAACACTATTGCAATATATCTAAAGTGGCTTCTTATTCGAAAGTTATAAAAACATCTCACAAACGAGAACATATTAATTACCTTGATCGAGTATGCATAGGCAACAACGTTTGTTCGATTGATTCGCCTGATGAAAGAAAACAATGAGAGAAATGTCGCTATAACAAAGAAAAATCCTAAGGCACTATACCGAACGCTTTCCGTTCGATATCAAGAGCATCGAACCAAAGTTGTTCGATGCAGTCCGCATTGAACAAGCTCTGTTCGATGTTACTTACGCGAGTGAGTAGGTTAGCAAGAGGAGAAATGAGCTTCTCGCAGCACTCCCCCCTTTATAGAGGCAGCAAAAAGCCCATCAGGCCCATCACAAAAGCGCATCGAATCACTACGACTCGACACACATTTTAACATCAAACACATCTGGTTCAATCTATTGTTCACGAAGAATAGATCAATTATCAACTGGCACTGTTCGATGCGCTCGCACATCGTACACACTATGTTCGATGCGCAACATCAACATTCACTAAGAAATTACGAACTATGTATATTGGAATCCGTTCACAAGAAACATATGATTAAGAATTTTCCAAACCACTGCAAAAAAAAGAAAAAGAAAAAAACAAAACAAAATCTCTCCTCAAGATCGCCTCCCAATCGGGGGCATGATTTTCAAAGTATAAAACATGATAATTATAACGTCGGCCAATAGGGCAATGACACATTTTTGAGTTTTGAAGCCGCTATCTATTCGGGACCGTCTCCCAAACTGGGAAGATTATGTGATGGGAATATTTTAAGATTGACCCAATATCTTATATTGGGCCGACCCAACAAGACTATACCGCTAAATAGTGCATCGAACAGTTACCGTTCGACATTAAATGAGCATCAAACAGGTGGTGTTCGATGCGGAGTCAGCATCGAACCATCTCTGTTCGATGCTCTTTCCCTACCTACTAATGAGACTCGCGAAACGGGTATTATAAATAACTCGTCCCCTCACCTTCTCGTGAGGGATTGAAGACATTTCTTACCTAATCCACATCGAACTCAGGGCATTTGACACGGTTGTACATCGAAAATACAGCGTTCGACGTACAACACTACATCGATCCAACCTCATTTAATACGCATTCAACACCGAATCAGGCTTGATCGACTTACAACAATTCGATACACGACACCTACAGTACTGTTAGTATCGAACAGCCTAGGTTCGACAATTAATCGATTCAACACGCCATATTTACGTGCATTTTTAGAGTACATCCTAAGCTTTGTATAAGGTGTTCCGGACCAAGCTAGTTCGACAATTAATCGATTAGCATTATTTTGGCTATTTGTTTTCTATTTGTACGTTTATTCAGTGTTTTGTTACACTGACGAAATTAGAACAAAATAATATCGTTCGAAATCTTCAAAAGATTTCCAATAGATCAGCACGAAATTCTTTCTCTGTCAAATTATGTTAGGAAGTGTGGTACAATTGCGTTAAATTGGAGCAAATAGTGTGATTTATTCATTTAAATATTTTTCTATTTGAAGTAACTTTGTGATATGTAGGCCATTTTATGTAGTTCTGAATTTGAATAACGGATCATGCACCCATATACGGCTGTACTACAACACCAGCTAGATTATTGAAATCCAGCAGAAGGATCCCCGCATCAAATTGTAGCCATTTGAATTGCTGGTTTAATTTGTTATTAAACAAACGAATTAAGAAGGTTTAATAAAATACATCCATGAGTGTCTAACTAGAAATAATTGTATGGCTTTGGAAATATCTTCTATTCATTTTAAAGTTCAAACGCACAAGTTTCTTAAGATCACGTCCAAAATATATTGTCCGTCTATTACCTTATAGTCCACAAGGTAAACTTTGAAATTATTTAATTTGGTCTTTATTTTTTGAAGAAATTAAAATTTTCCATTTTTTTTCTCGGCGTATTCGACTTATCTTTACTAGCATAAAATAGTAAATCACCTAATCCTTCTTGTTTAGAAAATTGCAGGAGCACCGGTCTCGCACTTGCGACTTCAGTGCCCGTGCTTTGCACTAAGACGCTTTACAAATTCTTAGTTCTCGCACTAAGATTATTTAGTTCTTATGTTAAAACTTAATGAATAATCATAGAAAATTGGTAGAAGACAAACAATAGAGTGACATTGAAGAAGAGTTGGAGTAAGAGGAGAACAAAACTAAGTCAAAAGCTAAAAATAATTACAAAAAATAGAAGTGATTTAAGGCTTATACGGTTATACATTTGTCTTCCCACCATAATAATTTAGAAAATATTATATAAAATTAATAAACATTAGAAGTTATGTACTTTTCTTTTATTATAATCTATTTCTTTGTGTGAGAATTCTATACATAATTATATTTTATGTGTTTATAATATACTAATTTAGGTAATAACTTTTTATTTTTATATATAAGTTATTTTTTTTAGAAGCGCATTATAGTGGCGCACTAAGACTGTAATATTTTAAAATTGTCGCACTGGCGCACTCGCACCGGCACCCGCATCCGCACCCGCATCCGCCTCATGTGACTTACATGCGACTATATATTCTTATATCACGGTATCCTATTATTTTAAACTAATTAACTACATTTTTATATTTACATATTTAAATACTTTCTTTTGGAGTCAGCATTGGCTGATGCAGTCTTGACATCCAGTTTTTACTTTTTCGTTCTCTCCCTAAATGGCGTGCGCATGGGGGAAAAAGAACTAAAATCGGTGTTTTTTTTAGTCTATATTTTTTTTTACTTAACTGAAAAAAAATATAAATTTTTAAAACTGAAGCAATATTTTAAATTGTGTTTTTCAATATATATATAAATAATACTATTTTTGGTTTCTTTTGCAAGAAATAGTAATATTACTTTGTGCATACCTACCTACCAATCTATTTCTCCAATATGTTTTCTTTCCGGCGTATTAGACTTATCTTTAGTAGCATAATAATAGTACATGCGACCATATAGTTTTATATCACGGTATCCTATTATTTCATCTAATTAAATACTTTCTTTTTTGAGTCAACATTGGCTGATGCAGCCTTAATTAACATCCAGTTTTTCTTTCTCTCCCTAAATGGCGTGCGCATCGGGGAAAAAGAACTAAAATCAGTGAAGTTTTTTCATTTTATTTATTTATTTTTGATAAAGTCAGTGAAGTTGGCTACACCAGTTGTGCCCCATACTATAAATAGATGTGCAATTTGTGGAAAGTACACATCATTTAACTTCTTAGAGCCGTTTTGTACACACTGCTGATCGTTAAACTTTCCCTTTCAACCATAAGCTAGGTAAGTGATGATGAGAAATTGTTTGTTTTGATATTTTCTACTCATATATGTGTCTGACTTTCACTTTGTCATGCCCTTCGAGAGTCTAATATTTGCAAATTCCCTGTTTGTAAATAAATTGAATCAAGTCTGATATAATATATAGTAGTAGCTAGAATATATATGATCTTATATTAACAATGACGATAATAATTGTGCAGTTGATTGGCCGCATTAATTAATGGGATCCGGCGGGCGAACGACGGTGCAGCATCGAGCTCCACACACGAAGCCTCCATTTACACTTGGAGAGCTTAGGAAAGCAATTCCCCCACATTGCTTCCAAAGATCCATCATCAAATCTTTTTCATATCTAATTTATGACCTTATACTTGCTTCTATTTTCTACTATGCCGCCACCACTTACATCCCTCTTTTACCACACCCTTTGTCTTACCTAGCCTGGCCGATCTATTGGGTTTTCCAAGGCTGTGTACTCATGGGTGTTTGGGTCATTGCCCACGAATGCGGCCACCATGCCTTTAGCGACTACCAATTATTTGACGACACTTTAGGCCTAATCCTACACTCTGCTTTACTCGTCCCATACTTTTCGTGGAAAATTAGCCACCGTCGTCACCATGCAAATACTAGTTCCCTCGACCGTGACGAAGTGTTTGTACCCAAACCAAAAAATGAAAGATCAGCCTTCACCAAGTTTGTCGACGAATCACCTGTCATCAAGATCCTTCTTCGTGTCACCATCGGTTGGCCTATGTATTTATTGTGCAACATCTCAAGCAGAAAGTACGACAGTTTCGCGTCTCACTTCTATCCCAACAGTCCTATGTATTCGGATAACGAGAAAGTCCAAATCCTCATATCCGATGTGGGGTTTATTGCCGGTTTATATGCTTGTTACTTGGCTGCCGCGGCCAATGGACTTGCGTGGGTGATATGTGTGTACGGTATTCCGGTAAGTATTGTGAATGGTTTCCTTGTTACCATCACGTACTTGCACCACACGCACACCGCCTTGCCTCATTACGATTCTTCCGAGTGGGATTGGCTTCGTGGTGCTTTATCGACTATCGACAGAGATTACGGGATTCTTAATGTTGTGCTTCATCACATTACGGATACTCACGTCGCGCACCATTTGTTTTCGGGCATTCCGCATTATCATGCCATGGAAGCCACCAAAGCTATTAAGCCTATTTTGGGCAATTACTATCAGTTTGATGGAACGCCAATTCTGAAGGCTATTTGGAGAGAAGCAAAGGAATGCGTTTACATTGAGCCCGATGAAGATTCCAAGACCAAAGGCGTCTTTTGGTACACCAATAAGCCATAAGTTCCCACTACCCCACCAATTAGTAATATGAGATTACATGTGTAATAAGTGATACTTTTGTTTCCAGTCGATCGGTGTTTAAACATTCAGTGAGCAGTAATTAATATTGTTTCATTCGAATTTAGTCGAACACTTACAAGTTCTAATGCTAAAGAGAAGGAAATTGATGACTCTGGTCATGGTTGTAATTATTCGTCCTATAATAAAAGTATAATAGTTGATAAGATTCAAGAATCAGCTGGCAATGGTCATCCCCAGGATTCTGCAAAACTTATGTGCTTAATAATGCTTTTACCTTTACCCTTTGTCGATTTGTTTCGGAATTTTTGGAATGTAATCCATCCAAACAAGTGGGGAAAAGCCCAAAATGAGCTCTCAAATCGACTCTGTTTTGTTAATCTTTTATTTTGTTAATCTGTTAAGCCCAAAATGTAATCCTCCGACATGCTCCCGATTATCGGTTTACATTGATATTCAACGGTCAGTGCTCATCGGCTTCAAATAACCGTAACGCATTTCTATCCTGAATCGGATACCATACTATATTAACAGGAGGTTAAAAGTGTGATGATATATAATTAGTTACCACAATAAACGAAACGGCAAAATGACGGCAATATCCAAAAAATTAATATATTAGGCTTCACTAAGTAGAAATAGAAAAAAATATAGTGGTGAGACCTAAATCATAATTAAATCCAAGTTATTATATCATGGTCATTGTATAATTGGTGGCGGGCTGATAATTGAGTTGGAGACATTCAGTCAATAGTGGACGGCAAGCTCTACAAGGTTTGATCATAAAACAACAATTATAAGTTATAACAAATCCAGATACGGCAAGCTCTACAAGGTTTGATCATAAAACAATCAATTATAAGTTATAACAAATCCAGATACTCTTGTATGTTATAAATATGGTTGTTAGAATATGTCTGGTGGCCATTGTTGAAAATTATGTGCAAATACGATTTTATAATAATAGTAGTTGTTGTAAATAATGTAAGATATAGAAATTATTGCCTATATAAGGAGCCATCAAGATGAAGAGAAAAACACTCATTCACAACTAATATACTCCTTATTTGCTCTTCTTTTCCTATGTTATTTTAATATATTGTTACAATTTCCAAATAGTTTTAGTTATTATATAACACGTTATCAGCACGATAGTGCTCGATCTGGAAGAATTTAGTTCATTCGTTAGAGAAAACGTTCAACGTTAAAAGGTACGAGAATTTTATATTTACTTGTTCATCTATCTACATTATTATAGACAGTGCAGATTACCGCTAATCTATAATTTTATGATTAGATGAATATGTGTTTATAATGTTGTTGTTAAAGTTTAATATTTACGTGTTCATTTATCCACATTATTATAGACAAGGCGGACTACCGCCTATCAAAAATTTTATGATTATTTTACTGTCATCTAACTCCAACACTAAAGCTAATTTTAACTTTCGTTGATGCTTGAGTTGACCCCAACTAGAAACGACTACTGACAATTTATTATTGCTTATTTTATTCCATAAGCCCATGAAAGTTTTTACATAGTAATGTGGCGGAAATTATTACGCACTTAATTCATTGCAATTATTTTACTTGTTTACATTATTCCTAAAGCCCTTGAAAGTTTTACATAGTAATGTGGCGAAACAAATATATGTATTCACTTATCGTAATATTATTCCATATGCGTGTTAAAATTCATTAATGCGGCATAAATTATTTTACATGTTATTACAATTAATTTTTGTTGCTAAATTATTAAAGACATTACCGTTCATAAAACATGCCAAAATAAAATAAAAAAATGATTGTTTTTATAACGGCTATAAACGGCTACTTACGGATATTTCTCCTCTATAAATACACAAATTTCATAACACAAACTCCACACAAATCTTCACCTTATTTCTCTCATCTTGCAAAATGATCTCTACGACAACAACGATCTTGATCCTCATTTACCTTTCAATTTTTTATTTTTACGCTAGTAGATGAAGACACTCCTATATTTGTCCCTATGATATTCTTCCCTTTTATCATAATAATGTTCGAGTCCAAGATTTGGCTAGAGATGAGATTATTGCATTGTATTATTGTATTAATTATGCTTCTACGATTATATGTTAAATAAATATTCTCGACCCTAATTATGTTTTTCTTGGTTATGTATTTAGCTAGCAAAATATCTCACCCCACGAGTACAGTTAGTTGTATACTCAATATTACTAGTAAGAATTATGGACAATGGAAATCGGATACTAAATTGTACCTCAGATCAAAGAGTATCGTTGAAACTCTTGCTGCAGTAAATAAAAATACGGATCCAGAAAAATGTGAGGTTGTGATCTACATGAGAAAACATCTAGATGAAACCTAAAAGAGAGAATATCTCGATCTTACCGATCTTCATGAATTATGGACAAATCTACAAGAAAGATATGGCCATAAAAAAGAAACCATGTTCCCAAAAGCCAATGATGATTGGAACAATTTAAGGTTCCAAGTTTTTGAAACTGTAAGCACATACAACTCCGCGCTTATGGAGATTCGTTCAGATTTAATTTATGGTGGAAGAAAGCTTACTGATAGAGAAATGATAGAGAAAACACTTTCTACTTTCCATGTGTCCATTATAAATGTTCAACAGCAGTACCGATTACCGATTGCTGATTATTTCAAAATATCACGATTTACAACAAAGGTTGTTAATGGCAAAAAGTTACAATAACTTATTGATGAAAAATCATCAATCTCGTCCTCCTGGAGCACATGCATTACCTGAGGCAAATGCCATTAACTTTTCAAACTTCTATGGACGAGGTAATAATGAGAATGCCAATCAAGGTCGTGGTCGTGGTCGTGGTCATGGTCAAGGTAGAGGTATTCATAGAGGAGGATTTGGCTATAGAGGTGGACGCGGTAAAAGAGGTGGCCGTGGCCGTGATCGTGGTCGAGGGGGTTTTCACAACCCCTCGCATACCAACACTGTCTTTAAGAATAACCACCAGAACAAATAAAAACATAATAATAATCCTCAAGGTAATTGTTTTAGATGTGGAATGAAAGGCATTGGGCCAACACATGTTGTACACCAGAACATCTCTGTAAGATGTACCAAGAAAGTTTGAAGGGTAAAGAAAAGGAAGTTAACCTTGTCGAACAAAATCCAAATGGTGATTCCACCTTTATGGAGGCGACAGACTTTACTGATGACTATGATGTTCGTTTGGCTTAACATGTGTTATGTGATCTTCTGGCTGAATATTCTTATTGTAATTTATGTTTTAAGTTGTATAATTTGCTTACTGCATTTCTGTTGTGTGCTTTCAATAAAATAATCTATTTTCAAATATGTACCCTGTTTATTGCAATATTTGTTTTAATATTGTTTATTTGAAGTGAAGCGTGATAGGGAGCCTACTCGTGATGTCTGCATACTTGACTGTTATACAACTCATACAATTCTCACAAGTAAGAAATATTTTACATATTTAGAACCCTCAAAATTTCAAGTCGGTACAATAGGAGGTCCTATTAAATTGATTGAATGATCAGGTACATCTACTTTCACTTTACCAAATGCAACAAAGTTTATTATCGATTATGCCTTATTTGCCCCAAAATCCCGAAGAAATTTATTGAGTTCTAAAGATATATATCGCCATGGATATGATACTGAGTCAATGACTGTGAATAAGTCCAAATATGTTTTCATTACTAAGAATATACGAGGAAAGAAACATTTTCTTGAAAAACTACCATATATCTCATCAGGGTTGCATTATACATATATTAAAGAAATCGAATCAAATATGGTAGTCAATGAAAATCCAGTATAATTGACTCTATGGCATGATCGACTAGGTCATCCTGCTTCAACAATGATGCGAAGGATAATTGAATCTACACATGGATATTGATTAAAAGGATCCAAACTCAATCTGATCAACAATATTCCATGTGAAGCATTTCTCTTGGAAAGCTAATTATAAAGCATTCGCTAGTTAAAATTAAGACAGAATTACCCACATTTCTTGAAAGAATTCAAGGTGATATATGTGGACCTATTCATCCATCATGTGGACCATTTCAATATTTTATGGTATTGATTGATGCCTCAAGTCGATGGTCACATGTCTGTCTATTATCTACTCGCAATATGGCATTTGCGAGATTTTTGGCTCAAATAATTAAAATAACAGCTCAATTTTCTGACTATATGATCAAGAGACTCAGACTTGACAATGATGGTGAATTCACATCTCAAGCTTTCAATGATTATTGTATGTCACTTGGAATTACGGTTGATCATAGTGTTGCACAAGTACATACTCAAAATGGTTTAGCTGAACCATTAATTAAACATCTTCAATTAATTGCTAGACCATTGTTGATGAAAGCTAAATTGCCAAGTTCTCTATGGGGTCATGCCATTTTACGTGCTGCATCACTAATTCGCATTAGACCAATCTCGTATCATGAATACTCCCCATTACAACTTGCTTTTGGTCATGAACCTAATATTTCCCATATAAAAATTCTTGGTTGTGCGGTTTATGTTCCAATTGCACCACCAAAGCGGATAAAAATGGGACCACGAAGAAGGTTGAGAATATATGTTGGATTTGACTCACCATCAATAATCAGATATCTTGAGCCTCTAACATGTGATGTCTTTACGGCACGTTTTGCCGATTGCCATTTTAATGAGGCAAATTTTCCAACCTTAGGGGAAGAAAAGAAGTAGTTGGAAAATGATACATCATAGTATAATCCATCTTCAACAAGCTTTGATATGCTAACAAAGCAATGTGATTTGAAAGTAAAGAAATTTTTTCATTTACAAGCTATTGCAAATCAATTACCCGATGTATTTACTGACATAAGCAGGGTAACAAAATCACATATACCAGCTGCAAATATTCCTGCTCATATAGTAATTTCAAAAGAAACATCAAACGATGATATCTTTGATATAACTAAGAAATCTAGGCGTCCTACTGGCTCAAAGGGCAAAAATCCTCGAAAAAAAAGAAGCATCAAAACCTAATGATCTTATTATTGAGGAATCTAAGCCTGGTTAGTCGCAAAATGTGACATATGAGATACCTCAAGAAGTTATCCAATCAGATCCTATAAATAAAGAGAACGTTAAAATCTCTATAAATTATATCAATACAGGAATGGTATTGGATCGAAATGAGATGGAAAATATGGATGAAATATTTTCATATTTAGTCGCTTATGAAATTGTGAATGAAAATGATGATCCTGAACCCAAATCTGTAATTCAACGCCAAAATATGATTGATTGGGATAACTGGAAAGATGCTATGCATGCTGAATTAGATTCTCTTAATAAGCGAAAGGTATTTGGACCCATTGTTCTCACACCGAAAAGTGTGAAACATTAGGGTTCAAATGAGTCTTCGTTCGCAAACGAAATGAGAAAAATGAAATTGTAAGGTACAAAGCTTGCCTTGTCACACAAGGTTTTTCTCAAACTCCTAGAATCGATTATGAAGAAACCTAGAGAAATGTACTCAATTAAATTGCAAATGTCATTGTATGGGTTAAAGCAATCAGGTCACATATGGTACAATCATTTGAGTGAATATTTATTAAAAGAAGGATATATAAATAATTCTTTGTGTCCATGCGTTTTTATTAAGAAAACATCATCTGGTTTTGCAATTATTGCGGTTTATGTAGATGATTAAAATATCATTGTCACTGACAAAGAAATTCATTCAACAATGAATTATTTAAAGGACGACTTTGAAAAGAAAGATCTTGGAAATACTAAATATTGTCTTGGTTTGCAAATTGAGCATGTTAAAAAGGGAATACGTGTGCATCAATCTAACTATACTAAAAAGATATTGAAACGTTTTAACATGGATAAAGCAATACCTTTGAACCGTCCTATGATTGCAAGATCATTAACTATAGATAAAGATCCATTTCGTCCTTGTGAAGAAAATGGAGAAATTATTTGTTCTGAAGTTCCATATTTAAGTGCCATTGGAGTTTTAATGTATCCAGCTAATTGTACTAGACATGATATATCATTTACTGTGAATTTATTAGCTCCTCACCCACAAAAGGCACTGGAAATGAATTAAACATTTATTCCATTATCTTCAAGGAACTGTGGATGTTGGTCTATTGTATCCTAACAATACGGTACAAGAATTGATTGGTTATGCATATGCAGGTTTTCTATCAAACCCACATAAATCCAGATCTCAAACAGGATATTTATTCACGTATTGAGGCACTGCTATTTCATGACGTCCTCAGAAACAGACACTTGTTGCACCATCATCGAATCATGCTGAGATTATTACACTATATGAAGCAAGCAGGGAATGTGTATGGCTACGATCAATGACACATCATATAAGAAGTACATTTGGCTTACATATTAGAGAGGGTCCTACAACATTATACGAAGACAATTCTACATATATTACACAGATGAAAGAAGGCTATATCAAGAGTGATCGAACCAAACACATACCCCCAAGATATTTTGCCTACACTCAAGAACTCGAGAAGGACAAAGAAATTAATATCAATATGTTCAATCATGTGACAATATGACAGATCTTTTTACAAATGCACTCCCTACTGTAACTTTTAATAAACATGTTCAAAGTATTGGGATGCGTCACCTACGAGACTTATGAAGAATTGGAGATGTCAACTTGAGGGGGAGTTCACATGGCTGCACTATTTTTTCCTTATTAAGGTTTCTATCTCACTGGATTTTTCCTTATAAGGTTTTTAACGAGGCAGCATAAGGCGTGTGCAGAAGATGGATCATATACATAACAAAATCTTTAAATGGCCAATGTGGAGTGTTAAAAATATGGTTGGTAGCATATGCCTTGTGGCCATTGTTGAAAATTATGTACAAATACTATTTTATAATAAAAGTAGTTGTTGTAAATAATATAAGATATTGAAAATTCTTGCCTATATAAGGAGCCATCAAGATGAAGAGAAAAACACTCATTCACAAGTAATATACTCCTTATTTGCTATTCTTTTCCTATATTCTTTTAATATATTGTTATAATTCCCAAATAGTTTTAGTTATTCTATAACATTGTAATATTTATAGGAGGAATTTACACATAAATCGCCAAATCTCCTAAGACACCACCAGCAAAACATGTTTTTTTATTTTTATAAGTCAGCAAAAAATGTTGAGTAATCCATAAACTAAGTAAAATCATTGTGATTTTCTGAGTAATTTCAAAAGGGATAGTAGATATGACATGAATTGTCAACAAAAAGTGTCAAACTTCTAAACAATCTATTTCGTGTTGTCAATCAGAAGATAGTAATTCTTTTTAAATACGCCGCAAAGAATTACAGAATAATGTTGACAGCAAAAAAGTCCACATTTTTTTGTGTCATGGATAACATACAGTTAGGATTTGCAGGGAATTGAAAGAATGATTTTCATTTATGTATTTCTTATATGTATCGATAAGGATATGTAGTACATAGAATCAACTATTCTAGGAAATAGAATAATATAATACCTCTAATTTTGCCAAATTAAATCCTTAATTATAATTAATATTCCCCCTCAAGTTGGATCGTGAAGATTTGTCATGCCAAAACTTGCAAATCAGAAAAAAAAAAAAAAACTGATCCTTGCCAAGGACTTTGGTGAAGACATCGGCCAGTTGAAGTTTTGTTGAAACATGTGTAGGTTGGATAAGAACGAACAAGAATTTCTCTCGTGTGACATGGCAATCGATCTCAATATTTTTGGTGTGCTCATGAAACACCGAATTTCGAGTGATATGTATAGCTGCTTCGTTGTCAAAGAACATAGGAATGCATTGAGGATGTAGATTAGTAAGATCATGTAGAAGAGATTTCAGTCAAACGAGTTGACAAGTAGTGGCAGTCATGGCACGATACTCAGCCTCAGCAGAGGAACGAGAAACAATATGTTGCTTTTTAATACGCCATGAAATCGGACAAGTGCCAAGTGAGATGAAAAAAATAGTAGTAGAACAACGAGTCATGGGGCAACTTGCCCAGTTAAAATCTGAATACGCAAATAGTCGAAGATCACAATGTGTAGAATAGAGAAGCCCATGTCCAAGGGTACCGTTTTGATAGTGAAGGACACAGATGGCGGCATTGAGATGTGTATCTTGAGGATTCGGCATGAGATGACTCAACATGTTGACGCTAAAAGAAATATCTGGACGAGTAATAGTGAGATAAAAAGGCGCCCGCCAAGCGTCGATAGCTACTGGGATCCGACCATAATGTCCCATCATTATCATCGAGCTTGAGATTTTGATCCATAGGAAAAGAAGTAGGACAAGAGCCTAAGTTCCCTAAGTCTGCAAGTATATCCAATGTATATTTCCTTTGACAAATAAAAATGCCATCTCACGAGCGAACAACTTCAAGACCAAGAAAGTATTTCATAACACCCAAATCCTTGATTATAAATTTGTTGTCAAGAAAGTGCTTGAGTTTTTCAATGGCGGATAGATCGTTTCCTGCAACTAAAATATCATCAACATAAACAAGAACTAAAATAAAAGATGAGCCAATGGTTCCAGTAGAAAGAGAGCGATCAGCGTTGGACTGAGAAAACTCATCGAATAAGAGGACAAAAGATAGCTTGGAGTACCAATTGCGAGAAGCTTGCTTAAGTCCATAGATCAATTTTAACAAGCGACAAACATGTGTCTCCCCCTGTTTACCGTACCCGGGGGGGGGGGGGGGGGGGGGGAAGATTCATAGAAACCTCCTCATCTAGGTTTCCATGGGAGAAAGCATTATTTACATCGAGTTTATGGATATGCTATTTTTGGGCCGCAACAATAGCTAAACCACACCGAACGGTTACCAATTTTGCCACAGGTGCAAATGTGGCGTGGTAGTCAAGTCCCTCAACCTGAATGTATCCTTTGGCAACTAGTTGAGCTTTGTGTCTCTCAATGGATCCATCTGCATTGAATTTAGTTTTGAAAATCCATTTGCAACCAATTTCTTTCTTTTCTAGAGGTAGAGCACTAAGGATCCAAGTGTGATTAGTTTCAAGGGCATTTATCTCAGTTTGGATAGCGTCATGCCAAGGCGAGTGATTTGTAGCCTGAGAAAATCGAGTAGGATCAGAGTGTTTCAATAAAGAAGAAAGAAAGGTAAAATACTTAGGAGAAAATTTAGAAGAAGATATAAAACAAGAAAGAGGATAGACCGTACCAGAAGACTTGATCGCAACAGAAGAGGACATGATAGCTGAGTTGCGATCAAGGGTTGGAGAAATATAGTCATGAAGGCAGGCCGACCATTTTTGTGTTTGACGAGGGCATGGGTTTTCAGAGGTTGTAGGTAGGGCTAGAGGAGGGGTTTTAGAAGCTGATGGTCAATCAGGAATAGGTAAAGGAAGGACGACATTTGAAGGATTTGGTGCGGTTTCTAGGGACATAGGGAAAACCTTTTCAACAAAGGTAACATCACGATATATATGAAAAGTCTTGTTTTCAATGTCATAAACGTGGTAAGAACTATGTGTAGACGGATATCCCAAAAAAATAAAAGGGCGAGCACGAGGGTGGAATTTGTCACGATGAGCAGCTAGAGTTTGAACGTAACATAGAGAGGGTGGAGTGTTGTATAGGCGTTTAAATGTGAGATTGGCTTCAAAACGTAAATATCGAGCCATATTCAATATGTGGTGATGCTTTCTTTCAGTAACACCATTTTGTTGAGGGGTTTCTACGCATGTACGTTCATGGAGGATGCTTCGTGCGGAAAAGAATTGTTGGGTATTGTTGGGTAGACATTCTTGGCCATTATCTGTACGAATATGATGATTTTTTGTAGTAAATTAGGTATTGACCATATTAGAAAAATTTGCAGCAATTAGAACACATTCGCCCCAAAAAGTTAAAGGAAGATCGGCTTGAAAGCGTAAACCTCGAGCCATATTCAATATGTGGCGAAGCTTTCTTTCAGCAACACCATTTTGTTGAGGGGTTTCCACGCATGTACGTTCATGTAGGATGCCTCGTACTGAAAAGAATTGTTGTGTATTGTTGGCTAGAAATTTTTGGCCATTATCCGTACGAATATGGCGAACTTTTGAAGTAAATTGGGTATTGACTATATTAGAAAAATTTCGAAGGCAAGTTAGAGTTTCACTTTTAAAATGCATAAGGTATAACCATATTGCCCTCGTGTAAGGTGTGGAATAGCCACAAAAAATATCGCAAAATATTTATTCAAAAGCAAAAGTACTCTTATTTAAAACAATTTTAAAAGGCAGTCGGGTGTGTTTTCCACGAGCACATGTAACGCAATAATTTAAAGTAGGATTTCAGGGAATGGAACGGGGAATATTATTTATGGAGGGATGGCCTAATCGTTGATGCCAAATTTCAGGGAAAACGGTGACGGATGATTGTAGAATGCTGATTTGGCGATAGATCGTAATATATATATATATATATATATATATATATATATTCGAGTGTCGATTACAAGTGAGTAGTCTGGCAATACAACAAGCCTATCTCAAATCAGACCTACACTACGTGTCTCATGTAGGCTTGGTCCGGAACACCTCGGACCAACGCTTCGGTGCTTGGATGGGAGTGGGATATCGGTAAATAGATCGAACGGACGTCGGTGATCGCCTTCGATGTGATGTCGAGGATGACCCCCCCGATGTGATGTCAAGGATGACCTTCGATGTGATATCGGTGATGAGGTGGTATGACGTGTCACAGGTGCACGTGGTCGTCTCGATATCGAAGGTGATATCGGTGATATATTTCGATCTGGCGAGTGGTAGCTGAGGGATAATAATTGCTTACTTTGGGATCCGGGCACCGCGTATTTATAGACCTCGGGATCCGGGGACCACAGTAACATATCGGTGATTATTACCGATATTACATCGAATATGATCCTCGCTATGGTGCAAAATGGGCCTGGCTTGGATCTGGCCCAATAAGCGGGAAATGCCCATATCATGTAGTCCCCCAATTTGGGGATTCATATCTCAGAGATAAGGATTCACAAATTTAATTTAAAATTTCAGGGTTACATGTACCCTTCGTCCCGCCAGTTCAAATGACGGAGATCAAACTTGTGAGGAGTGCACTTGTGATGAACGCCGAGTTTGAGGTCCTCGTTTGAATTCTAGTTCCCTTGGTATTTGGGTTCCTTGAAAAGTGTGATGGGGTTGACGGGGTTGTTGTTATATTCTCGTGTCTCTTCGCGTAGTAGGGTAAGATGTCGGGTTTCATCTTCGATATGATGTCGAAATGCATATTCGATATGATTTCGATGTAGTTGAGGCTTCTGTCTATGGGTAGGGTGATCTCCCTTGTGCGCCTGTCTGTCCCCATGTCCTCTACCTATATCGAAGATGAATACCGATGTGAGATCGAAACTGTGTTTCGATCTAGTACCTTCGATGTCTATAAATATGCTGTCGGGAAAGTGAAAACCCACTTTTGGCTCTTAGCAAAATTTCGTTGTCCCTTCGAAAGATACATCGAATTTGACTTTTGATATAGAATTCGACCTCGGTTTCGATATCTTCCTTCGATTTTAAGTTTCGATATCAAATTCGATACCATTTTCGATATCTTGTTCGATTTTGATTTGCATCCTTTAGTGCGTTAATATGTCGTTTGCCGGGGACAGTGTTGGCGCAGGTTCGCCCGGGATGGATTTCGGAGAGGGTGGAATCGAGTTCTCCGAAAATGAGATGTTTGGGCCTGATCAATTGACTGGCGAACAGGGCAGTACTGATTTTTCTTCTCCGCCCGAGGCTGCCGGTCCTAATGTGGACGAATGGGGCTTTGAGGTCAGTCCCCTGAAATATAGGACCTCAGAGAAATATGAGGATATGACGTCTCGTGTTCCTCATCATGCTGGTTATTATTCTGACAAGTATGACATTCCTGAGGGGTATAAGGTCATATTCCCCAGTGCGGATCAACGAATGCATACTCCACCAAAGGGCTGCATTACTGTCAGTGCCAAGCACTTCAAGAACGGGCTACGCTTCCCGATTGATCCTGCGGTTAGTGCTATTATAGCAAGTATCGGGGTCTGCTTGGGACAGTTATCCCCCATTTCTCTAGGCTACATTGTAGCCTTCATTTGTGTTATGAGGGCGTTGGGTGCCCCTTGTGGAGCTAACGAGTTCTGGGAGCTCTTTAGTGTCATGGTCAACCGAAAGGGTGGTGATAGAGGGTTCCTCTGTGTGCGAGCCCAGGCGGGGCTTAGGTTCGTGCAATATACTCAAGTGTGAGCATATGTACATCCAGGAGAGGACGGCTGGTGAGTTTGACGTGCTTCCTAGCGTGTGGTGTGAAGACACCAAATATGAGAGACGAGCCGCAGTCGGGCCTAGTGCTCATAGCCTCGAGTTTCTGAGGAATTTGATCAACCACCCATACGACGGTACCCTGCTTTGTAGTGACGTAGTTTTGCGAGCAAGTGGGATATCTCCCGTGCGATATAACGGTCCCTCTACGCTTGGTAAGTGTTATATCTTTGTGACTTGATATCTTCCCCTCGATTTATATCTTGACCCTCTATTTTATGTGTTTCGCAGCCGAGCTGGTGGAGTATTGTAGTCTGGATGCGATAGCGGAACGCAGACAGCCGGGGGCCAAAACCGCTACAGATGACGCACCTCCACTTATCAGGAAGAGCGGTCGTGAGGGCGTACGCAAGAATGCGAAGAAATTTGTGCCCTCCTCTAGTGAAAATACTGTCGGGGTGGGTAATGCTTCGCAATCTCAACCTGACGTTGGTGTTGGGACGTCCATGGGGCGAAAGAGAAGGACAGAAGAGGGTAGTTTAAGTGGCGATCACAGTGGTCTCTTTCGCTTTGTAAGTAGTCTTTATGCCATTCACTGTGTATTTCCTTTGGGTTTTCATTTGATTGAGCAAGCAAGTCCTTATTGTGGACGTGCAGGTGGCTGGTTTTCTGAAAGGTTTCTTGGCGATGGCCGTTAAAGGCCAATCGGATCACGTCGAGTCGCTCCGAGTCACCAATGGTTTGCTTGATAAAGTGGGCGAATACGATCCTGTTGCTGCCGTACAGCTCCAGCATGAGAGAGACGAAGCCATGGATATATTGAAGGCCAGCGAGAGTAACGTGGTAGGCCTGTTGAATGATAATAAAAGGTTGATCGCAGAGCTCGATGAGTCTCGGCTTATCGCTGGTCAAGAGGCATCTCGTCGGGAGGCACTTGAAGTTGAGGTCGCAGTTCTGAAAGACCAATTAGCCCACATGCGATGCATGACGCTGAGTAAAAGCCAATTGACTAGTGCGGCCAAACAGTTCCTTCTGAGTCGGTCGTATAAGATGATGTGTGCTGAGCGGGGCTTGCTCGAGCGGGAGGAAGCCAAGGCCTCTGTCATAGGTCAAATTCAGCTGGAAGGTGGTTTCAAGGATGGTTACGAACCTTCGGCCATAAATCCGTTGAAGGGGACGAATGGTGAATTCCCTGAGGATTTCGATGATGACGACGAGGATTTAGAACCAGAGGCGGAGTACCGCGAGATCCTCGAGCAGAAGAGTTTGTCGTTAATCCACATCAAAGGGGCCCCTCGTTATCCCGGTTGAGATTTTAGGAGTCTGTATTTTTTCTTTCGGTGCATCGGCCTTTGTAATATGACTCATAGTTTTACCCGTTAATTTAATCGATCTTCTTTGGGTGTCCAGATACATATTTGTTTATACATATTCCATGGTATGATTGCTTTTGTTACTGTTGCCTCTCCTTGAAGTGTCAAAGTGTGGGCTGTTATCATAGGGAAATCGCTGCCGTTGCAATGTTTTTTGTCGGCCTTGTTATCACAGGGGATTTTTCTTGGACTGACCCCGTTGTCACAGGGAATTTCTTCTTGAATCGACACCGTTATCACAGGGAATTTCTTATTGGACTGGCCCCGTTATCACAGGGACTTTTTTCTTGAATCGACCCCGTTATCACAGGAGATTTTTCTTGAATTGGCCCCGTTATCACAGGGAATTTTTTCTTGAATCGACCCCGTTATCACAGGGGATTTTTCTTGAATTGGCCCCGTTATCCCAAGGAATTTTTTCTTGAATTGACCCCGTTATCAAAGGGGATTTTTCTTGAATTGGCCCTGTTATCACATGGAATTTTTTTTTTGAATCGACCCCGTTATCACAGGGGATTTATTTTTTGTATCGACCCCATTATCACAAGGAATATTTTTTGATCGACCCCGTTATCACAGGGGATATTTTTTATAGGTAGGGGTGCGTCCCGTTATTACAGGGAACCCACTACCGTTGAATTGTTTTTGATCGATCCCGTTATCACATGGGATATTTTTTGTGTTGTAGGCGAGCCTTTGCGTTGTCTTTTTGACTATGTCTCTTGGTGACTCTGTCGTCGTTGAATCTGTAGGTCATTAAGCCCTGTATAACAGATCAGCCAAGAAAAATTTTCGACGTAAAAGCTAATACGAAAGCACGAAATGATGTGCATGTGTTATATGTGGGATGTCCCATCAATTTGGGAATATCATTTTCATACGAGAGACAGTGTTTCCATTGTGCTCTATCGCGCCTGTTGTACCTGTTTGTACCTGTTGTACCTGTATGAATAGAAAATATTGAATAATCTGGGGCAATGTCCCCTTTTAATATACTCTATGTCCTTTTCGGTTATAGTAATGGGCGATCCTTTGAGCCATGTACCTGCAAGAGGGAGATGTGCTAAACATATATCTAGGGGAACATTCCCCAATTCCTTGTGCCATTTTCTGCACTTCTATAATGTCGCTTAGGACATATCCCTGCATGAACTATGAGATTGCGCCAAGAAACAAATAAAAAGGTAATAAAGGATAACGGTCGAGGGCTAGGTAACCCAGCCCGCCTACGTATCCTGTTGCATGGGGAATCAGACCGGCGTAGTTCCCCCTATTTTAAGTTACATGCCGACCCACGAAGGGGCTAAATAAGAGATAACGGTCGAGGGCTAGGTAAACCTAACCCGCCTACGTATCCCGTTGAGTGGGGAATCAGACGGGCGTAGTTCCCCCTGTTTTAAGTTTACAGACCTACCCACGAAGGGGCTAAATAAGAGATAACGGTCGAGGGCTAGGTAAACCTAACCCGCCTACGTATCCCGTTGAGTGGGGAATCAGACCGGCGTAGTTCCCTCTGTTTTAAGTTTACAGACCAACCCACGATGGGGCAATGTTTCCGTCGTTCGAACATAATTTAAAAAGTGCAGAAATTTAAAGTATTGTTCTGTTTGCTCATCATGGTGATCATTCCATAGCTTGTCGATCCTGATTTGGTCCGGCTGCTTCTTCCTCTGCTTCTCTAATTCTTGGCAACGCTAGAGAAGTGATGTAACAGAGCCAAGCTTCCTCCTGGTTAGCGACCACTTCTCCGACCCCTCCTCTTGCTGAGAATTTCATCTTCTGATGGAATGTGGATACCACTGCTCTTATTGCGGTCAGGGCCGGTCTGCCGATTATAACATTGTATGAAAATGGTTGGTCCACGATTGTGTATTGAAAATTAATAGTTTGCATGTGCGGTTCTTGTCCGAATGATGTGGGAAGGTTCACTTGCCCTAGGGGAATTGTCTCCGCTCCACCAAATCCTACCAGTGGCGTACGGACCTGTTCAACTATGTGATGGTCGAGTGCCATTTCCTCCAACGCATGGGCGAACATAATGTTGGTGGAACTACCGTTGTCTATAAGTACCTTGTGAACAACGTAGCTAGCGATATCCAGCTGAACAACCAGGGGGCAGTCGAGCTCGCCTGCCTGTACGACCTCGGGGCTGAGATCCAAGAGGTCCCTGCTGGAAAGCGTGATAATGTTGTCTGGGAGCTCTTCGACCAACGTTGTGAATCCAACGAATCGGTTCTCATTCAATCCACGAGTTATCTTCTTCCTCTGATTGGTGGAATACGCTCCTGCTGTCCCACCGCTTATCACATTGATGACCCCCTCGAAGGCGCACTAGTTATCGCATTGCGTCCTTGTCCACTCTCAATCACCTTTAGGCCCTCCCTTCTTGGGGATTGGGACCGTTCTCTTGATTCAGCATACTGCCCGCTCGCCTTAACAAATTCTATCAATCTTCCGTCCTTAATCAGTCTCTCGATCTCATCCTTCAGGTCATAGCAGTCGTTTGTGTCATGGCCTTTTTGGCGGTGATACTCGCAGTAGCGTCTGGATTTCTTGGTGAAATTCGTCTCCTTGATTTTTCGAGGTGCACTTATCCAATTCCTGCTTTGCGCAACGACAAAAATAGTGCGAATGTCCCGATTGAGGGGGGTATATCTCCTTGGGGACCTGTCTCTTCCTCCAATGTTTTTTTTCATAGCCCTCTACCCCTTTCCCGGCCGGATTCCTGAGGTCTAAACTTAGATGCCATCATCGCATCTTCTTAGATCACATTATGCGTCAACTCGTTTATTCGATTGATGGTAGGTTCTACGAGCTTGATCAACTCTTTGGCGAATCTGTTGTGCGTCGTTGCCCTGAACAGGGTCTGTAGCACTTGCCCCCCGTAGGGGTTGTCCACCTTCAGTAGCTCTTCATTGAATCTACTCATGAATTCGCCGAGAGTTTCTTTTTTTTTTTTTCTGTTTCAATGCTTCCAGATGGTTCATGCTTGTCTTCATTCATTCTGACTGGAAAAGTGGTTCCCCAATCTCTCATTCATCTGCTCGAAGCTTGAAATAGATCCTACTTCGATTCTGTTAAACCAGTCTAACGCTAGTCCAATCAGTGTTGTCGCCATTATTTTTGCCTTAATACCCTCGGAAAAATCTTGTAGGTTCAAGAGACTTTCCATGGCGTGGATGTGATCCCTCGGGTCACTCTTCCCATCATATGGTTTTATGGTTGGAATCTTGTCTCCTCTGTGCAGTACCTCTGCCTCTATCTCATCTGAAAATGGGGTCCTACTGCGACCCTTCCCACGATTCTGAGTCACCTTCCTCGCTAACTCCGCCCTCTCGCGGTCTAGCTGTTCCATCCTCCTTGAGATTACCCGCAATATTTCTGCATCCTCATTCTTTGAATGGGCAACCTCGGCGCGGTCACGACCGCGTTCCATTCTCCGGACTACTTCCGCCCTCTCGCGGTCAAGCCGCTGCATCTTTCTTGCTAGCTCCCGATCTAGGGTCCCGGCCCATCTCTCTGCCCTGTCGTAAGCAGTGTATGATATCTCTTTGAAGGAGTCCCCCGTATCCTCATGTTCGTCGCATCCTTGCCTTGCCCTTCTCTCACCCTCTCCGGATTCATCCTTGCCTTGCCCTTTATTTAAGTAAATATGTAAAATAATGAATATTAAACACTTATAAAACTCAAAAAATTATTAACATATAGCCATATACAAAGATCCACCATTCCACAAATAATTGATAAACATGTTCAAGACGAATATTACAAATTATAACAAACAAGATTAATATTGCAATTGCTTATTTATTATTAAAAAAATTCCTTTTCGCCCCTACCAAATTATAAACAAATTACTTTTCGCCCCTAAATTTTTCAAAAATAATAAAATGTCATATTTTATTGAGGACACGTATCCGATACACCATAGAATAATAGTATCAGATACGTATCCCATTTACTAAGACAGAAATTTATAAATAGGATTCGCCATATGGCGTATCCGACACATATTCGAGACGTATTTTGGGTGCATCCTTATCCGTTTGGTATCTAATACGGGATAGAGAGCTATTTTTTGAGTATCCGTGCAACATAGTGGACCGTCCCCTATAAATGATACTTGATTATGCAACAAAACATTTGATTTGGGTAACTTTAACTTACTAGTACGTATTATTGTTGTGAGGACCGCACCTCCAGATTTAGTTAATATCAAACCCGTCTCATGTTTAAACAACACATAAATAAACTCGATATTAATTTAGTTTAAAAGAAAGGTCTCACAGCCAGGATCATACCATACACAAAGAAAATCAATTTATTACATATCACAGCGGAAGTCTTGATAAATTACAAATAACAACGTCATAGTTGAATAAAAGTAACAATACTTAGTTATTTAAAATATTTATGATTATTGAAATGCATACTCAAAATCACACTTAGCAAAATAACTTCTTGATCTGAAAAACCGCTCACACCAGCCACACGTAAGTCGCCTTTTATTCTGAGGAATGGCTAGACAAAACAAAAGAGGAATAAGTCTTTAATGACTTAGTGAGATTTATATGTTTAGGCGAAAAATTGAACAAGAATAAGTAAAATCCGGAAATGATCTGAACAGTAAAGAATGGCAAGAAATAACTATTGAGCGTTAATAACATATGAACATGAAGTAATGAAAATGAACATGTGCACATAACAACTAGATTCAACCTTATATCAACGAATATACTACTTTATATCTCCCAACGAGGAGTAACCTCGCAGCAAAACGAAAGGACATGCTCAAGTACACATCTATCTAGCACGCGAGATATAATCAGCTCCTGACTATACGCGGCGCCTAGATCGATTGATATTATGCAAAAATACTTAAATTGACAGCCCTTGCTGCCTAGCAGTAAATTAACACAATCCCGGGCCCAACTTCCCAAAGGCGTCCCAATGGTGAAACATAATATCATATGTGCTAGTAAGCCGGATAATATCCGTTGCTCGTTTGCACAGTCCAAGAATCAATATATAGTTTATCATATTAGATCAGGTAATACAATTATGAATTGAGAGGTCATAGATTTAGCATTTGAACATGAAGTAACAATAGATAAAAGAAATTGAATCTCCAAATAGAATAAGTAAATGAAACATAAAGGCAATATCAAGGATGAAAAAAGTGGCTCGTGATTCGGGAAGAAAAAATCACGATTTTTCTGTCCAAGTTCCTCAGGGTCGGGTGCCAAACGTGGCGGGAATAATCAAAATCAAACCTCGCCTTTTCCAAACAATTGCTGCTAGTTGTCCTCGTTAACTTCGTCAATCCCTAAATAGGTTTATAAAGTGTTAATAGTTATACAATTAGCTAGTAAGTTTATGTTTTTCATAAGTTGTTCTAACTAGTAATTAGGCTACCTTTTAATACTAACTAAGTTAAAATATGAGAGAACCGTGTCCTAATATACCTCAAATATCCATTCAAAGGATTAATATGAAAGTTAACTAAAGATCACTTAAAAACATGCATCATCATTAGTAAAAATAAAACATGATCGGCTAATACTATCTTTGCCGTCTAAACTATGATCTAATAAGTGATTTGCTTAAATAACCTTCAATATAGTAGATCTATCCTCAATTTACATTTAAACTCTTGATATTAAGCATCATATGAAGAAATTGGTGAAATATTACATAGTACTCTAAAACAAATAACAAAAATAGTGACATGCTTAGATTCTTATACTAAATTGACCTTTGTAAACAAATGAATATCATAGTTAAATATTTTTTAAAGAATCAACATATATATACGAATAAATGCATGGAGTATGAGTGATAAAGAATGAGTTTTACTATTTTGTAAAAATCCTTGTGTGATAGAAGCTGCTTTCGGACTTTCAGGACATATGCTGACTGTTGCTTGCTTTCGGCCTTCAAAAACTTCTCTTTTGGAAGTGGTGTCTGAATATGAATGATGCCTAACTTAGAGGGGAATCTAGATCTAAAATTGCAGAATTTTTGGACTTGATTTGGATGCGTTATGATGTTTTTAGTGCTCGGATTTGAAAGCAGTTTTTCTGCACAATGAAAAGTTTTGGTCTTTGGATGGTAGAAGTACAATGGGAAAGATTATGAAACAATTTTTTTTTTATGAAACTAGACTCAAAATGGTTGAATATAATGAAGAAAAACGATGAATTCACGTGAGTAATAGGACAACTAAAATTATTCAAAATCAGATCTAGTTACTGATAGGTTCATGTGCAATTATAATAACAGGTTGACAACTTGTATAGTTGTCTCCTTATCACTTTTTTATTTTATTTTACTTTATACACTTTATAATATCAAATTCATCTTAAATAATTCAGAAGTCGTAATTGAATAACTATTATGCAAATATAGTTATTATATACAAGATATATATATATACATAATTAAGGAGATAACTATATAATTAACATGTTTTAAGCTAATTTCAAAATAATCATTATTATTTAGAGTTTATGAACCTAATTTAAGAACACATAAATTGTGTAAAGGCTATCATACGCTAATCATAAACGTTTAGGACTAAACTTGCAAATTCTAAAACTAATTAGTGTCAAAATCCTAATTTGTGTAAGTTGAAGGGCTAAAGTGCATATTAAACTAAAATAAATTGAAAACGTTATTTTTTCGGTGCGTGGCAATTGTTGTAACTAACAATTAACTAACAACATGCCTTTAATTATCATCCGAAATGTGTAAATTTATAAAATGAATATTATTAGCAACCGTCCTGCGGTTGCAAGGGGCGGTTGCAAACCCTTAGTGGCGACCGTCGAGTTGTCATCAAGCCCTATGGCTAGTGGTATTGGCAGTCGCCTGGCAGTTGCCAATGCCAACGGCTAGTAGCAAGGTCGAAAATGGTGTTTTCCCCTTATAACCCTCCCACATTCACTTTCATAATTCATTCTAGTATTCACAGATTCTTAAGGTACACACTCTTTTTTTAAGAGCTGTGATATTTTCTTGATTACTATAATTTCTTATTGTAGTGAATGCTAACTCTTTATTTATATTTCTGATACTAGATATTGTCGTTGACACAAGAATTCGATTCATAGTGGACACAACATTCTTGAGGAACGTTCTACAACGCTTCAACAAGTACGTAGATTGTTTATTTCGTTACGTTTGTTATGCATGATACATACCATGTGTGTCTCATTTTAAATTGATAATTGTTTAGTAGTATAAATTATAATTATATGCCTTTTATTTTACAACTTAGATAAATAATAGATTATCATGCCGATAGATCTTGGATGTACGATAGACTCGATAGCAATGGTTATTTTCAAAATAATTTTATTGTTGGGGTTCGCTCGTTCATCGAATACGTATCGCAACAAACGAGCTTTTTAGATCTAAAAATCGTATTAGGTGTTCGTTCAAGAAATGCAACAATTTAAAGCTTTTTGATCAAAACGTAGTATGTGATCATCTTCATAAGTCGGGATTTACGTATCAATATTTGGTTTGGGTTTGGATTTTGCATGGTAGGAATCGACCAAGGCATGTACATCGATTTTCAGTGGAGTCACCTGGCCCAACACCTGCCAATATTCACGACGGTCATGTTCACGATGATAATTCATTCAGAAAAGTGGTTGTTGATGCATGTGGAGGTCAGTTTGCTGAGGAAGAAGTGTGTAACGAGGATCCAAATCCCGATGTGAGAGCGTTCTACGACTCAATGCATCTGGGAAATGTGAAGATGCATAGTAAGAAGGATAAAATTTTATTGCAGTGAGTTGCAGAGTGGTTGATGTACAAGACCATGCACAAAGTTACCAATGTCGCTTCTGATAAGTTTTTAAAGTTGTCTAAACATGGTATGGACTCAGAGGTTGAACATATATTACCTGATACGGTTCCCGACATGAATAAGATGCAGGCATGCTTGGGGTTAGGGTACAAGAGGATCAATGTGTGTCCAAATAAGTGTGTCTTGTACTTGCATGCGAGTGAGGACAACAAACATGTCCGATATGCATGGAGGATAGATACGAGTCTGATAGGAAGACGAGGGTTGCGAAGAAGAAATTGTAGTACTTCCCTCCAAGTCCTCGTCTTCAGAGATTGTACTATACTATGGGTACTGTAAAATATATGACTTGACATTTAAAGTGTCACGAGGCAACTAGTCGAATGATTCACCCAGCTTCAGGTGAGGCATGGCAACACCTTGATCGAACGGATCCAAATTTCGCAGCAGAGCCCAAAAACGAATGAATCGGTTTGTGTATGGATAAATTCACACCGTTTAGACAATCTAGAAAGAATTACTCGTGTTGTCTTGTGTTTTTCACCCCGTATAACCTCCCTCCCAACCATTGCATGAGTTCTAACTTCATATTTTTTAGTCTTATCATATCTGGTTCACAGAGTCCCGGAAAGAACTTGGATAAAAATTAACTAATTACACGAGTAGTTCAACATGAAAATTACACAAACAGTTCCAATCATACTAATAGTTGAACATGAAAATTAAATGAAAATTACACTAATAGTTCCAGTCATACTAATAACTCAACATGAAATTAACAGCATGACACTAATAGTTCAAATTAAGTACAAATTAAAATAACCCTCTTTTAGTAAATATCACTCATCTACACCGACATTCTCATCATCACTCAACCCATAAGTACCCCTAATGTCCCTACCAGCATCGTCACCATCACCACCCAGGTCAGCATCATCGTTAACTCCATCAAAGTCATCCTCAACGTCCAAGGCATCCTCATCCACACGCTCGTCTTCATCGTTTGAATCGTACTCTGGCGCATACATAGGCGTTGTAGAAGATCTAAGAGAAAATAGACCTCGGCTCGCACGGGGCGGTCGTGGAGTCCTCTGAATCATATAAGCAACTTTAGATCTCTTTGTCGAGCCTTAGGAACGCATCGGTAGGAATCCATGGAGCCGGAGTACCTGTCACTGTAGTAATACGTTTGGACAAATTCTGGATATGTTGTACCAGGACGTCAACTCTCTGATCAGTACTCGGCCACAACTCCTCATTTCGCACCTCCAACTCCTTGATGTAGCCATACGTCAAGTCTGTCTACGGTCGGAACTAGATACGAAATGTGTCTGGAGCTACCTCACTCGGCAATCCCCTTGACTTCCCCTTCTTCTCTCTTCTACTCGCCTTCTCCCATAGCTTGGGATCTATCTCGGGCCAATCATCCAGTATCGGATAGCTCTCCCTCATCAAACTCTAGTACTCCCTCTGTTTATATTTGTAAAACTCAGAATTTAGATAATAAGGAAGTTAATTTAGTTCGAGGGATAAATAACAAGGATGTAACTAAGCGTGAATAAATAACCATGTATAAGTCATGCAGCCAAGTGCGCTTGAAAATATCTCCTCGATTCTTCCTCTTCACCTTATACGTATGGTATAAATGATTCGCCTCATCATGTTGAATATGGGTGGTCCGATTGGGCTGTGCCCTCGTCTACACATTACAATAAAAAGTACATTAAACTTAATTACACATATAAGAAAAGTTTTAATTACGTGTATACGATAAAACTTAATAAGGCATACCATCCGACGTCTAATCTTCTCGTAGTTGATGGATCCACCTGGAAAAGTGGGAGGTGCTTTCGGCATCTGCTCTGGGTCCTCCCTTCTCTTATGTTCTTCCATGTCCTCTCCAACACCGACGTGTGCTTCTCAGACTCCCAGTGAACTAACGACTCCCTCTCCAACTTGTCGTTCATCCAGGTCTTTGGACCACTCGCCCACTTTGGATCATTCCTTCTCTCATAGAAATTCTTCTTTGTGTTGTGTAATAACTCCCAAATCGATGGCGCCATCTTTGGGAACACACTACATGTACTCGAAAACAAGCTTGGAATCTCAAAGTCCATCCTAACTATATCGAGATCTGTGGAACAACTACAATGTCGACAACATGGAACCCGATGGCAAGCAAACAAGGAGTGATGCTAATGGTAGTAATCAAATCCACGTTACAGTCAAGGAAAACTACATCATCGGAAGAAAGATTAGTGGTATCAAAGGATCTTACCCGTAAGTGGCATCAAAGAATCTTATATGTAAGTGGTATTAAAGAATCTTATCCGTAAGTGGGATCAAAATAATCTTACCCATAAGTGGTATCAAAGAAACTTACCCGTAGGTGGTATCAAAGGACCTTCCCCGTAAGTGGCATCAAAGAATCTTATATGTAAGTGGTATTAAAGAATCTTATCCGTAAGTGGGATCAAAATAATCTTACCTATAAGTGGTATCAAAGAAACTTATCCGTAGGTGGTATCAAAGAATCTTGCATAAATGCAATTCGAGAGATTAGCACCTTCTTTACTCAACATTGAGAGTTTGATATTTTGATGACTTACCTACATAAGAATTGAACCCTAAATTCGATACTTAACCTAACATTCGATAGTATGTGTTCGACAATAAGTACTTGGGTCTTCAAAATCAAAGCTAGCTTATTTGACATTTTCACATTTTAACAGTTCTTTACTACCGAAAATCAGGTGCTTACAGTGTTATCAGTTTGATTGTCCTACCCTTCGATAGTTACCAAATTTGAGAGATCCAGATTTCGAGGCTTTTTGGTTATTCTAGTCATTTGTTGCTATTCTCTCGCGTATTAAAGGTGCGTTGAACAAAGCTGGTCCATTCTTATGATAGATTAACTTAGCTTGGTGTAGCTCATGCTTGATTATATTCTCGTGGTATGATGAAAGTAATGGCCAAGACGGTGTAATAGACATTTGCCTCGTTCTTTGATATGTTTTGGATGTTTTGCATATAATTTTATTTTTTTCTCGAAATGCTTTTTTTAAGTGTCTTTCATTGCTCCAATTTTTATGAAATTTGTAAGAACTCACCTATTTTAAATAACATAGTCTATGGTAAAAATTTAAATTAAGTATTGAGGGTGTTTGACAACTTATACAAATGAAAATACATTTTTGGTTTGGTAGTAATATTGAGTTTAGGGTAAAGAGTTTAGGGTGCAGGATTTAAGAGTGAAAGTGTTTTGTGGGTTATGGGGTTTGTTTAACGTCTTTTGATTCTTTATTACTGACGAAATTAAAATGACGCATCTACTTAGTGTTGTAAAAATACCGGTGAAAGAACAAGTGATTTTGGAGTGATTTTGCATCTTTCATTAATTTTATTTTCCTCCCTAATTGTTAGTTTAATGTCTTTCTTAGATTTTTTTTTTTTAGTGAAAGTGATTACATTGGTTTTTTAGAACTTTCATTCATTTTATTTTCCTCCCCAAAGGTTTGTTTGATGTCTTTATTAAGTTCATTTTGACGAAATTTAAAGAATACACCTACTTAGCGTTGTGAAATTACACGTGCAAAAAGATATGAATTCAGAGTTGTTTTGCAACTTTTATCAATTTCATTTTCTTGCCCAAAGGTTTTTTTAACGTCTTTCTTAAGTTATTTATAACGAAACTTGAAAGAACACACCTAGGTCCATATGAGGGTTGTCAGTGTTGTGACGAAATAGATATTATGTGATTCTGAATTCTTTCTTAGATGATGAACCATTTGTCACAAGTGTATAAGCTACTATGGCGAGTATTGTTTTTGTCACGACAAATCATCAATTGTTGTGGTGACTTTATTTTTGTCATAACAGATCATCAATCTATTGTGACGAATTTGAAGTTCATCACAAAAAATCTATTTTGTTAGGCCCTACATTTCACGTGTAGGGAAAGAGGATACGTGTAGAGTCCAATGCCTTTTGAAAATTGACTAAGAAATCTCTATCTATTATCTTCCCTACATTACCTACAACTGTTTAAGATTTAATTTTTATATTTAAATAAGGAGTGTTGATGAATTATTAATTGTTTGATTAAAATTGCTTAGAACCGAGACTTATTATAAAGGTGATTTTTTAAAAAAACTCTTGTGCTATATATCGAAAAACAATCCTACAACATACTTGATTATTCTCCTAAGATCAAAACTTCTTCATTATTCCTCGGTATCAGTATCATTCTTTGAGATTTAAATTTGAGACATTATGTCTCCTTATAGAAGAGAATCATGGCATAGTATAAATAGAATATCTAACACATGATTGAAGCACAGTCTAACCAACAACAATGGAGAAACTTAGCATGGCAAAACTTTATCTTAAGAGGCTGTTGAAGAGCAATCTTTGGCAGTACAAAGAGTTGCACAAAGTTGGAATGGAAGAGATGATCAAATCCCTGGATAAGGTGAATAACAACCTAGTGCGTGAGTTCTATGCATATTATGATCGAAGGATTTAATCTACCATGGAGTGCTTGCCTGAAATCCACATGAACACCATTAGAATAAATACAAGTCGACGCTAGATTCTTAGAATTCAGAAGTATTAAGAGAATTAAGATGAGATACTGCATCCGATAAGCTAACTCTACAAAATGGGGTGATCCAAATGAATGCTAATGGACGACTAGAGACATATTATGAGGTGCTTAAAGATTGTTTGAAAGAGCTTTACTTGTTCGTTCAAGAATTCTACCGCCTGAGACCAAAGGAAGAATGTCATGGACCTTAGTACAAATTATGATGGGTATCAAGCACGAAGACACTCTAAATATTGGTGAAATCATTGTCAAAGCAATCAACCATAAAATAATGGGCGATATATTTTGGGTCATTAATCACTGCCTTTTGCACCTGAGAAAGTTGCACCGAGCTTGACACCAACATATACCACCAAAATACATATCCAAGTAACTACATTTCAAGACAACTAAGAGAGAAATTATTCCTTGCAAGTGAGTTATCATCAAGCACATACAACTTAGAAGAAATCAATGCGACTGCAATGAAGAAACATAAGATGTTTCATGAGTAACTGCAAGAGGCTAAGGAAATGACGATCAAAGACTACACAAAGATGATAAACAAAATGGAAGGGCTTTATGAGTAACTCTTGTACACCAACGCCAATCAATGTCTAGAGTTTAGAAAAATTTCACAGTTGGTGAACAACAAAGAGTAAATTGGCCACGAGAATCCAACAAGCATTCTTTGAGCCAATGTCTCAATTACGTAAGTCTTCTTAACTATACTTTAAATTTCTACTATGGTGGTGTTTGCAAACTCTTAGAAAAAGCAAAATTCAGATTTGAAATTAAATTAAGCACTTTAGGGTGTTTGCAAATATAGCTTTTATGGTTTGAAAATATTTTTTAAGCTAAAAACTCCCACAATCCTGAGGCTGCTATGGAACTGCTTCTAGCTTATGGAGTTATGGTCGCAATTTTTGAATAAAACAATTTATATGTACAATCATACACTTTATCTTTTATTAACCAATAACATACATATTTCTAACAATAATTAAGAAATACAATTCGAGCATTCCCTTTTACACACCATATCTTATATTTTTATCACATTCGAGTTCTTTTTAACATATGTGTGAGTTATTTTTCTCGTGAACTTCTTCTTGCATTCGTTCATAAAAGTTTGACTATTTAAAGCTAAAAATCTTATGATATTACGTCATACTGCTGTAAATTAAAAAATGTCGATCTAATAAAATAAATAATATTATCGTATAAATCTGGTAACCATATCGATAAGAGCTTTTTATTAGTAATTATGACTATGCTCTAATTAATTATATTACTTGTATTTGATGTTACGGTAACACATTTGGATATTGATAATGTATATATTATGGGTATTGTAGACATTTCATTGAAAAATCAGCAAAAAATACCTTTTTCTTTTTCGCAGATACTCTACCATAAAAGAGTAATTTTTAGCTAGTTTTTCAAACACTCACAGCTTACGACATACAGCTTATTTTAGAGCTTAAACATAAATTATGAACTTCTGCTTATTGAGAAGAGTTTGCAAACATCACTTATGTTTGGGACGATGAGGGCGTCGTCTAATTTAATTGCCGGGGTTGGAAGCTGCATTTTTTTTTTGTTTTTGCCATGCATATTTACGTATTTTTTGTTAGAGTCTAGGTCTAGGGATTGTTTTTCGATTTTTTAGTCACTAAATTCAAGTTTGTTAATTAAGACTGTAGGCCATTTCAATATGAAGCTCATTTAATATATGAAACTAAAGTCCACTTGATCTATCAATGGCTTAATACAAGAAAGTTACACTTTTTGCCATTTCCCATTTGTTCATTTTCAATGTTTTTCTTAGTTGACTCTTTAGCTATACGATAAAAGCAATGATTCTAGGAAGATTAATACTTTCTCGTCCTATAATTTTTAAAAATATTGGATGTTGACTTAATGATTCTCAAAAGTAATATGTCTAGGTGACTTCTCATAATAAATTCTTAAGATTAATATCGTCTTTTAAGTTTTAAGATATTCAACAAACATATTTCATTAACGTGATTATCATATTTTACTTTATAATTATGAGTAGGGGTGTGCGCGGGGTAACTACCCGCGGGTACCCGTGGTGACGGGTAGCAAGAAATGCTACCTAACCAGGCTGGATATTTGGAGCGTACCCGTCTTAGGCTGGTACCCACCTGAGTGAGTACGGGTACCCGTCATGTTGTACTGTCGACCAAAAAACTTGCAAGTTTTCACTTTTTTTGGCTTTTATGCTTCGATTCGAGCCTTGTTCTCACATCACTAACATTTAGTGAACATATTTTGACATCAGTAACAACAATACCATTAATTTCAATCCAAAATTTACCATTGAATAACACCATCAAACCAACAAGAATTCACAACAAATAACAATTTAACAACTCCAACACCAATATTTAACCAGACAAATAGTCCAATTGAGAGAGAAAGAGAGTGATTGAAGAAGTAGATATTTTGTTTTGGTAGGGAGTGACCCTTTCACACACGGGTAGTGACGGGACGGGATGGATATCCTACGCCCACCACCCGTTTTGCACCCCTAATTATGAGTTTTAGCTTTAAAAGTTAAAAGATCAATGATACGAGGATCATTTAAAAAAAAAATGTAAAATGTGAATGATGATCTTAATAAATTGTTCCTTACCATTATAATAAATTGGACCTCTGTACCGCTGACCATTGCTTACAGGAATCAGAACCCCATCATCTTCGAGAATATATAATCACCTTGACATAAAATTTTGAGTTTGATCCAAAATATTCCAAAAGTAATTGCAATTGTCTAATTTCCTAACTTTCTTGATGCGACCATGCTGGCTTCAGCAAAGTGAGTGAGTCTGCTGCTTGAACAAGCTTTCACAGAAAAAATCCATTGGGACAGAATTGGGCATTTACAACAACTTTTTTAAAGGTATACCATCTAAATAAAGGCATATAAAGAAATTAGGGAAAAATGCAAGTTGGTATAATATGTAGCGGTTAACTAATGAAGACTACTGATGATGCACTATAATTTGTTTGTGCAAGAAAAGTCGTGCCAAATCCTTATATAAGCTATTCGTTTTTATGAAACAAGTTTAGTTAGCCATTTCTTTTACGACAATATATATTAGTATAGCAACACCTCAACAATGATCCACAGATCCCCAATAGGACAATAAAATTGTTAATTAAGACTGTAGGCCATTTCAATGTGCACTTGATCTATCAATGGATAATACAAGAAAGTTATACGAATTCAATATATATTCAAGACAAACAGCGCATAAACAAGTGTGCTCACAGCTCGTAGGCGATTTTGAAGCACAAGCATGGGCCAAAAGCCATTAATTACTCGTTAGCACAATATAGATTTCAACATTCAATCTCGTTATTTCCTTTTTACTCAACAGTAGTGTACATATCTCTATCTATTCAACCTTGTTGGTGAACCAATACACGCCTTTCTTTCCAGCTTCATCAGGTTCAATGACAACGCACTCTGTAGCTTCTCTCCACAAGGCCTTTATAATAGGGGTGCTATCATAATGGTAGTAGTCACCCAATATGGGCTTCATTGCTTCGGTTGCTTCTACTCCGTGATAATGGGGTATGCTGGAGAATAAGTGGTGGGTAACATGAGCATCTGCGACATTATGGAACACATAGTTGAGAATTCCATAGTCTCTGTCAACGGTGCACAAAGCACCTCGCAGCCATTCCCACTCGGTAGAATCGTAATGAGGCACCGCAGCGTGTGTGTGATTCAAGTATGTTATTGTTATGTTTTCTACCTCGATTACGCCCAATGGTGACAGAGTATCAGAGTGTAAGAGAAGGGGGTGGGAAATTGAGAGAAGATAGATGAGAAAATAGAGAATTACTTAATTAATTTCTGAATGAAATCTCCATTACAATCCCTGGTTCTTTAAATAATAAAGTTCTGATAAAGCAAAAAGCAACTTTAGGGAAATTGACAACTTTACCCTCAAAGTTACAGATAGTACTAAGGATAACTAAAAGTAGACAAACATAACATTTCTTTAATTTAAAAATAAAGCTCCTAAATTAGAAGTCTGCTCCTCTTCAATTGCTCTGCGACAATTCTTCTTCCTTCCTTTCATTTTCTTCTTTATCAACTCTGTCTCCCTCCTCATCATTTCTGTTAACAGCTAACAGTGGTCCCAATTTGCTGCAGGTATTTGCTTGGATTATCGACCGTTTGATCTGCTGCTTGCTCTCCAGATGGTTCCAGGTGTCCACTCCGGGTTTACCGTTACCTAACGGATCTCCAGCTGCTGGTAAATCGACATGCCCTTGTTTTGCTGATGCCAGCCCTAATTTATCAATAGCAGATGTGTAATTAGGGTTATTAGTTTCCCCCAATTTAATTGATAATTTAGGGTTAGGGTTCAATTCGATTTGGGAATTCTGTATTGAATTTGTAATTGGTAATTTGACACTTGCTTTTCCAGTCAACATCTTGACATTCCCCCCTGGATAATTAGATCCTTGTCCCCAAGGATCAAATTCAGGGAATTGAGCTTTTATGAAGCTGTAATCTTCCCAAGTAGCTTGTTCTTCAGTGGAGTTAGTCCACTGAACTAGAATTTGAGAAACAGCAGCATTGTTTCTTTTAATCAACCTCTTTGCCAACACCTTAAGAGGATACACCTTAATGATTCCTTGAGAATCTGTAATAGGTAGGTCAGGGCTGGGTATGTGCCTGTTACTGATCTTCTTCTTAAGTAAGGATACATGAAAGACATTATGTATCAAACTCCCTGGGGGTAGTAACAGTTTGTAGGCTACCCTTCCAATTTTCTCAACTACAGTGTAAGGACCATAGTACTTACAAGCCAACTTAAGGTTTCTCCTGAGTGCAACTGAGTTTTGCTTGAAGGGCTGTAGTTTAAGATAGACCTGATCCCCTACATTAAATTCTCTCTCAGTCCTCTTCTTATCTGCATAAACCTTCATCCTTTCCTGAGCTTGTAAGAGGTTCTCTCTGAGAATTTGGGTTAATTTAACCCTCTCTTGCAGCCATTCTTCTGTCAACAAATGTTGTGTCTCTAGATAGGGACCAATGGACATGTGTGTAGGCTGATAACCATACAAGGCCTCAAAAGGTGTTAATTTGAGGCTAGTGTGGTAATTAGTGTTGTACCATTGCTCAGCTAGGCTTAACCACCTGTTCCAAGCCTTAGGCTGTTGGTGCACCATACACCTCAAAAAATTCTCAACACACTGATTGACTCTTTCAGTCTGCCCATCAGATTGTGGATGGTATGCAGTACTGAAATTTAATTCAGTTCCCAACAATCTGAACAACTCCTTCCAGAATTTACTTGTAAAGATTTTGTCCCTATCAGTTACAATACTGATAGGTAACCCATGCAACTTGTAAACTTGATCCATAAAAATTCTAGCAATACCCTCAGCAGTAAATGGATGAGATAGAGCTATAAAATGGCTGTACTTAGTGAACCTGTCCACCACCACCAGAATCACTTCCTTCCCTTCTGATTTAGGTAGCCCCTCAACAAAATCCATAGTTATATGTGTCCAAGCTTGGTGAGGTACAGGTAATGGCTGTAGAAGACCAGGGTATTGCACATTTTCACTTTTGGCCATCTTACAAACATCACATTCATTAACAAATTGGAGCACATCTTTCCTCAATCCAGGCCAATAGAATAGAGACCTAGCCCTCTGATAGGACCCCAACATCCCAGAGTGTCCTCCCACAGAAGAGTCATGAATGTGTTTAAGCAACTTCTGTCTGATTTCTAAAGCATTTCCCACACATACCCTTCCCTTAAACCTCAGGATACCACTGATATAGGTATATTCCCCTGCATTATTAGGGTCAACAGTTAATCCAGTGATGATATCATTGAAATGGGGGTCATCCTTATAACTGTTTTGTATTTCACTTGCCCAAGTGGGTTGAATGCTGGTTATAGCATGAATTTCTCCTTCCTCAATTCCTCTTCTGGAAAGGGCATCAGCTGCCTTATTCTCAATCCCTTTCTTATATTGGATTTCATAATCCAATCCCAGTAGTTTTGAAACCCACTTGTGCTGTAATGTAGTGGTGATTTTCTGCTCCAGTAGGTGTTTCAAGCTCTGCTGATCAGTTCTAATTATGAAATGGTGGCCCTGAATGTAGTGCTTCCATCTTGTAATGGCCATCAATATGGCATAGAATTCCTTTTCATAAATGGACAGTCCCTGATTTTTCACTCCCAAGGCTTTACTCAAGAAGGCAATAGGTCTTCTTTCTTGCATTAAGACAGCCCCTATTCCTTTTGAACAAGCATCAGCCTCAATTATGAAGGGTTTGGTAAAATCTGGTAAGGCAAGAACTGGTGATCTGACCATAGCCTGTTTCAGTCTACCAAATGCCTCAGTGGCCCTTTCATTCCATTTAAAACTATCCTTCTTCAACAAATCAGTGAGTGGTTTACTGATCAGCCCATAATCTTTGATAAACTTTCTATAATAGCCAGTTAATCCAAGGAACCCTCTTAACTGTTTAAGTGTGGTAGGCAAGGGCCAGTTCACCATGCACTCCACCTTAGAGGGATCAGTAGCTACTCCAGCTCCACTGATGATATGCCCCAAATATTCTACATGTTTCCTCCCAAAAATGCACTTAGACATTTTAGCATACAACTGGTGTTTCCTTAACAACTCCAGTGCAATGTTTAAGTGTTCAACATGTGACTCCAGGTTAGGGCTGTAGATTAGGATATCATCGAAAAAGACTAATATAAATTTCCTCATGTGAGGACCAAAAACTTGGTTCATGAGGGACTGAAAAGTGGCTGGTGCATTGCACAACCCAAATGGCATGACCAAGAATTCAAAGTGGCCATGGTGGGTGCTAAACCCTGTTTTGTAAACATCATCATTCTTCATTCTAATTTGAAAATAACCTGACCTCAAATCAATCTTAGAGAAGTAGGTTGCTCCATGTAACTCATCTAGGAGTTCATCAATAATAGGAATGGGGAATTCATGTTTAATAGTCATACTATTAACATACCTGTAATCAACACACATTCTCCAACTACCATCCTTCTTCTTGACAAGTAACACAGGAGATGCATAAGCACTGGTGCTGTGTTGAATCACTCCTGCCTCCAACATTTCTGCAACTATCTTTTCAATTTCAGCCTTGAATGCATGGGAGTACCTGTATGGTGCCTGGTGTTTAGGAACAGCTCCCATTTTGAAGTTGATTTGATGTTCCACCCCTCTCCTTGGTGGTAGCTCAGTTGGTTCTTTGAAAACCTCTTCAAAGTTCTGGACCACTTGAGCTATTTGGGAATTATCAATCCCTGTCAATTCTTCACTGTTGATGGGACATAGTTTTCCCATTACCCCATATTTCTTCCTTTGCCATAACTTGTGGAGGGCCTTCCCAGATATGAGCTTACATTCAGGTCTTCCAGTTAGTGCCTTGATGAGAACTCTTTCTCCCCCAACAGTGAGCTTGAGTGTCATGGCCTCATAATCAAACTTCACTGGTGTGTGGGTCCTTAACCAATCACCCCCTAATACCATGTGACATCCACCAAGCTTAATGATTCTTATTGGAAATTTGAACTCAATCCCCTGGGTAGTCCATTTGAATGTTCTACAACTGTTGCTGCAAGTAAGAGTTCCCCCATTAGCTACAGTAACTTTCATGGGGTTAGTTTCTTCTAAAATGCAACCTATCCTTACTGCTGTCTCCTCATCTAAAAAGGTGTGGGTGCTACCAGTGTCAACCAATATTCTTATCTGGTGTTTACCCACTTCACCCTTCAACTTGAGAGTGTTGTTATTACTCACTCCAGTAAGGGCATGTAGTGAGATACCCAAACTATCAGGGATATCTTCTTCAAACTCCTCTCCTTCCTCTTCCTTCTCATGATTAACCTGATCAGCTTCCTCTTCTTCTGTCATGATCATGTATAATTTCTTCATTTGACATTTGTGTCCTACTGTGTAAACTTCATCACAGTTGAAACACAGATTCTTTTCCCTTCTTGCCCTCATTTCAGCTGGAGTTAGAAGTTTCCTCACAGGTGCATGGTTCTCTGCTGTATCCTTAGCCTTAACCATGGGTGTACCCCCTGTGTGTGAGAGTGATTTCTGAAAATTGCCTGTTCCCCCTCTGAATCCAGGCCTGAATCTCCTTGCTACTGCCTCTAATGTCTTTTCTTGTTCTCTACTCAACCCCATAGCTTCAATCAGTGAGGTAGGGTGAAAGGATAGTACTGCATGCTTAAGATCCTCCTTCAGCCCACTCAAATAACTCCCAATATAGTATTCTTCAGTGTGTGTCTCCCCAAACATTTCTAACAGAGATTTTAATTCTTCAAATCTTTCCATGTAACTCTCCAGATTACTTTGGTACTGAAGTTTATTAAACTCCATGACTACTGTTTCCAGTTTTAACCCATCAAACCTCAGTAATATGTCCTTTATAAAATGCTCCCAGTTAGTGTATCCCTTCCTTTCTACAAAACCATTGTACCACAGATCAGCTTTTCCCTCAAAGTACATGGATGCTACTGCAGCCTTCTGCTCTTCTGGAATCCCTCCTACCAGCTGGAAATACCTTTGACATTTTCTTATCCAACTCCTAGCTTGAGTTCCATCAAAGTGGGGAAACTCAATCTTAGGTAAATGATTGTTCCTGAAGTTGTAGGAGCCTTGGCCTTCAAAGTCTCCCATCTGTTCATCTGTTCTGTTGTTGACTGGAGGTCTGTGTTCTGAGATGATGGAAGGTGAAGCAGTGTTGTTTGCTGTTTGGGTTAGCCCTATACCTCCCATAACAGATTTGTTCCTGTTGTACAGGGCCATCTGCTCTGAAATCTTTGAGAGTTGTAGTTGAATGGCCTCCATGGTTTTCTGAGTATTGCTATTATTCTCAGTGAGAGCTGCAACCTGGTTTTGCATTTCTCTCTGGTTATTTGCAAACTGCTCCTGCATTTCTCTTTGAGTCTCTTGGAGCTCTCTCATTCTGGTTTGATCAACCATTTCTTCAGAATATTCCCTCAGGTCAGTGCTGGCTCTTGATGCCAAATTGTTATGTTTTCTACCTCGATTACGCCCAATGGTGACAGAGTATCAGAGTGTAAGAGAAGGGGGTGGGAAATTGAGAGAAGATAGATGAGAAAATAGAGAATTACTTAATTAATTTCTGAATGAAATCTCCATTACAATCCCTGGTTCTTTAAATAATAAAGTTCTGATAAAGCAAAAAGCAACTTTAGGGAAATTGACAACTTTACCCTCAAAGTTACAGATAGTACTAAGGATAACTAAAAGTAGACAAACATAACATTTCTTTAATTTAAAAATAAAGCTCCTAAATTAGAAGTCTGCTCCTCTTCAATTGCTCTGCGACAATTCTTCTTCCTTCCTTTCATTTTCTTCTTTATCAACTCTGTCTCCCTCCTCATCATTTCTGTTAACAGCTAACAGTGGTCCCAATTTGCTGCAGGTATTTGCTTGGATTATCGACCGTTTGATCTGCTGCTTGCTCTCCAGATGGTTCCAGGTGTCCACTCCGGGTTTACCGTTACCTAACGGATCTCCAGCTGCTGGTAAATCGACATGCCCTTGTTTTGCTGATGCCAGCCCTAATTTATCAATAGCAGATGTGTAATTAGGGTTATTAGTTTCCCCCAATTTAATTGATAATTTAGGGTTAGGGTTCAATTCGATTTGGGAATTCTGTATTGAATTTGTAATTGGTAATTTGACACTTGCTTTTCCAGTCAACATCTTGACAGTTATGAGAACAAAGAATCCATTAACAATAAGCAATGGGACACCGTAAACACAGAAGAGCCACACAAAACCTTTAGTGGCGATAATACTGTAAAGACCGTAATAGACGGCAAGAATACCAGCGTTGGATAACAAGACTTGGGCCTGTTCACCATCCGTGAAGAGAGGGCTGTTAGGATCATAGTGAGTTGTGAACTTTTCATACTTTCTTCCAGAGACGTTAAACAATAAATACATAGGCCATCCAAGAACAAGACGGACGATGAGTCTGAATGCCAAGCCTGGAGGGTGGTTGAGTAAATTGTCAAACCAACGCCTTCCGGTCTTGAATTTCGGGATATAAACTTCGTCGCGGTCTAGAGATTGTGTGTTAGCGTGATGGCGACGGTGGCTTATTTTCCATGAAAAAAATGGAGTAAGCATCGCCGTATGCAAGACAAAGCCAACAATGTCGTCTACAATTTGGTAGTCGCTGAAAGCGTGGTGGCCACATTCATGGGCTATAACCCAAAGACCAGTCATGATACAACCTTGGAATATCCAGTAAATAGGCCATGCTAGGTATTGGTAAGTGGAAGGAAGGTTTACAATGTATGTCGTAGCGATGTAGTAAAATAGACAAGTGAAAACAAGGTCGTGAATAAGATGATAAGTGGAACGAAGCAGTGACCGCTGGAAGCAATGCGCGGGGATGGCTTTCTTAAGATCGGCCAAAGTGAATGGAGGCTTTGCGTGGGGAACGCGGTATGTCACTGTAGTTCGACCTCCAGAACCCATTCTTACGTTGCTATATCACTCAACTGCCCAAAATAAAAGTTTTCATTAGGAAAATATATTTATTATTATATGATATATCATATATAATTCTGCAGCATAGCTTGAATTAATAAGGAAAAAAATAAAAATAACAATATATATAATTTTTTATAACAAAAAAAATAAAAATAAAAAGTCATCTTCCCCACCCCCCCACCCACCTACCCACCCCCACCCTCCCCGACCCACCCCTACCCCGCCCCACACGCACCATCACCGCGAGTTGCAGTGGTGGTGGCGTCGATTTGACGCCACCACCACTGCAAATCGCAGTGATGGTGGCGGTGGCGTCGATTTGACGCCACCACCACCGCGATTTGCAGTGGTGGTGGCGTCAAATCGACGCCACCGTCACCGCCACCACCACCGCGATTTGCAGTGGTGGTGGCGTCAAATCGACGCTACCACCATTGTAAATCGCGGTGATGGTGCGTGTGGGGCCGGGTAGGGGTGGGGCGGGGTAGGGGTGGGTTGGTGAGGGTGGGGGCGGGCGGGTGGGTGGGTGGGGGGGGTGTGGGGAAGATGACTTTTTATTTTTATTTTTTTTGTTATAAAAAATTATATATATTGTTTTTAATAAAAAATTATATAAAATTATAAAATATAAATATTTATATAAAATTATAAAATATAAATTTTTATATAAAATTATAAAATATAACCTAAATTAGTTGAATTGATAAAGTCTGAGGGCATAACTGCAATATTTCGAATTATTTTTGTAGTATTAAAGGAATTTTGTCTGGAAATGACTATATTGTTTTAAAATTTAAAAAACTCTATTTATTTTAAATTTAAGAAAATATTTATCTTATTTAAAAAAGAAAATTGGGTGTGAATGTAATATAAATTTAGTAAACATTTTAAGACAATTTTTTTAATAAACTTGATTTTATACAATTTCTTTATGATTTAGATCAAAATATAATTAAAATTAAATATATTTATTAATTAAAAATATAAAAAATTGACTGGGCTGACCAAGCCCAGTTTTGAGCCCGTCGGGCAGAAATTAATTAAAAAAAAAAAGTTACAGGGCATTTTTCGAGCCCGTTTAAAAAAAGGCAAAACTTGAATTTGGGTAAAGTTATCGGGCAGAAATCATAAAATGCCCTATTTATTAAGACTTTTTGGTCCAAGTTGGATAGCTAAGACCATAGTAATAATATTTTAACACTCTCCCTTTAGCCATTCAACTTCGGGTGATAAATATTTTGTTCACTTGTTCTGATGCTGCCTCGTTAAAAACCTTATAAGGAAAAATCCAGTGGGATAAAAACTTGAGAAAAATGCAAAACTATACTGAACCTATAGGCCTTTTTGTGGAACTGTACCAAACGTTTAAAAAGTTGTAAAACTATACCCAACCTTTGCATTTAGTTCGTAACTATACCTAACGTTTATTTCCGTCGCAAAAACGTCATATATCGACGATATGACGTCATATTCCGTTTTGGTCGGGCAAAATAGAAATTTCACAAATATATACATAAAAAACATTAAATTTAAAATATAATATTTTTTATTATTAAAATAAAAAAAAAACAAAAAACAAAAAAAATTTAAAACTTCATCTTCCTCAACTCGCCCCCTCCGCCCCAGCCCCCCCTCCAGATCGGAAAACCCCCCACCCCCACCTCCAGATCGGAACCCCGCACCACGATCGATATGACGCCACCACCACCGCGATTTGCAGTGGTGGTGGAGTCAAATCGCCGTCGCCGCCACCACTGCAGCGGGGGCGGCGCCAAATCGACGCCGCCGCGATTCTGACGTGACGGAGTGGTGGCAGGGTAGGGGTACTAGCGGGGGAAGGGGGGTCGGGGATTGGGGGTGGGGCGGGAGGTGTGGGGAGGTTTTTCTTTTTTTTTTCTTTTTCAATAATAAATTTATATATGTTAAGGAATATATAAAGGAATTACATTTATTATTATTTTTAAGATATATTTTTTCAATAATATATGTTTTTAAGATATATGTTTTCAATAATTTATGTTAAGATATACTTTTTTTAAGGAATATATGTTAGGAATATATGTTAAGATACATGTTTTCAATAATATATGTTAAGATATACTTTTTTATATATTTATATATATTAAAGAATTAAATATATTATTATTTATAATATATAAAGATTTACTTGTTTTTATATATTTATATATGTTAAGGAATTAAATGTTTAATTTTTTTAATATATAAAGATACACTTTTAAGAAATAATAGTTTAATCATTTGATTTAATATAATAATAGAGTTTAATCATTTGATTTAATATAATAATAGGTGAAATAATGATTTTTTCTTTTTTTTAATAAATTAGAAGTGTAGTACCTATTTTGCCCCTGTAAATGGCCGAAATTAAACTATAGGTATAGTTACGAACTAAATGCAAATGTTGGGTATAGTTTTGCATTTTTCTCTAAAAATTTTAATAAGGGAAAAAAGAGTACAGCGGTGTGAACTCCCCCTCAAGTTTGCATCTTTAATTCTTCAACAGTGTCGTATGTGACGCATCCCAATGCTATGAACATGTTTCTTAAAACTTACTGTAGGAAGTGCATTTGTAAAGAGACCTCCCATATTGTCACATGATTGAACATATTAGATATTAATTTCTTTGTTCTTCTCCAGTTCGTGAGTGTAGGCAAAATACTTCAGGTGTATGTGTTTAGTTCGATCACTCTTAACATAGCCTTCTTTCATCTGTGTAATACATGAAAAATTGTCTTCGTATAGTGTTGTAGGACTTTCTTTAATTGGTAAGCCGGATGTACTTCTTATATGATGTGTCATTGATCGTAACCATACGCATTCCCTGCTTACTTCATGGAGTGCAATAACCTGAGGATGATTTGAGGATATTGCAACAAGTGTTTGTTTCTGAGAACGCCATGAAATAGCAGTGTCACCATACGTAAATACATATCCAATTTGAGATATGAATTTATGTGGGTCTGATAGCTAACCTACATCTGCATAACCAATCAATTCCTATTTTGCATTGTTAGGATAAAATAGACCGAGATCCGTAGTTCCTTGAAAATAACGAAATAAATGTTAAATTCATTTCCAGTGCCTTTTTGTAGGTGATGAGCTAAATCTAGCTAATAAATTAACAGTGAATGATATATCATGTCTAGTACAATTTGCTAGATACATTAAAGCTCCAATGGCACTTAAATTCGAAACTTCAGAACAAATAATTTCTTCATTTTCTTCACTTGGACGAAATGGATCTTTGTCTTTAGTTATTGATGTATCAATGACATGATGATTTAAAGGAGTTCCTTTATCCATGTTAAAACGTTTTAAAATTATTTTGGTATAATTAGATTGATGCACTAATATACCATTTTTAGTATGCTCAATTTGTAAACCAAGACAATATTTAGTTTTACCAAGATCTTTCATTTCAAATTCATTCTTTAAATAATACATAGTTGAATGAATTTCTTTGTTAGTGCCAATGATATTTAAATCATCTACATAAACCGCAATAATTGCAAAACCAGATGATATTCTCTTGATAAAAATACATGGACGCAAATAATTATTTATATATCCTTCTTTCAAAAAATATTCACTCAAACGATTGTACCACAATGCGACATGATTGTTTTAAACCATATAATGATCTTTGCAATTTAATTGAGTACATTTCTCTCGGTTTATAGCAAGATAATTCAGGCATTTTAAGTCCTTCACGCACTTTCATATAAATATCACTATCAAGTGATCCATAAAGATAAGCTGGGACAACATCCATGAGATGTATATTTAAGTTTTCATAAACAGCTAAACTAATTAAGAGTCGAAAAGTAATTGTATTCATTACTGGGGAATAAGTTTCTCCATAATCAATCCCATGTCTTTAAGAAAAATCTTGTGCAACAAGTCGAGCTTTGTATCTTACAATTTCATTTTTTTTCATTTCTTTTTCGAACGAAGACCCATTTGTGGCCTACAGGTCTCACGTCTTTAGGTGTGAGGACAATAGGTCCAAAAACCTCTCGTTTATTTAGGGGATTCAATTCAACTTGCATAGCTTCTTTCCATTTAACCCAATCGTCTCGATTTTGGCATTCATCCACAAATTGTGGTTCAGGATCATCATTTTCATTCATAAGATCATAAGCAATATTATATGAAAACATTTCACTTATATTTTTCATCTCATTTTGATTCCAAATAACTCCTGAATTAACATAATTTACAGAGACCACAATATTGGAATTTGGTTCGGTGATATCTTGAGTTATCTCATTTGTTACAGTTTTTGTTTCATCATAAATAGTTTCCTCGATAATGGAGTTAATTATATTTTCTCCTTTTCTTTTTCGAGGATTCTTGTTTTTTGAACCAACAGGACAACCACGTTTCTTACGTGCATTTATTTTATTATTGTTGGATATGTCCTTCGGAATTTCAATCACAGCAGGAACATTCGTAGCCGGTATATGTGATTTGGTTACCCGTTTTATATCAGTAAACGCATCAGGTAATTGATTTGCAATATCTTGAAAATGTAAAATTTTCTTAACTTCCAAATCACATTGTTTTGTTAAAATATCATAGTGTGATAAAGATGGATTATTCCATGATATATCGTTTTCCAACTGCTTCTTTTCTCCCCCTACGGTTGGGAAATTTGCCTCATTGAAATGACAATCGGCAAAACGTGCCGTAAAGACATCACCTGTTAATGGTTCAAGATACCTGATTATAGATGGTGAGTCATATCCAACATATATCTTTAACCTTCTTTGAGGTCCCATTTTTGTTCGTTGTGGTGCTGCAATCAGAACATAAACTACACAGCCAAAAATCTTTATAATGGAAATATTAGGTTCATGACCAAAAGCAAGTTGTAATGGGGAATATTCATGATACGAGCTTGGTCTAATGTGAATTAGTGATGCAGCATGTAAAGTTGCATGATCCCATACAAAAGTTGGTAATTTAGCTTTCATTAACAATGGCCTAGCAATTAATCGAAGGTGTTTAATTAATGATTCAGCTAAACCATTTTGAGTATGTACATGTGCAACACTATGTTCAACAGTAATTCCAGTTGACATACAACAATCATTGAAAGATTGAGATGTAAATTCATCAGCATTCTCAAATCTGACTTTCTTGATCGTATAGTCAAGAAATTGAGCTCTTATTTTAATTATTTGAGCCAAAAATCATGCAAATGCCATATTACGAGTAGATAATAGACAGACATGTGACCATCGACTTGAGGCATCAATTAATACCATAAAATATTGAAATGGTCCACATGATGGATGAATAGGTCCACAAATATCACCTTGAATTCTTTCAAGAAATGTTGGTAATTTTGTCTTAATTTTAAGTGGTGAATGCTTTATAATTAGTTTTCAAGAGAACATTGTTAACCGTAAAAAATAAATATGAGATCAAGAAGAATATTAGTCCTGAATATAGGAATTAATATATGGACAATACTATTGTCAAGAGTACTTCCGATGAGATGTAACCCTCTCCCAATGAGGAGGCCCCTCGGATGTCACCACACCCCTCGGTCACTGACCCAAAGCGGTACGAAGGAACCTCCGAGGAGATACCTAAGGGTCCCTTGGAAAGTCAACGATCAATAAAAAAGAGATATCAACGCGGCACCGGAAAAAGAGTAAACCATGATGGATTCGCGCGACTCCGATATCGATCAATGCGCCAAGAGGGACCACAACGGACCCCGAGTCCCATAATCTTGCGAGAATACTTCCTTTCTGAACACTTCTCAACATAAAAGGCCATTGGAACATCACTCCGAAGACCAAATCTAAGAACAAAACCAGATCTAAATACAAGAGCTACTAGAAGACCCTCTACGAGGGCTTAAACAAGAAAGTACCACTTTACCAAGGCCAATACAAGCCCTCGGAGATCAAGTGAAGCCCTTGGAGACCAAGTCAAGACCCCGAAGACCAAGTCAAACCCCTCATAAACCATGCCCAACCCTCCGAGCCCAAGTCAAAGGCGGAGACACCCCTCGGAGAACATATACAGAAGCCCCTACACCAGAATGAACCCTTACTGAAGCAACAACACCACCCAAAGAAGGTCCTAACTGGTCCCTTAAGTCGTCACCAAATGTGGGACCTCTCAGAAAAATAGCATCCAGAGAACAACCCCTCGGAGCTCCCCGGAGCCATTGGAAGAGGCAAAGATCAGCTTAGTCAGCATCTAGTAGACGAAAGATATACCTTATCTTATCTTTTTACACTTTTACACATATTATGACACATGTACGTTACTAAAACGCATGCATAACGACACATATCCCTAACAAACTCTATATAAAGGGAGGTCATCGATTGAAGAAAGATAACTTCGGACACACACATACAATCACATACACACAAAATTGAGGAGTAAAGTTCAGTGAATAAAGGAAAGAATATTCTCGCACCTCTTGTCCTCCTTTATAAAACCATCACTTTTGAATTATGGGTAGGGTGTTCCGACCCAAAAATAAATCCGTTAAATAGGGAATAATATCCAACCTATTAACAAAACGGCGCCGTTTGTGGGAACGCCATAGAATCTATCCTCGAAAAACTTCAACAAAAATGGATATGATGGTTGATCTGTTCGAAAGCGAAGGTCTTCCAACTCGCCGCAGCAACTAAGAAGAAACTTTGTCGAACCACGAATTAGGTTCAAGAGATTTTATTAATGTTCCTCGCTCTGTCTTCGAAAGACTTGTAGACGCTACGGCCCTACGAGAGCAGCGAAGAGGAGGAAATTTCAAGAACTGGTCCTCTGCATCCCTCGGACAGAGAAATTCCCCTCACAAGAAGGCGCACCCCCCGTGCTAAATGGAGCCCTACTTCCGTCTCCTGGCACCACGAACCTCTGCAAGAATCACAAAGGTATCCCAAATCTTCCACTCATCTCTTCACGGTCAAGTAGCAGAAAGATGAACCCCTACGAGGGTATATAAAGCGCTTCACGGACGAGGCGTTAGATGTCCCTAACGTTAGCCCAACCATCCTAGCGGACATATTGACGCAAGGGCTTTGAACGGGGGAATTTTTTTCAACACCTTATGGGAAATCGTGTCACGGACATGAATGAACTTATGCAAAAGGCAGAAATCTACATCTTGATAGAAGAAGTGAAAGGTACGAAGAAGCGTATGGAACAGGACGAGAACGAGCACCTGGAGCGTTCCGAAAGAGAGGCAAAAGCTAAGGAGAAGAGCAAGGAAGGAAACCCCATCCAGCGCAAAGATGAGGAAAATAATTCCTTTGACCCGTCCTGTTACCCCCGATGACTATTATTCCCCCAGAGGTACTTAACATAATGAGAGGCAACAATGAGTTGCACTGGCCCCTACCGGCCAAACTCCTTAATCGAGATAAGAACACTGGTAAGTATTGTAAATATCATAAAACCTACGGGCACACCACCGAGGAATGCACTAGCCTACGAAGGGAAGTGCTTCGCCTTTTGGAAGCAGGATATTTGAAGAATTACCTCAAGGAAAATAACCCCGAGGAACCCAAGAAAAATGTATGGAAAAGGTCACGAAAGGAACAAGAAGAAGAAGAAGCGACCCCTAGCCGCCGGTCACTAGGGAGGACCACGGAACACCGCCGGCCACGAGAGAGAACCGGGGAATGCCAGCAACCCCGAGAATGAACCGAGGAATATCGACGAAACTCTCGAGAAAGGACGGCGGGACATCGAAATTTACCCCCTCCCTAAGACTTGTACGAAGATAACGCTCCATCAGGACGAACAATCAACATGATCGAGGGAGGAGATATCTCAATAGCGCCCCAAGGTAAGAAGAAGAAATATCTGAAAGAAGCCAGGCTGACAGAACAAGGACCCCCCGTGTGCTCCATTCAAGGAACAAGGCTACCTAGCATTACTTTTGGGTCTGAGGATCTGAAAGTTGTAATCTACCCCCACGAAGACCCCTTAGTGATTACAGCCGTTATCCACGGATTTGCAATCCAGCGAATCCTCATCGACACGGGTAGCTATGTGGATGTCATATTCCTTCCTACCTGCTTAGCTATGGGATTAAAGAAAGAACAACTGGAAGTAGCTGAAGTCCCCTTAGTAGGTTTCTCAGGAGAAGCTTGCCGCACCCTCGTAACGGTGACCCTTCCGATGTCATGGAGAGAAGGAGGCCTTCGAAGAACGGAACCCACCAAATTTTGGGTGGTGGAGGCCTCGTCACGAACGTACAACCCTCTATGCGGAAGGCTGTCCATCCGAGCCTTCGAAGCAATCCCCTCTACCCTGCATCTCAAGGTAAAATTTCCTACCCCCTTAGGTATCGAAGAAGTCCGAGGAAGTCAATCCAAGGCTAGAGAATGCCGCATGAACGCTATTTCCTCGAAAGAGGACGAATTCGCCCTCGGAAACAATAAAAAGCACAAAGCAGAAGAGGTTCGGGTTCAACCCGTAGAAGAAATAAAGATAGTGGAACTAGTAGAAGGACACCCCGAGAAGGTGGTTAAGATGGGCACTAACATGGAACCCGCAGTAGAAGCCCAACTGACTTCTGTTCTCTAACAATTCTATCACCTCTTCGTGTGGGAAGGAGGACCGCACGGGCGAATCAGCGACAAGGTATGCCAACACTTTCTTAATGTGAAACCTGGAGTCAAACCTATACAGCAAAAAAAGAGAAAGATGGGACCCGAGCGTAATAAAATTATTCGCTCGAAAATACAACGCCTCCTTAGTCTAAAGCAAATTCGGGAGGTTATATACAGCGAATGGTTGGCTAATGTTGTGTTAGTTTCCAAACATGGGGGAAGATGGCGGATGTGTGTTGACTTCACCAATCTCAACGAAGCCTGCCCGAAAGATTATTATCCATTGCCCAGTATAGATCAACTAGTCGACTCCATTGCTGGATGTGCTCTGCTATCAACCCTAGACGGAGATCAGGGGTACACTCAAATCCCGATGGCGACAGCTGACCAGGACAAAACTAGCTTCATTACTAACGCAGGGACGTTCTGCTACTTGGTAATACCCTTCGGACTGAAAAATGCCGGTGCCACTTACCAAATACTGGTAAGTCTCATGTTCGCTGGACTTATCGAAAAGTCGGTAGAAGTCTACATCGATGATACGGTGGTTAAGAGTAGTACCGCTGAAGAACATCCCGAAGACTTGCGGAAGGCATTAGTCATTATGGATAACTTTGGCATGAAGGTTAAACCTCGAAAATGCTCCTTTGGCATCTGAGGAGGGAAGTTCTTAGGATTCATGGTTACAGAGAAGGGAGTAGAAGTAAATCCCGAGAAGGCAGAAGCCATTATGGGATTACCCACCCCAAAGATAGTCAAAGACGTTCAAAAGTTAACAGGCAGAATGGCCTCCTTGAGCCGATTCGTTTCTAAATTGGCAGAGAAAGGACTCATCTTTTTCAAGATACTCCGAAATGTTAAGGAATTCCAATGGACACCCCAGTTCGAAGAGGCCCTCAGAGAGCTAAAAAGGTACATGTTGAAACAACCCTTGCTGGTAAAAAACCTTTACCTCAAGAAGAACTCTTCCTCTATCTATCTGTCAGAGAAGAGGCCATCAGTGATGTACTAGTCAAAGAGCAGGACATAGAGCACCATCCGGTATACTACGTTAGTAAAACTCTACTCGGAGCAGAAACGAGGTATACCTTGACTGAAAAACATGTCTTAACTTTGGTTACTACGGCACGTAAACTACGCCTCTATTTTCTATCCCACCCGATTACTGTGTTAACAAAACATCCCTTAAGGGCAATTCTTTATAAACCTGAATCATCGGGAAGATTGATAGAATGGGCGATAGAGCTCACTGAGTACGATATTTCCTATGCCCCGAGACCCTCCATCAAAGCGCAAGTCTTGGCGGACTTTGTAATGGAACTGACAGGCATCCGGTCCGAGGAAAAAGAGCTCTTATGGCACGCCTATGTAGATGAATCCTCGGTAAGCACACACGGGGAAGCAGGAATAGTATTTGTAAACCAAGACATAGAAGAGGAGAGACTCCACTTCGCGGTCAGAAATGATTACCTGTTTCCAACAACGAAGCCGAATACGAAGCCCTTCTCATTGGGATGAGGCTAGTGAAAGAAAGTGGAATAAGAAGGATACTCTTCCACAGTGACTCTCAGCTGATTGTTCAGCAAGTCAATGGCTCGTACGAGGCCAAAGAAGAAAGGATGCAGGATTACCTCCGGGTAGTCCCTCAAAGACAAGGATGGTTCGATGAGTGTAAAGTCACCCAAATTCCACGAGGAGAAAACTAGGGGGCAGACGCCTTATCTAAAATAGCCAGTGAGATAGCTGTCGTTCATACCCGAAGAATCACTCTACTCCAGAGCAACGAGTCCGAGAAGACCGAAGGTAAAGACGTGAATGCCACCATAGACCCTCCCTCCAGTTGGGTGATCCCAACCAAAGCCTACTTGCAAAATTTCAAGGGATACTCCACAGACAAGGTCGTACAACGGGTGATGTCTAAGAAAACCATTCAATGTTTCCTCAAATACAGAGTACTATTTCGAAGGACATACTCTTGCCCCCACGCCCGATGCCTAAACAAAGAAGAAGCTCAACTAGCTCTAGCGGAAACTCACGAAGGGACATGCGGCAGCCATACCAGCGGCGAAAGCATGGTCGGACACGTGATTCGGCAAGGCTATTACTGGCCCACCATGGCTAAAGATAGCAAAACCCATGCCGAAAGGTGTAAACCATGCCAAGCTTTCGCCTCTCGGATTCATCAGCCCGCAGCCCCGTGGGAACCCCATCTGACCCCTTGTCCTTTCTCCAAGTGGGACATAGACATAGTGGGCCCACTTATCCCCAATGCCGGTCAAAAGAAAATCCTACTCGTGGCAGTTGACTACTTCACTAAATGGGTAGAGGCGGAACCCTAGCCCGAATCACGGCGGGCGCCGTTATCAACTTCCTGTGGAGGAACATTATGTGCCGCTTTGGCATCCCTCAGAACCTGGTAAGTGATAATTTCCTACAATTCCCAAACCAAGAGTTAGAAAAGTGGTGTGACCACTGGGAAATCAAACACCGCTTTACCTCGATAGGATACCCCCAAGCAAACGGTCAAGTAGAAAGAACCAACCGAACCCTTATGAAGCATATGAAGGTCCGACTCGATTGGCACAAGGCCAAATGGGTTGAAGAAATACCTGGTATACTGTGGGCCTATCGGACTACGCAAGGCACCGCTACGGGCGAAACTCCTTTCAGCCTATCATACGAGTGCGAAGCAGTCCTGCCTTCGGAGGTCTCCATAAAAAGCTGGCGAGTCTGAGAATACGAGGAAGTAACCAACAGCTCCAACTTAGCCTTGGCCCTTGATCTACTTGAAGAGAAGAGAACCCGAGTAGCCATGCGGATGGAAGAATACAAAGCCCGGATGTCACGATACTACAATGCTAAGGTAAAACCTAGAACTTTTCAAATTGGAGTTTTAGTGATGAAACGACTCGGAGCATCCAAGAACGTAGGCAAGCTGGATCCACGATGGGAAGGACCCTATAAGATAGCGGGAATCATGGGGCCCACAACCTATCTTCTCGTCAATTCTGAAGGCGCAATTCTCCACAACACCTAGAACTCAATCAATCGTAGAAAGTACTATGCTTAATGTAACGCAACAGTTGTACATAAATAAAAAGTTTTTTCTATATATAGAAGGCTCCGATACAAAAAATCAAAGAAAAATAGGAGGAAGGGTTGCACAACAAAACAATGACTTTACAAGAATGTCATCACAACAACCTGACTCCGAGGAGCCATCTAATACAAATAACTAATACAAAACATTTAGTACTAACAACAAAGGGATATTGGATCATATCCGATATAAAGAGATCAACATTATCCCCGCCTACACTAAGCATCCTCGATTGGACGCTTCCCTTCCTAAACAAGGCGACGATGTTGCTCCTCGGATAGAGAAACCGGATCACCTATCGGAACTACCGAATCCTCGAGCGTCAGAGGAAAATCCTCTGCAAAGACCCTCCGGATGTCAAGCTCTAGAATAACCAAGCCCGAAGGAAACCCTGTCGAAGCTTGAATCGCATCTCGACATAGTCGATAGCCCATACGGACCAAGTAACGCATCTCACCCTGAAGGGAATCACGGGGGCTAAATGGACCCACCACTTCCAACACTGTGTGGACCTGGGCCATCACCAATGCCATCTCGTGGGTACGAGTGGTCTCCAATAGTCGTTGATTAGCCACATCTCTCTCCCTCGTGACACACATCAACCGCTCATCGAAAAACCGTATTTGGTCCTTCAAGGCGTCCATCCTTTTCTCTAAACCAAGGACCTGGGCCTTTTCGAGCACCAACTGGCACTCCAGCTCCCAAGGTTTGTTTCTTTCAAATTGCAATATTTCTACGGAAAGATCTCTAGCGGTCTCCCTTTCGGCGGACAGTCGAGCTATTTCTTTGTGAGCCTCAAACAAACACTTCTCCAACTCGTCCCGACTGCGATAGACCAAATCGAGATTAGAAAAGGAATCTCCTCGGGATCCAATGGCATTCAGAACCATGTAAAACTGTATGAAGACAGATCATTACCGCAAAGATGGTAAAAAGGTTAGTATCAAATAGAACGAATAAAGGCTACTATACATCGCACAAATCCTTGCAGGCTAAATCCTGAAGGCTCGATAGAGGGAGGATCTTCATTAGCTCACAATCCGGTGCATTCACAAGTCCACTCAAAAACTTCTGGCAGAAGTCCGTATGGAAGAAGACGTAGGAGAGGAACCATCTTCTCCGAGAGGTGGTACTCCAGCAAAGAGAGGGTTTCCCTCAAGAGGTGGTCGAGCAACATGATCTGGTCCCTCCCCAAAGGGTTGAGATCTGCCCGAAACAGAAGGAGAGAAGTCCTCCTCTACCATGTTAATCACACACACCTCTACCAAATGAGTAGGATGCAATACCCGTCGAGGAATTAGAAAACTCATCCGGAAGAGGGTGGAGATCGGATCTTCCCCAATATCAAGAGCTCGAATGTTAACCGGGGGGCTGCGATAGGCGAAGCCCTCTGATCCTCTCTCCTTGAGGGAGGACTTGACACCTCTTCAAAACCCTGTTGATCAAAATCACTCTCTTCCGGTAAAACATAACCATCGTATGAGGTTTGTGTCAAAATAGCCTTGTCAAAAGGTTCAATCGCAAATGCGGCCATCTTGGAACCTGTCACAAAGAAGAACATATTATGGGCCCGCAGAGGAAAAGAGCGCTGTAAATGACAAAGACCCGAAGAAGAACTTACGAAAAAAAAAGTTATGGCAAAGCGGCTGGAAAGGGAGACTAAACGTCTCTACCTCTTCTTGAAGCCTCGCCAAGATCAGGGATTTAGGAAATTCCAACAAACCACTCACGTTATAAGTCCTCGAGAACAACCCAGAACGAGACAACATCTCCCCCTCACACACCACGGTCTCGGAGTTGGGGGTAACATACCCTAAGCCCTATAGAAGAGGTACTCCCCACAAATTAGCCGATTGGCCCTTCGGACGAACAAAAAAGAAGCTCCGACTCTAATCCCCTCTACGAGAGCAAGGATTGGGTACATGAGTGAAGGCCTTAATGTTTTCCCGATAGACCAGGCCAAAGAAAGAAGGACCACCCGAGCAGGAGCGCAAGGAGAAAATATCCCCCACCCGATGAGGTGTCATAGGGAGATTTAAGAGCTCACAACAACAAATATACCCCACTAAGTGACGGTAGGAGTTCGGCGTTAGCTGACTAGGACATAGCTGCCAATAGCGAAAGAGAGTTTGAAGAAAATAGTGGAAAAACGCCCATAACCCATAACGTACCTGATCACAATATACTGTTAAATAGCTCGAGTGTGGATCGTAAGCCCTCTGATCATAGAATGGTACAAGTACATCGTACTTAGTATAATCCATATTATACTCGGCCTCGTTGCTTGCGGCAGTCCCAAAACGGCCTCGTCCCATTAACTTCGAGGGACTCAAGGGAAGCATCTCAAGGACCGAAGATTGATCCGCAAGGGTGTAAGATCCCCTACACATGAATACCTCTCGGATGTGATTCCTCCTAAGAGAATATGTATGAGAAGATCGTGAAGTTTCTCCCCTCGAAGAACTACCCAAAATGGCAGCTATGTCATCCTCTAGACTGTCTCTCCGAGAGGAAAAGCTATCCGAAGAAGCATGGCGTACCCCTAGCGACAGCGAAGGGGTCCGAACCGAGTTCCGAGTAGAACTGTGAGATGAGACGGATCCTCCTCGCCGGTGATATGGGGGCATCATCTCTTCAAGTAAGTATTTTCTCCTTTCTCACGATTATTTAATTAAAGAGGAAGCAAAATTGAAAGACAAGAAATAGCTAAAGTGAGAATAAAAAGCTAACTTTGCGAGAGAGTTAGTGAACTTCTCATTAGGCTAAGAGTAAATAGGTTTGCTGAACACTTAGCACTTATATACTCATCACCTTTTGAATAAAAATTAAACTTAATCTTCCATTATTTAAAGCATACAACACGTGTCATTATAGTGCTCCTACTTAAGGACACACACGTAGACGTTGCCATGCAAACTGACACATCCTACTTAGGGGAAAGCTTGGTCAGCAGGGTTAAAGTTTTATCCTTATCCCTCTAAATTAAAATTAGAGAAATAATTACAACATTTATCAATAATATGATTAAACAAGGCAGAAAAAGACAAAATTGAGCCAAGTAAGATAACTGTTTATTCACTAGGAAGCCGAGAAGTCCTCGAAAAATAGAGTACATTTACTAAGAAAAGGATAGAGTGTAAAAATAAAAGTTTACAAGAAATAAACACCCTAGACTATGCCACCATGGTTGACGGAGGCGGAGTAGGGTACGAAGGGGTTGTCGCCTCAGCAGAAGTAGTCATCGGAGCCATACGAGAGATATGTGATAGTACTCCCCCTGAACCACTGGGTCTCGTACTCGGGCTACTTGTTGAACGCATGGGAGAAGGTGCGAGAGAATCCCGAGGGGATAACAAGCCACTAAACCTCCCCACAAGAACATGGCAGTCCTCGGAAGATGGCCACTTCAGCTTACGGAGGTCAAAAGACTTCGAGAAGTCCACGTCCAGCCGTAATAGTGACTTCACTAGTGTAGCACACTCCAGATAACCCCACAACATGTGGCCTGTTAAAAGCTCATGTGGCGGCCTCTCGGAAGTTTCCGATTGCTGCCTAGAGATCTCATGTTGAGCAAGCTGGACCACCGCGTCAATTTTAGCCTGTACCTCCTCGGGAGAAAAGGCCCTCGCCAACTTCCCCTCGGCCAACTCAGCCCTATCGGTGAGCTGACCCAACAGCTCATGAAGGCCCTTTTCCCTTGCCAACCCCTCGGCTTTCTCCCCCTAGAGAACAACAATCTGGGCCTTAAGAGTCTCCTCAGACTCTTTCTTCTCCTTCTCCAGAAGGGTAATCCTGTCTTTGGCAACCTTCTCGGACGCTTCCACCCGCTCGTATGCCGATTCCGCCCGCTTTAACTGGTAGCGCAAGCCCTAGTTCTCCTTCTGAGCCTCTTGCAAGAGATAGTCGAGATTCGAAATCTTCGTATGAAGTACATCCTCCCTCGTCTGACTCTCTTTGTGCCTGGAAAGAAGGGACGCCACCTGCGCTCGAAGAATTCTTACTTCCTCCCCCTTCTTATGACACCTCAACTCTACCACCCCCGCTGCGTCCCAATTTTTTCCAACCTACGAAAAGGAAACAAAAGGCGTACGAAGTTAATACCAATTACCTAAAAGAAGGATAAATAGAAATAAGGAAAAGAAGGGGTCAAAATTACCATAAGAGCCACCCAGTTCAGGCTTGTGTGCATGAAATGGAACCCATCGGCGGAGGTTTCATTCGACGAAGCAAAGAATCAAAGAATCTCATGGAAAACGTCCTTTAGAACCTGCATCGAAGGCAGATCTTCCAGATTACGAGGAGCCAACGGAGTCTGAAAGGTGAGGCCCCTCGGAGAAAGTGTGACGGGGACGTGATCCCTCAGAGGAATGGTCCCCGGAGTTGGCGTCACCACGTCCGAGTCAGTAAATAACGCCCGAGGACCTCCAACAGCTGTAGACGGGCCTGCCTCCCCAACCAACGAACTCAAAATCTCCACCTTCACATCCCTGTCGTCATACGACGGGTCAAACTCCTCGTGAATGTCCTCGGAGTCACCCAACGAGGCCTCCGTAGCAAGATTAAGAAACTGCTCCAAAAAGTCTTCCTCTGCAAAAACAATATGTGTAAGTAAGAAGAGAGAATGAAACTAGAAAATTCATGAAATAAGGATTAGGTAGAAGAGAAAGAGGTAAGTACAGAATGCTTACCTATAAGAGAAGACTCTTCCGCCATCCGAGCCTTTCCCTTATCCGCGATACCTGCACCGGAAAAGAGGACATCAATGTATGAACAAACCCCCTAAACATTTTAGAAAATCTTATTAAGGACCAACAAAAACTCATCGAAGGAAGCAGGCTCGGATATCGCCCTTTCCGAGAGCTCAGGAACTATCAGAGACATGGCAAAGGAACCTCGACCTCACGAGGAGAGGCGGGAGATAGATCCCTAGAAGATAGGACCACAACCTCTGCGGTCTCCCGGGTAGAATCTTCCGCGCCAGTCCTCGGAGAAATTTCTGCCTCTAAAGCCCTCGGAGAACTTCCTGCGTCGGATCCGGGGACCGGCACCAGAGCCAGAGTCGAGTAAGGGCCTACTTGGCGTAGTGGAACCGCATTCTGAATTACCCTTGCAACATCTATGTACAAGGGTGCATGATCCTCGTGAGTACCTCCTATGTGCGCACCCTCGGGAGCATTAACCTCCTCTTCCTCATGATCACCCTCCTCCAGAGCGTAAAAAATACCGCTCAGAATGGTTTTCACAGGACCCGACTGCGAATAATAATTCGCTAAAACATCCCCTGCACCACCCGAGAACCAACAAACATGAGTACGACCTATTCCTATGTGAAAAAAGGGAACGAAAATGAAAACAAGATACTTACTGAAAAGAGTCAGGGCCTCGGAAGATAGGGACAGTGGCTTCTCGACAGCATCATTGGTGAATACCACACGATGAAGCCCAGACATCTCGAACAGAATCAGAAAATCTCCTGATCCACGGTGCGCACGGGAGCCGCACCTTCTCTCCAGTCAAAAGGCATGTCCCATTTGCCTTGTGCGGGCTGCACGAAGAAGTACCTATTCTTCCAGACGATGTGCGAGCTGATTGACCCGTCCAGTATCCTCTTCGTGGAATTTTTGGTGTTGTCCCGATGGCGAACGTGGTAGAAGGGAAACCCTCCGGGTGAAATCACCACATTGAAAATGGAAAAGAAATAGTCCACCCCACACTCCAGCCCATTCACCTGACACCAGAAGACGTAGATGATGAGCGCCGCAAATCCATTCGGAACCATTTGACTCGGACTGATATTACACGCCTTGAACACTTCGCAGAAGAAGGGCGGCGGGAATGAACGCCACCCGTACTTTACTTGGGAAAAATAGACAGTTACCATCCCCTGATGTGGGTGGCATGCCCTCTCATCCTTCGTCAGAATTTGGAACACCATGTTCTTCTGGAAGGCTCCAGTTGAGGTGAACAGCTCCAATACCTGCTCACGAGTAGCAACACTCGGAATTTTCTCAATTTTGGCGAAGTCACGAGCATATGTCTTCTTCAATTTAGGAACCCTAGCTTTATTGGAAGAGGCAGCGCCGCCCTCGACAACAACAGAAGTCTCCCTATTTCGTTTACGGGTGATTATCCCTGTCGGAGCGCCCCCCTCCTCCCCTACGTGCCAGAGAATCAACTGGAGCGGTAAATTCAGAGGTGGTGGAGGCAGCGATGGAGTCAGTGTTGGTAGAGGAAGCCATTTGTGCGATAACAAAGAAGAAGTGTTTCTCCGAAAAAGAAAAGGGATGAAGTGCGTGTGAATTTACTGAAGGATTGAAATACGAGAGGTGAAGAAGAAGAGACAAAGAAGCTTTGTTGCTCTGAGGAAATTTTACCGCAAGAGAAAAGTGTGAAAGTGAAAAAAGGGCGAACAGTTCTCCTATTTATAGTCGAAGGAGACAACGGTCAGATGCCTTTGAAACACGGAGCATGTTTAAAGCTCCACTTATCTGCCGCACCCACGCGCCACGCCGTAACAAATCTGACCGTTGTCAACGGTGAGATGTTTTGAACTTTGAAACCGGTCAACGGCTACCTACAACCTACGCTTCGAAATCTCCGCGTGCGTGAGGACAGTACCCCCCAAGGGCAATCAGGTAAATTCCCTATGATTCGTTTTTAAATAACTATAAATATATGCATACTCCCTCGGAAAAATACCAAAAATAAAAAAATCGTAGGAAAAAATTTGGACTAAACCCTCGCCTCACTAAGCACACGAAATAAAATTTTCCTCGCCTCTACGAAGGCTATCGAAATTTGGGGGGGCTAGTGTTAACCGTAAAAAACAACTATGAGATCAAGAAGAATATTAGTCCTAAATATAGGAATTAATATATGGACTATACTATTATCAGGAATACTTCCGATGAGATGTACCCACTCCTAATGAGGAGGCCCCTCGAATGTCACCACACCCCTCGGTACGAAGGAACCTCCGAGGAGATACCTAAGCGTCCCTTGGAAAGTCAACAATGAATAAAACAGAGATATCAATTCGGCATCGAAAAAAGAGTCCCCGATGGATTCGCCCGACTCCGATATCCATCGATGCGCCAAGAGGGACCACAACAGACCCCGAGTCCCATAATCTTGCGAGAATACTTCCTTGCTGAACACTCCTCAACATAAGATGCCCGCGAAACATCACTCCGAAGACCAAATCTAAGAACAAAACCATATCTAAATACAAAAGCTACTGGAAGACCCTCTACGAGGATCATTGTTGAACCAGGATGACCTAGACGAACATGCCATAAAGTTAATAATTCAAGATTTTCATTGACTACCAAATTTGACTCGATAACATTAATATATGTATAATGCAATCCTGATGAGAGTTTGGGTAGTTTTTCAAATATATGTTGCTTTCCTGATATATACTTAATAAAAAGATATTTAGTTTTGTTTTCAGTTTTTGAGGTGGTATCATATCCATGACGATATATATCATTAAAACTCAACAATTTTTTTTCTGGATTTTGGGGCAAATAAGGCATTGTTGATGATAAATAGCGTTCCATTTGGTAAAATAAAACTAGATTTACCAAATCCTACAATCAAGTAAGTAGGACCTGATATCGTATTGATTTTTGACTTTGTTGGTTTTAGATATGTAAAATATTTCATACTTGTGAGAATTGTGTGAGTTGTACCGCTATCAGGGATGCAAAAATCACCGTTATGCTCCATACTAGCTTCATATCAAACAAGTAGAGTTAAACATGATATAACAATAAATGAAGAATATATTTGAAAAAGAGAAATAATTTCATTAAGATACATAAAGAAACATAATTAATGACATGGTACATTACAAGCAGAAATTGCAAATACATATCAATTCAAAAATTACACAACAAGGAATCACGTAATGCAAATCACGCAGACATGAATGACATAGCTCATATCAAGCCATAGTAACATCATGATCATCCGTGAAATCAGATGCTGCTAAATATGTGGGATTATTAGGCATTTGTTCAACAAGGTTCACTTCTTTTTATTTGCCTTTACTCTTTTGGTACAATTTACAAAAATGTTCAGGTGTACGACATGTATTGCCCCAGTGTCCTTTCATTCCACAGTTAAAACAGTAACCTTCAGATTTATTATGAGCATTTTTCTTTTATTATGATGATTATTGTTATGGACCGTACCACTAGTCGAAGGGTTGTGATAACTACCTCGACCACGTCCACGACCACCTCTATGGCCACGACCACCTCTAGAAACATATCCTCATCTATAACCACCCCGACCTTGACATTGGCCTCTGCCTCGGCCACCATCATTGTATTTTCCTCGTCCACGGAGGTTTGAGAAATTTATGCCATGCACTTCTAGCAATGCTTGTGCTCCAGTTGGGCGTAGCTCAGAATTCTTAATCAATATATTATTACTATTCTTTGTCGTTAACAACACCCCCTCTAGTTCATGATACTTAGTGTATTCGACTAGTTTGTGTTGCATTTGGATGAGTATATGAGTGACATGAAAAGTAGAAAGAGTTTTTTCAATCATTTCCTCATCAGTAATTTCTGTCCTGCAAATTTTTTAGTGTATGTCGGATATTATGAATGGCAGAGGAGTAATCATTTACTGATGTAAAATCTTTGAACCTTAATGTGTTCGACTGATGTATGGCTTTTGGAAGCATTGTTTCCCTTTGGTGGTCATATCATTCATTCAGATTAATCCATAGCTTAGAAGGATCTGTAATATCGAGATATTCCGTTTGTAAGAAATTATCTAAATGTCTACGCAGGAATATAATTGTCTCGCATTCAATTTTCTCATCAATTGTTTCCGCGAGGAATTTCGCAGTAAGATGCGTTTTCACATTTGATTCTCATTGCATATAATTTTTTCCATCCACAGTGAATTCGGTAAATCTACTTTCGAGAGATTAGACGTATTGCAGCTAAATGAACATTAAAAGAAATATAATTAGGATCAAGACATTTTGTTTTAATACACAACCACACAAGCACAATAATTACAATAATACCATGTAATTATCTCATCTTTAGCCAAATCTTGAACTCGAACATTATTATGATAAAAGGGAGGAATATCATAGGGACAAACATAGGAGTCTCCTCATCTACTAGCATAAACATAAAAATTGAAAGGTAAATGAGGATCAAGATCGCTGTTGTTGTAGAGATCATTTTGCAAGATGAGAGAAATAAGGTAAAGATTTGTGTGGAGTTTGACTTATGAAATCTGCATATTTATAGAAGAAAGTTATCTCTAAGTAGTCGTTTTATAGCCGTTAGAAAACAATCATTTTTCTTTGTTTTGTTTAATTTGTCATAATTGATGAATGATAATATCTTTAACAATCGAGCAACAAGGATTAATTGTATAACAAGTAAATAATTTCAATCGCGCTAATAAATTTCAACGGGCATAAGAAATAATATTACGATAAGTAAATACATATAGACATTTCCGCCACATTTCTATGTAAAAACTTTCATGGGCTTGTGGAATAATGTAAACAACTAACATAATTGAAATAAACTGAGTGCGTAAATAATTTCCGCCACATTACTATGTAAAAACTTTCATGAGCTTGTGGAATAATGTAAACAACTAACATAATTGAAATAAACTAAGTGCGTAAATAATTTCCGCCACATTACTATGTAAAAACTTTCATGGGCTTGTGGAATAAACTAAGCAATATAATAATAAGTGTTAGTAGTCGCTTTTAGCTTGGGGTTAACTCAAGCATCAACGAGTGTTAAGATTATTATGAATGTTAGAGTCAGATAACAATAAAATTATAAAGAGATTTTTTTTATCTAATATTAAAATTATAGATAGGCGGTAGTCTGCCTTGTCTATAATAATATAGATAGATGAACAAGTATATATTAAACTTTAACAACAAAATTATAAACACATATTCATTTAATCATAAAATTATAGATAGGCGGTAGTCCGCCTTGTCTATAATAATGTAGATAGATGAACAAATAAATATAAAACTTTCATATCTTTTGACGTTGAATGTTTTCTTTAACGAAGAAACTAGATTCTTCTGGATCGAGCACTATCGTGCTGATAACGTGTTATGAATTAACTAGAATAATATTACAATTTAGAGAGAAAATATAAGATAAGAAAGTTAGGAGAGAGTTGTATGGATTCTATATCTTTTCAAAGTGTAAGATTACAATCCTAAAGTGTTCTAAATATAGAGAGAAAATTTCAATCAAAGACACAAAGTCTTCACCATTAATATTTGTCTTATTTACTAAGATTTTTTGGTCCAAATTGGATGGCTAAGAGCATAGTAATAATATTTTAACAGACTTCTTATTCTTGGCAAAACGACAATCTTCTCGCTACTAGCCTTTTTTTGTTACGGCACTCTATTTATTCAGGCTCGATAATTTTATTAATCTGGGGATTAATTACGCAAAGCTATATACATATCTTCGAACCATGTGTTGGACTCCGATGTATTTTGACGTACATGTGAGAAGGCGTGCTGGATTTTACCCCCATCGCACGAAAACAATTAGAAAGTTTTATTAGGAAAAGAGCCCCCACCAAGTTTTTGTGCTCAATCAGTATTATTAGTGTAGATTATTAATATAATTTCCATGCTTTTGGTGAATTATTATTACCACAAGGAGTTTGTAATTGTTTGGTCAAGAGGAGTTTGATGACGACCTATGTATAGTCAGTCAGAAAGTATTGATCACTACGTCAATTTCGATTTGAGTACTAAATATGTCCGAGTGCCGCCAATGTTGAATATATATATATGCATCTATATTCAAGAACGGTCGGGCAGGACCAGTATAAGGCAAACTGACAAGAAAAGGAGGATGTTGGGACATTTTATTCGGGTCACTTTGAACTTAATGTCTCAAGTATATTTCATTGCAACACTTACTTATTATGTCCTAATAACTTGTACATTTTGACACACTTAAAAGAAACCGTCAAAATTTGGCAAAACTTAAATAAATTTGGGCACGCACTAGTTTTGGGCACGCACTATATATCATTTACGAGTTATCGCTAAAACAGTTTACTTACCAATATTTATAAAAAATTAGTTATTATACGACGCTACTTGTAGGTATATATACCTCATGAATTGCTCTTTCTCTATACCCGGGTCTCGAGTCAAAAAAACTAGGTCTCACTTCATCAGGAGTTTTGTGGTAATTGTTTACTAAAAAGTTCTTGAATATCGCAGGGCTTGAGAGCGTTTGTGTGTTTTCGTGTTTCTTCATTTTAATAAAAAAAGTTATGTGTATCAATTTTGATATATATATATATATATGGACAAATTAATATTTCTGCCCTGTAAGTTTACACCGTTAAAAAAACTGCTCTGTAACTATGAAATCGATAAAACTAACCACCGTTTTGGCTTTTTTCAATATTTCTGCCCTGAGCTTGCCAGCTCACAAAAAATGCGAACGTGGCATCCGATTTGGCAATTCCGGCACACGCCCATTAAAAAACGCCCCTCCACGTCTGATTTCCCTCTTCAACATAACGTTTCTTCCCTGGTAATAATAACACTTCAACAGAAAATATTTTTACAAAATCAAATCCCCCAAATCGACGCCCAAATCGACGAAGAACCCTAACCCTAATTCTAAAATCGAAAATGTCCGAATCGACCATGAGCTCTCATCTAGTGTGCAATTGTGGAAGACCGGCTGTCGTGCGCGTGTCCATGACCGATGGGAACCCTGGACGAAGGTTCCACGGGTGTCCGCGATGGCCCCTTGGGTGTCGACTATGCATTTGGGAAGATCCGCCCGTCTGCTCATATGCTAGGGCTGTGATTCCAATTTTGCGCAGAAGAATCGAGAGGGTTCAGTGTAGAGTTAAGGGACTTGAAGAAGAAGTTGCGTCGAAGAAAGAATCCAAAAATGATACAATGCAGTCGTCGGCACTTCATAATCATCAACCTCTCCTTAACCATGAAAGGAGTGATCTCCTTCTTCTTGCGAATGGATAGCGCTTTTGCGATCTTGGCATGGAAATCCTCTAACTGCGCAGCGTTAAACCTAATACCTTCCCCAATAAGAGAAGACAGCTTGCGCAATATGAAGGTTTCATCACCCTCTGTGAAATCAATAAAGTTCAAGAAAGGATCCAACAAGGTATCCTGCAAAACCAAAAAAAGTCGAGAATAGGTTTTAGTGGTTCAGAAAAGTATGACTTCAAAGAAAACAGAGGGGGTATTGGATCTTTCTACCTGTGTTGTGTCATAGTACTCCTTCAAGACGCTGATGTTTGAGGCGGCCATGAGCACGGAACTGACTGGTTTTTTGGGAGGGTTTGAAAGATTTTGGGAGATTTTCAAAGTGGAGATTGCTCACTATTGCTCACGGTGAAGAATGCTTATGGTTAAACAGAGGGGGTAAATGAATATACTTCATTAAGACATAATTATTAATCTCAACGCTCCCCCTGACACGAGAGTCTAATCGACTCTAATTGCTCCATATTTTAGTTTTTATTTCAACCACTAACTAATTGCACTGGTCCAAAAAAGGGCATTTTTTTGGAAAATTATAATACTTAAAGGGCATTTTTTTTTGGAAAAAATCAATACTTGAAGGGCAATTTTGTTAAGTACAACGATACTTAAAGGGCATTTTATTTATTAAGAATCATACTTAAAGGGCATTTTTTACAAACTTCAATAACATATAGGGCACGCGTCACAAACTTCACAAACTTGTTTACACGCTTCAAAAGTTCTTTCTTGTTTACACCAACAGTCATGTACATTGGGAATGAAATGGTCTGCAGTAGTGAGAGTGTAAACCAACAGACACATTCGTCCCCCACAACAACAATCCATACATTTAATATAATCTTGGACAAAAGGAAGAGGCGAAAAGACTAAAATTCGAAATGGTTAACAAAACAACAACAACATCATTACTTGAACAACATGAACATCAACAAAGATACTCAAACAGATGAAACTTAAGCATACACAATCTTAATCAAACTGATCAAGATCTTAACCACCAACCTTAATACTACCAGCAACAAATTCCTATGAAAAACGCACCTACTGTGGATCAAATTACAACACATCCTAATAAGCCAAAAACAATGGCTTCAATACAACCTTACAACAACCAAAACCAATATCATAATGATCATATAACAGAATCTAACCCTAACTTCCAATTTTTTGTTCTCAATCTGCAAAACCTTGATTTTCTTTTCTTGCTCCTTTGTGGTTTTCTCGTACGACGACTGCATTGTATCCTTTGTGGTTTTCTCGTACGACGACTGCATTGTATCATTTTTGGATTCTTTCTTCGACGCAACTTCTTCTTCAAGTCCCTTAACTCTACACTGAACCCTCTCGATTCTTCTGCGCAAAATTGGAATCACAGCCCTAGCATATGAGCAGACGGGCGGATCTTCCCAAATGCATAGTCGACACCCAAGGGGCCATCGCGGACACCCGTGGAACCTTCGTCCAGGGTTCCCATCGGTCATGGACACGCGCACGACAGCCGGTCTTCCACAATTGCACACTAGATGAGAGCTCATGGTCGATTCGGACATTTTCGATTTTAGAATTAGGGTTAGGGTTCTTCGTCGATTTGGGCGTCGATTTGGGGGATTTGATTTTGTAAAAATATTTTCTTTTGAAGTGTTGTTATTATCAGGGAAGAAACGTTATGTTGAAGAGGGAAATCAGACGTGGAGGGGCGTTTTTTAATGGGCGTGTGCCAGAATTGCCAAATCGGATGCCACGTTCGCATTTTTTGTGAGCTGGCAAGCTCAGGGCAGAAATATTGAAAAAAAGCCAAAACGGTGGTTAGTTTTATCGATTTCATAGTTACAGGGCACTTTTTTTAACGGTGTAAACTTACAGGGCAGAAATATTAATTTGTCCTATATATATATATATATATATATATATATATATATATATATATATATATAGTTGGCCCGGCTGATTTCAGATAATTAAATTTCAATATAGAGGATCTTGTAGCTTTTGTATATCATATCTGATGGCTTTTTTAAGTGTACAAATGCAGTTGGATTCTGTGTTTTCTACAAAGTTTCTTTATTGTTTTGTGATCTTGGGTGTTCATGAGTAGGAACTAACATAAAAATTAATATTATACATTCAAGTTCCATGTTTCGAATAATACTAAAATTATGTTGGTGTTAGGGAAGAACATATTTGTTGTTATGTATTTGTTTGTCATTTTGTTTAATACTCTATATAATTTAACCTTTAATATTTTTGAAAAGTTGAGCATACTGGTACAAATTTTTGTCCTTAAATGTGTATACTAATTTTTACTTGCCTCATGGGCAGAATTATATCTTCATAATTGAAAAAAATGGATAGTAAGGGCAATAAAGTCAAGGCCTTGCACAAAGTTGATCAAAAAATCGATCTAACGCTACGACTAGGGCTATCATTCTGTAATGAAAGACCAGATCTCGAAGAAGGACAAAATGTTGGTGATGGACAACCCCAAAATTTCTCTTACATTGGAAGTCACAACTTTGGCATGGTATATATTTTACTTTCATGGTATCAATCTAATTTATATACGTTAACTTTTATATTACGCAAATTACCATATAGGTTTAAAATATTTTTTCTTTTTACATATAATAAATAAGCGTTGTTTTCTATTTTCAAGTAATTTGTCTTTATTTCCTGTTTTTGTGCAAAATAAATGTTAGTTTACATTCAACAAAATTTTATAAATCTTTAATAAACAGACCACAAGGTGTTTTTGTATAATTTTTCAAACATGAACGGGTATTTTTGTAATTATTCCATAACTCACGTGCTTTGTGTAACTCTTCCTTAGTACATATATATGTCTTGATACCTAACTTCTACAATGATAACCGCTAAAATATCTAAAGTTGTTTATTTCTTCCATTTGAGACATATAGTTCTACTCTAAATTTCATATCTTGATCCCAATTTTCTCAATCTTAATCAGCGAAAGATAATATGACAACATGAAGTTTTTTTTGATGTAAAGAATTATCATGCGCTAAAAGATAGGTAATCATTTAATATTTGAATAGTCGCAAGTTGTCGTGTCAAATCGGGTTTTCAAGGCAGGCAATGTATTTAACACAATGTTTGTGCAAGATAAAATGTTCCATTTCTTTCTTGTATCCATAAGTACCACCATTATTTTAAATTTTATATAAAACTCCAGTATTTTTTAGATTTTGCATTTTTAGTTTACTAACTTTGTTACTTTTTCTATTGTTTTAATTTGTATGTAACGAGGTGCATATTCCCAGACTAATTGACGTTGGCGGCAACTCATCATGAATTTCTTATAGTGGAATGGGGGTTGCCAACAATATGGCAGGAACAACTCATGTGAAACCTTTTTTAGCCTCCTACGAAAGTTTTAGGTCGAATGTGTTCTTAGCCCCTTCCGATTGTGAAGGGAAGGTTTGGTTAAACTGTGGAGTTAGGAGTACTCCACTCTGGAGGAAGGGTCGTGGTGGTTATCAGGTTAGTTTTTGATACTATCTATTAATAATTAATAAGTTTTTATATGCTATTTAAAAAAGAAACAATTCTATTGTTGCTTATTTTGGAAATTAGTTTTGTCCTCATCCCCAGACTAAAATTTCTAAATAGATATTTTCTTAATATTTATGAGAACCAATACATTATTAATCTTTTCACATATCACACATTTAATTCTCTTTATTGTTGATAGACCTTGTGCAATGCATGTGGGTTGCGCTATGCACAAAATATTAGAAAGGGTTGAGCAAACCGTGATGGATTGAAGGTTTCTCTCACTTCAAGGAGAGAAGATGTAGAAGATATTGTTTATCTTTGTTAATGTTTGAATAAAATTCTCTTATGTTGTTAAACAAACTTATTTCACTTTAGTTGATTTAATGGTTGTTCGTATTTCCTCATTATTTTGATACGAATAAAATGATTTATGCTATATATACATATATATATATATATATGCATATATATTGGGTGTTGTTTAGAGTCATCAATTAATGTTGTATTTACAGCTAATCAACATGCATGTGCTCCAAATATGTGAAATTTATAGCGATTGATGCATCTTGTCTAAATGGAAAAGAAAAAATGAGGGTAGAAAACTTCATTCAATTTTTAAAACATTTGAAGAAAAAAGTATTGCTTATATATATACCTGCCAATGCAAACAATATACTTCTTCTAAGAGAAACAAAGAACAACATTATGTGCAATTTTGAAACAAAAAAGGCTTAAGTGGGCTTATACAAAGAAAGTTTATATTTCATTAAACTCTCTTACGTATGCAGTTCCCAATATGCCCTCTAACGTTTTAAAAAAATATTTTATCTTAATTATTCGACTTTATGCAGACTACTCTCCGTCATTATTTGACCAAAATTAGCGGAATATTCTTTCCTAGATGTTCTCACTCTTACGTGATCGTCGTAAGGTAAAATAAATCCCTAGTTGGAATTTCATATATTTTGTTTTTAGGAAGAATTAATTTCTTCTCAATTGAATATACAATAGAGGATCCCTAAAAAATACGAAGACCTAATATAAAGGAGATCAAGCTACAACTTTAGGGTTGTGCAAAAAGAATCGGATCGATCGAATCAGGTGAAAATCGATCGAATGATCCGATCCGAGGATCGGGTCGAATATTTGATCCGACTTTTGATTTTTGCCTTAGGATCGAACCCCCATTTGATTCGATCCTCAATTTTAGAGGCTGAGAATCGGATCGAATCGAATACTCATCTTATTTTTTAAAAATAAATAAATATAGAATAGTATATATAATATTATATTTTTATTTATAAGTCTAAGCCTATTAATGCTACTAAGATATTTCTATATATAATGTTAATATTATATTTTTATATATACACATACCTAACATCTTTTTCTTGGTCCATTTGAAGGTCACGTTTATGTCTTTGAGAAACATATACAATTGTAAATTTGTAACACCTTTCTCTCACCATATGAAAGTGAATTTTGTAATTCAGTAACTGTGTTTGAATGTTGTGGTTGGTTCCATTGATATTAAATTAAATAATAAAAAAGAAGAAAAAAGGATCGAAATCGAATCGAATCGGATCAAAATCGAATGATTTTGGATCGAATCAGATCGTTTTAAATTGATTCGATTTCGATCCTCATTTCTCTAGGATCGAAATCGACTTCCAGCCTCGATTCGAACCCATTCGATCCGATCCGATCCAAATGCACACCCCTAACTTAGATCGTCATCTAATAACAAAAAACCAAATCTGGAAGTGAGGTCTAAATGTTGACGGTGGTGAATCACACGAAACTTTTCTAGCAAGGAATAGTCAAGACTTTGGCATGGTGTTAATTCAAATAAATCTTCGCATTATTGATATCGATTTAATTCACCTCGGATGTCTTTTTTAGGCCTCCACCGATAAAAACATTTTAGATAGATTTTTTGATGTTATAGTTTGCATTTATATAATTGTGTATCAATAATGTGTATATATATATATATATATATATTTGTGGTACATGACCTCTACCCATAATAACGAATAGAGTATTAACATAGTTATATATGTATATAATAGGGGTGTTTTAGGATTGCCCAACACTGTGGACTGGGCCGGTCCAAAAACGTATCGAATTGGCCCAATTCGATACCCTTAGCGCATCGAATAACCCTGATTCGATGCGCACATCGAACCGAGATGATTCGCTGCGCTTTATACAGCTGTCTATGGGTCCCACGGAGCGAGGCTATTATATACCCCGTTTTTTAGTCTTTAGCGGCAGATCGAACCCAAGTCCAATCATTACCACATCGAATCGCCCGATTCGACACGCTCCATTGTTCGATGCGTCTCAGAATTCGACACCAACAGTATTATATCAAAGGCGTATCGAATCAACCCTGCATCGAATTAGTTTTGTTCGAGGCGCACATCGAACGCTCGCTATTCGATGAGTTGAATAGTTTGTGTTATTAATATATTTAAAACAGTGTAAGATCTGTAATAGGTAGTAGGTGTTTCGGACAAAGTTTGTCCGGTTTATTTTATTGGATTAACATTATTTTGGTTATTTATATTCCGATTGTATTGTTTTACCGTGTTCTATTACAGCTGTTTGCATTAGCAATTGTTGTTACAGCTCGGAAGTTGAAACCGTATTTTCAGTCTCACCCAATTACCGTGGTAACAGACAAACCATTGAAGCAAGTGTTGGCAAAGCCAGAAACCTCGGGTCGATTGGTGAAATGGGCAATTGAACTTAGTGAGTTCAGATTGGAGTTTAAGCCACGAGTTGCAATCAAAGCGCAAGCTTTAGCAGATTTCATGGTCGAGACCCTAGGAAACAGTATAATTGAAGCCGCATGCTTTATTTTTTCTATATCAAACCAAGTTAGAACCAGCAGGGCAATGACGACGTGCATACTATACACTGATGGATCTGCCACAACTCACGGAGGGGGAATTGGAATACATTTTTTGTCCCCAGAGCGAAGGGAATTTGAATTTGCTATTAGCCTAAATTACATGGTAACAAATAACGAAGCCGAATACGAAGCAATAATTGCCGGGGTCAAAATGGCACTCGGACTCAACATTGAACATCTGGACGTATTCATCGACTCGCTCTTGGTGGCAAATCACTTTTCGGGAAAATATGAGACGCGGGAGGAGCTCGCTTCATCTACTTTTTGTTTATTCCTAAATGTAGGGTTAGCTGCATTAAACCTGGCCAGATTTGCAGAAATTCTCTCGCCTTCGGCATCAATATCTTCCATTATCCAGATCTGGCAGTTAGTCCCAACTTTTACACGTCCACCAGTAGAGGTTGGCGTCAACACCAATGTCCGTGTAGCAACATTTTCATGACGTTCAAAATCGCTCACTATAAGCACCCGAGTGCCAACACTAACACCACCAAGTCTTATGGTAGTATAATCAGCTTGAGGCGTATCAGAGTAGCCCGTACCCCAGTTGTCGAAAAGATTTCTAAGGGTTGTGGTCGCACGATCTTTTGTTGCAAATGCCTCTGGTTTATCTTCCGGGCCATGGTTCGCAGTATATGGGCCTGCCTCCGAGGGCTCATTTTGCTCGACTCTTCTCTGAGTATCATAAATGTTTTCAGGTGACATCACAATTTTACTCCTATTTCGAGATTTTGTTCGGGCCATGGAAGCCTCGGTTATATTTTTAATTGCTTCGCGCCGTTAAAAAATAAGTTAAGAGCGCATCGAATTTCCAAGATTTGATACGACACGTATCGAACAGCCTCTGTTCGATGCGGTTCAGAAGCGAACAAAAAATCCCTTTTGCGAAAGAGAACAAAAAAATGTCAGAGGAGGTGGACCCTTATATATAGGCCCATGGGCCGACAGCTTCCGGAGGCGCATCGAATTCGATGCGTCGTATCGAATTTGTCAAATTCAAACCTATCAACAGCACACATCGAATAGTCACATTTCAATGCCTTCAGATCAGTCAAAAGTGAGTATGATCAAAAGTTTGGAAACCGTTCTCATCTTGAAAACGTCTCCCAAACTGGGGGGGACTATGTGATAGGGGTGTTTTAGGATTGGCCCAGCACTGTGGACTGGGCCGGCCCAAAACCGTATCGAATTGGCCCAATTCGATACCCTTAGCGCATCGAATAACCCTGATTCGATGCGCACATCGAACCGAGATGATTCAATGCGCTTTATACAACTGTCTATGGGTCCCACCGAGCGAGGCTATTATATATACCCCATCGAACCCAAGTCCAATCTTTTTAGCCTTCAGAGGCAGATCGAACCCAAGTCCAATCCTTACCACATCGAATCGCCCTATTCGACACACTCCATTGTTCGATGCGTCTCAGAATTCGACACCGCAGTATTATATCAAAGGCGTATCGAATCAACCCTGCATCGAATCAGTTTTGTTCGAGGCGCACATCGAACACTCGCAATTTGATGCGTTAAATAGTTCGTGTTATTAATATATTTAAAACAGTGTAAGATCTATAATCGATAGTAGGTGTTTCGGACAAAGTTAGTCCGGTTTATTTTATTGGATTAACATTATTTTGGTTATTTATATTCCAATTGTATTGTTTTACCGTGTTCTATTACCGTGACGAAATACGACCAAAATAATATATACATATATACATATATACATACATATATGTGTGTGTAATAGATTTCGGATCGTCTAACATAGTCTAAACATCTTCCAAATAGGTATTTTTATATCGCAGATTACTACATTTATTAGACTTATGAATAAATGTAACATTGTAAAAAGATTTAATAAGGTAATTAGTTTATTAGTTATAATATGCCAAAAGAAAGATAATATTTTGTATTTGTCACATTTTGTTGATTATGTTGAGTTGATTTTTCGAGGCAGGCAAATTTGGGTAACACAATTTTCGTGCATATAACAGAAATGCTCTTTCCCTTTCTTGTATCTAGTTCCACCACTTATTTTATATTTAAATACGCAAAGGCACATAAATCACTCAAAATTGATTAAATTGATTTTAAAGACAGTAAAATAATTGATTCACAAATTTTACGTGGAAACCCCCATATTACTTTAGGGTAAAGAACCAAGGGTAAATAAAAGAACTTAACTATAAGTGTAAAATAGGCATTACAACTCTTAGACTTTTACCGTAGTAAAGTCACACAAACTCTCTATTTTACCTATCACTTGCAACACTTTTTATAGATAACTATTTTACTTAATTGTATATAAGAGAATATTAGTGTTATGGGATGAATGAGGGACGTTGTATGGGATAGGTTTCAGCGCAAAACCATGTGGAATTTAAGTTGCTCCAACATTCCCAACTCTCAACCAATCACGTACAACAATTAAGGCAAGCTTGCATAATTCTAGTCACATGAAGTGGCAGTGCATACACTGCACCACTACCGACAATCACTTGAAGATTTGATTAGGACTACTGACAATCTTCCCCTTTCATGTTGCTTAACCAGACCACACGAGGGCCATCACTGAACAAACTTGCCAGCATTAACATTCTTCGTCATGGAATTATCTATGTTGTATTTAGTGTGAATCTTCGGCACATCGATCATACCCTCTTTGACTTTTTCACGAACAAAAGTGATACTGCACTCGAATATGCTTTATCTTGGAATGAAAAGTTGGATTCATTGCTAGATGCAACACACTCTAATTATCATATAATAGAAAAATCATCTCTAGTTTGTGCTCGAGTTCCTCCTAGACCATTTTCAATTAGATTGCCTTTTCAATTAGATTGCCTTTACTGATTTGCGTAGCTGCTAAGTACTCAGCCACTATTGTTTATGTCACAACAAATTACCTTAACTTTGAAAGCCAACTTATTGCACCCCTAGCAAGAGTAACCACAAATCATGTCGTAGACTCGCTTTTGTCCAGATTACATGCATAATCAGAATCAACATAAACTCATACTATAAAACTCGATCCCTCGTAACATAATGCAACATCTGAGTTTCCCTAAATGTATCTCAAAACCTATTTACCATGGATCTTCCATGTATCGAATAACCACCCGCACTTCATGTGCAATGTCTGGTCTAGTACAGATCTTAGCAAACATTAAACTTCCCACTGCTGATGCATATAGTCTTGAGACATCTCTTTCCTCTCTTTTTCATTACTAAGAGAAATACTTGAGGATAACTTTAAATTAATAAGAAGTGAGGTAGAGATTGGATTACAATTTTTCATGTTGAACAACAACAAAATTTTCAATAGACAATTCTTCTCAGAAAGCCAAATCTTCCTACTATATGCGTCTTGGTGGATTTGCATCCCTAGAATCTTGTTTGCTGGTGTTAAGTCCCTTATTTCAAATTACCTAGTCAGTGGAGTTTTCAATCCTTGAATTCAAGCTTTGTGGGGGCCTGAAACCAACATGTCATCAACATACGACAATAAAATAGCAAACTCATCACTAGGTCTCTTGAAATGTGCACAAGGATTTGCGTTGAGTCCTGATAAGCGTTTATTAATTGTTATTTGAGTACTCGTTTTCTTATGCTTTTATATAAGTATTGGTGCATATTGATTGGTTTTAGAATGGTTTTGTGTTTTTATTAGAATTTTAGTGAGATGATGTAAAACAATGCAAAAAGAGCCTAAATTGGATGTTTTTTGGGAAAATTGCTTCAAAACACAATGTTGCAATCACGGGGAATCAAAAGGATATCGTTGATTCAAATGCAAGGAGACATAGTTACAAGAACCATCATAGGCTGTTCTACATACCATTGAAAAGCCATGAAATTCAGTGTTCCATGGCAACAAGCATATCTTGATTCTGGCATCCATAGAGGAAGTTATAGCTAAAACTGCGATGTCGCGCATAGTAGATAAAGGCAAATTGCGCGTCCCAGAAACTGAGACTAGCACAACCGCAACGTGATCGCATGTTTCATGCGCGATTGGCGCGCGATCAAACCCAAATTGCTCGCACGACAAGGCCCATAATCTTATAGAAAACATAATTTGGGTCCAACTCCTGTTTTTCCTATAGACACTAGGGTTGTGGATCTGGAGAGACCACCACAACCACCACTCTCACAACTTTCATATCAGCACTTCATACAACAAGCCACTACCACCGCTAGGAGAAACATAACAACGAATATTGGGAGATTGTTCTTATCTTTCAATCATTTATTATGATGATTTCTTCCGTTTATATTGTTGAACTTATGTTCGTTACGTGCTAATATTCTCCGTATTTGGAATAGGGAGTGATGACTATTTACACTCAATGAACCTTTATTTATGGATTCATGTTGAGTCTTGTGTGTTTAGATGTGATTTGTTTTATATTCCACATGTTTGATTGATACATTTGATGAGCATTAACATGCCTCGTGGGTAAACTGCAAGTCTGATTTATGTGCTGGAAGTATGACTAACGTAACTTACACATAAGCTAATCACACAGATCATTGTCTTTGATTTGAAAAGATCGAATTGGTTAACAAACTTTAATTCTTTTAGATTGATCGCACTTACGTTGCTAGATCTTTTGAAGGAGGCGAGGGAATTGTAGTTGCAATTAATGTTGGATCTAGAGTTCAGTAAATTCATTAAACACGTAATTTAGCATGATAAACTATCTATGGGAGAATTGGTGGTTTTCCTATAAATCACATAACAAGCAGTTATAAAACCTACTTCAAATACTACTTTATCGATCTGGTTAAATCTTTGTTATGCATTTGCTTGAGTAGTTATATTAAAAACGTCTATTCAAATTACATTATTAATTGTTAACTTAGTTATATTCAAAACCCCTTTTATAAAATCTATTTTCTTTATTGTTTTACCGTTGTCTATTAAGTAAACTCTATAGTTACACACTCTCTTTGGGATCGATACTTTAGGCCTAATCCTACACTCTGCTTTACTCGTCCCATACTTTTCGTGGGAAATTAGCCACCGTCGTCACCACGCAAACACTAGTTCCCTCGACCGTGACGAAGTGTTTGTACCCAAACCAAAAAATGAAAGATCAGCCTTCACCAAGATTGTCGACGAATCACTTGTCATCGAGATTCTTCTTCGTGTCACCATTGGTTGGCCTATGTATTTATTGTGCAACATGTCAAGCAGAAAGTACGACAGTTTCATGTCTCACTTCTATCCCAACAGTCCTATGTATTCGGATAACGAGAAAGTCCAAATCCTCATATCCGATGTGGGATTTATTGCCAGTTTATATGCTTGTTACTTGGCTGCCGCGGCCAATGGACTTGCATGGGTGATATGTGTGTTCGGTATTCCAGTAAGTATTGTGAATGGTTTCCTTGTTACCATCACGTACTTGCACCACACGCACACCGCCTTGCCTTACGATTCTTCCAAGTGGGATTGGCTTTGTGGAGCTTTATCCACTATCGACAGGGATTACGGGATTCTTAATGTTGTGTTTCATCACATTACGGATAATCACGTCGCGCACCGTTTGTTTTCGGGCATCCCGCATTATCATGCCATGGAAGCCACCAAAGCTATTAAGCCTATTTTGGCCAATTACTATCAGTTTGATGGAACGCCAAAATTCTAAAGGCTATTTGGAGAGAAGCAAAGGAATGCGTTTACATTGAGCCAGATGAAGATTCCAAGACCAAGTGCGTCTTTTGGTACACCAATAAGCCATAAGTTCCCACTCGCCCACCAATTAATAATATGAAATTACCTGTGTAATAAGTGATACTTTTGTTTCCAGTCGATCGGTGTTTAAAAATTCAGTGAGCAGTAATTAATATTGTTTCATTCGAATTTAGTGGAACATTTACAAGTTCTAATGCAAAAGAGGAGGAGATTGATTACTCTGGTGGTTGTAGTTATTCGTCCTATAATAAAAGTATAATAGTTGATTAGACTAAAGAATTAGCTAGCAATGGTCATCCCCAGGAATATGCAAAACTTATATGCTTTAAATAAACAATAAAAATGTAGATCATGATTAAGTATTAAGCACATTGTTACAATGCAATAATGGCGAATCACTTGTCATCGAGATTCTTCTTCGTGTCACCATTGGTTTGGCTTTATTTCCTGTTTTTGTGCAAAATAAATGTCAGCTTACATTCAACAAAAAGGTAAGTAGATAACAACATACCAAAACCGTAGATAACAAAAAGGCAAAATAAATGTCAGCTTACATTCAATAAAAAGGAAATAACAACAGGTAAGTAGATAACAACATACCAAAACCGTAGATAACAAAAAGGCAAAATAAATGTCAGCTTACATTCAACAAAAAGGAAATAACAACATACCGTTTTCTTAAATTTACAGAAATAAGATTAAATTAAGTAAATAAAACTCAAGAAAAAGGTAAGTAGACCAACTTTGAAATCATCAATTGTAAATAATAAACTTCCAGCAAAATGAATATTATTTAGTCCTCTTGTACGAACCACTTCTGTTCATTTTCAGTACTTGCTAAGAGTATTTGCAAATAGAAAACTAACGACTTCAAAAATAAACTCACTCGTTGCGAATATAATAGCCCATTTCCCAGTAAATGCAAAAAATCATGTAACCTGCAATTTGCAACGAAAAGAACACGGTGATAAACCAAAAGCTTTAATTTAAAACGTGCATTTTAAGAAGCTATGGATTCATTAAAAAAAAATATATAAAGAAACCAATTGGAAGCTAAGAAACGGGAGGTTACTTCTGGAAAACGGTTGGAATTTTGTTTTTCTTCGGCTTGTTTCTAATTTTGATTAGACAACACAATATCTGCAACATCATTAAGAAAAATAAAATAAAATACACTGACAAAAGTAAATTGATGGTCGAAAATTGACCCCTTACGTACCTCATATCAAAACCTCATAATCTCTTATGCTTGATACCAATATTACGACACCAGATCCTGCAAATTTTGGAAATTAATAAATTTATAAGGAAAGTAATGTATTAGAAATTTGCAAAAAAGTGAGAATAAATTGGCATTAGATTGAAAAGAAACAAAAGAGTTGAAATGAGAGACTGCTCATGTTTCTTTTAAATTCGTAGAAATGAGGAGTTGAATTCAAAATAACAACAAATCCGGAAGAGGTGGTTGCAACATAAATTTTGATTTTAGTATTTGAAATTTTTGAACCGCCAACTATTTTTTTTTTTTTAAAATGTTAGAATTGGAAGATTAATTTTTGGAGGAAGAAAAAGAATCTGGAGGCTTTTCTTTTCTTTTCTTTTTTCAGGAATATTTTTTTATTTTGAGTTTTCTTCGAAAAACCGTGTGAAACGTGTTAGGGTTGGGAAATTTGTGGAAGTAGTTATTCTATTATTCAAGTTTTAAATTTATCTTGATCTTTTTTCCTATTATAAGCCGTTAGATTTTGGGAAAAGTTAGAGAAGGTCTTCTTTTTTTTTTCTTTTTTTGAAGAGGTGATGAAAGTATGGTCTTATAAGTTATAATTGACATCGTGTTTTCAAATTTGTCCTTAATTACCATTTCCAAATTTATAGGAAAAAGATTGGGTGAATCTTTTTTGGGGGAAAGTGGGGAGTGAGTGGCCGTGTATTTCTTGATAATAATTGTAAAATCTTCTTTTAATCCTCATGTAATATTTTAATCGGATAACTAAAGAATTAAATAGGGTGGTTTATCTATTCTCTCTCATAAAAAATAAAAGCTTCCTCATGAGTTTTGGATATCTATATTGAAGACAATAGGAAAATAGGAGAAAATTTTGGAAATAGATTAGAAGTTATCAATTTGAATTTGAATTTGAATTTTTTCTTCGGAAGTACAATTACAGGAGAGTAAATTTGGCAAATACCTAAAAGTGGGTAGTTTTGCTCTTTTTCTATTTTTTTAAAAAAATTATGAGTGGCGATTTTTGGTCTCCTAGTCTAAGAACTACCAAGGACCGCTTTGCTTATATTATTAATAGATATACATGTATATTGGGTTTTTTTTAGAGTTATCAATTAATGTTGTATTTACAGCTAATCAACATGCATGTGCTCCAAATATGTGAAATTTATAGCAATTGATGCATCTTGTCTAAATGGAAAAGAAAAAATGTGGGTAAAAAAGTTCATTCAAATTTTTAAAATATTTGAAGAAAAAGTTATTGCTTATATATATATACCAGCCAAACAATATACTTATTCTAAGAGAAACAAAGAACAACATTATGTGCAATTTTGAAACAAAAAGGCTTAAGTGGGCCTATACAAAGAAAGTTTATATTTCATTAAACTCTCTTACATATGCAGTTCCCAATATGCCCTCTAACTTTTTAAAAAAATATTTTATCGTAATTATTCGACTTTATGAAGACTACTCTACGTTGATTATTTGACCAAAATTAGCGGAATATTCTTTCCTAGATGTTCTCACTCTTACGTGATCGTCAAATAAATCCCTAGTTGGAATTTCTTATATTTTGTTTTCAGGAAGAATTAAATTCTTCTCAATTGAATATACAATAGAGGATCCCTAAAAAAAATACGAAGACTTGATATAAAGGGGATCAAGCTACAACTGAGATCGTCATCTAATAACCAAAAACCAAATCTAGAAGTGAGGTCTAAATGTTGACGGTGGTGAATCACACGAAACTTTTCTAGCAAGGAATAGTCAAGACTTTGGCATGGTGTTCATTCAAATAAATCTTCGCTTTATTGATAACGATTTAATTCACCTCTGATGTCTTTTTTAGGCCTCCACCGATAAAAGCGTTTTAGATATATTTTTTGATGATATAGTTTGCATTTATATAATTGTGTATCAATAATGTGTGTGTATATATATATATTTGTGATACATGACCTCTACCCATAATAACGAATATAGTATTAACATAGTTCTATATGTATATACATATATACATACATATATGTGTGTGTAATCGTCTAACATATAGGTATTTTTATATCGCAGATTACTACATTTATTAGACATATGAATAAATGTAACACTGTAAAAAGATTTCATAAGGTAATTAGTTTATTAGTTATAATATGCAAAAAGAAAGATAATATTTTGTATTTGTCACATGTTTGTCGATTATGTTGAGTTAATTTTTCGAGGCAGAAAAATTTGGGTAACACAATTTTCGTGCATATAACAGAATGCTCTTTCCCTTTCTTGTATCTAGTTCCACCACTTATTTTATATTTAAATACGCAAAGGCACATAAATCACTCAAAATTGTTTAAATTGATTTTAAAGACAGTATTTTAAAGACAGTAAAATAATTGATTCACAGATTTTACATGGAAAACTCCATATTACGTTAGGGTAAATAACCACGAGTAAGATAAAAGAACTTCACTATAAGTGTAAAATAGGAATTACAACTCTTAGACTTTTACCGTAATAAAGTCACACAAACTCTTTATTTTACCTATCACTTACAACGCTAACAACACTCTTTATAGATAACTATTTTACTTAATTGTATATAAGAGAATATTAGTGTTTACGGGATGAATGCGGGACGTTGTATGGGATAGGTTTCAGCGCAAAACCGTGTGGAATTTAAGTTGCTCCAACATACCCAACTCTCAACCAATCACCTACAACAATTAAGGCCATCAACCAATCATATGACATGCAAGCTTGCATAATTCTAGTCACATGAAATGGCAGTGCATACACTGCACCACTACCGACAATCACTTGAACATTTGATTAGGACTACCGATAATCTTGTCGTTTCATGTTGCTTAACCAGACCACACGAGAGTCATCACTGAACAAACTTGCCAGCATTAACATTCTTCGACATGAAATTAGCTATGTTGTATTTAGTGTGAATCTTCTGCACATCGATCATACCCTCTTTGACTTTTTCACGAACAAAAGTGATACTGCACTCGAATATGCTTTATCTTGGAATGAAAAGTTGGATTCATTGCTAGATGCAGCACACTCTGATTGTCATGGAATAGAGAAATCCTCTCTAGTTGGTGCCCGAGTTCCTCATAAACCATTTTCAATTAGGTCGCCTATTTACTGATCTGCGTAGCTGCTAAGTACTCAGCCACTATTGTTTATGTCACAACAAATTACCTTAACTTTGAAAGCCAACATATTGAACCTCTAGCAAGAGTAAACACAAATCATGTCGTAGACTCACTTTTGTCCAGATTACATGCATAATCAGAATCAACATAAACTCATACTATAAAACTCGATCCCTCGTAACATAATGCAACATCTGAATTTTCATGGATGTATCTCAAAGTCCTATTTACCGTGGATCTGCCATGTATCGAATAACCACCCGCACTACATGTGCAATGTCTAGTCTAGTACAGATCTTAGCAAACATTAAACTTTCCACTACTGATGCATATAGTACTTGAGACATCTCTTTCCTCTCTTTTTCACTACTAAGAGAAATACTTGAGGATAACTTTAAATTAATAAGAAGTGAGGTAGAGATTGGATTACAACTTTGCATGTTGAACAACCACAAAATTTTCAGTAGACAATTTTTCTCAGAAAGCCAAATCTTCCTACTATCTGCGTCTTGGAGGATTTGCATCCCTAGAATCTTGTTTTATGGTCCTAAGTCCCTTATTTCAAATTCCCTAGTCAGTGGAGCTTTCAATCCTTGAATTCGAGCTTTGTGGGGGCCTGAAACCGACATGTCATCAACATACAACAATAAAATAACAAACTCATCACTAGGTCTCTTGAAATGTGCACAAGGATCTGCGTTGAGTCCTGATAAGTGTTTATTAATTGTTATTTGAGTACTCGTTTCCTTATGCTTTTGTATAAGTATTGGTGCATATTGAATGGTTTTACAATGGTTTTGTGTTTTTTTAGAATTTTAGTGAGATAATGTAAAACAATACAAAAAGAGCCTAAATTGGATGTTTTTTGGGAACATTGCTTCAAAACACAGCGTTGCAATCACGGAGCATCAAAAGAATTTCGTTGATTCAAATGCAAGGAGACATAGTTAAAAGAACCATCATAGGTTGTTCTACATACTATTGAAATGCCATGAAATCCAGTGTTCCATGGCAACAAGCATATCTTGATTCTGACAACCATAGAGGAAGTTATAGCTAAAACCGTGATGTCGTGCATAGTAGATAAAGTCAAATCACGTGTCCCACAAACTGAGAGTAGCACAACCGCAACGTGATCGCATGTTTCATGCGCGATTTGCGCACGATCAAGCCCAAATTGCTCGCACGAAAAGGCCCATAATCTTATAGAAAACATAATTTGGGTCCAACTCTTGTTTTTCCTATAGACACTAGGGTTGTGGATCTGGAGAGACCACCACAACCACCACTCTCATAACTTTCATATCAGCACTTCATACCACAAGCCACTACCACCGCTAGGAGAAACATAGCAACAAAGATTGGGAGATTGTTCTTATCTTTGAATCTTTAATTATGATGATTTCTTCCGTTTATATTTTTGAACTTATGTTCGTTACGTGCTAATATTCTCCGTATTTGGAATAGTGAGTGATGACTATTTACACACAATGAACCTTTATTTATGGATTCATGTTGAGTCTTGTGTGTTTTGATGTGATTTGTTTTATATTCCACATGTTTGATAGATACACTTGATGAGCATTAACATGCCTCGTGGGTAAACTGCAAGTCTGATTTATGTGCTGGAAGTATGACTAACGTAACTTACACATAAGCTAATCACACATATCATTGTCTTTGATTTGAAAAGATCGAATTGGTTAACAAACTTTAATTCTTTTAGATTGATCGCACTTAGGTTGCTAGATCTTTTGAAGGAGGCGGGGGAATTGTAGTTGCAATTAGTGTTGGATCTAGAGTTCGGTAAATTCATTAAACGCGTAACTTAGCATGATAAAACTATCTATGAGGAAATTGGTGGTTTGCCTATGAATCACATAACAAGCAGTTATAAACCCTACTTCAAATACTACTTTATCGATCTGGTTAAATCTTTGTTATGCATTTGCTTGAGTAGTTATATTAAAAACGTCTATTCAAATCACATTATTAGTTGTTAACTTAGTTATATTCAAAACCCCTTTTATAAAATCTATTTTCTTTATTGTTTTACCGTTGTCTATTAAGCAAACACTATAGTTACACACTCTCTTTGGGATCGATACTTTAGGCCTAATCCTACACTCTGCTTTACTCGTCCCATACTTTTCGTGGAAAATTAGCCACCGTCGTCACCACGCAAACACTAGTTCCCTCGACCGTGACGAAGTGTTTGTACCCAAACCAAAAAATGAAAGATCAGCCTTCACCAAGATTGTCGACGAATCACTTGTCATCGAGATTCTTCTTCGTGTCACCATTGGTTGGTCTATGTATTTATTGTGCAACATCACAAGCAGAAAGTACGACAGTTTCGCGTCTCACTTCTATCCCAACAGTCCTATGTATTCGGATAACGAGAAAGTCCAAATCCTCATATCCGATGTGGGATTTATTGCCAGTTTATATGCTTGTTACTTGGCTGCCGCGGCCAATGGACTTGCGTGGGTGATATGTGTGTTCGGTATTCCAGTAAGTATTGTGAATGGTTTCCTTGTTACCATCACGTACTTGCACCACACGCACACCGCCTTGCCTTACGATTCTTCCGAGTGGGATTGGCTTTGTGGAGCTTTATCCACTATCGACAGGGATTACGGGATTCTTAATGTTGTGCTTCATCACATAACGGATACTCATGTCGCGCACCATTTGTTTTCGGGCATCCCGCATTATCATGCCATGGAAGCCACCAAAGCTATTAAGCCTATTTTGGCCAATTACTATCAGTTTGAGGGAACGCCAATTCTAAAGGCTATTTGGAGAGAAGCAAAGGAATGCGTTTACATTGAGCCAGATGAAGATTCCAAGACCAAGTGCGTCTTTTGGTACACCAATAAGCCATAAGTTCCCACTCGCCCACCCATTAATAATATGAAATTACATGTGTAATAAGTGATACTTTTGTTTGCAGTCGATCGGTGTTTAAAAAATCAATGAGCAGTAATTAATATTGTTTCATTCGAATTTAGTGGAACATTTACAAGTTCTAATGCAAAAGAGGAGGAGATTGGTTACTCTGGTGGTTGTAGTTATTCGTCCTATAATAAAAGTATAATAGTTGATTAGATTAAAGAATTAGCTAGCAATGGTCATCCCCAGGAATATGTAAAACTTATATGCTTTAAATAAACAATAAAAATGTAGATCATGATTAAGTATTAAGCACATTGTTACAATGCATGCTTTTACCTTTACTCTTAGTTGATTTGTTTTTGGACCCAAAAAAGTGGGGAAAAGCCCAAAATTAGTTCTCAAACTCGACTCTGTTTTGTTAGTCTTATTTTGGTCCGTCATAAATTCTGTCATCCTGTCTAATAATTTAAATTTGGTCTTCCAATGATTTAATTAGCTTAGTCTCGCCATTATTGCAAATCGTCGAAAAATGTATCTTACTTGATCGATCCTCCAAGTTATTTTCATTTTGCTTTTAATCTTTTATCTTGCATCATCCCGTTGTCCTTAAAGTTCTAGATTTTTCCGATTCCGTACCCCTCTTATACAATAACAATTGTGTAAAACCACCAAAAAAATTAGACATGTTAGTACATGATACCTTAAAATTGGGATTTACACTTAAGTTTGTGACTTTAAGACTACCGATTTTGTCACTGTTTCTATTTTTTATTTCCCTTTTGTGTGTATTCAAATCCAAATCACCTAATTTTAAGTCCAAATCCAAAATTTTAAGGTTTGGACCTATAATTTTGGCTACTTTTAGTAATTTTGGTTGTCGAGATATTATAAATTAAGGAAATTTACAACTAAATGAATGTTATCGAGAAGAAATTATTCTATACATTCAATGTATATACAACCGATGGTTGATAATAAAATGAGATCCCTATATTGTAGGAATAACCGCTTAACATCTCAATCCCACCGTGTATTGGTAATGGATGCACATACAGTGGCTGCACCTAATAATCTCTGGTTATCGATTGATGTAGATAGAGGATTAAAATCAAAATCAGACCAACTTACAGAATCAAGTGTGACGTGTTCATGCAAATTTCAGTTATGTTAAGCTAACTAAATCACAAAAATGCTGATATTATGTGATTAGGCAAGATAAAGACAAATTTATGACGCATCAAGATAAGGAATAAAAATGAAATAGAGCTTAGTTGGAGAACTAAATTTAATTTACCCTAGGCCGTAGACTCATAATTGTAGAAAGCATAAATTTGCTATCAAAAAGAAATAACATCTTGTGATAAAGATAAAGATTCAACATACAAATTGTGATCCTGAATTATAAGATACTTATAGCTGAATACGCGGAATACTTTTATAAATAGTTTATCGCGATAAAATAATGATATTTTGCTAGCTTTCTCTGTTTGTCGGTTTACAATGATTTTTTTCTAACACAAGGTTTACAATGATATTCAACGGTCAGGGCTCTCACTTCTCATTGGCTTCAAATAACCGAAATGCATTTCTATCCTGAATCGATGCCATACTATAGTAACAGGAGGTTAAAAGTGTGATGATAATTAGTCCCCAAAATAAACGAAACGGCAAAATGACGGCAGCATCCAAATATGTATATATATATATATATATATATATATATATTAGGCTTCACTAAATTGAAATGGAAAAACGTCTATGGGTGAGGCCTAAATCATAATTAAATCATTTTTCCTAAATTTTTTGGTCGTGCCAAACAAACTAAAATCCAAGTCATTAATATCGCCAACGTTGTATAATTGATGGCTGCTGGTAATTGTGTTGGAGACATGCATTCAGTCAATAGTGGACGGCAAGCTCTAAAAGCCATTTGATCATAAAACAATAATAACAAATATATGTTCAGGATTCGTCTAATATACTTCGTGCTGTTGTGGCTCCTGCACTCACAACAGGGTGGGCTCCGCGTTGGCTCATACACAAACCACATGCAATAGTTAAGCATGCCATCCAATATCAGATGTTTATAATGGTCAAACATGCAATTTCATTTTCAATTTTTGTTTCCGCGTCATCTTACTATTACCAAATGTATGGCTTCCACTTTGCGACACTTAAATTATCAATGAAATTAATTTATTTTAGATACTCATGGATGATATATAAAAAAATATAATTGTAAAAGAATGCGGTTTAGAACGCGATTCGTGATTTGTAAAGAAAAATGTTTATGTGATATTGTTTGCACGAAGGTGAGTTTCGTAGTACGAAGGCCCTTTGAATATATAAAGACATAAATATGAAAAACACTTAATTAAAGAGATATATTACTATAAGACTGTAATACTGGCATTGCCTTCTCATTCATTATAATGTCATATATATACAAAATGTAGTCTTCGTGACTAAGTAAACTATCTATCAAGATAACTACCAAATATATAAAAGATATACACAATATTTATTCTAGTCTAATATCTAGTCAATACACCCCCGCAATCGCAACGGGAGGAGGACGAACGTTGAAGGTAGAGAATATGAGGGAGACCTTTAGTGAAGATATCGGCAATTTGATAACAAGAAGGCACATCAAGAACGCTAACATCACCGCGACACACTTTTTCTCGCACAAAATGAATATCTATTTCAATATGCTTCGTGCGTTGATGTTGCACGGGGTTTCCTGAAAGATAAATTGCACTTACATTGTCACTGTAGACAAGAGTGGCATAGGAGAAAGGAAAATGAAGCTCCAAAAGCAAATTGCGAAGTCAACAAAATTCTGACACAACGTTGGCAACACCATGGTATTCAGCTTCAGCACTAGAGCGAGAAAGAATTGGTTGCCGTAGCCGATCAAGAGATAAGATTACCACCATGATATACACAATAACCCGATGTGGAGGGACGTGTGTTGGGCAGCCTCCCCAATCAGCGTGGGTGAAAGCTTTAAGAGTCGAGAGAGGGGACGGCCGAATGAAGAGACCGAGACCAAGAGTCCTCTGAATATAGCGCAATACACGTTTTAGTGCTTGCATCTGAGCTTCACGAGGATCGTGCATATAAAGGCAAATCTGTTAGACAGCATTAGAGATATCCGGTCGGGTAAAGGTCAAATACTAAAGAGCACCCGCAAGAGACCGGAAAAGTGTCGAATCCGAACAAGGGACACTGTCGAGAGCTGCACCAAGCTTGGATTTCGTGTCAACGGGAGTGAGGGTTGGTTAGCAAGAAGACATGTCGGCTCGTTCAAGAATATCCATAAAATACTTCTTTTGAGAGAGAAATAACCCTTTAGAGTCTCGAGTGACAGAAATCCCCAAGAAAAAATTCAAAAGACCTAAATCCTTCATAGCAAACTCCAAGTTGAGAGAGGCTATAATAGTATGGCGCAAGGCACTGGTCGAGGTGATCAAGAGAATACCATCGACATACAAAAGAAGATATGCAATGTCAACACCGTGCGGATAAATAGAGAGATAGTGGTCGGACGTGTTGTGAAAGAAACCGAGAGTACAAACATAATCGGTAAAACACTGGTACCACGCACGAGGAGCTTGCTTTAAGCCATAGAGAGATTTCTTCAAGAGAAATACATGATCAGGTCGGGAGGGATCCCGAAAGCCGAGGGGCTGATGCATATAGACTGTCTCGTAAAGATGACCATGAAGAAAGCCATTTTTCACGTCCAACTGATGAATGGACCAAGATTTGGACACGGCAATGCTAAGGACTCTTCGAATAGTTGCGGGTTTTCACCACGGGGCTGAAAGTGTTAGCACAATCCACTCCAACATGTTGATACGTGCCATCACCACAAAGACGAGCCTTATACCGCTCAAAAGAACCATCAGAGTTAAACTTATAGAGAAAAACCCACATAGACTGAATCACATTACCATCCCTAGGACGAGATACTAACTCCCACGTCTTATTTTTTATAAGATCATCAAATTCATTAGCCATAACCAATTTCAAATTTGGATCAGATAATGCGGCTACCGGTTTCGGGGAAGAGGTGAAGGCGAGAGGGTGGCTGATAAGTTAAGGAACTATTTAGGCTTAAATATACCACGTTGGCTGCGTGTGGTCATGGGATGAGAGGGACTCAGGGTGGTGGTGGTCTGGTAGCCGGGACGATGGCCGATATAGGTGGAGACGAGGGAGGGTCGGTATGATGCATTTGGAGTGTGAACCATGTTATTTATTGTTCTTATTTTTCTTTCGGACGTTCCATTTTGTGAAGATGTGTAAGGACAAGAAAATCGAAATTTCATGCCATGATTCGCACAAAAATTATGAAATAAGTGGTTATTAAATTCAGTATCATTGTCACATATGTTCCGTTCGAACTGAGTTTTGACAAAGTTACTAAATAAAGTAAAGGTTGGAAAAACTTGGGATTTATGGGCAAGGGAAAACGTCCACAAGAAATCAGAAAAATTGTCCAAAAACAGAACATAAAAACGATGTCCAAACGAACTCAAAATAGGCGACGACCATAAGTCGCTATGAACAATATCAAAAGGAAAATAAGTAATAGATGATGAGAAAATAATTGGTAGTCTAGTATGCTTGCTAAGAGAACAAGATGGACACAAGGACTTGGACGCTTTATGACAAGAGATGGATTATATACTCCATAAGCAATCAAGGACGGATTTTCCTGGATGACCAATGTGGGTGTGCCAATGAGCAGGATAGAGAGAAGCAAGGGCCGTAGGCGGAGCAGCGGAAGAAAGAGAGGCCAATGAGGAGATGAGGTAGAGGTCGCCAGTGCTATTGCATCTCATAAGTCGGGGGTGGTCTTGGGAGGAAAGGGAGTCGGGGGTGGTTTCTCAAGAAAGTCAATCAACTAATCTCAACTGAAATGTTTTCAAACTGAATTCATTAAGATGATTAAAGCTAGCCTATTTTTCAATCATCTTAAGAAAAAATAGACGTTACATCATCTAAACCTTGTTTATACTAAATGGTTTTTATATATGTCGACCAAAACTTTTGGTAACACTTTCGTAGTAGTGCAATTCCAAGAGGAAATACAATGTTCTTCATTTTAAAAGAAAAACTTCTAGCACTCCTCGCCTTCCTGTCTAGCACAAGTCAAACTTCGTGTTTTTATATATGCAAGTTTATACTTTAAATGTTTGCATAGATCTTTAGAGTATAAGTAATGCTCCACCTACATCATAATATAAAACTATCAAATTGGATTAGCATTATATTAACCTTGACCATTGATATCCATTATTGCGCGATAGTATGATGTCAGAAAATTGTAAACACAAAAAGCAATAATAGTCATAAAATGTTTACTAGATTCATCCCATTGACAAATGATTTTTTTTATTTGATACATCCAGTTGACAGTTGTTGGGAGCGTTAAACAATATTTTTTGTAATTAGTGCATATAATAATTACCTATATTTGGACTATTTATGATAAGAATACATTCATTATATTTTTGGATAAAATCTGCAACTCCTTGACAAATTCAATTTCCACAATTCCCAAGTATACTTTTCTATAAGTCAGTAGTAATTTAGACTCCAAATTCTTTTATATTGAATCATTTTTTATTGATAGTTGAGAAGGTTCTAAACACTTGCTTTCAACTTTAATTTGAAGAAATATATATCGTAATTTATAATACCCACATGGTTGCATTTTTTATTTTCCAGATAAAATGCTGCTCGAAGTGAACATTGTTACTGTTTTTATTACAGAATAATGATATTTTACTTTTGTAATAATTCTAATATGTAATTTTAAAAACAAAGAAGTTTAGATGCATAGTTACTCGTAAATTGGTCAAACAATTAATATTGTTTCCAAGTATTGCACATAATAATATCGCTACCAACAACCAGATCTCAATTACCAAAATATTATACAACTTATGGAACCCTATTCGGGAATTTTCTAAATCTAACGAAATAATTTACATGATCTATGGAATTCTACAAACAACGCTAAAATTTTAGCCAAATTCATTAAAATAATTGTGACTGAGTTAATTTTTTCTTTACAAAAAAATCATTTTGAAATATATGACAATTACGAGTTACCGCTAAAACATTTCACTTACAAATATTAATAACAAGTGAATTATTACATGACGTTACTTTTAGGTATATATACATGAATGAATTCCTTTCTCTCTATAGACGGATCTGAAGCCGAAAAAACAAGGTCTCACTTTCTCAGGAGTTTTTCGGTAATTGCTTATTATAACGTTCGTGAATATTGCATGGCTTGAGGGCGTTTATGTGTTTTTGTGTTTCTTCATGTTAATAAAAGAAATTTTATGTTTATCAATTTTCTTATATAGTTGGCCCGATTGATTTCAGATAATTAGATTTCAATATAAAGAGGATCTTGGTAGCTTTTATATATCATATCGGATGGCTTTTTAAGTGTACAGATCCAATTGGATTTTGTGTTTTGTAAAAAGTTTCTATATTGTTTTGTGATCTTGTGTTTTCATCAGTAGGAACTAACATAGCAATTAATATAATACATTGAGATTTCATGTTTCGAATAATACTAATATTATTCTGATGTTTGAGAAGAACATGTTTGTTGTCATGTATTTGTTTATCATTTTGTTTAATACTATATATAATTTATCCTTTAGTATTTTTTAAAAGTTGAGCACACAGAAGAGATATAATATAACCAATTAATTTGTAAATCTTTTTGTTTCACGGGCAGAATTATTTTAATTGAAAATAATGGTTAGTAAAGGCAATAAAGTGAAGGCCTTGCACGATGTTGATCAAGATATCGATTTAACGTTATGACTAGGGCCATCATCTAGTAATGAAAGACCAGATCTCGAAGAGGGACAAAAGTTTGGCGATGGAGAACACTGAAACTTTTCTGACATTGGAAGTCACAATTTTGGCATGGTATTTATTCGAATATATTTAATTTCATGGTATCAATCTAATTTATATACGATGACATTTATATTGCGCATATTACCATATAGGTATGGAATAATTATACGGACATTCTCTAATGTTTGAGAAATTAAACAAATATCCCTTATATTAAAAAGTTTAAAATAGTTATGACAACCTTGCAGCTTTAAATCACATCAGAAAGTAATACGCCCCAAGTAATTCATTATAACTTGCAAAAGATTTTTTTCTTTTGAGATAGAATAAATAAAGGCCGTTTTCTATTTCCAAGTAATTTGACTTTATTTCTTGCTTTTGTGCAAAATAAATGTCAATTACATTCAACAAAATTTAATAACTTTTCAGTAACTGACCACACGTGGTTTTGTATAATTTTTTAAACTTGAACAGGTGTCCTTGTAATTATTCTATACCTCAGGTGCTTTCTGTAAGTCTTCCCTAGTACATATATATGTCTTGATACCTAAATTCTTCAACGATAACCCTTAAAATGTCTAAAGTTGTTTATTTCTTCCATTTGAGACATATAGTTCTACACTAAATTTTCATATCTTGATCTCATTTTTTTTCAATTTCAATCAACGAAAGACAATGTGACGACCTGGATTTTTTTTTTAAGTAGAGAATTATCATGCACTAAAACATAGGTAATTATTTAACATTTGATTAGTCGCAAGTTTGACATGTTAAATCGGGTTTTTGAGGCTGGCCGTGTGTTCAACGCAATGTTTGTGCAAGACAAAATGTTCCATTTCTTTCTTATATCCACAAGCACCACTATTATTCTATATTTGATATAATCACTCGAGTGTTTTTTAGATTTTGCATTTGCAGTTTACTAACTCTGTTATTTTTTACTAATATTTTAATTTGTATGTAACAAGATCCATATTCCCATGCTAATTAACGTTGGCGGCAGCTCACGTCAACTGCTTATAGTGGGATGGGGTTGCCAACAATATTGCAGCTAAAAGCTCATGTAAAACCTTTTTTAGCCTACTATGAAGGTTTTAGGCCGAACTTGTTCTTAGCCCCATCCGATTGTGAAGGGAAGATTTGCTCAAATTGTGGAGTTAGGAGTACTCCACTCTGGAGGAAGGGTCCTTATGGTTATCAAGTTAGTTGTTGATCCTATCTATTAATAATTAATAAGTGTTTATTTGCAATTTAAAAAACAAAAAAAACAGTTCTATTGTTGGTTATTTCATAAATTATTTAAGTCCTCATCACCAAATTAAAATTTCTAAATAGACATTTTCTTAATATATATGACAACCAATACCCATTCTTAATCATTTCACTTATCCCACATTTATTTCTCTGTATTATTGATAGACATTGTGCGATATGCACGGAATATTAGAATGGGTTGAGCAAAGCATGATGGATTGAAGGCTTCTCTCACTTGAAGGAGAGAAGATGTTGGAATTTATTTTATCTTTGTTAATGTTAGAATAATATTCTCTTATTTTGTTATACAAACTTCTTTGGCTTTGGTTGATTTAATGGTTGTTCGAAATTCCTCACTATTTTGATACGAATAAAATGATGTTATATATATATATATATATATATATATATATATATATATATATATGTGTGTGTGTGGGGGGGGGGGGGGGGGTTTCTTTTGAGAGTTGTCAACTAATGTTGTATTTATAACTAACATGCATGTGCTCCAAATATGTGAAATTTACCGCAATTGTTCCATCTTGTCTAAATAAAAAAGAGAAAATAAGGGTAGAAAAGGTAATTCAAATATTTAAAACATTTGAAGAATAAATTATTGTTTATATATAGCAGCCAAACAATATACTTCTTCTAAGAAAAACAAAGAGCAACATTATGTGTAAATTTTGAAACAAATAGGCTTAAGTGGGCCTATACAAAGAAAGTTTAAATTTCATTAAACTCTCTTACGTATGCAATTTCCAATATGCCCCCTAACATTTTTAAAAAAAATATTTTATCTTAGTTATTCAACTTTGTGTGGACTGCCCTCAAAATTAACGAAATATTCTCTCCTAGATGTTCTCACACTTACGTGATCGTCGTAATGTAAAACAATTCCCTAGTTGGAATTTCTTATATTTTGTTTTTAGAAAGAGCTAATTTCTTCTCAATTGAACATATAATAGAAAATTTCTCAAAAGTACGAAGGCACTTGATCTCAAACTACAGTTGAGACCGTCGCCTAATTACAAAAAACCAAATCTAGAAGAGGGTCAAAATGTTGACAGTTGTATTCTACCAACAACGCTAGAATTTTAGCCGCATTCGTTAAAATAATTGTGACTTAATCAAATTTTGCTTTACAAATAATTCGTTTTGAAATATATCCCATTTACGAGTTACCGATAAAATAGTTTACTTAGTAATATTTATAAAAAGTTAATTATTATACGATGTTACTTGTAACTATATATACCTTGTGAATTGCTTTCTCTCTATACCCAGGTCTCGAGTCAAAAAAACTAGGTCTCACTTTATCAAGAGTTTTGTGGTAATTGTTTACTTTTAAAGTTCTTGAATATCAGGGCTTGAGAGCGATTATGTGTTTTCGTGTTTCTTCGTTTTAATATAAAAAAAAGTATGTGTATCAATTTTGATATATAGTTGTCCTGACTGATTTCAGATAATTAGATTTCAATATAAAAAGGATCTTGTAGCTTTTGTATATCATATCTGATGGCCTTTTTAAGTGTACAGATCCAGTTAAATTATGTGTTTTGTATAATGTTTCTTTATTGTTTTGTGATCTTGGTTTTTCATCAGTAGCAACTAACATAACAATTAACATTATACATTCAGATTCCATGTTTTGAATAATACTAAGATTATTTTGGTGTTTGGGAAGAACATGTTTGTTGTCATGTATTTGTTTGTCATTTTGTTTAATACTGTATATAATTTAACCTTTAATATTTTTGAAAAGTTGAGCATATGGAAGAGAAAAAATATAAACCGTTAACTGGTACATTATTTTTGTCCCTAAATGTGTATACTAATTTTTATCTTGCCTCATGGGCTGAATTATTTCTTCATAATTGAAAATAATGAATAATAAAGGCAATAAAGACAAGGCCTTGCATGATGTTAATCAAAATATTGATCTAACGCTACGACTAGGGCTATCATTCTGTCATGAAAGACCAGATCACGAAGAAGGACAAAATGTTGGTGATGGAGAACCTCAAAATTTTTCTGACATTGGAAGTCACAACTTTGGCATGGTATATATTTGAATATATTTTACTTTCATGGTATCAATCTAATTTATATACGATGACTTTTATATTACGCAAATTACCATTTAGGTTTGAAATATTGTTTTCTTTTTACATATAATAAATAAGGGTTGTTTTCTATTTCCAGGTAATTTGGCTTTATTTCCTGTTTTTGTGCAAAAGAAATGTCAGCTTACATTCAACAAACTTTTATAAATTTTCAATGAACAGACCACAAGGTGTTTTTGTATAATTTTTCAAACATGAACGAGTGTTTTTTGTAATTATTCCATACCTCACGTGCTTTCTGTAACTCTTCCTTAGTACATATATGTCTTGATGCCTAACTTCTGCAATGATAACCACTAAAATGTCTAAAGTTGTTTATTTCATCCATTTGAAACATATAGTTCTACTCTAAATTTCATATCTTGATCCCAATTTCCCAATCTTAATCAGCTAAAAATAATATGAAAACGTTAAACTTTTCTTGAAGTAAAGAATTATCATGCGCTAAAAGATAGGTAATCATTTAATATTTGAATAGTCGCAAGTTGTCGTGTCGAATCGGGTTTTCGAGGCAGGCAATGTATTCAACGCAATGTTTGTGCAAGATAAAATGTTCCATTTCTTTCTTATATCCACAAGTACCACCATTATTTTAAACTTGATATAAAACTCGAGTATTTTTTAGATTTTACATTTTTAGTTTACTAGCTTTGTTACTTTTTTCTATTGTTTTAATTTGTGTAACGAGGTGCATCTTTCCAGGCTAATTGACGTTAGCGGCAACTCATCATGAATTGCTTATAGTGGAATGTGGGTTGCCAACAATATGGCAGGAACAACTCATGTGAAACCTTTTTTAGCCTCCTTTGAATGTTTTAGGTCGAATGTGTTCTTAGCCCCTTCCGATTGTGAAGTGAAGGTTTGCTCGAACTGTGGAGTTAGGAGTACTCCACTCCGGAGGAAGGGTCGTGGTGGTTATCAGGTTAGTTTTTGATCTTATCTATTAATAATTAATGAGTCTTTATCTGCTATTTAAAAAAGAAACAATTCTAATGCTTTCTTATTTCAGAAATTAGTTTTGTCCTCATCCCCAGATTAAAATTTCTAAATAAATATTTTCTTAATATTTATGACAACCTGATTTGGCAATAGATCGTTTTATATATATATATGAGTGTCGGTTACAAGTGTATAGTCTAGCAATACAACGAGTCTATCTCAAATCAGGTCTACACTAGGTATCTCACGTAGACTTGGTCCATAACCTGTTACTCGAGGTCGGGGACGAGTCTCGATATGACGTCGGTGATGAGTCTCGATATGACGTCGGTGATGAGTCTCGATATGACGTCGGTGATCAGGTCGTTATAGGAGGCTGAGTGATGACGTGGGCAAGACTATATCGAATGTCTATGTCGGGTAGAATGTCGAATATCTCTATTCGATGTGATGCGGGAGGACTGAGGTGAAGAATTAATTCCCTTTCTCAGTGTGCGGGGCGGGATATTTATAGGCGCGGCTGGCCTATATCGAATTCTATATTCGATATCATATCGGGGTTGATCCCCAATATCCTCGTTTATGGGTCGTGGCCCAGAATGGGCCCAAATGCTATAAACCTCCAAATCATGTAGTCCCCCAATTTGGGGATTATTATCCTAGGGATAAGAATTTGCAAATTTAGTTTTGAATTTTCGGGTTACCTGTACCCCACGTCCCCCCAGTTCGAAGGACGGAAATCGATAATGTGGGAAGTGCACTTGGAACTAGTTGTGTGCGGTTCCTCAGTGCGGTTACCCCATTGCATGAGGTCCTCATTTGAACTCTAAGTTGTTTAAAAAGACGTGATTTTGCAAATAAGAATACAAGAATTTCGAACCCTCTGTTAGGGTAGTGCCGTTTTTTGCTGGTATGGTGAACTCATGTCTATAGTCACATCGAATACGAACTTCGATGTAATCCCCGATATGGCGCATTTAATGCTGCGTGCTCCAGCTTTTGTTTATTTATAAAAGTCGGTCCCTACTGTGTCATCCTTTCCATATTTTATTTCCCCGTGTTGTCACTGTCTGGACCACGTCGAATTTGATATCGGTAACTTTCCCCTATATCTTCTTCGATATAGATTTCGATATACATTTCGACATTGTTTCGATATTCTGCGCGTTTTTGCAATAAACCGCCTTAATTGTTTTGCCTAAGGATGGTTCGTGGTAAGAAATCTCCGAAGAAAAAACTCGTTGTATCGCCGCAGTATTATGAAGCTGGCCCAGCTAGGCGAAATGCTTTCGTCGTGTCAGACGACGAATCCTTTGATTCTAAAACTTTTTCGAGGGACGCATCATTAGATGACGGTTTGGTGCAAGTCTCCAGAATTTCCGCCAATCTAAGGTTATTCCGAGTCCGTCTTCATGAACGGAACTCTCGGTTCCCTGATAAGTATCTCGTAATGCAGTTAAATATTTATGGTGGGAGTTTTATTGTTGGAGATCGTACTGCCACAGCGGAAGGTATACGGTTAGAAGAGGATAGAATTAATGCTATGACTGTGGATCATGCTTCCCAACAATGTATGGCTGATAACCCTCCCCGGGTCAAATTGACTCTGCCACCAGAAGGCGCACCGGCTAATTATTTGCATCCCCGGGCTCGGGCTCGCTTTGAGGCGTCGGAACGGGGCCTTGGGGAAAGTTCTCATTCTGACCCGCATCATTTCGCGGTGTCGCCCGGTGCCGGGAGTGGGGAGCCTGATCCGGATGAAGAAAGTTTTGATGAGGTTCCTCCTGTGTCGGCCGCTCCGAGCTCGTCTACTTCGGCCGCAAAGCGTACTGCGGCATCCCCTGGTAATACTGATACTGAGAATCCATCTGAAAGTGGAGCGCCATTGAGGGAAGATTACTCTTTTCTCTGTGATCCTCTTTTGGAATGGTTAATTATGCGGATCGAGAATAATAATATCCGTGAAGAGGATGCTATCCGAGGCTTGGAAACAATTTATGGAAATTTTGATCCTTCTGAACTGTGTCGAGATCTGGAGGTGGAATTAGCACCACGCATATGTCTGATGCTGCTATATACAGTAAGGAGCTTGCCCTTTCGTTTGTAGGTTGATACTAATGTTCGTATCATCTTATTCTCTACTAATGATTATTCGGTTCCTTGGCAGTTTGGCCATACGTTCCACGAACTGTGCAGAGATTACATGCTGCTTGGGGAAGTACAGACTCTTCACGATTCTTTGGTGAAAGAACTGCGCGCAATGATTGCGCGTAGCGAGATTAGTCGTGACCGTGCTAACAGCCGGGCTCATGCTGCTGAGACTCAGAAATGCATTGCCCGTGGCGAAGCATGGAAGGCATTAGTCGCTGAAGAGGAGATGAAGAAGGAATTGGCTAGAAGCCAGGCTGAGACCCAACGTTTACGTGCCAGTAATCTTAGGTTAGAGCGTGAACGCAATGCGTATCGAGAGTCCTTTGAAAACTTGGAAATTCAGAATGCGAAATTAACCGAAACTTTGGCTCGCAACGGGGTAATTGTATCTTCACCTCATATCAAGGCAGGTGTTGGCGGTTCTATAAGGGATAGTGATTTTAACTCCGATGGCTCTCCCCCATCATATGGTGGTACCCCCGTCGGGGCTGATATGAGTGGGACTACCGAACCTTATGGCGGAAGGGTGCCCGTCTGGGCTGTCGTAGGACCGTACGTTAGGGAACGTTATAGGGTCCCCAGTGCGATGCGCTATTCCCGGTTGTCACCTGATCCAGAAAGTAGTAGTCCGAAATGGAGTAATACCCAGAGGTTTTGTCTCCCCGGGGAATGGATGAACTTGTTGACGATATTTGTGTCGAACCCTGAAAATTCCCCGAATTTGAAATGAATTTATCAGGGCTTGGGCCCTTTCATCGGGATGATATTCGGGCCGAGTTATTCACTGATCTCGCGAGTAACGAGTTTCTTTACGATATGTAGTTGTGTTGTCGGCTGGTGACATTTTTTGATATTGTAGCAATTATTTCCTCGGGAAAATTTTTCTATGTGAAGTGTGCCCCATGATGTTGACTGGGAGCCGCTTTCATGATGTTTAATGAAAGGCGTATCATTTGCAGAAATCCTATCTTGTGCAATTCTGTATGTGATCATGAATATTCTATCCTTGTCATATAGTAGTTGTGATAGCCTGACGAATGTCTGGTGTTATGGGCATGGAATTCCCTTATCTTTGGTAGGTGATTTGCTACCACTCATGAGTGAGAGCCATCCCCTTATGACAGGGTATGTTTTTCTTGTGGGTAGGGGTTCATCCCGTTATCGCAGGGAAACCGCTACCGTTTTATAATCGACCCCGTTATGACAGGGGATATTTTTTCTTGTGGGTAGGGGCGCATCTCGTTATGACATGGAAACCGCTACCGTCTTATGATCGACCCCGTTATCACATAGGATATTTTTTTCTTGTGGGTAGGGGCGCATCCCGTTATCACAGGGAACCCGCTACCGTTTTATGATTGCCACGTTATCACAGGGGATATATTTTTTTTGGGTAGGAGCGCATCCCGTTATCACAGGGAACCCGCTACCATTTTATGATCGACCCCGTTATCACACGGGATATATTTTTTTTGTCGGTAGGGGCGCATCCGTTATCACAAGGAACCCGCTACCATTTTATGATCGACCCGTTATCACAGGGGATATATTTTTTGTGGGTAGGAGCGCATCCCGTTATCACAGGGAACCAGCTACCGTTTTATGATCGACCCCGTTATCACAGGGGATATATTTTTTGTGGGTAGGGGCGCATCCCGTTATCACAGGGAACCCTCTACCGTTTACTAATCGACCCCGTTATCACAGAGGATATTTGTTTCTTGTGGGTAGGGGCGCATCCCGTTATCACAGGGAACCCGCTACCGTTTTATGATTGCCCCGTTATCACAGGGAACCCGCTACCGTTTTATGATCGACCCCGTTATCACAAGGGATATTTTTTTCTGGGTAGGGGCGCATCCCGTTATCACAGGGAACCCGCTACCATTTTATGATCGACCCCGTTATCACAGGGGATAGTCTTCTCGTTGTAGGTGACCCGTTACCGCTCCTGGGTAGGAGCCTTCCCCCTTATCATGCTAGTTTTAACGATAGATTGGTGTTGAACCGTATCCGGTTGCCTACGTATCTCGTGCAGAGAATCAAGCCTCGCGTAGTTCTTTACATTGATAATGGTGATTGAAATGCTGAATTTCTTAAGAATAAAAACGCCTAAGGTGTTGCACGTTCCATGGTCTGGGAAGGGGCTCGCTATGCATGTCCTAGAGATAATAATAGCCTTTTGCGCTGGCGTGGGTGACCCTGTAGGGTCCATCCCAATTGGCTTGTAGTTTCCCAACGTGTTTACTCGCTTTCACACTTTTCAACACCAAGTCACCCACTTGAAAACTTCGAAGGTGCACTCGTTTATCGAAACCTTTGGCCATCGCTGCTTTAAAGGCCACCGTTTGTTGGTAAGCTTGCTCTCTTGTGGAACCAATCATTTCTAAGACCATTTTTCGCAGTCGTGCAGCGTGATGCGGGTCATATTCCGCTATTCTGTATGTTGGCATGCCAATCTCAACTGGGTCTACTGCCTCGGACCCGTATACTAGAGTAAATGGTGCCTCTCCTGTGGATGTTCTGGGTGTGGTTCTATATGCCCATAGAATACCTGGCAGATCGTCGATCCAACTCCTTCCGGTGGCGTGTAGTCGCCGCTCCAAATATTGTTTAAGAGTCTAGTTGGTGGACTCCACTTGTCCATTTGCTTGTGGGTGGGATACCGCAGCAAAATGCTAGGATATTTTTAATTCTTTGCTCTATGCAACCATTGTCTTCCCTCTAAACTGGGTACCATTGTCCGATACCAAAACTCGGGGTAGTCCAAAGCGACATATGATGTTTTTCCAGACAAAGTCTATCATATTTTTCTTCGTGATGTGCATTAAAGCTTCAGCCTCCACCCATTTCGTAAAGTATTATGCGGCTACTAAGAGAAATTTCTTCTGACCTCTGGCCATTGGTAGGGGACCAACTATATCGATTCTCCGCTGATCAAATGGGCAAGTGATCTCTAGGGGCTGCATCAGTACAGCTGGCATGTGTATCAGTTTGGCGTGGGTACTGGCAATTCTTACAATTGCGGCAGTACAAGGTGGCGTCTTGTCGTATCGTTGGCCAAAAATATCCCTGTCTTAATACTTTCTGGGCTAACGCTCTCCCTCCTGAATGATTTCCGCAACTACCTACGTGTATCACCTTCAGTATGTACTGGGCGTCCATCGGTGATACGCATCTCAGCAGCGGGCCTTCAAAAGATCTCTTATAGAGTTCGCCCTGGTAAATGGTAAACCTGTAGGCCTTGTGCTTCAGTCGTCTTTGGGCGTTAAGGTCGGCCGGGAGGATTCCATTTGCGAGATAATCATATATCTCATCCTTCCAACACGGCATACTTGCGATAGAAAAAATGAACTCCACGTTAGCCCATTTTTTGTTGGCCTTAGTCACTCTGATCGCAGGCCTAGAGGTGGTCAGCAAAGTCACACGCTTTTCCACAAAGATGTCTGAGGAACTAGCGAACTTCGATAAAGCATCGGCCTTTGCATTTTCTGATTGAGGTATTTGTGTCAGATTGAACGTAGTGAACTCGGCCGCCAATTCCTTCAAATTTGCCAAGTATAAAACCATGGTTTCTTGCTTTGCTGCGAAGAATCCCGAGAAATGGTTAGCCACTAACTGCGAATCCATGAAGACTTCCAGATGATCCGAACAGAGGGTCTTAGCCATTCTAATTCCTGCTAGAACTGCCTCATATTCCGCCTCGTTGTTCATGATAGGAAAGTTCAGACTGATAGCAAAATCAAATTCCCTACGATCTGGGGAAACCAGGTGAATTCCTGCTCCCTCGCCGTTTACTGTGGAGGAGCCATCCACATGAAGTAGCCATGCTGCGGGTTTCGAACTTGGACCCGGGTCCTGGCTTATAAGAAATATATGGTGGCACGAATGGTCTAAGCTATTACCTAGTGCCTCTGCCATAAAATCGGCTAGCACATGTGCTTTAATGGACGTACGGGGACGGTACTCGATCCCAAATTCGCCCAATTCTATGGCCCATTTTACCAATCTTCCCGAGGTATCAGGATTGGTCATGATCTGGCAGAGTGGTCTGTCTGTCAAGACCACTACTGGGTGAGCTTGGAAATAAGGTTTCAACTTACGAGCCGTCATGACGACGTCCAAGGCAAATAGTTCAATTTGCTGATATATCTTTTCCGCTCCGTGAAGAACAAGACTGACGTAATGAACTGGAGATTGCTTTCCGTTTGCTTCTTTCACTAATACTGTGCTAATGGCGTTGCTGGAGACCGCCAGATATAGATAAATCGTCTCCCCTAGATCTGGTTTCGCCAAGAGTGGTGGTGCCCCTAGATACTTCTTGAACTGTTGGAACGCTCTTTCACATTCTTCGGTCCACTGAAAGTCCTTGGCCTTCTTCAAGATTTTGAAGAAAGGAAGACTTTGCTCTGCTGAGGTAGCAATAAAACGTCCCAAGGCTGTTATGCGTCCCAAAAGGCACTGCACATCCCGTACCGAGCGTGGGGAGGCGATATTCAATACGGCCTCTATCTTGTCTGGGTTGGCTTCAATTCCACGCTCATTAACCATATATCCCATAAACTTTCCTGTCGCCACTCCGACGGTGCACTTCTTGGGGTTGAGCTTCATCCCATAGTTTCTCATAACGGCAAACGATTCCTCCAAATGTTCTACGTGATCATGTGCCAACAAACTTTTGATCAAAATATCGTCCACGTATACCTCCATCGACTTTCCTATTAGGCTGTAAAACATCTTCGCCACCAATCTTTGGAACGTTGCTCCGGCGTTCCTCAGACCGAAAGGCATTACACGATAACAGTACACACCCGTGTCCGTAACAAAGGTTGTTTTCGGTTGATCCTCCGTTGCCATAAAAATCTGGTGGAAACCGCTCTTGGCATCCATGAAACTAAATAGGGCGCACCCGGCTGTTGAATCTACTAGAAGGTCGATCCTCGGCAAGGGGAAAGGATCCCGTGGGCAATGCTTATTCAAGTCTTTGTAATCCACACACATTCTCCAGTCTGATGCTTTCTTCAGAACTAGGACGATATTGCTGAGCCACTCCGAGTAACGCAATTAGTAAATATGTCCTGCTTTAAGCTTTTCCACAACCTCTTTCTATGCTGCCTCGCTCTTCTCCTTGCTAAAATTCCTTTTCTTCTGTCGTATTGGTTTGGCCCGTGGATCCACATTCAGCTTATGCTCTCTAATCTTTGGGTCAATTCCAATCAAGTCAGAGTCGCTCCAAGCAAATATATCGACATTCCTTTTTAAGCATTCAATCAACGCCTTCCGAATATCAGGCGACATTGTAGCTCCTATCTTCAACATGTGCTCCGGTTGTTTTGGGTCAATTTCTATCGTGATAAAGTCTCCCGCCGGCTCCATTCTCGGTTCATTCTGATAAGGAATAACCGCCCTTTCTATTTCGGCGCATTGCCCCTTATGATCAAGCCTCGACCTCTTGTCACTCCTCGTCATATTGGGATCTGTCTTGTTCAGTCCTTGCCCCTCTATACTTCTCGGCCTCTTTCCTGACATCTCGTCTGATGAGCTCCCGATCTAGAGAACCTTGGTTCCCACAGACGGCGCCACTGATTTGGCAATAGATTGTTTTATATATATATGAGTGTCGGTTACAAGTGCATAGTCTGGCAATACAACGAGTCTTTCTCAAATCAGGCCTACACTAGGTATCTCGCGTAGACTTGGTCTGGAACCTGTTACTCGAGGTCGGGGACGAGTCTCGATATGACGTCAGTGATGAGGTCGTTATGGGAGGCTGAGTGATGACGTGGGCAAGACTATATCGAATGTCTATGTCGGGTAGAATGTTGAATATCTCTATTCGATGTAATGCAGGAGGACCGAGGTGAAGAATTAATTCCCTTTATCAGTGTGCGGGGCGGGATATTTATAGGCGCGGCTGGCCTATATCGAATCCTATATTCGATATCATATCGGGGTTGATCCCCGATATCCTCGTTTATGGGTCGTGGCCCAGAATGGGCCCAAATGCTAGAAACCTCCATATCACAACCAATACCCATTATTAATCTTTTCACATATCACACATTTAATTCTCTTTATTGTTGATAGACGTTGTGCAATGCATGTGGGTTGCGCTATGCACAGAATATTAGAAAGGGTTGAGCAAACCGTGATGGATTGAAGGCTTCTCTCCTTGAATCTCACTTCAAGGAGAGAAGATGTAGAAGATATTGTTTATCTTTGTTAATGTTTGAATAAAGTTCTCTTATGTTGTTAAACAAGCTTATTTCACTTTAATTGATTTAATGGTTGTTCGTATTTCCTCATTATTTTGATAGGAATAAAATGATGTATGTTATATATACATATATATATATATATATATACATATATATTGGGTTTTGTTTAGAGTTATCCATTAATGTTGTATTTACAGCTAATCAACATGCATGTGCTCCAAATATGTGAAATTTATAGCAATTGATGCATCTTGTCTAAATGGAAAAGAAAAAATGAGGGTAGAAAAGTTGATTCAAATTTTTAAAATATTTGAAGAAATAATTATTGCTTATATATGTACCAGCCAAACAATATACTTCTTCTAAGAGAAACAAAGAACAACATTATGTGCAATTTTGAAACAAAAAGGCTTAAGTGGGCCTATACAAAGAAAGTTTATATTTCATTAAACTCTCTTACGTATGTAGTTCCCAATATGCCCTCTAACGTTTTAAAAAAATATTTTATCGTAATTATTCGACTTTATGCAGACTACTCTCCGTCCATTATTTGACCAAAATTAGCGGAATATTCTTTCCTAGATGTTCTCACTCTTACGTGATCGTCGTAAGGTAAAATAAATTCCTAGTTGGAATTTCTTATATTTTGTTTTCAGGAAGAATTAATTTCTCAATTGAATATACAATAGAGGATCCCTAAAAAAATACGAAGACCTGATAAAAAGGAGATCAAGCTACAACTGAGATCGTCATCTAATAACAAAAAACCAAATCTAGAAGTGAGGTCTAAATGTTGACGGTGGTGAATCACACGAAATTTTTCTAGCAAGGAATAATCAAGACTTTGGCATGGTGTTCATTCAAATAGATCTTCGCTTTATTGATATCGATTTAATTCACCTCTGATGTCTTTTTTGGGCCTCCACCGATAAAAGTGTTTTAGATAGAGTTTTTGATGATATAGTTTGCATTTATATAATTGTGTATCAATAACGTGTGTATATATATATATATATATATATTTGTGATACATGACATCTACCCATAATAACGAATATAGTATTAACATAGTTCTATATGTATATACATATATACATACATATATGTGTGTGTAATAGATTTCGGATCGTCTAACATAGTCTAAACATCTTCCAAATAGGTATTTTATATCGCAGATTACTACATTTATTAGACATATGAATAAATGTAACACTGTAAAAAGATTTCATAAGGTAATTAGTTTATTAGTTATAATATGCTAAAAGAAAGGTAATGTTTTGTATTTGTCACATGTTTGTCGATTATGTTGAGTTGATTTTTCGAGGCAGGAAAATTTGGGTAAGACAATTTTCGTGCATATAACAGAATGCTATTTCCCTTTCTTGTATCTAGTTCCACCAGTTATTTTATATTTAAATACGCAAAGGCACATAAATCACTCAAAATTGATTAAATTAATTTTAAAGAGTATTTTTAAGACAGTAAAATAATTGATTCACAGATTTTACGTGGAAAGCCCCATATTACCTTAGGGTAAATAACCACGGGTAAGATAAAATAACTTCACTATAAGTATAAAATAGGAATTATAACTTTTGGCATTGCCTTCGCATTCATTATAATGTCATATATATAGAAAATGTAGTATTCGTGACTAAGTAAACTGTCTATCAAGATAACTACCAAATATACAAAAGATATACACAATATCTAGTTTAATACACCCCGCCGTCGCTACGGGAGGAGGACGAACATTGAGGCTGTCCCAAAAATCATCAAAGAGAATACGAGGGAGCCCTTTAGTTAAGATATTGGTAATTTGATAACGAGAAGGCACATGAAGACCACAAACATCACCGCGAGACACTTTTTCTCGCACAAAATGAATATCCATTTCAATATGTTTCGTGCGTTAATGTTGCACGGGGTTTTGCTGAAAGATAAATAGAACTTACATTGTCACAGTAGACAAGAGTGGCACAGGAGAAAGCAAAATGAAGCTCCAAAAGTAAATTGCGAAGCCGACAAGATTCTGACAGAATGTTGGCAACACCATGGTATTCAGCTTCAGCACTAGAGCGAGAAAGAGTAGGTTGCCGTAGCCGATCAAGAGAGAAGATTATCACCAAGATATACACAATAACCCGATGTGGAGCGACGTGTGTTGGGGCCGCCTCCCCAATCAGCATCAGTGAAAGCTTTAAGAGTCGAGAGAGGGGACGCCCGAATGAAGAGACTGAGACCAAGAGTACCCTGAATATAGCGCAAGACACATTTTAGTGCTTGCATGTGAGCTTCACGAGGATCATGCATATAAAGGCAAATCTGTTAGACAGCATAAGAGATATCTGGTCGGGTAAAGGTCAAATACTGAAGAGCACCCGCAAGAGACCGAAAAGGTGTCGGATCCGAACAAGGGGCACTACCGAGAGTTGCACCAAGTTTGGATTTCTTGTTAACGAGAGTGAGGTTGGTTTGCAAGAAGACATGTTGGCTCGTTCAAGAATACCCATAGAATACTTCTTTTGAGAGAGAAATAACCCTTTAGAGTCTCGAGTGACAGAAACCCCCAAGAAGAAACTCAGAAGACCTAAATCCTTCATAGCAAACTCCGAGTTTAGAGAGGCCATAATAGTATGGCGCAAGGCAGTGGTCGAGATGATCAAGAGAATATCATCGACATACAAAAGAAGATATGCAATGTCAGTACCGCGCCGATAAATAAAGAGAGAGTGGTCGGACGTGCTGTGAAAGAAACCGAGAGTACAAACATAATCGGTAAAATGTTGGTACCATGCACGAGGAGCTTACTTTAAGCTATACAGAGATTTCTTCAAGATAAATACATGATCAGGTCGGGAGGGATCCCAAAAGCCGGGGGCTGATGCACATAGAATTTCTTGTGAAGATGACCATGTAGAAAGGCATTTTTCACGTTCATCTGATGAATGGACCAAGATTTGGACACGTCAACGCTAAGGATTGTCCAAATAGTTGCGGGTTTCACCACGTGGCTGAAAGTGTCAGCACAATCCACTCAAACATGTTGATACTTGCCATCACCACAAAGACGAGCCTTATACTTCTAAAAAGAACCATCAAAGTTAAACTTATGGCGAAAACCCCACAAAGTCCGAATCACTTTACCATCCCGAGGACGAGGTACTAACTCCCACATCTTATTTTTTATAAGAGCATCAAATTCATTAGCCATAGCCATAGCCAATTTTAAATTCGGGTCAGATAATGTGGCTACAGGGTTTTGGGGGAGAGGTGAAGGCGAGAGGGTGGCTAATAAGTTAAGGAACTGTTTAGGCTTAAATATACCATGTTGGCTGCGTGGTCATGGGATGAGAGGGAGTCGGAGGTGGTCATGGTTGGGTAGCCGGGACGACGGCCGATATAGGTGGAGACGATGGAGGGTCGGATGATGCGTTTGGGCCGTGAGTGAAGGAGAGGTCGTGGGGTCGATAATATCGATGTTTGGGCCGTGAGGTGAAAGAGGGTGTATCGGCGTGGTAAGGAGATGAGAGGTGAGTAGTGGTGATAAATCAACATCAAGGAGATGGGTTATTGAGTGTCGAGAATAGAAATTTACCTTCATTAAAGAGAACATGGCGGCACACGATTATTTTCCAACTCGAGATGTCATAGCACTTGTAACCCATGTGGTTGGAGGTAAAACCTAGAAAGACACAAGGAGTGGAACGTGGTTGTAGTTTATTTAGAAGGGGGGAAGGGATGAGGGGATAACACAAACACCCAAAAACGCGAATATGTGCATAAGATGGATGCTTTTGATATAAAAGTTGAAGAGGAGTTTTATTCCCCAAACGATTTTATGTTCTGTTCAAACTGAGTTTTGACAAAGTTACTAAATAAAGTAAAGGTTGAAAAAACTTGGGATTTATGGGCAAGGAAAAACATCCACAAGAAATCAGAAAAATTGTCCAAAAACAAAACATAAAAACGATGTCCAGACGAACTCAAAATAGGCGACGACCATAAGTCACTATGAACAATATCAAAAAGAAAATAAGTAATAGATAACGAGGAAATAAAAGGTAGTCTAGTATGCTTGCCAAGAGGACAAGATGGACCCAAGGACTTGGAAGCTTTATGACAATAGATGGATTTTGTACGCCGTAAGCAATCAAGGACGAATGTTCCCGGATGACCAAGGCGGGCATGCTAAAGAGTAGGAGAGAGAGTGGCGATGGCAGTAGGCGGAGCAGCGGATGGAAGAGAGGCCAATGTGGAGATGGGGTAGAGGTCGCCAGTGCTATTGCATCTCATAATTCGGGTGCCCGTCCATAGATCCTTCACAGAGAAACCAAAAGGATCAAATTCTACTGTCACAGAGTTATCATTAGTAAATTTTTGAACCGACACGAGATTTTTGATAATATTTGAAGCATGCAAGACACAAGGGGTGGGAAAGGAGGATAAAGAACCGTATTATCGTAACCACGAATTGGGATAGATTGACCACTACCAATAGTTATACCATGATTGGTGCTCGTATTAAAATAGAGTGAGAGCATACCTTGTTGGGATGTCATATGAGAAGAGGCATCGGAGTCCATATACAACGACTCATCTAGAGGGGTGAGCGAGAGGCTGTGCATGGTCGTGGCTATGTCTGTGGGGGCATAGGGCTGCGTGGGCAGAGCGGAGGCCGAGTAGTAGGCTTGCGCGGGTCGCGGGTCAAGGATGCTCGGGCTGCACGATGCTGGCGGACGTGGTGTGGTAGGGTACGGTGAAGGCGAGGCGGTCCATGTTGGGTTGTTGGATGGGTAGGGGGTACGACCATTGCCAAATAGATGAGGAGGCTTATGGTGCACCATGCGTCCCGTGTGATGCCCGCCGCGACCACGATAAAAGCCACGATGACCCGGCGAGCGTTGAGCGCGGTTATCACATGTGGTGGAAGGAGCGGATTGCAACGCAGATCCGTCCAAGGTAGGTGGCCCCGTGACGAGGGCAGACTCGGTGGTGATGCGTGTGGCTCGCTTGGCAAGGCTCGTTTCATCAAGAGTAAGCATGGAACGAGTCTTGGAGAAAAGTTGATGCAAATATGGACACGGTGACAAAAGAAGAAGATTACAAGAATTCAAATGAAGAAGATGTCACAAGAATGGACTAAATTCGCACTTTAAATGGGCCAATCACAAGAGGGCTTGCTAAGAAGATGGGAGCATCTCTTTATGGGTTAATTACCCAAGTTTGGGTACATAATGATAAAGGAGGCCCAAATGAGCAACAAAGATGGTCAAATCTGATCCAAGTGACCTTTTAAATAATGGTCAAAAGTCAAAGAGAGTTTTGACTATTCTTCCATCATTTTCAAGTCTAGTTAATGTATTTCCCTTTTCTAGAAGACTCTTTCATCATTTCATAGTCTAGTTAATGTATTTTCTTTTCCTAGGAAGTTGTTGGAAGGTCATAAGTTGATTTCTTAGTGACCAAGTTTGTCTCTCCTATAAATTAGGAAAACCATTTTCATTGTAAAACAACACTCATCATATTTATAAACTTTGTGAGATTTTATTTTCTTTGGTTCTTTGAAGAACTATTTCCGAACTTATCAAACGAGTTCATCACCCTCGTTTGTGGCGTTCAAATCCGACTTATCAAACAACACCCTCCATAACCGTTTGTGGCGTCTCCATTATACCAAGGTTCGTGTTTTGTATCAAGTAGCGGGTCGCGGTTCCATACCAAGGTTCCTTACTAAGGCAACGGGTCGAGGTTCCATCCAAACAACCTGAAGATAACGATCCTACGTTTAGCATATGAATATCATTCATCCGTGGTGGATATCGTATCATTTGGTATCAGAGCAAAGGTTTTATCTTTCAGGTCCGATCCATTCTTGGTTTAATCTTCGGATTACCAAAAACACCTATCTTTAGTTTGTGTTTTCTATTTCTTAACAAAAAAAAACAAAAAAAAAGAGTACCAAGAAAAAAAAGGAAAAAAAATAGTGTTACAAATAAAAAAGAAAAAAAAAGAAGAAAAGAAAAGAAATTGAAGTATTAACTTTATTTCTTTTGTTGCTGATTTCTTGTTGGGAAATAACTTTGGTGCACTTGTGAAAATATATATATATATATATATATATATATATATATATATATATATTTGGGTTTGATTTGTTACTCGGGGTTGATACACATTTGTTTGATTCTGTTCGATTTAGTTCGAGAAGAACCTATAGAGAATATACGAGTGGAAAAAGGCAGTGAGTATGAGATTATTAGAGGAAAAAATCCAATACATTTGAGTGATACATGAGTGATATATTTTGAGTGAAAAAAAAAACTTGAGAGTAAACACGTAAGGGAGTGTTGTGAGTTTTTTTTTCTTTCTAACATTTCTTTGCAGGTTATCATGTCTAAATATCAAGAAGAAAGTGCTATTTATGTCGATTACACTTCGGTTACACGAAGAGTTTTAAATTCACAATTGAACAATGAGGACAGCAACCAACGAGAGAACATCTTTCAAACTAGATATCATGTTCGTGAAAAGGTGTGTAGTGTGATAGTTGATGGCGGAAGTTGCACCAATATTGCTAGCACCACGCTCGTTGAAAAACTTGGGTTGTCTACTGTGAAACATCCACGACCATACAAGCTTCATTGGTTCAACGATTGTGCTAATGTGGAAGTTGACAAGCAAGTGATGATTTCATTCAGCATTGGGAAGTACAAAGATGAAGTTATGTGCGATGTAGTTCCAATGCAAGCCGGACATATACTATTGGGGCGTCCATGGCAGTTTAATCGTAAAGTTAGCCACAATGGCTTTACAAATAAGTATTCTTTTGTCCATAATGAAAGAAAAATCACCCTTGTTCCTTGAACGCCAAAGGAAGTGTTTGAAGATCAAGTGAGATTTCAAAAGAAAGAAAATGAACAAAAAAATGAGAGTATTCAAAAACAAGAGAGTGGAAAAAAGAAAGTTGCCAACACAAAAGAATTAGAAGCTTTGGCAAATGAGGAAAAAAAAAGAGTGCTCAAAAAGATGTGAGTGAAAAACAGAGAGTTGCCAACAAATAAGAAGTTCAGATTTTGGCAAATGAGAGAAAAATAGAGAGAAAGCAAGAGAGTGTGTTTTCAAAAGAAAGTGAGTTGGAAAGTGGAGTATTTTTTAGAACTAGCAAGAAATCACTTCATTGCCAAGTTCTAATGCATTTCTCTTGCATGGATATGATGATCTCTTTCCCAAGGATATACTGCCCGACTTGTCTTTAATATCTCTTTCAGGGATATGATGCATCAACTGGAAAGCAATCCGGATTATGGTAAAGTATCACCAACCCTTACTTACTTTGGATATTCTAACTAAAAGGCATGAATCTTGTGTGGTTATGAAAGTTGATTTGGGAAGTAGTAATCATCAAATCACAATGAAAAAGAGAGATGAATGGAGAAGCATTATTATAGAAACAATTTGTTTGTTTAAATGGATAGTGATGTTTTTTTGATTTTACTAATGCATTTAGTACTTTCATGCGATTGACGAACCATGCTTTTATCAGAAAATTCCTAGTTGTTTGGTTTGATGATACTCTCGTGTTTAGCAAGAACTTGAAAAGTCATGTTACACATTTGAAACTTGTTTTGGATGTTCTAAGAAAACAAGTGTTGTTTGCTAACTTGAAAAAGTGTACTTTTTGCACGGATAATCTTGTGTTTCTAGAATTTGTTGTAAGTTCAGAGGGTATACGTGTTGATGAGGAGAAAGTTAAGGCAATACAAGAATGGCCTAGTCCAACAAGTGTGGGAAAAAGTAAGAACATCGGGACTGAAGGAGTAATATGTTCTGGAAGCAATGTTGGATGGATGTTAACCCAATTGCTGGTCAAAATTGAAACCAGAATCCTGACTCTCGCCACAATAGTTTAAAGAAGTTTTGGAAGTAATGGTGGATGGATGTTAAGCCAATCGCGGGTCAACATTGAAACCAGAATCATGTCTCTCGCCACAATATTTGTAAGATGTTCTAGAAAAAATGTTAGATGGATGTTAAGCAATCGCAGGTCAACATTGAAACAAGTGTGGGAAATGTTCGAAGTTTTCATGGATTGGCAAGCGTTTACCAACGGTTTGTGAAACATTTTAGCACCATAGCTGCACCAATCACCGAAGTGATAAAGAAAAACGTTGGATTCAAGTGGGAGGGAGGAACAAGAAAAAGCTTTTAAATTACTTAAAGAAAATTTAACTAATGCTCATTTACTTACTTTGCTTAACTTTTCTAAAACTTTTGAAATTGAGTGTGATGCTTCAGGAATTGGAATAGGTGTTGTTCTTATGCATGATGGAAAGCCCATAACTTACTTTAGTAAAAAGCTAAGAGGAGCAGCCTTGAATTATCCAACTTATGACAAGGAGCTGTATGCTTTGGTTCGGGCCTTAAACACATGGCAGCACTACCTTTGGCCTAAGGAGTTTGTGATTCACACGGATCATGAATCATTGAAGTATTTGAAGGGCCAACACAAGCTGAATAAGAGGCATGCACGATGGGTAGAATTCATTGAAACATTTCCTTATGTCATTCGATACAAGCAAGGTAAGGAGAATGTGGTTGCCGATGCCCTTTCTCGAAGGTATGCTTTACTTTCTACTCTTGATTCAAAGTTGCTTGGTTTTGAGTACATCAAGGATTTATATATGGATGATTCTAGTATTAAGATTGCGAAAAGCATGCTAGTGGTAATTTCTTTAGGCAAGATGGATTTTTATTTAGAGAAAACAAACTTTTTGTGCCTAATTGTTCTTTGAATGAATTACTTATGCGGGAAGCTCATGGAGGAGGACTAATGGGACACTTTGGCATTGCAAAGACCATAGCAATTCTGCAAGAACATTTCTTTTGGCCACACATGAAAAGGGATGTTGAAAGAACATGCGGCAGATGCATCACATGTAAACAAGCTAAGTCCAAAATACAAAATCACGATTTGTATACTCCTTTACCAATTCCTACTACACTTTGGATTGATATTTCTATGGATTTTGTGTTGGGATTGCCAAGAATAAAACATGGTAGGGATCCTATTTTTGTGGTTGTGGATAGATTTTCTAAAATGGCACATTTTATTCCATGTCACAAAACTGATGATGCTTCTCACATTGCTGATTTGTTCTTTAAAGAAATTGGGAGATTGCATAGTATGTTAAAGACCATTGTTACGGATAGATATACAAAGTTTTTGAGTTACTTTTGGAAGACCTTGTGGTTTAAGTTAGATACAAAGTTGTTGTTTTCTACTACTTGTCACCCACAGACTGATGGTCACACTGAATTAGTAAATAGGACTTTGTCTATGCTATTGAGAGCAATTATAAAGAAAAATATTAAGACTTGGGAAGATTGTCTACCACATGTTGAATTTGCTTACAATAGAACCGAGCATTCTACTTCTAAATTTTCACCATTTGAGATTGTTTATGGTTTTAATCCTTTGACACCATTGGACTTAACTCCATTGCCTACTTCTGAGTATGTGAATTTCGATGGAAAGAAAAATGCTGATTTTGTTAAGCAATTACATCAGCAAATAAGGCTCAACATTGAAAAGGGAACTCAACAATATGCAAAGCAAGCAAACAAGGGGCGTCGAAAGATGATCTTTGAACCGAGAGATTGGGTTTGGTTGCACATGAGAAAGGAAAGTTTTCCCAAAAAGAGACGTTCCAAATTATTGCCAAGAGGAGATGGATCTTATCAAGTGATTGAGCGCATCAATGACAATGCTTACAAGTTGGATCTTCCTGGTAAGTATAATATTAGTGCTACTTTCAATGTGTCTGATTTGAGTCCTTTTAATACAGGTGATACAGATTTGAGGACAAATCCTTTTTAAGAGGAGGGGAATGATGCAAATATGGACATGGTGACAAAAGAAGAAGATTACAAGAATTCAAATGAAGAAGATGTCACAAGAATGGACTAAATTCGCACTTTAAATGGGTCAATCACAAGAGGGCTTGCTAAGAAGATGGGAGCATCTCTTTATGGGCTAATTAACCAAGTTTGGGTCCATAATGATAAAGGAGGCCCAAATGAGCAACAAATATGGTCAAATCTGATCCAAGTGACCTTTTAAATAACGGTCAAAAGTAAAGAATAGTTTTGACTATTCTTTCATCATTTTCAAGTCTAGTTAATGTATTTTCCTTTTCTAGAAGACTCTTTCATCATTTCCTAGTCTAGTTAATGTATTTTATTTTCTTAGGAAGTTGTTGGAAGGTCATAAGTTGAATTCTTAGTGACCAAGTTTGTCTCTCCTATAAATTAGGAAAACCATTTTCATTGTAAAACAACACTTATCATATTTGTAAACTTTGTGAGATGTTATTCTCTTTGGTTCTTTGAAGAACTATTTCTGAACTTATCAAACGAGTTCATCACCCTCGTTTGTGGCGTTCAAATGCGACTTATCAAACAACACCCTCCATAACCGTTTGTGGCGTCTTCATTATACCAAGGTTCGTGTTTTGTATCAAGTAGCGGGTCGCGGTGTCCATACCAAGGTTCCTATTTGTACTAAGGCAACGGGTCGAGGTTCCATCCAAACAACCTGAAGATAACGATCCTACGTTTAGCATACGAATATCATTCATTCGTTGTGGATATCGTATTAAAAGTGGAGGTGGGTCACTTTTTTAAATGAGAGTTGCAATACCACCGTATGTCTAGTTGAGTCCTACCACGAGTTGGAGAACCAACCTCTGATTCAAAACGGGGGCACCAACATTAGCATGTTGATCAGCGAGCATCTTTAACTTTTGACAGTAAGCACCCACGTTGGAAAATTCGTCGAGAGTAGTGGACGAGAATTGGCTTTCAAGATGAACAGCTCGAGAGTTCTTATTGTCTTGAAATAATTCAGCCAAACGGACCCAAGTAGAGAGAGCGGTGGCATTTTTCTCGATGATCGTGTGAAGAAGATCATTCGAGATGGTGCCATAAATCCATTGAAGGACGATGGCATTAATGTGCTTCCACATGCGCGGTTCAATGGAGTCGTCAGAGGGAGGATCGACCTCATCGGGAAAGAGGTGATCCGTGACTTTGAAGGTGCGTGCTTGAGTCTTGAACAATTTATACCAAGAATGGTATTGTCTGGATTCAACATCGAGCACGATAGAAATAAAGTTGCGGATATTTGTGACCGTGATGGCCGGGAGAAATTCAGAGGAGGGAGAGGAGGTGGCGGCGGTGACCATGGAAGAGGAGGTGACGGCCGAATCCTTTAAGGTAGGATCGTTAGGGTTAGTCATTTAGAGAGAGGGGGGGCTCGATACCATGTAAGATTGTAATATTGGTCTTGCCTTCTCGTTCATTATTATGTCATATATATACAAAAGATAGTCTTGGTGACTAAGTAAACTATATATCAAGATAACTACCAAATATACAAAAGATATACACAATATCTATTCTAGTCTAATATCTAGTCTAATAATTACTTTAACTGAAATTAGAATTAGAATGCATTATGTTGAGTGAATTTGAGTTGATTACAATGGTGAATATCATCCTCTATTTATAGGATCTCAAGTTTAGTTACAAGTGTGGCAACTTGGCCGTTTTCAATTTTGGAGATGCCACATTTGAGTTCCATGAATGACACCTTGTTCTATTTCTTTAATTTCTCTTAATTGGTTGGTTAGATCATCAATTTTCTTGCATATATATGATCTAGCACATATATGGTTTAAACAAGATGGGTAGCATTGAAGTCTCATCTTGTTTCATAGTAGATTAAGGCCCAACAAAATCATTAAGAAGTGCAAAAGGATATATAAACTTCTGTTTAGTAGTTATAGTAGTTTCATACTTTGTTGGGATAGCTTAAGTGTGATTTCATGTTAATAATGCAGTATTAATATGTTAATGTATGTTTTTGCTCGGTTATAGGTTTTGATCTTTATTGTTTTAATTACTTTGACTATTACAAGTACTAATATAGCTTAATCAACTTCTTAAACAACTAAACTCTTAAAGTTAAACTTGACTTTGTTAAGACTCTGTAGCGTGTAGCGTTAACAGTGAAGATAGACGGCATGAACGGTGAAGACAATCGACTCTAAAGAATGATGCAGCATATGTTGCGTCGCGTCAGAGAGCTGGTAGTGCTGCTCTGGCAGAGGGCAGCGTGAGACGCACAGAGGAAGAGGTAGTGGGGGCGGGCCGCTCCGCGACATGTCGTGTTGGTGTCGTGCGACCCATACGCGGCGTGGCCCATCAGCGTCCCAATTTTGGTCATGTTCCATCTAGGTGCCCTACTTTGCCTTCACTCGTCATTTTTTTTTATCAAAATAGCGGCTATAAATAAAAATATTATGAGCACTATACAAGATCGGTCAGAAAGGAGTGCCCAACCATAACTGACCGAGAGTACAAACCAAAGCTATGGGGGTTTTTGCCCCCAAAGAAGAGTGAAAGTCAAGTCGAGGTTGTAATCCTGTCCTGCAAGGGAATCACGTCCGCAAATCACACCCAAAGATGGAGTGTGCAACACGGACGAAGTCTCTTGCACGGGGAGAGACGTCCAACTTTTGAAATGACCCATCCACGAAAAGTTACACAAAAGAGCATACCTCTAAAAGGGGTACCTCAATGAGTAAACATTATACATATAACAAATGGAGAAAGGTAAGTTCTGAAATTGTGGATCGGGTCGATACGTTGTTGTTGTTAACTTAACACTGAAGTTTTAACAGCAGTTTTGTATGATGTTAATTCGATGATGTTACTTTAACAACAGACCAGAGCAATAGCGCAGCGGAATAAACAAACACGAATTTAAGAAGTGAATATAAGATTATATTAACTTCCGAGCCGTAGGAAAAATAACCCGTAACGGTTGTAACAAACGTCGTTCTCTCAATTCTCAAGCTCTTCACTCTTAAATTGATTGAACTAAGCAGAGCACACAAGAGTTGCTTCGACTATCTCTAAAAGCTCCTCACTCTTAGATCTATTCTAACAACTCACAAACTTTGCTAAAACAAGACAACACTCAACAACTTGTAAATAAATCTCTCGGATTGATTAGCTCTTGTCTCGTTAGTTGTCTTGATGTACTTCACACCTATTTATAGGTTCTTGAATTGGACTCCAAAGTGTGTTGTACACGTTTGGTAATTCTCCTTTGTTTCCTTCTCAAACTCCTCTTCCTTATTCTCGCAGTCCTTCTTGAATAATAGTTCCTTCGTTAGAGATCTAACTAAGGAAAGACTTCTTCTTCAAATCAGGACTCATCTTGGAAAGTTTTCCTAGTTGCACTTTAACTCTTCTTTCCTTGTAGAGCGGTTTGCTTAATTAAGGAAACTTTCCTTCTTGGAAACTTTGAGCGTCCAACCAATGACAAGTTTGTTTCCTGAATACTAATCAAAGACAATCACAACTGTGGAACTCAATTAGTTAAATGAATAAGGCAAAACAACAATAAAGAATATAATCAAGATTGTAAAACGGATTCTGCTTCAGCAATGTTACTCTAACATTGACTTCTCAATGTTAAACTAACATTTCCAGAATACCTGCACTTTCAATCTCCCCATTTTTGCCTTAATCACAAAACCTAAGAACTTGTTCTAATCAGATCAAATTATTCAGACAAACTTCACTATCCTTTTCAATGGAAAACTTAAGTACTCTCCCCCTGAATATCAGAAGGAACTAACTCAATGTTATTCTAACATTGATACTTTCAATGTTGTCATAACATCCACCTTTGTCAATGTTAGCTTACCATTGAAACCAGACAGATGTTTTAACATTGAACATCTCATTGTTAACTTAACATCATAGATCAGTTAACACCTGCAAGACAGAGTTAGTACATTGTAACCACATTTCAAATAGCATAAGCAGACACACTAAGTAACAATGTAGAAAAGTATTTAATTACAGACCATACTGAGTAGCAAGGAACACACTCCTTGATGAAACAGAAAAATGCAAAGAAATTGAATTGTTCATACTGCCATCGAAGACAGAAAATTAAAAGAACTCAGAATTTTTTTTTTTAAAATTTGATCTATTCTCCTTTTTTTGTGAGGAAGGCAGATCCTTCAAATGCTTCCTGAGGCTATCAATCTCCTGCAACCTTACTTGCTTGTCTGCTATCTCTCTTTGGGTATCTTTATACTCTCTGTCAAGCCACACCAGGGTCTCCTCCACAAAAGCATCAGCAATAACAGAACATCTATCCCCACTTGCAACTGGAACAGAAGAGGCATCAAATTTGATAGTCTTCTTCTTCTTTTTCCTGATTCGACCAGCTTCTGCATTGGGATTCCAGGGCAAGTCTTGGATTCTGAATTGAGTGAAGTAGCTCCTGGTGATGATCATCTTGGCCTTGTTCTTGATCCAACCTTCTGTCTTCTTTGTCTTGAAGCCTTGCTTCACCAGAATGCTGGATATCAGAGAAGGATAAGGAATGATTCCCTTTGCCTTTGTTGTGACCTCCCTCATGTGCCTCAGAACTCCCCTATGTTCACACTTAGCCCATTCTTCAGTTTATACACCAACTTTGCAGATTCTTTTGTCATAACAGTGGTGTTAGAAGAAAGCAGCCAATTGTAGGTAGAGAGCTTGTGAAGTACAGCACTTAAGGATGTCAGCTTTGTAGTTGGAAAACTATCATTCCACTTCCTTGTGAGTCCACCAGTGAGGTCAGTAATCACCTCATCCATGCTAGGATCCTCAGTTTCCTCAGGATCAGGAAGTCCCCAAGGTTCATTGATCATAGAGGGGCTAATATCATAGACACTCATCCTTACCCAATCTTTTCGAAACTTGGGAGAGCCCTGGTGGCACACCCACTGAGAGAGATTCATGTAGAACTCTCTAATCACATCAGGGACATATGATGATTGGTTTATCACAAAGCCCAACACTCCTCTAGCTTTAAGAAACTCAAACAGCCTATTTTCTTTGAACATCTCCTTGTCAATGTTCCTCTCCATGTGGATAACCCTGGCTTGATACGCCTCCCACTGTTCTTCTACCTCAGCAGACACATATAAGCCAGAATAAGGCTTTCTAGGGTACTCCTCATCAAGCACCTCAAAGTACTCCACTGCGTGATGTTGGAGTAACATCAGCAGGGTCATCACCTACCAATTGGTCTTCTTCCTCAACTTCCTCATCTTCTTCTTCCTCCTTATCATCTTCTTCCTCTTTTTCTTCTTCTGACTCAGACTCAGAAGTTTCAACCACCACCTGCTTCCCCTTTCTTTTTTTAGCAGAAGTAGCTAAGGAAGAGGGAATCATGCTCTCTTCTTCTTCTCTCTCAACATTTTCAGGTTGATTGTCACCCTCATCATCATCATCTTTGTTACCTTCAGTAGTAACCTCCTCAACCACAGTCTCCTCAGCCTGATCATCTTCCTCAGGAAGAGTATCCATCTCATCAGCAGCAGCATGCTCAACACCATTATCCTCAGGGTTTTCACCTTCATCAGTACCACCCACAGTCTCATCCCCACCATCATCCTTAGGGACCTCATGCACAACCTCAGACTCACCCCACAGCAACAACATGGGCCTCTTTCTCCCCCTCAATACTCATTTCAGCAGTCATATCATGAGTAGGGTTAGCCATCATTACCTCTTTTTTGTCGTTGGTGGGAGTGGAGGTCTGCTCAGCAGTTTTTGATGTTGAACCAACATCACCCTTAGCGGATTTCTTGCCCTTTCGCCGTTGATAGGTGGATTTCCTCTTTGGTGCAGCGGCGGCGACGGCTTCAGTGGTTGCACCTCTGGTGCTATGGCGACGTGGTTGCTCCATCTGCTCAGCAGCAGCTGCAAGAGTATCAATGGAAGACTTGCGTGCCATTGTTAGAGTGATTTAGAGAAGAAAAATGGAAACTTGATTTGCAGAGAGTGTAGATTTTGCAAAAATTTAGAGCGCGATAACAGTAGGAAGAGATTAGGGCAAATTATATAATCAATCAGCTGAAGAATAGTGATAGTGGTGTTGTAACATGTTACCAAAATAATCGGACCACTATCACAGGATCATACCCATGTTCACCTTACCACGTGTCAGTGTTAGATTAACACGTAACCAGATCAGTCTCCACACCTGAAAACTTATAAGTTACAATGTTAAACTAACATTGGCAAGTTGACATCAGGGAGAGAAGTTGTAGGTGCAGGGCTTCATCCAAGGCAACATCATGTGAGAGTGTGAGATATTCATGTATACTGATCTGGAACCTCACCCAAATACATAGGTACAAAGACATAGATTAAGATCATCAGTATGAGTAAGTAACACATCAGATAGAAAAACACAGAGTGGATGTACATATCCAGGGAAAAGATGTTCCCACAGTATAGATGATCACAAAACATAGTGTTTTACCTGCAGTGAGTCACCCACGGAGTATGCCTCAACACATGATTCCTAGGATTCTAGGATTACTACTCCCCATAAGCCCAAACCGACACAAGAAATAATGCAGAACAAGAGTGAATGCAACAATGTGAGATCAACATTGGGTGATGGAACCAAGGATAAACAGCTTTACTAACTGGGATCAGGACAAATCAATTGATCTTTATTTATTATCATGACCTCTTTTGAACAAAAACTAGTGAATGTAAAAGGATAGTTTCATCACTGAATGTGGGCAGCACAAGACCCCACACACCCCAGCAACTTAATCATCAGCTACAGATTAGGCAAGTACAAAGGAACTGAATGAAGACAATACATTTATCATATACTTCTCCACCCCAACTCCTCATGCATACTTGTTTTCCAACCTGTTTACAAGAGATATGCTAAGTGAATACTGCTACTGAATGCAAGTAGTCGAAACTTCCAAGCACCCCAGTAGTAAGGCTCACCATCATGCATAACCTTGGCCATAGACAAAACACACAAATAAGCACAACTGAATGACAATGAAGCTCTTAATATCATGTACCCCAGCTTCTCTTCATGCTCTGTCTAACCTAACATGGATAAGTCACAACTGAATAACATCAGAGTAGTAAGCTCTGTGTACCCCAGCTTCTCCCAGATGTTAGGTTAACATTCAAAGACTAACAACAGAGTTCTTACTTTACAAAACTCTTCAAATGTACCTGTCCACCAGTCAACACAGCTATTTATACAGATTAACCACACAACCCAACAAAGTCTCTAACAAAGTTGTAATATGCAAGAAAGAAGAATGTAGAAAACGAAACATAAGAGAATTACAGATACACCACACCCAATAACCAGTGCTAGACAGTGGTGTTATGTCAACACTGGTGTACTAACCACCCTAGACAGTGCACATGCCAAGAGAATTCCTCAAACTGAAAAACCTCTCAGAATCTAAGGGTTTAGTGAACATATCAGCAAGCTGATTATTAGTTTCAATGTGTTCAATGTCAATGAGCTTATCTTCTACCATGTCTCTCAGAAAATGATGCCTTATATCAATATGTTTAGTTCTAGAGTGTTGCACATGGGTTCTTAGAGATGCTTATAGCACTAAGCTTACCACATAATATAAGTAAGGTATCACTGTCTAACCCATAATCCAGTAGCATGTGTTTAAGCCATACTTACTGAGTGACACAGCTGCCTGCTGCTGTGTATTCAGATTCAGCAGTGGAGAGTGACACACAATTTTTCTTTCTACTGTACCATGAGACCAAGTTGTTCCCAGATAAAAACATCCTCCACTTGTAGACTTTCTGTCATCAGTGTCTCTTGCCCAGTCTAAGTCACGGAAACCTACAAGATTTGAGTTAGTGTCATAGGAATACCAGATTCCAAGGGCCAAAGTGCCAGATATATATATCTAAGGATTCTCTTCACAGCAATCAGATGTGACTGCTTTGGACATGCCTGGTACCTAGCACACACACAAACAGAGAACATTATATCAGGTCTTGAAGCAGACAAGTAGAGTAAGCTTCCTATCATTGAACGGTACAATGTTGGATCAACATTTGCACCAGTAACATCCCTGGATATCTTCACAGATGAAGACATGGGAGTCTTGCAAGGCTTTGAATCTGCCAATTCAAACCTCTTTACCAAATCCTTTGCATATTTCTCCTGACTCAGGAATATCCCATTACATGTTTGTTTTACTTGGAGACCAAGGAAGAAATTTAATTCTCCCATCATACTCATCTCAAACTGCCCTGTCATTGATTCAACAAATTTTTCTAAAATAGAATTGTTAGTTGAGCCAAACACAATATCATCTACATAGATTTGAGCAAAATAGACATGAGAATCTTTCTTCAAGACAAACAGTGTTCTATCTCCTACACCTGTAACAAAGCCAAGACTTAATAGGAATTTTGTAAGCCTTTCATACCATGCTCTAGGTGCTTGTTTAAGTCCATACAGGGCCTTGTCAAGCTTGTACACATGGTTGGGGTACTTAGGATATGTGAATCCCTTAGGCTGTTTCACATATACTTCCTTATCAATCAGCCCATTAAGAAAAGCACCCTTTACATCCATTTGGTATAGTTTTATCCAAAGACAGCATGCAATGGCTAGAAGTAATCTAATAGATTTAATCCTAGCAACTGGAGCAAAGGTCTCATCAAAATCTACACCTTCCACCTGTGTGTACCCATGAGCAACTAGTCTAGCTTTGTTTCTAACTATGACCCCTTCCTCGTTACTTTTGTATTTAAATATCGACTTAGTCCCTATTACATTAACATTGGATGGTCTAGGCACCAGTTTCCAGACATTGTTTTTAGTAAACTGTAATAGTTCATCCTACATGGCATTAATCCAAAAGTTATCAAGGAGGGCTTCATTCACATTATTTGGTTCAATAGAGGAGACAAAACAAAAGGCATTATCAACAGTACAAGTGAAGTTCATACAGACACACAATTTAACCATATCTCTATAATCAAGTCTTTCTTTGTTGCATGTCCTTACCCGTTCAGTGAGTTCACCTATTACCTGGGAGGCTGGATGATCTTTCTAAATCCTAGTTGGGGGATCTCTTCTAGGTCCAGAGTCAACTTCATGTTCTGAGTCAGAGTCTTCTGATGTTAATCTAACATCAGATCTCACTGGCGTTAGTCTAACATCGTTCTCCTGTTCAATGCTTCCATCTTCTAGTTCCAATGTCGGAGCAACATTGTCACGAGTAACATTCTCAGTTTCCACTATTGGTTCAACATTGGAAACAGAGATATCACCAGTACCTGTATCAAGTGTAAAATCATCAAACACAACATTCACTGATTCCTAAATTGTCTTCAATCTAAGATTGTAAACTCTAAATGAAGTACTATTGGCTGAGTCTCCTACAAAGATGTATTTTTCACTTTTAGGATCAAATTTACTCAGATAATCCCAGTCATTCAGTAGATAACAGTCACACCCAAATTCATGAAAATATACAATATTTGGTTTCACACCCTTCAAGAGTTCATAAGGGGTCATGTTAGTTCTAGGCCTAAGATACACCCTGTTACTAGTGTGACAAGCAGTATTCAATGCTTCAGCCCAAAGTCTCTTAGATACATCTCTTGCATTGAGCATAACTCTGGCCATCTCTTGAAGAGTCATGTTCTTTCTCTCAGCAATCCCATTCTGCTGAGGAGTCTTAGGAGCTGAATATTCATGGAAAATACCTTTAGCATTGCAATAGTTATCAAAACTAGCATTTTCAAATTCTTTACCATGATCAGACCTAATCTTAGTCACAGTGGAGCCATACAAGTCTTTAATCCTAGCACAAAGAATTTTGAACTGATCAAAAGCTTCAGACTTTTCTTTAAGAAACATTACCCAGGTGTATCTAGAGAAATCATCTACAATCACAAAGGCATATTTCTTACCACTTAGACTACTTACCTCAATAGGACCCATCAAGTCCATATGCAACAGTTCAAAGCACCTACTAGATCTAGGATTAGCATTCTGAACCTGTAGGGGGCATGAACTGTTCTGGTTTGTTTACCCTTGAGGCAATCACCACACACAAGCTTACCTGGACAAGACAGCTTAGGTAAGCCTCTTATAGCATCAACTTTCTGTAATTTCTCAAGGTTTCTGTAGTGAACATGTCCAAGCTTCCTATGCCAGATAGAAGCTTCATCTATTTTAGGATGGAAACACGCTGCTTCATCTTGGGCTAGGTAGCAGTTATCTTTGGATCTTGTACCTGTCATAACAAGAATATTATCACTATCATAAACATCACAAGATACTTTGTCAAATGTAACCAGTAAGTCATCATCACACAGCTGACTGATACTGATTAGATTTGCCTTTAACCCATCTACCAACAACACATCCTTCAGGGGTGGGAATCCATCAACATCTAGTATCCCCTTGCCAATTATCTTTCCTTTGGTGTCACCACCATAGGTCACTTTTCCAGCACTTAAAGGTATCATTTGCTTAAGATTCTCCTTGCTGCCTGTCATGTGTCTTGAGCATCCACTGTCGAAGTACCACTTACCTAAAAGGTTAGAATACACAGCAGAGAAAACAACATTGCATACAATCCTCATCTTAGGAGTTTTAGCTTTTTCTACCCATGTCCTACCTTTCTGTCATGCACCTAATGTTGATCTAACATCAGAATCTGTTAAAGTTTCAACATTGGGCACAGAGGCTGTTTTCTTACCACATTCTTTTATGAATTTTCTACAGAATGGTTTAATGTGGCTAGGTTGAAAATAGTACTGACAAATAAAAGTGGGTTTGCTCTTTATAGTGTTGATGGTACTAGAACTCATATTACCAGATTCTTTAACAAAGCTTGTAGTTAAATAGGCAGAATTACCATTAGAAGAGGAAGGTTTCTCAACAAATCCCAGACCATGTTTACCTGTATTACTCATGTTTAGTACCTCATCAAGTTTAGAAGTACCTCCATTCCATTTGGCTATGATCTGTGAATCCTTTTTGAGTTTCTCCTTTACCTCTTTTAGCTCAGCTTCAGCTTTGTCAAGATCTCTCTCATAGAGTTTCAACATGTTCTTCAAACATTCAATGCCATGCTTCTGTGCTTTGTTACTCTTCATGAGTTTGACATTTTCTCTCTCAAGCCTGAGGAAGGTCGAATGTAGGTCATCTAAGATTTCCTCCTGGGACATTTCTTCTTCATTGAAGTACTCTTCTTCTAAGTCAACTGTGCCATGAAAACAATCAAAGTTAGTATCATCATAATCAGAGGGTACATCAGAGTTAACATGTGTATCAATGATGTTCCAGTCTCCAAAGAAGATTTCCTGCTTAGTTGCTGATTCTCCAATATTAGAGTAACATTGAGATTCTTGGCAATTTCTGGCGTCTTCTCCTGACCAGGTGATCCTAGTGCAGAGCGCATCAGTGTTGATTTCCTCTTATTGATCATCAGCACTTGTCCCAGATTCGAAGTCAGCTTCATTGAAGTCATCTACACAGACCCAGTGAGAATTCCCTCTTGTTCTGAGGGTGTTAGCACATTCATGTTTAAAGTGACCATACCCCTTACATTCATAGCACTGGACATCTTTCAATTTCTCAGCATCTTGAGGTGTGCTCTTTGATGCCATGTACTTTACAAATTTTGGGGGTAATTTCTTATAACTAAGGGCAGCATTACCAGATTGTTTTTCTTTATTTTTATCTTTGTAGCCTAATTTACTAAACTTCTTGGTAATGTTTCCATAGTTAGAAGAGATCAACTTATATTCATCCTCATCACTTCCTGTAGAATATGAGCTAGTTCCTAGTAAGGCTAAAGCAAGTTGTTTACTGGACTTTCCTAGGAATTCGAGTTCAAATTCTATCAAAGTTGAAATTGTTGGATCGGGATTGATACAACTTTTCCAAAGTTTCAGAGCTCAAGTTAAGCTAGCGTTGCCTTAACTTGACCTCAAACAATCTTCTTGATAGAGTATAATGTGCAGCGGAATTAAAGAACACAAGAAGATAAATTTTCAATGGTTTATTATAAATAATCAACCATCTAGCCTTACGGCAAAATAACCACGTAGGTTTTACCAAAGACGTTCCTCACCATAAAATCACTCTCGCTCTTTTGTAGATTGGACTCAGCAAAGCAGACAAGAATTTTCTCCTTAAATCTAATCCTAGACTTAACTCGAAAACTCACAAATTTTGCAAAATAAGAAACACAGCAACAATGCTTAAGATATAATCTCTACGGATTTATAAGCTCTATTGTTTCTCTATGTATCTTGATGTACTTCACACCTTATATATAGGTTTCTTCAAACTTGATCACCAAGGTGTGTTGTACACAGTTTTGGTAACTTATGTTGTTTCGTTGTTGAACTCTACTTTTCTTCTTGAACTCGATCTCCTTCTTGAATAATAGTTCCCTTTATTAGATTGAGTTCTAATAAGGAAATACTCCTTCTTCAATTCAGAGTTGATCTTGGAAAGATTCATAGTTGCACTTGAACTCCAAAACTTTCCTTCTTTGAAACCGTGTTGACTTGACCGATCTCCTCCTCTTGAATTATTGAAACTTCAACTTATGAAACTTGTAATGCTCTTCCTTATGATTAAGAGATGTTCCTGGACATAAACAAAGACAACTAAAATCGTGGAACTTGATTAATAGGTGAATAAAGGCAAAACTAAAATAAAGCAGTTAAAGACAGATTGACAGAATACTCTCTGGTTTAAATGTTGTCCTGATGTTGGCTCAACATCCATCCAACATTTATTCCAGAATATGTTCTCCAATTTTGGAACAATGTTTCCGGTTAAGAATGTTTTGGGTTTCAATGTTCTCTGGATGTTGGCACAACATCCATCCAACATTGATTCCAGAACATCTTACACTTTCAATCTCCCCCTTTTTGCCTTTCTTCACAAAGCCAATCAACCTGTTCTCATAACAGATAATATGTCTAAATATCGATTAAGCATAATAATCTAAACCTACTAAAACTGCTCCCCTTTAATGCAAACTATCAAGCATTAACTTGGCATAACAAATATTATTCATTAAAGTCATCACCACAACTCAAAAAAGTTGTTCAGACATTTAACTCATCAATGTTGTCTCAACATTAAGACCAGAATGTACCTGCACATAAGTTTATCAGCAGAAACAACAGATATAAACTATCTTCATAGCAAAATCATTAAGGGCAGTTAAAGCTAAGTAGCATTATCATTACAAACCAAAACAAATAAGAAGAACTAGCAGCAAAATAGAAACAGTTCAAAACATATCGAAACACAAACATAAAAACCAGAAATGAAAAATTAAAAACTAAATCATTCTCCCTCTTTTTGTGAAGAAACCTCCTCCATGTTCTTAATCAAGACATCCAGCTCTTGCATTTGTCTTTCCTTTAAAGCAATTCAAACACTCTGTTTCTTTGAAAGCTGTCCATGTCCATGACCCTCTCTTTGTGAAAATCCCTCTTTCTAAACTCATAAGACATGTCCTATATCTCCTTATTAAGACAGTATCTAGACATAGCAACTCTACTATGATAGTATAACACAAGAGTGTCACAGTACTCTTTTTCATCATCATCAATCATCACTATTAGCTTCAAACTCTTCAGCATCAAGTTCCTCTTCTTCTTCCTCTTCTTCTTCTTTCTCCTCCTCTTCCTCAACATCAACTACCTCAACTTCTTCATCCAGAACCTGTTTTCCTTTCCTCACTCTCTCAGCCTCAGCCTTAGCCTTAGCATCAGCCTTTTTCTTCACAAGTCTCTCTCTTTGAGCTCTTCTAGCCTCAGCTCTTTGCAAGGCTATTTTACTCATTGGCATAGACCCAATTGGTGTTCTATTTCTACCAGAACCAGATCCCTCCCCCTCAATCTCATCATTACGACTATTCACTTGGGGTTTAGGGTTAGCCACATTTACCTCAGATTCAACTTCTTTAGTTTGAGGAGTATGGGCTTCTGATGTTACGCCAACATTCGACTCAGATTCCACATTCTTAGCTTGCTTTGACCGTCATTGATAAGGAATCGTTGATCGTTTAGCGAAAACTTGAGCAGCATGCCGTTCTTCATCCTCACGTCCAGTAGTCCTGGTGCGTGTTGTTGTTTGCTCAACATTCAAGGCCATATCTGCAAGAGTGTCTAAAAGAGTCTTGCTCGCCATGTTAGTTTTGAGAATTGAGAGAAAAATATGAGAGATTTTTAGATAACTATTTGCAGAGAGAATGACAAATTGCACAAGTGAAAGAAATTAGGGCAAATTGTTCATTTAAGTCGTGCATAGTGGAGAGAGAAGGGATGAATGCTAGTGGGATTGTGGAATATGATCTATTAAGTTTTCCCACTATTCTATTCCCGCGTAAGAACTTCACCACGTGTCATTTAAAAACAACAAGTAACCAGAGCAGTTCAAAATAAAACAATAAAAACTCAGTTTTTAAAATTTTAAACAAACTTATAAGTTACTGTTTTCAATGTTGGGCAGATAGTGTGGCAATGTTGGAATAACATTCATATCAGAGAGTAGAGTAACATTCAAACCAAAAAATTTTAAACCACAATATTTGATGTTTTGGGCTTCTTCAAGGCAATTTCATGTGAGAGCGTGAGATATATCCAAACTTATATCTGAAACTTCACCAAAGTAGCAAGTGAGTACCAAAAACATAAGATCTTGATCAAAATCATGAATAAGTAACATATCAAACAAAAAACACACAGAGATAAGCAGTCATGAATTAGAGAATTAATCCACTTCCATGGCATAGAAGGTCACAGATAATGTGTCACCTGCAGTATGTCACCCAAAGAGTATGCCTCAACACATGAAAGGGACTATATACTTCCCATAAGCCCAAACCTAGTCAAACACACTAATCAAAGATGAAAAATAATATAGTTCTAACATGAATGCAACAATGTTATGACAACATTGACATATGGTATACACAGTGAATCACTTTTCAAACCAGCAACAGATCACATCACATCAAATCTTCACTATTTCATTATCTCTTTAGAACAAAAACTGAGGGTTGATTAAAAAAGGATAATGACATTACTGAATGAGGGCAGCACTAGACTCCACACACCCCAGTAACAACATTATCAGCAGCAAGTTAGGCAAGTACAAAGGCCTTGAATATTGGCAACACATTTATCATGCACCCCAATACCCCAATTGCTTATGCATACTTGTTTACCAACCTACATACAAGAGAGCACTAAGTGATCAATGCTACCAAGCGAAGGCAATCGAAACCCAAAACACCCTAGTAGAAAGAACCACTCTTATGTACCCCTTGGCCAAACTAAACAGAGACATGCAAATAAGCACAACTGAATATCATTGAAGCTATCAACATCATGAACCTCAGCTTCTCCACATATCCTGTAAAACCTTTTCATATGAATAAGACACAACTGAATAGACATCAAAGTAGTGAGCTTTGTGTACCCCAGCTTCTCCATATGTTAGGCTAACACAACCTCAGACACACTTTAGAGATTTATACTTTTCAAAACTTAGATGTGAAACTGCAAGCTAGAAGTATTAGTAAAACACAGTGATCAACCACACAATCAAATATGCCAAACAAAGATCAATGTGACTCAAAAAGATAAGAAAAGAAACAAACAAAAAAAAACAAAAAGTTATATACTACACCACAACCATTAACCACTGCTAGACATTGGTGTTATGTCAACACTGGGAACCTAACATTCTCACATATTGCACATGCCGAGAGATTGCCTCAAACTGAAGAATCTCTCACTATCTAAAAGTTTAGTAAACATAACAGCAAGCAGATTATTTGTCTCAATATGCTCAATGTTAATCAATTTATCCTCAACCATGTCTCTCAAGTAATGATGTCTTATATCTATATGCTTAGTCATAGAATGCTGAACAGGATTCCTTGAGATACTAATGGCACTAAGATTGTCACAAAACATGAGGAGAGTATCACTATCAAACCCATAGTCCAGCAACATGTGTTTAAGCCATACAAGTTGGGTAACACAACTGCCAGCAGCTACATATTCAGATTCAGCTGTAGATAATGACATACAATTCTGTTTCCTACTATACCATGAAACTAGATTGTTTCCCAAATAGAAACAGCCCCACTTGTGGATTTTCTGTCATCTACATCACCTGCCCAATCAGAATCACTAAAGCCAACAAGATTTGTATTTGTATCAAAAGAATACCATATGCCCAAAGATGAAGTTCCAGATATATATCTTAATATTCTCTTCACAGCAATCAAGTGAGATTGCTTTAGATCAGCTTGGTACCTAGCACAAACACAAACAGAAAACATAATATCTGGTCTAGAGGCAGAGAGATATAGAAGACTACCAATCATAGATCTGTACAATGTTGGGTCAACATTGTCTCCAATGCCATCCTTAGTAATCTTCACAGAAGAAGACATGGGAGTTTTGCAAGGTTTTGACTCATGTAGCTCAAATCTCTTTACCAGGTTCCTTGCATACTTCTCCTGGTCTAAGAACATACCATTCTCCAGTTGCTTCACTTGCAATCCCAGAAAGTAGTTCAGCTCTCCAATCATGCGCATCTCAAATGTCCCTGTCATTGACTCAACAAACTTGTCTAGAGTAGACTTGTTAGTAGAACCAAATACAATATCATCCACATAGATCTGAGCAATACAAACATCAGAACTCTTTCTTAGAATAAACAAGGTCCTGTCTCCATCTCCTCTATTAAACCCAAGACTTAACAAAAATTGAGTTAGTCTTTCATACCAAGCTCTAGGTGCCTGTTTTAAACCATACAAAGCTTTCTCAAGTTTATACACATAATTAGGATGTTTCGGATCAGCAAAACCTTTAGGTTGTTCAACATATACTTCTTTGTCTATCAAACCATTAAGGAAAGAACCTTTTACATCCATCTGGTAGAGCTTAATCTTAAGACAACATGCAATAGCAAGAAGTAATCTAATAGATTCTATCCTAGCTACTGGAGCAAATGTCTCATCAAAGTCAATCCCTTCTACCTGAGTATAACCTTGTGCAACAAGCCTAGCTTTGTTTCTTACAATTACACCATCTTCATTAGTTTTGTTCTTGAAAATCCACTTAGTTCCTATAACATTCACATTAGAAGGTCTAGGTACTAGATTCCAAACATGATTTTTGGTGAATTGCAACAGTTCATCTTGCATAGCATTTATCCATTTACTATCCTTAAGAGCTTCAGTCACATTCTTAGGTTCAATATTCGAGACAAAACAGGAAGCATTACTTACAGTGCAAGTGGAAGCCATGCAGACACACAACCTTACCATATTTTTATACTTTACCCTGTCTTTGTTGCGAGTCTTCATGCGTCCAGTGATTTCACCTATCACTTGTGAAGCTGGATGATCCTTTTGAATCCTAGTAGGGGGATCTCTCCTAGGTTCATCAACAATGTCATCCTCTGAATTTGACTGTGGGGATGTTGGCCTAACAACAACAGGTGTCAGCTCAATATTAGAACCAGTCTCAATTTCAGTGTCTTCAGCTTCTGCTCCTGATGTTGGGACAGTCTCTGTTTCCAATGTTGGGGCAACATCAGAGACAGTAACTTCATCAGTACCTGTATCAGCGGTGGAATCATCAAACACTATATTAACTGATTCTTGAATAGTATTTAATCTTGGATTATAAACCCTGAAAGCATAACTATTCACAGAATACCCAACAAATATGCATTTTTCACTTTTTTGATCAAACTTACTAAGATAGTCTCTATCATTCAACAAGTAACAATCACATCCAAATTCATGAAAATGAGCAATATTTGGTTTCAAACCCTTCAAGATTTCATATGGTGTCATATTTGTACCAGGTCTAAGATAAGCCCTATTACTTATATGACATGCAGTATTTAAAGCTTCAGCCCAAAGTCTTTTAGATAAGTTTCTAGCATTAAGCATAACTCTGGCCATCTCTTGAAGTGTCCTATTTTTCCTCTCAGCTATCCTATTTTGCTGAGGTGTCTTAGGTGCTGAAAACTCATGGAAAATTCCATTCTTATCACAGAAATCACTGAAACTAGCATTTTCAAATTCTTTCCCATGATCAGACCTAAACTTACAAACAGAGGAACCATACAGATTTTTGATGCTAGCATGTAAGATCCTAAATGTGTTGAATGCATCCGATTTTTCTTTAAGAAACTTAACCCATGTATATCTAGAAAAATCATCAACAATAACAAAGGCATATCTCTTACCACTTAGGCTGCTCACCTCAATAGGACCCATGAGATCCATGTGTAATAATTCAAAACACTTACCAGTCCTAGGAATTGTACTTTGTACCTAGAGGGGTGTATGAATAGCTTTGGTTTGCTTACCCTTCAGGCAGTCCCCACATACAACCTTACTTGGGCTGGATATCTTTGGTAAGCCTCTTACAGCATCAACTTTTTGTAACTTTTCAAGGTTCCTATAGTGAACATGTCCTAGCTTCCTATGCCACATAACAGCATCATCAACTTTAGCATGAAAGCAATCTGCTTCTTCCTGAGCAAGGTAGCAATTATCTTTAGATCTGGTACCTGTCATAACAAGGACATTATCACTATTAAATACATCACAAGAACTTTTAGCAAATGTAACAAGCAAGTTATCATCACAAAGTTGACTAATGCTTATTAGATTTGCTTTCAATCCTTCAACTGGCAGAGCATCTTTGAGTGGTGGAAATCCTTCAACATCTAGTACTCCATTTCCAATTATTCTTCCATGGGTGCCTTCTCCATAGGTGACAGTTCCAACATTGAGATGGATCAGTTGTTTAAGATTTTCCTTGTCTCCTGTCATGTGTCTTGAACATCCACTGTCAAAGTACCACTTACCTGCAAGGTTAGAGTACACAGCAGAAAAAACAACATTGCATACAAGTTCTATCTTAGGAGTCTTTTAACTTTTCAATCCAAGTTCTACTTTTCTGTCATGTTCCTAATGTTGGGATAACATCTGTACCATTGACCAACTCAACATTAGAGACAGTTTCTGTTTTCTTCACATTTTCTTTCAAATATTTCTTGCAATAAGGTTTTATGTGACCTGGTTGAAAACAAAATTGACAGATATAAGTAGGTTTACTTTTGTTGGGATTAGCACAGCTCAAGTCTTTTGATTCCTTAACAAAACCTTCTTTAATGAAAACCGGATTAGCAACTTTAGAGGTAGGTTTCTCAAAATATCCAAGACCATTTGTTCCATGATTACCCATACTCAGTACCTCATCAAGTTTAGATGTACCTGAGTTCCATTTAGCAATGATCTGATTATCTTTTTCAAGCTTTCCTTTTACCTCTTTAAGTTCAGCTTCTGTCTTGTCAAGGTCTCTTTCATACATCCTCATCAATTTCTTCAGTCCATCAATCTCCAGTCTCTGAGCTTCATTTTTCTTAGTAAGTTTCTGATTTTCTTTCAGAAGATTATGAAAAGTAGACTTCAAGTCTTCAATGATTTCCTCATGGGACATTTCACCTTCAAAGTAATACTCTTCATCTAGATCAACTGAGCCATGAAAACATTCAAAGTTAGATTCATCATTATCAGACAAAGAATTGAAATCAATATGGGTATCATATTCAGTCCAATTCCCAAAGAAGGTCTCATGTTCTGATGTTGAGTCCTGGATGTTGGAGCAACATTGGGACCCGTGGCAGTTATGGAGATCTTGTTCTGTCCAGTTGACATGAGTAAATAGCGCAACTATATGAATCTCTTCAAGGTTTTCTTCAGTATCAGCACTTGATCCAGAGTTATAATCCTCTTCATTGAAATCATCTACACAAACACAATGAGACTTTCCCTTCTTGCGGAGGGTGTTAGCACATTCAACAGCAATATGACCATAACCTTTACATTCATAACATTGAGTAGTTTTCAGCTTTTCAATTTCTTCAGGACTAGATTTTGTTGCCATATATTTAACAAATTTGGGAGGCAATTTTCTATAACTAGTGGAAGTATTGCTAGGTTGTTTCTCTTTAGATTTATCTTTAAAGTTCAACCTACTGAGTTTCTTGCTAATATTTCCATAGTTAGACGAAATAATTTCATCCTCATCTTCACTCTCATGATAATTTGTTCCTAACAAAGCAATAGCTTGTTGTTTGGTAGTCCTAGTAGGAAACTCTAGCTCAAATTCTCTAAGAGTGTTTAACAAGGATTGAAATTCCATGTTGGCAATATCTCTTGTCTCTCCCATGGCAATTCTCTTGAGAGAAAATCTAGGTGACAAAGATCTAAAAGCTTTATAAACCATAGTTTGATTTGAGACAAGAAATCCTAGATTTTCACATTGATTTGTAATGTCAAGGATTTTCTCAAAATAACTATCTATACTTTCTTCATCACTCATCTCCAGTTTTTCAAAATCTTTAAGCAATTGTCTATGTTTAGAGTTTCTAACGGCTATATCTCCTTCACAATGAAGTTCAAGGATATCCCAAGCTGATTTAGTTGTAGTGCAGTTCTGAATTAACTTAAACATCTGATTGGTAACATAACTAAAAATAGCATTAAGAGCTTTCTCATTGTAGTTATACAGTGTTACCTCGTTTGCTGTCCATTGTGACTTCGGTTTTGGTACAATATCTGCATCTCGGTCGTTCTCAATTTTTGGGACAGAATATCCATCAAGAACGGCATCCCATGCTTTCATGTCAATGGATTTGATGTGAACTCTGAGCCTGGTCTTCCAGTAAGCATAATTGATGGATCCATCCAAGACTAGGAGTCTGCCAGAATTAGGATTGATGTTGTCCATCGCGTTGTATCACCTCCAAACACCAGTGAAATCGATGCTTGCCTCTGACGCCAATTGAAATTGTTGGATCGGGATTGATACAACTTTTCCAAAGTTTCAGAGCTCAAGTTAAGCTGGCGTTGCCTTAACTTGACCTCAAACAATCTTCTTGATAGAGTATAATGTGCAGCGGAATTAAAGAACACAAGAAGATAATTTTCAATGGTTTATTATAAATAATCAACCATCTAGCCTTACTGCAAAATAACCACGCAGATTTTACCAAAGACGTTCCTCACCACAAAATCACTCTCGCTCTTTTGTAGATTGGACTCAGCAAAGCAGACAAGAATTTTCTCCTTAAATCTAATCCTAGACTTAACTCGAAAACTCACAAACTTTGCAAAACAAGAAACACAGCAACAATGCTTAAGATATAATCTCTACGGATTTATAAGCTCTATTGTTTCTCTATGTATCTTGATGTACTTCACACCTTATATATAGGTTTCTTCAAACTTGATCACCAAGGTGTGTTGTACACAGTTTTGGTAACTTATGTTGTTTCGTTGTTGAACTCTACTTTCCTTCTTGAACTCGATCTCCTTCTTGAATAATAGTTCCCTTTATTAGATTGAGTTCTAATAAGGAAATACTCCTTCTTCAATTCAGAGTTGATCTTGGAAAGATTCCTAGTTGCACTTGAACTCCAAAACTTTCCTTCTTTGAAACCGTGTTGACTTGACCGATCTCCTCCTCTTGAATTATGGAAACTTCAACTTAGGAAACTTGTAATGCTCTTCCTTATGATTAAGAGATGTTCCTGGACATAAACAAAGACAATTAAAATCGTGGAACTTGATTAATAGGTGAATAAAGGCAAAACTAAAATAAAGCAGTTAAAGACAGATTGACAGAATACTCTCTGGTTTAAATGTTGTCCTGATGTTGGCTCAACATCCATCCAACATTTATTCCAGAATATGTTCTCGAATTTTGGAACAATGTTTCCGGTTAAGAATATTCCGGGTTTCAATGTTCTCTGGATGTTGGCACAACATCCATCCAACATTGATTCCAGAACATCTTACACTTTCAAAAGCGTTCATTAATGTTTGGAAGTCCATGTTGGCTAGATCTCTAGACTCATTCATAGCAATTCTTTTGACAGTGAACTTAGAAGATAATGTCCTAAAAGCTTTATACACCATGGTTTGATTTGGGATGGTAAAACCTAAGTTTTGCCATTGATTAGCAATATCAAGAAGTTTCTCAAAATAACTATCAATGCTTTCATCCTCACTCATCTCTATCTTCTCAAAGTCCCTCAAAAGTTTTCTATATTTAGAGTCCCTCACAGCCACATCACCCTCACAATGTAATTCCAGAACATCCCATGCAGTTTTAGCAGTTGTAGAAGTTGGAATAAGTTTGAACATATGATTACCTACCCAGCTAAAAATAGCATTGAGAGCCTTTTCATTGAAGTTGTAGAGAGCAATCTCATTGGCTGTCCATTGTCCTCTTGGCTTAGGTACCAGATCAGCATCTCCATCTCTTCGCAAGTAGGGGATGGTGTAGCCTGCTAGTACTGCGTCCCAAGCTCTCAGGTCGATGGATTTAATGTGGACTCTGAGTCTGATCTTCCAGTAGGCATAGTTGTTGGGACCCTCTAATACTGGCAACCTGCTGGTATTGGGGTTGGAGTTGTCCATCTTGTCGTATCAATGCGAAACACCGGTGAAGTTGGTGCTTGGCTCTGATACCAATTGAAATTGTGGATCGGGTCGATACGTTGTTGTTGTTAACTTAACACTGAAGTTTTAACAGCAATTTTGTATGATGTTAATTCGACGATGTTACTTTAACAACAGACCAGAGCAATAGTGCAGCGGAATAAACAAACACGAATTTAAGAAGTGAATATAAGATTATATTAACTTCCGAGCCGTAGGTAAAATAACCCGCAACGGTTTTAACAAAAGTTGTTCTCTCAATTCTCAAGCTCTTCACTCTTAAATTGATTGAACTAAGCAAAGCACACAAGAGTTGCTTCGACTATCTCTAAAAGATTCTCACTCTTAGATCTATTCTAACAACTCACAAACTTTGCTAAAGCAAGACAACACTCAACAACTTGTAAATAAATATCTCGGATTGATTAGCTCTTGTCTCGTTAGTTGTCTTGATGTACTTCACACCTATATATAGGTTCTTGAATTGGGCTCCAAGGTGTGTTGTACACGGTTGGTAATTCTCCTTTGTTTCCTTCTCAAACTCCTCTTCCTTATTCTCGTAGTCCTTCTTGAATAATAGTTCCTTCGTTAGAGATCTAACTAAGGAAAGACTTCTTCTTCAAATCAGGACTCATCTTGGAAAGCTTTCCTAGTTGCACTTGAACTCTTCTTTCCTTGTAGAGCGGTTTGCTTAATTAAGGAAGCTTTCCTTCTTGGAAACTTTGAGCGGCCAACCTATGATACGTTTGTTTCCTAAATAATAATCAAAGACAATCACAATTGTGGAACTCAATTAGTTAAATGAATAAGGCAAAACAACAATAAAGAATATAATCAAGATTGTAAATCGGATTCTGCTTCAGCAATGTTACTCTAACATTGACTTCTCAATGTTAAACTAACATTGCCATAATACCTGCACTTTCAAGTTCAATTGCCATTTAAGTGATGTATGGGGCACTTTTTTGTGTGTGATGGACGTGTAATAATTACACACCAAAGAGAGTGGGGAAGAGATTAAAATAAGTGATAAACACTAGTGCAATCTGAGAGATGTCGTGAGAGGTTGTTCAAGATCTATGAAAGACAATTATTATTTATATATTATTTGTAAGGGATAAAAGCATCAAACCTCCTGAACTATACACGTTTTTGCGCCTTGCCCCTTAAACAAATTTTATCATCCCTTTTCCCCCTAAACTATGCACTTTTGTGCGATTTGCCCCCTCAGTGCATTTTTGGTCGAAATACTCCCCGTTCGAGGTGGCTTTTTCTTACTTTTTGTCATCAACAACTAAAATACATCTAGTACAATACATATGAGTCGGGCTTGGGGGAATATTCCGGCAAAAAATGGCCGAAATATAATGAAGGGGCAAGTCACGTTCCCGACCATTTTTGGTCGAATTACTCTCCGTTCGAGGTGTTTTTTCCCCTACTTTTTGTCATCAACAACTAAAATATATCTAGTAAAACACATATGAGTCGGGTAGGGGGAAATATTCCGGCCAAAAAATGGTCGAAAATGCACTGAGGGGGCAAATCGCACAAAAGTGCATAGTTTAGGGGGGAAAGTGATGATAAAATTTGTTTAAGGGGCAAGTCGCAAAAATGTGTATAGTTCAAGGGGTTTGATGCTTTTATCCCTATTTGTAATCGCACATCATCATTGTAGTGAAAATCTTTGCTTAGATTACCCCCAGAAGGACTCGTAGATGAACTGGATAAAAAACAATTGTGTGTTAGGTGCTTTCATCATTTATGGTTTTTCGTGTATTGTGAATTACTCTATTGGTGTTGGTGTTATTGAAATTGAAATTCTGTTGCACAATAGGTTTTTATTAAATGATTATCAATACTTTTATTATCATATTTGATGCTTAGATAAGAAGAGCAAATGTTTAATAATAGTTTTGATAAAATACGTATTTGTGTTGTGTTGTTATTTTTAAGATATTATTGATAGTAATAATTAGTAACGTTTAGCTTAATATTAAAGTAATATATGTTAATATGACGAATCAAATTAAAATTTCATATTTTAATGAGACGAGTTAACAGAAATTAATTACTAATTCGTACTATTAAAAACCTATGGTATCTTTATATCCCCTTGTTTTTTATTTTATTTTTTTAAAGCAAAATCAATAGATTAAAGGCCAAACAAGCCTGGTAGAGTACAGCATAGAGAAACATGCAAAACAACCAACAGGAACACAATGAACAAAAACCAGAAACAGCAAAAACCAGGAGCTAGATCACAATTTGAGAGCCAAATAACATCCGTCGTGCCTTCCTCGCACGAGCATGAGCTTCACCATTCCCATCACGCCTAACCCAAGGAAAAAAGAAGGCTGGATTATTGCGCCGAAAACATCTAATATCCATAATTATACTGCCCCCTTCAGCCCCTAAGTCATTTTTCCCAGCACTAGAGTTTATAACTTCCAAGTTATCACCCTCAAAAACCACCTTAGTCCAGCCCCTATCAACAGAGAATTTAATCCCACAATATGCAGCCATGATTTCAATATTTAACGGCCCAAATTTCCAGAAAATCGCTTCTGAATTTGCGCAACGCACTTACCTTCGAAATCCCGGAAAATAACGCCAATTTCTGAATTCCCTGCATCTTCAAAATTGGCACCATCACAATTACACTTGAGCCACAGTTTACACGGCGGCATCCATTCAGTTCTTTCTGTGTTCTGGTCCACTTCTGGCGGATGTAAAGATTAGTTCCACACCTCTCTATAGTTAGTGTAGGAAGGTAATTTGCTGAATGAATCTTTATTAACCTTGAGAGTGCAATATATAGATTACAACAAGGAGTTTAATTAAGGTAAACTTTCTAATCTAAATAAGTACAAATCAATCAAAGATATATACAATATATTTACTAATACACCCCCGCAATCGAATCGGGAGGTTCACGAACGGTGAGATTGGTGCAAAATTCATCAAAAAGAACCCGGGGAAGTCCCTTGGTGAAGATATCGGCGACTTGAAACCGAGAGGGAACGTGGTGGACTCGGACTTCGCCACGAGAGACTTTTTCTCGAACAAAGTGAATATCAAGCTCAATGTGCTTTGTTCGTTGATGTTGTACGGAATTGGTGGTGAGATAGATGGCGCTAACATTATCACAGTAAACCAAGGTAGCTTTAGATAAGGGAACACGCAATTCCAATAACAAATTTCGTAGCCAGCAAGACTCCGAGACAACGTTAGCCACGGCTCGATATTCGGCCTCAGCACTGGAACGAGATAAGGTAGCTTGGCGCTTAGAAGACCAAGAGATAAGGTTATCGCCAAGAAACATGCAGTATCCGGAGATAGAACGGCAGGTATCGGGGCAACCCGCCCAATCAGCATCGGTGTATGACATGAGAGAGTCGATGCGTGAACGAGAGAGATGAAGACCAAGATGAGACGTCCCTTGAACATAACGGATGATACGCTTAAGAGCAACCATATGATCCGCACGTGGATCGTGCATGTGGAGACAAACTTGTTGCACAGCATAGGAGATATCCGGACAGGTGAAAGTGAGATACAACAAAGCACCAGCCAAACTGCGAAAGAGAGTGGGGTCGGGAAAGGAGGGTCCCGATGCACCGAGTTTGGGCTTAGTGTCCAAGGGAGTGGCGGCCGGTTTACAAGAGGACATAATTGTCGCGGCATATTTACTTTGTGAAAGAAAGAGACCACCTGCAGTGTGAGATACAGTAATGCCCAAGAAATAGTGGAGAGGACCCAAATCTTTCATAGCAAATTCTGCACTAAACTGAGCAATAATAGAGCGACGCAAGGAAGCAGAGGATGCAGTGAGAATGATGTCATCCACATAAAGTAATAATTAAGCAATGTCGTTACCCTGATGGAATATGAATAAGGAGTGGTCGGATTTGCTGTGAGAGAAACCGATGGTAGCGGCAAAATCGCCAAAACGTTGGTACCAGGCACGAGGGGCTTTCTTCAAAACGTAAAGAGACTTTTTGAGAAAGCAAACATAATCGGGGTGCTGAGAGTCCCTCAATCCCAAGGGTTGTTGCATATATACCGTTTCATCCAAATTGCCGTGAAGGAAAGCATTCTTGACGTCCAACTGATGAATGGACCAAGAACGAGAGAGAGCAATACTGAGGACGGTTCGGATGGTAGCGGGCTTGACAACTGGGCTGAATGTGTCAAGACAGTTGATTCCAACCTGTTGAGACCTGCCATCACCAACAAGGCGAGCCTTATACCGCTCAAAAGAACCGTCAGAGTTAGTCTTATGATGAAAAATCCACAAAGATCGTATAATATTCACGTTAGTCGGGCGCGGGACTAGCTCCCACGTCCTATTCTCAATCAAAGCATTATATTCATCAAGCATGGCAGATTTCCAATTAGGATCAGATAACGCTAAAAGAGGAGACTTAGGGAGAGGAGAGGGTGATTGAGTAGATGAGAGATTAAAAGGACGTTTAGGAGTATGGATCCCATGCATGCTACGAGTTATAATTGTGCGAGTTGGAGGAGGAGGAGGAGGAGAGGGAGGTGCGAGTGGTGGTACCGAGGTGGTTTGGCGGGGCGGATCGGATTGGGCCGCGTAGGGGTGGATAGGCTGGACAGTCTGGTGCGGCTGGGCTGCTGGCAGAGGGGCCGTAGGAGCACGGGACTCGGACAAAGTGGGCCGAGGGACCGCGGACGGCGTGGGCTGGACCAGGGGCGAGGTGGGTTGGACCGCGGGTGGTAATGGGTCCGGAGGGGATTGGGCCGCGGTCGAAGGAGGATCCAGAGTGGGCTGGGCCGATGGTGGTGGTGCATGAGGCGAAATATATTGAGGATGGATGTAATTGTCGAGAAAGGAGTAATTTTGTGGAGAGAGGAAAATGGGAATTTTGTCTCATCAAAGACGACATGGCGAGAGATAATGATTTTGTTTTGAGCGAGGTCATAGCATTTGTATCCACGGTGGTGTGAGGGATAGCCGAGGAAAACACAAGGGGAGGACCGTGGTTGGAGTTTATGTATAGTGGTGGAGGGGAAGAGAGGGTAGCATAGACACCCAAAAACTCGTAAGTGGGAGTAAGTGGCGTTGCGATTATAGAGGACTTGAGAGGGAGATAGGTGGTTAAGTGTTTTAGCGGGGAGTATATTGATGAGATACGTGGCCATTTGTAAGGCGTGAGGCCATAAGGTAGGAGGAGTTGAGGATTGGTGAAGGAGAGTGCAAACTATGTTATTGATGGCTCGGATTTTTCTTTCAGCTTTGCCGTTTTGAGCCGAGGTGTAGGGGCAAAATAAGCGGAGGGACATGCCAGAGTTGTGACACAGTTTCCGAAATTGGTCGTTGTCGAATTCCCTGCCATTATCACATTGTAAATTTTTAATAGAGGTAGAGAATTGAGACTTGACAAAATTGGTAAAGGCAGTAAATATAGAGAAAACCTCTGATTTTCGACCAATGGGAAATGTCCATAAGAAATTAGAGTAATTGTCCAAAAACAAAACATAAAATTTATGACCATGAGCACTAACGACCGGCGAGGTCCACAAATCGCTATGAATAATGTCAAAAGGACGTAAACTCAAAGTAGTAGAAGAGTAAAACGGGAGTCTAACATGTTTCCTCAAAACACAAGATTCGCAAATAGTAGAAAAACGACTACAACTAATAAGTTTTTGTGAATTTAAATGTTGCAAGACATAGGAGCCCGGGTGTCCCAATCTATGATGCCAAAGATCGGGAGAGATGGCGGCGAAAGTGGCGGCATGATGGGGTCGTGAGGTGGCGAATGGGATGGATGAAGGGGTGATTGGGTATAGGTCACCAGTGCTATCACATCGCATGAGAGGGGTTCCCGTCTTTAGGTCCTTCACAGAAAAACTAAACGTATCAAACTCAATAGAGACACGATTATCAGTAGTAAGACGACGAACAGAGATAAGATTTTTAATAAGGTTAGGAGCATGTAGGACATTATTTAAGTATAAAGGAGGGGATGAAAAGGGAAGAACAGCGTTACCATGACCTTTAATCGGAATCTCATGACCACTGCCAACAAGAATATTGCGATTCATGCTCGATAAAGAATAAGACGAGAGAGTACCTGAACCCGAGGTCATGTGAGAGGATGTGCCACTGTCCAAATACCATTGCTGATCCGGAGGGTATAAGGACAGTGTATGCATCGCCGCATCGATGTCAGTGGGGGCATAAGGGTCGGACGGAGCGTGGGCCGTGTAGGCCTGTGGGCGTGGGCCGAGGAGACCGGGCTGACCGGAGGGTGGTGGGCGGGTCCATCCACTGGTAGGGTAAGGGCACGGTGGGTAGGCCCAAGGTGGTGTGGGCCACTGCTGATAGGAGGCCCAAGGGTTCGGATTCCACGCCCGTGGTGCGGTTTGGCTGACGGGCCCATGTGACGGACCGCGGCCGCGTCCGCGACCCCGATTCCCATGACGACTGCGAGTAGCATGGGACGATCCGCGGGTTAAGGGGTAGACCCGCGGACTATGGGCGGTTCATCGGAGGGTGGGGCCGTGTTGAGAAGGGCGGTTCCAGCGACTGAGGCGGCGGTCGATGCTTGCTTGGCCTTGCGTGTTTCCTCCAACACGAGGCGTGAACGTGCCTCATAAATGGTGGCAATGGATCACTTTTTTGAATGAAGGTTGCAACGCTGTCATAGTTCTCGTTGAGTCCGACAATGAGTTGGAGAACTAGACGGTGATTAGAGACAGGGGCACCAACATTCGACAATTGATATGCAAGAGTTTTAAGCTCTTGGCAGTAAGCATAAATATTTGGTAAATTATCGAATTGTACCTGAGTGAATTGGTTTTCCAAGTAGACGGCCCGAGAGTTTTTGTTATCCTAAAAGATGTTTTGAAGGCGTTCCCGAGCTTGTTGAGCGGTGAGTCCCGCTCAAGAATCGTGTGTAAGAGATCGTTAGAGATAGTTCCGTAGATCCATTGAAGAACGATTGCGTCAAGTCTAGACCAAAGAGAGGGGTCCGAGGCTTGCACGGAGGGGGACGCGGCGGGTGGAGGAGGGGTGGCCGCGGTTGTTTTGGAACCCTGAGCGGCGGTGGAGTCGGCCGAAGGTGGGGCGGGTGTTTTTGGTGGTTGTTTTGCGGAAGTGGTGGTGGGAATGATGTGGTCAATGACTTGATACGCTCGCCAGTGTATACGAAAATGTTCCGCCGAATAGGAGTATTGCCCTTTCTCCATCTCGAGGGTAATAGGAATAAAATTTCGGATATTAGAGACCGCAAGAGCGGGGTGAAATTTAGATTCAGCCATTGTTGAGGGAGAGAGAGGGGGGCGGCGGCTAGAGGAGGAAGAAGGATCACGGCAGCTAGGGCTAGGCTCGTGATACCATGTAGGAAGGCTCCAGCGGTAACGCTCTCTTCTCCCCCGCCATGAATTTGTTCCTATTCGTCCATATACCCCAACAAAGAGCTCATGCTTGCCTCGCGACGTGACAGAAAAAAGGGAGTGTGTCGCACATCCTCGTTCTCGCCACCACAAATATCACACTCCGACTCCAAACCCATATGATGACGCACAAGAAGGCTGCGAGTACGGGGTTTTAAACATATATATTTCATTTATAACCCTATTGTTGGGTAAGTCTAATTTATAAATACATGCATAAAAATATTATTTTCTTATGACATATATGTATTTTACTATCGTTAGTTATTGCAAATGATATTTATGATGTTTCATAATTCGTGGAGATTGTTAGATTTAGTTTCCAAATAATAAATCTTGTGAGATGTATCCCACATTAGTTATGCGTTGATATAATGTGAATGCAAGGTACAATAAAAGTTTTTTTTGAGTTCTGTCCCACATTGATCAAGTATGTTGGGATCTAACTCATGGTAACTATAAGGACTTTTATGGGCTTTAAGAGCTTTACCTCTTATAGGTCAATTTTACTAAAGTGGCTTAAGTGTCTCACATAGGAAAAGTAAAAACTTATTTGTGGGTTTATGTATGTTTGCACAATATTACTTGGGTAATAAAAAGTGCAAGACATAGGTGGTACTCATGCACACACGCTCGTCGAGCCGAGCTCGGGCCCTGGCCCGCACGCGCGCGTGAGTGGCGCTTGTGGAGCTTTTGTTTAGTGCACTTAAAAAGCACTTAGCACTTAAGTGACGCTTGCATCGCTCATCGATCTAGGCTGTGGATTTTATTTAATTAATTAAATAAGATGAATGGCTGTGATTTAATCTGAATATTAAATTAATATAGATTAAATTGGCTGGTGTGGATTTAATCTTACGCTCAGTTTGTTTGCCAGGAAATTGGGAGAAAGAAAAGAAAATAAGGGAAAATATTTTTTTCCATGTGTTTGGCAGTTTAAGATTTTTCGGGAAAAGAAAGGAAATCTCTGGAAAAGTTTGGAAAATATATTCCAAATTTTCTCAATCCATTAAGATTTGAATTTCATCTTTCTTCCTTAAAAAAAGGTGGGAAGAACCGTATCAAAAGAAGAAGAAAAAAAGGTGGGAAGAAATGTGCCAATATACTCTAAATCGTTTGAAAATTTTGAAACTTTTTAGTTTTCCCACCAACACGAAAAATTTGATTTCAGTTTCAGCTATATATAAGCACATCCAAGAACAATACTTTTGCAGTATCTTCAATCTTCTTCATCACAAGGTGCGTAGTTCTTAATTCGAATTATATTTTCATAATAATTTATGTAGTTTAAGGATTAGATGGTTCACCTTCCATTGATTTTTCTTTTGAGTTGCACGCATGAAAAAGAAGATGAATTTAAGAAGGTTATATTGATATTGGTGTCATGTAGATAGAGTCAAAAATTTGCAGGGGACTTATCATTAGAGTAAAAGTATGTACATCTTGTATTCTTGATAAGTTGCTCACGTAATTAAACTTTCTCTAGGTTGCAAACTTGATTTTGCTTTCTTTTTGTTTCACGCCTCTTTTTTTTCTCTTTCAATGGATGTCTATTATAAAAGTCTTATGATATTGATTAATAAAATCTTTGTGTTCTTATAGGCCATTTTTGCTCTGTACCAGAACGGTTTTTGAAAAAAATGTTGTATTATGATATGTATTTTTATAATTCTTAGTTTTTGATAATGCTCTTTTGGATTGAATCTTCTTTTTTTCACTGATTTGCTTTTTGAAGAAACGGATTTGAGAGCATATAAGGAGAACAATAAAATTTTTGATAATACAATAAGCATGTGAGATTTATTCGTTTATATGCAACCCTCTTACTTGTTATTTAGTTTTCTATAACTTCAATAACATACGTGCTAAATCTACACTCCAGATCCACGATTGGAAAATGAATATGTGATTTAAGAAAATAAGTCTGCTTTTAATTCACACTTTTTCTATGTTTCAGGATTTCTAATCACAAGAGCATATACTTTCATTCAATCTCAAGAGGTACTTTTTAATCTCTAACTTTATCGTACCATCTTATTTTATTGAATGATCAAGAAACTTTGAGTGTGTAGTGCAGAATGATTACTTCTTATTGTTAAACTAGTTAATTAATATTAAATGATTTTATATAGATGACTGAAGATGATACTTCAAATGAAAAAAAATGCAAATTGCTGATGCAAGTGTAACAGTCATGTCAGCAAGTATTGTTGCCATTCGTGCATTGAAATCATACACGAGGATACCACGGGCGCCCCGTAAAAATAGAGATTCATCAAGAGATGTTTATATTGATAGCTTGATAAATGAAAGAGAGGAAGTGTGTCAATCCCAACTTCGTATGTCTAAATTTGCATTTCATGAATTATGCACAATACTTTCTCAAAAGAATCTTGTTCATCCAACACTTTACTTGTCTGTAGAACAGCAAGTAGCGATATTTTTGCATACACTTGGTCATAACGTAAGAACGCGTACAATTAGTAGTAGATTTTTCCGTTCGGGGGAGACAGTATCACGGTACTTTAATGTTGTTTTGAGAGCCAACATTGGCATTAAGGAACGAGTTTTTAGTACAGCCAGGGAATGAAAGTTCAACACCAGAAAAAATATGCACAAGCGATCGATATTGACCATGGTTTAAGGTATTACTTATGTTGAAGTTAAAAGAATGTAATATGATTAATTACAAAACTACATTATTCATATGGTCATTAACTATGTATTATAATTTTAGGATTGTGTAGGAGCTATAGATGGTACGCATATAGTTTCATCATTGCCCATTAACGTTCAAGGACGTTTTCGAGGCCGCAAAGGAAAACCCACACAAAATGTTTTGGCTGTCGTTGCATTTGACTTGAAATTCACTTACGTTCTTGCTGGTTGGGAAGGATCTGCACATTATTCTATTATTTTGGATGATGCTTTAACAAGAAGAAATAAACTTATAGTTCATGAGGGTACATTCTTAACCATAAAACTCTAGTAATATATAAATTCTAATATTTCTTTATATATACAAACATATAGTATCTTATGTTTTTTAAACAAACTAAACTATACAAAACTTATTAAAATCTTGTTCGTTTAATCTTCAGGTAAATACTATTTAGCTGATGGGGGCTATGGTGTAAGAAAGGGATTCATTCCCCCATATCGTGGTGTTAGATATCATTTGAAAGAATATAGCAATCACGAACCTGAGAACTATAAGGAATTGTTTAATATGCGTCACTCGTCACTAAGATCAACAATTGAGAGAGTTTTTGGTGTTGTAAAAAAAAGGTTTCGTGTCTTAGATGCCGAGAAATTTTGGTCGTTTGGAAAACAAGTTGATGTGGTGATTACTTGTTGTGTGTTACATAATTATATTATTGGAGTTGATCCAGACGATCCCATTCTTGTTGAGGCAATGACACAGCCTACTCGGGATGAACCTATAGAAGATATAGAGCCAACATTGAGAGAATAAAGAATTGAAAATCAAGAGTGGGTACAAAAGAGAGACGAAATAGCTTTAGACATGTATAATGACTACATTACAAATTGATAAAAAAGTGGGTGCATCTATTTGTAGTTTTTTTTTTTTATCGGTGTAGCTTCAAAAATATTTATTTTTGATAATATTTACAATTTAGTTTTAATAATGTAGTTCTTGTACGAACAATGCATGTTACTAATGAATATGTTTTTATAGTTAGATCATTGTTATTATAACACATCGTCTAAATTACATTTAAAATATTAATTATTATTTGAATAAATGGTGGATTGCCCAATGAAGATGGCAACACATGGAGAAGGTACAAATGTCACTAAATCGGAAGGTGAGGCGAAGCAACTAAGGTGGACTAAACCTATGGATCAATTTCTTATTGAAGTTCTTGTTGACGAGGCCAAACAAGGTCACAAGGTGGACAAGTCTTTTAAAAAATATAGCTTCGTTCGAGCGGCAAAAGAAGTTTCAAAAAAGTTCAAACTAGCTTGCAATTGTGACAATGTGGAGAACCGTTTGAAAACAATTAAGAAGAACTGCAAAGAATTAAAAAAAAAAAGTTGAAAGTAATAATAGTGGAATGAGTTGGGACAATACTCAAAAGATGTGGAAGTGCTCTGAGAACGTCTACAAAGATTATATTCGTGTAAGTGTGTATGTTGTATTTTAAACTTGCTCTTTGTTTATTTGTTTGTTTATTTGTAAGTGGTAACTTGCTAATTTTTTTAGGTACATCCGAGAGCTGCACAATATTTGAATAAGCCAATTTTTATGTACAAGGAATTACGTATTGTGTGTGGAGATGATCAAGCTACGGAATCTTTTGCAAAATCTAGTATGGACGATATATGTGATATTGAAGAAATAGATGAGATTGGTCTTGATGATATTGATCCATCCATAAAAAGCACCCAAGTAACAACACCAAATCAAATAGCCCCTTCTTACGTACGTAAACATGGAAAAAGAGTTCGTTACATGGATGGGATCAATGAAAAGATAGATAAGCTTGTCGAGAAGATTGGAGAGGTGGCCAATGCAATTAAGTCCACCAACAATCAAGATAATACTGGTGTTGACTCTTGAATCCGCCTTTGACTATTTAAATGAAAATGATAAGATAGCGAGGTCATTTCTTGTCAAAAATCCTGGTGGAAGACAACGCTGGTTGGAGAAGTTTCAATTTGAGTCGGGCCTAGCGCATGGAAATCGTGATGGAGTTTAGTTTAAGTTTCTTTTTAAGTTTAGCATTTTTGGAGAACTTGATTGCTTATTTTGTTTAAATTCAAACATCTTGTTTCAATATTTAAGTTTTTAATCTTTATCGTGTTTTTATTATTTATGTTCTTTGCTATTTATTTTATTAGTGATACTTGTGATATTAAAATAAATGAGTCAAGTTAATTAAGTAATGAAAATGGTAGACAATTTTAAAATAACTTTAAGAAGAAATTCGTAGATAAAATATTAACTAATTGAACAAAATGTATTTTAAATTTCATTTTTAACATATATTACAAAATACAAAGTATAATTATAATTAAGTAATTACGTTAGTAATAAAATATAAAAGAAACTTTAAGTATAATAGTAATTTTCCCCGGAAAATAAGTATACAACCAAACACATGGAAAATAAGGGAAAATTTTATTTTCCCTAAAAGATTTCCTGGAAAATCTTTTTTTCCCTCATTTTTCCTTATTTTCCCTCATTTTCCCCTAATTTTCTGGCAAACAAACTGAGCCTTACTTAAGATTTAAATATTTAAAACTTAGATTTAAATATTAACAGTCACATATTTTGGAGCAGCAGAGTTGTGGCTTTCTTTGAAAGAATACAAGTGGAAAAGTCGTGACTTTTCCGTACAACTTTTCAACGTCTATATATTCGTGGACTATCATAGACAAAACACATCAAATTTTCGTATCTCTCATATACATACAAAAATAATTGCTGCAAAAATTATTTTATGTATTAATTGCATTCTTGCTCTTTTCTGTTTATTAACTTCGTAAGTCTAAAACGCAGTTAATAGTTGTTTTATTTTCTAGGCTTAAATTGTATCCTGAGAGACGATTCGCTGCAACCATTTTGGCACATGAGGTGGGGGCGAATTACGCTTTAAGGAAAGCGTCTGTATTTTCGCTACTTTCAAGTTCCAGCGTTTGACATTTTCGACAAACTCACCAACAGTCATAACTAGCATATTTATCAAAAACTTCCTCGAATCTCATCAAAAATGACCTATCATGAGTTATAAATCTTTAATTCTCTAATGACCTGTTGTGGTAGCATAACCAATCCGATTGTCAATTGCTTTCTAAGAGATATTAAGTCTGCATACAATTCACGCATCTACTCGTGCTAACAAAGTGTACTTAGCAAAGATTGTATTCGCGTGATCTAAAGATGTGCCTGATTATGTCACAAATCACGTTCATACAGGAGTAGTTTAACATCTAGACTTTGGCAGTCCGCATATTGGTGCTTCCGTTATTCCAGTGAGATTCAACCCTAACATGCAACATTATATAACCAATCAATCTAGACACCCAAACGCTCAAACAAATCTCAAATAAGTATTTTCCTAAATGAAAGCTACCTCCTTATTCCAAACACATAGTAGTTTAGCTACTTGTAATCTCAAGTTCAACACCAAATGAAGAATTAAACAACATAAGTAAAATAAAAAGATTAAGAAAAATTCGCAGATCCGATGAAACGTTGTTGCTTTCTTTAACTATAAGACTAAAACTAATACAATAATGAATTTAATAGTGTTTCTCTTAAATATTTTTCACATTCTTCTCTCAATTCTCTCTTTACAACTTTTTGGTACTAGAAAGTGGCGTAAAAGTAACAAAAAGCAATTACAAAGCAATTCCTCTTCGAGCTAGATTTGTCTTCCTTTTATAGATATGTTATGCTGCCATGGGTTGGATATCCAGCCGTCAGTTAAACTCTAGAATTGATGATTTTTACTCCAAGTCGTGTTGCACGTAGCGTTGCATGTTGCGCATCATTTTCCTTCTCGTGTGGGCCGCGAGAATCTCATGTGTGCAGAGCTTTTGCCGCACGTCTTGAAGGGCACATGCCGCGCTGGTCTCTGCCTGCGTTGCGCAAATCATGTTGGCCACGGAGTTCCCTGAATGCACAGTGTGGGCCACGCGAATTTCGGTGATAGCGAGGCATCAATTGTCCCTCGTTGTGTGAAATTAGGATTGGATTTCCCTCTTCCTAGAATCATAGCGCTATGTTGTTGTGTCGTGGCATCTCAAATGCAGTCCCTCTTAAGTTTTAATCAATTTAACCTTCATTTTGTCGTCTTCTCCATCGTTTTGTATTTACTTGACTCAAAATTACAAAAGACGTAAAACCTAACATAAACTACTAGAATTACTACACATCATGACAAAGGTAAAAGTAAAAAGGCTATTATAAGCATATTAAAAAGACACTCTCATCAGGAGGTATAAGGTGGTATATAGTGGAAGTCATAAAGTTGAATTTGTGTTAAGTACAAGTTTATTAACTATTTTAAGAATATTGTAGTTCTATTGTTACATCAAATTATCTGGCTGAACTATTTCTACAGGTAAATCACTTCTTAAAACGTATCCATTAAACCGCGTATGGTTTTGACGTTGCTAGTTGTTTTACATGAATCTCACTAGCTCATAAAAAAATATTTTTTGTTTCTTTTATCTCTATGTTCCTCAATATAAGACCGACATAGCAACTTGGATCAAGTGAATTTTTCGAGGTTGTATTTTACAATATTCTTGCAATTAGTAAAAAGAAATATCATTAGTGCATAATTATTAAAGTTGTGAAATTATTTGAATTTCCAAGACTTTCGCTGTATATATCAAAAATAGTGTTTTCAGAACCGGACCAATCACTGAACCGGTGAGGCTACCCGTTAGTCGTACCGGTCAAGCCAATGGTTGAACTGGTTATATATGTTTGTATAGCAAAATTTACACTCTTTGTTTTTTGGGAATTGAAGGTTAAAGTTTTCAAAGTTTGTTTTATGCAATATAATCAATAACAAGATAATTTTTAAATTGATCAAATATGTAACAATAGCATTATTAGTTAATAACTTTATTTATTTACCATCAAATTATTAGTCCAATCAATAATAATATAAATCATACTAATATCTAAATTCTTATAGTTATCTTCTATACATCTGTATATTTCCTTAGATTAATTAAACTATACTAAAAATAATAAATTTAATAAACTAAAATCCTCAATGATTCTATTTTGATAATTTGTAATGGTTACTTGAAAAAATTAAGTGAGAGTAAGAAATCCTTCATCAATGTGTCGTATAACTTATGTTAAAAAAAGTTAAAATAAATAATTTACTCCTAAAAAGGTCATTTATCTTTTTCAAATAACTAGGATAACATTATACGTATCAAAATTCGAAACAGTAAAATTTCCATAATAAAGAAATCTAATCAAATATAGTCATCAAACTAGTAAGTTGTCTAAATATATAGAAAGAAATGAATATATTTTTCTCTTAAAAATTATTTCCCAACAACCTACCAATCCAATAATTTAGATGCTCTTTCTTTTTCCTTTTTTTCTTTTTTCACGCCTCTTTTTTTTTGTTTGTTTGTCCTTCAGGTTAGATGACCAAATAAAATCAAATATATGAATCTCTTTTTCTTTTAAATATTATCCCCTAGTTTTATGCCTTATTCTTTGCAACTTCTCATACAACTTATTAATCCAATAACATATGTATGCGTCTTCCTTTGTCTTCTTTCTTTTTCACGACTCTCTCTCTCTCTCTCTCTCCAGTGTTTGTAGTTTTTTTTCCTATTAGATCAAAATGGAACATACCACATCATTGTAATTGGTGAGGAAAGAAGAAAAGTAGCGCTCGTCCTTCTTAACTCCTTAGGGACAAGAAGGTAATTAGCAAAAATCATGGAAAAAGAAGAAAAAAAAGGAACAAAAGTGGTTTGCTACCAGTCTGGTTCACCGGGCGACCCGGTCTTTTGGCTGGTCGAATTGTTGCAGCTTTGCAAATCGCTCAACACATAGAACCAAACCAAACGATGCACTGGGTCATGGTTCGACCGGTCGAACCGATCAATCTGGTCCGATTTTGAAAATAGTGATCAAAAGCTTTTTATCGTATTGTGTATGGTTTAATCATGGATAATGACACCTCTTTCTAAGAGTTGTGTTTCATTCTGAGCTGGGTAAAGTGATTGATCACCGCCGAACCAACTTTGATAGGGTCATGGCTCATGGTGCACGGTCGTCACACGTTTCATGTTGAACGAGATGATGGGAGAAGTAGTCGAAGAAGGCGCACGACAAGCTCTTAGACAAAGTGAACCTCACTTTCGCTCACGAATAGGGTCATTGTCCTCTGAGTCAACGTGAAGCCAAACCAGGGCTCCTTCTCCATACGGCGCACATCACCCAAGGTGCCAGACGATCCCCCGAGGTATACCACATAAAGAACATGAACTCGGCCCACCAAGATTCGCTGATGGAAAACCCTCACATAGAAAGACTAAAGAATCTAGTCCCCCGAAGCCCACCAAGTGAGAACCCTCGAGAGGAAGACATGTGAACCCGACCCGTCAAGGGAAACCCTCAAGTAGCAGTGGAATCCATCTGAGGGAAGAATAGCAGAGTTTCATAAAACTCACGAATGAGGTAAGGGCTTTATGCTACAACGAAAAGAGATCATCAAAGATACATATGAGACAATAAATGAAGGAAATGTGAGGAGCAAACTCACCACATGTACCAAGGCTTAGCCTATTCTCCCGAGAAATAACGTCATGTAGGATCCCTAGTGAGATGTGGCCTATGAATCTATCCCCATACTTGGGAAAATGAACGGGAAGAACCTACGTGATCAAGTAGAATCATGTATGTCATCCATGGACCTCGTAGCGACACCTGGCCCCATATTATGTAGAGTATTCCAACCTACGCTAACAGGCATGATACAAACCCTAGTTCAGACAATTGCAGTCGAATCTACAGAAAACCTCAACTAAATCGGGCAAACATTCATTAGTCACTTTGCATGCAATAGAAGATATCCAAAGACCAAAGCTCGCCACTTCACAATGATACAACACGAAAGGGATAGGTTGAATGACTACATTTGACAATTTGCCAATGCGGTCCTCGAGGCATCGTGTGTTAACCTTATCATACTAATAAATACTGCGGCACCTCTAATATTGATTAGTTTTTGCTTTTTTTTTTTTCTTTATCAACCTAGCATGGACTAATAAGTGTTATCCAATGAGATGAGTGTTAAATGATGTGATTATAGAATCCTTTGAACTTGTTCTATGGCTTAACTCTGTAGCATGTCTATATTTTATGTTATATTTCGTTATTTTGTAGTTTCGAGATGAGTTGAGACTAAATGATTTAGAGCATGGAATGGAGGAAAACATAATATTATAAGTTTAAGGACAAAAATGGGTTGCACCATAGACACGACGACACAGCGAAGCAGCATTATGGCCTAACGAGAGGAAGTACAACCCTGATTCATGCAACCGCCAAGAGCAGTGCGAGTCGTGCTAGGTACCGTAGCGCGAGTTACACTGCGCAGCTGAATGTGGTGCGGCCAGCACCATCACATGCAGAATGCAACGCGAGCAACGCAATCAATGGCAAAAAACTAGAAAATTCATGAGATTTAAGTGACAACTAAAGATCAACCCTAGGACAACACGGAGTAGTGTATAAAAGGAGGGGGCGATAGGGTGGAATGTGTGCTTATACTTTCAAATGCAACAATGCAAACGAGAGAAACAACGTGAGACACAAAGTGTGACAAAAGAGTTGAGAGAAACACCAAATCAAGTTATCTTCCATAGTTTTAGTCTTAGAATCAAGAGGGTCAAGAGTTGTGAGCAAGAAGACAAAGCAAATTAGATATGAGATTGAAAGCATTGACTTTCCACTAGATCAAAGATTTTTGTTAAACTTTTGTTTTTCATTATGTTGCTCAATTCTTTACTTGCGGTTGAAATTGAGATTATGAGTAACTAAACTACTCTGTTCCAACTAGATCAGTATGTTTCTTTGATTTATTTGAGTATTGCTTGAGTTACAAAGTGCCTAGAATGATTTGTTTTATAGGTTGTATGATAAAATAACTAATGCGGGTTTTTGAGAAGTCAAAGTAGTGGTGTTCGACAATTCATATAGTAGTTGATTTTGTGATTGTGGCTAACTAACTTTAATCCATGCACAATATTAGATCACACAGATACATATCTTTACTAGGTACGCGTTGTTTACGCTGGTTCAATAGTAGATTAGATTGCAGACTTAATCTCTCTTCTATTACGATTGGCAATAGAATTGTCCGTGCTAACATTCTATGACATTAGTGACTTAAGAATTTGTAGTGCGGATAGCTCGGAGCATAGGTCACGGATTCATTAAACACAAAAGAACTCAACAAGACTCACTAGGTTAAAGAAATATATTTGGTTTATCTATGAACTATTAAGTGAATCTACGGTGAAACCGATATGTGAACATACTTGTCAATCATCTCTTTTACATGCTTAATCAACCAATGATTGATCTTCTTTAGTTCTATTTATTAGAGTAGCTTTGCATTTCATTTCATAGGTAGCTTTAGTTTAAGTAGTATAGTATAACATTCTTTATTTTTGTCTTTTCATTTGAGTTGATTCTAAAAAGTAATCTTCCTCTTTACTTTTTATTTTATTACTTAATCGTGCACTAGCCAACAGTAACACGTAGAAGTCACTATTATTTGGGTTTGCATATATCATAAAAACTATTCACTCACGCTACTTATCACAATATGCCCAAAATATTTGAACTATAAAGCTAATGGGCTGTTCAGATAGGGATTTTTAATAAGAAAATAAATTAACACAAAAGACCAAACTTTTAGGGCGTAAATGTGTAATTATCCCTGCATATTATTAACTTTTTATTTTGGATGCATATTTTTGTAACTTCGTTCATCAGAGGCGAAATTGTTCGCAAGTTCGAATAAAACAACCACCAACTACATTGAGTTAAAAACTTCATAACGCCTCAATATCTGCCATTTTCACACTTGGCAACCCGTGTAAACAGAAAATCTGAAACCTCAAAACATGAAAACGGCCAGAAAAATCCAAATACAAAAAGGTCATATTTCTGAAAATTAGAAAGAAAAAAAAAAGTATATATAGTAAATTATAACATGATCATGTTGTCCAAGAGGCAGATCTTTTCATGACTGGCTTCATCTGTTTGTCTTCCTCAAGAGATATCATACCCAAATGAGACGGATCTTCCAGCATCATTTTAGCCACTAAATAACCGGCAATCGACCAAGTCTGATTCTTCCGTGCCTGCTTCCCCATGTAACGACCCATCTTTCCGTCGTAATATTCAGGCCAATGATCTTTCAATAGTCTAGTTTCGGCAAGTTCAATGGCACGTCGAGCTAGCTGGGGACGACCGGACTTTATACACGCAGCCGTTAGCAGCCATAAAAGGACTACAAAAGAAAATAAACAAACAATTCAGCACAAGAATGTAAACACACTTTTTATGATGCAAAATTGCAATAAATCATTGGGATATCTACATCATTGCCCCTTATATTTAGGAGCCATATTAAAGATAGGGCAGCAGGGTTCGTCCGTAAAAAATGTTTATGCCACTTTGTGTGTCACTTAATTGTGATGATAAAACATGTCATGAATCTTAATACGTGGATTGTGGGCGGTTACATAACAAATGGAATGAAACACTACATGTTACAGACTCCGTGTAACATGTAAAGTTATTTTTCAAATCTCAAAGTATTGTCTTAGTTTACACTTTACACGAACTTCAAAAGGCTACATCAGTAATGTTATTTCAAACTTCATAATGTCATTGTAATAATTCAGGTTTTAGAGGTGTTTCTATTATGTTTCTAGAATTAAACAAAACTTCAAGATTGTACAGGCAAATATTGCAAACTATTTTCCCTCAAAATGATATCAAGATTTAGGGATACTATTTAAGGAGAAACACTATACAAAGAAGTTGTAGCAGTTACCTGGCCAAGAACCACCATTGTGGTAACTCCAGCTTGTGTTCTTTGGATCGCATCCCGTTACGATCCTCCACTCATGTGTCTCCATAGCTGGATAGCAAATTTTCAGCGGCATTTCTCCAACCAACTCTCCCCAACGAGACTCAATCAAATCCATGATGGCAGAAGCTTGCTCAGGCGTTGCCAAAGACGACAAAATCGCAATGCAATTTCCCAAACAAAACCAACGGAAGTCCATTCTTGCAGGACTCACGTTCCCAATGAAGTAACCACCACGGGTTGGCATGAAGTCAAACACCCAATCAGGAAGTGAATCAGGCATCACATTGAACTTGTTCACCGCAGTGTGAGAATACTCCTCTGTCTTGTAACGATATATGTCGTTAAGTTGTTTGATGTCGAGCCAGAAGTAACTTCTCATGTGAAAGCTTAATGCGTGCAATCTTTTAACTATTCTATCGGCAAAATCCTTGCCCTCTTCATCATCATTCTTAAGTAGTTGGGAAGCACACCTCAAGGCCATAAAGAATAGTGCTTGTATCTCAATAGGATACCCATAAATACCCTGAAAATAAGGAACTTCCATTTATATGGCTATACTTGAAATTTAAAGGCAATTAGGTTCCTTATTTGTTATTCAGAAATTGCAGACAATAATCAGCCTTTTGCTTCATTATAAAGGCGTCTCCTAAGTTTAATTATAATCTGATCACAAAGATTTATGTAATCTGCTAAGGTGAGAGATTCACAAAATGTCCTAAACTACAGACACAGAGATGGGATAGCCCTACCAAAGTTAATATGTGCCTATTAGAGGCCAACAAAGGACCCGTTAATATTCTATGATGAATCTAATAAACATTGAAGATAACGAACTCTGACCTATTCAATGAAAAGCAGAGGAAAGCATTATTGCAATTACCATTCTGCGGTCAACCATGCTACATCCATCAGCACACAAGAGGGTGGGGAACGTATCAAATCCTTCCGAAAGGCACAAAGTCAGAATTAATCTAATGCCCCTTTGGCATTCAGGCCGTTCAGCCAAGGAATTGTCGCCTGTTGACTTTGTGTACGCACGAAGCAGGATAATCCACCAAAAACCAGAATCGACAGGAGCCACTCTGCCAATGGCACATTCTCCGAAATCTGCAATTAAAGTTTCATAGTTCTTCAGAGGGTCGTGAAGTACTTTGAAGCTAGCCGGCATCACCCCTGCACCTAAGGTGAAATTGTCCACCTTTTTCTCCCATGATTGGAGCCGTAAAGTTTTGAGAAGAAAGTTCTTGACGATCTCAGGTTCACCGTTCATCAAAAAGGCCAAAGCACTTGGAACAAAGTCTCTCACAAAGACCTGATACAAAATGAATACTTAAGTTGAATCAACAAGTCTCATACAGACAAGGTGTTGAATACATCTTCTTAATGGCATAATTCGGCCAAGAAAAAAGATCTGGATATGAGATGAATATTGTATTTATCTTTGGGCCATGATGCTTAACAATATTCATACAGAACGAAGAACTGAGTACAGAAACTAAAAGAATCAACTATCACTTCAGCTGGATAAATAATGTGTAAGAACAGGTATATGTTTGTTCAAGAAAACAAAGAGCTTTAGTCAAGAATTAATTCTTGAGGGAAAGAAAGATGTGGATTTGCAACAGGGCATAATACCAATTATACAGTAAAAACCAAAAAATCTGAATATGTAAAGAAACTTCTAATTATAGATATGATGCTTCTAGCCTTGAATGTCATACGTGAAACATAACATGAATAATCCTAAATAAACTATACTATTAAGTTCAGAAACAAAGATAGGCAGATTATCAATTTAAACAACTCCGCGTCAAGTACACATGAAAGATTTCAACTATAAAATGCTCCACCTGATCATAATTAAGTTCTTCACTCGAGTGATCCAACGCAGCAATAGTCCCCACAGGCTGCCCTCGGAAGTGAACGATGGAACGCTGCAAAGCCACCCAGGCCTCCGCCACAATGGGATGCGACTCCACACAAGTAAACGATCTAGGCGTGCTCAACCCGGACCTCCCCGAATAAATACTCGCGAAACTGTTTATCATCTCACTGTTTTTGTAGAAATTCCGGGGTGGGGACGAAATCGACATTTCGCTAAAGGATCTCTCGTCGAACGACCTCTTTCTCTCAATACCAAAAGGCCTCGGCTTGTCCGATAACCTAGACAAGTCCGACTCGCCAATCTCAAAAAGCGAGACACTGGAATCACGACGCTTCATCCCCGACCCACTTTGCGGAATCTCGACCCTAGGAGACATCTTGGGGAAACCTCTCCTCTCTTCACTTATTTTCCAAAAAAACAACCAAATCTTTGAAACTGAATACTACTGAATACCAACAAAATCTTATTTTTATAAAAGTAACAGCCAAATCAAACCTGCAATAAAAACCTCTAAAAGTCAAACACACGTAAATTCCACAATTAATTAAAAATAACATAGGGGCCGGCTGTCATAAGCACGACAACATCAGTTATTAGGTATAAAAAGCGGCCAGCTTTTGACCATTTTAGCACGTTTTTCGCATAATGTAATAATAAAATCTTTGAAAACATCGGCAAGCATGAAATACAGGTAATCAAAACTGATAGCAAGAATCAAACAACATTAGACTTTTTTAAAATTAATAACTAATCCACCATTAACAGCTAAGTCTAAAAGAATTAGCAAAGGAGCTAGATCTAAATACACGTCATTTGACACGATCAAATAAATTAAAAAAAAAATTAAAAGAGAAGTTTAGAAATCAAACCTTGTAATGGTTGAATAAATGTAACGCTAATGAGCTGAGAGTTTAATGAAATGAAAGGAGAAAGACTTTAGGGCAGAAAGGTACAATATTTATAGATACAATTATTTCGATAAGGTAACCTGTGAGCTCCGGTTGCCAATTCGGTGAAACTGGATATATCGGTTAATTCTGACCTAATGAAAGGGATGGGTGACCGGCACGTCGGATTTTATGGGAAGGTCCGAATAAATGGAAAGAAAATTACCAGACAATTTTGTCCTTAGGTACGTTTAGATTTTCCCAAAATCGGATTTTGCTCCGTAGAGCGTGGGAATAGTCGTACTCGCTTGTCTTGTAAGAAAATGTTGGAGTAAATTAGCAATAAGTACCCTTTGATATTTTTAACTTGGCAAATAACAACTAATGAGATTTAAGAATTAGTAAATACCCATGCTACACTTAGTTGATATGCAAGGTTGAATTGAAACTGGTACCCAAAAATTACATTTTACTTTTCAGATAGGTAATGCAAGAAATTGTTATGTTTAATTTTTGTTATTTTTTAATGTTAGATATGCCATACATTGTTGGTTTGGTTAGGACAAGTGATAGTTAATGTATGTTGTCGCATGCTTAAGGTAGGTGGAATCTTTGAAAAATCTTAGACGAAGATCTCCAACACAAACTCGATTTATATTCCTTTCACTGCAGTTAAGGATGTTTTGACACATAATACAATACCATTTTGGCATCCATCTGACTCGATCTTCCAGTTTGAAGATTTTGTTATCATGAATGAAAATCAGAGTGTTTATCTCGACACTAATAACTTATATTATGTACTCTTGGGTACTACATCCAAAAAGTAAATTACTTTAGAATAATTTGTTCAGCTAAGCAAGAGAGCAGAAAGCAAATTTAATTTTCGGCTACAATTCAACTTCTATCTAACAAGAATTAATTTCACCTTCTAGTTGGACCTCTAGGTTATATTTAGAGGTTCACAAATTAACCCTCAACAGAGTTTGACCTACTATAGTGCTTCGATCTTCAACCAATTTGACTTTAGGTCTTTCGACTTTTAAATTACAACCTTCGGTTTTTAATGTTTTGCTAGATTAAGCTGTGGAGAATCTACACAATATATGTTTTAATTTAGTTAACCTGTGTAGTTTCAAGTATAGGTTGGTTAATGTTAATATTTGTTCAAAATTCTTCGAGACTGGCTTGGACAATCTATATATCACAGTAGTCGACGAAGTCGCTTTAATCAATTGTTTAAAATAAATACACAAAAAAGTTATATAACTTCATAGATTGTCATACATTTAACATAAATTTTATACAAAAGAAAATTAACTAGCTACCAGCATTGGTATAGTATGACCGGTATAGTATAACCCTAGGAATATTTGCTAATTTTTATGTTTCGGATGATGATTTGCTAAGAAAAAGTACACCTGCGATTAGTTTCTAATAGATATAATAAAGGGGCAGGTTCTACAATTTACTCGAAAATGATGGGTGCTTTTTTGAATTGGTTGGTACTTGGTAGTAGTGTAATTCACGCTCCAACTAGCGCTGTGGTTCCGAGGAGAATGAATTTATGTGCACTTTCCGTATTGTAATAAAAGCGATATCTTCTACTGTAGATCTTCCTGCTGTAATACCAACTAGGAACTTTGGAAGGATCGTACGTATGATCAAATGACAAGGTGACACGTGGGTAGAATGGGCAGTTAGTTGATTTGATTGGTTTTACTCTCGTTTTCTTATCTTAGTTGGCCAATTGGCTTCCTATCCTGGTGTCAAAATGTAAATAAAATAAGTACTGCAAGGTTATTGTTTATGAGTCTGTTCCACAAAAAAAAAAAAAAGGGGTTATTATTTATAAGAAAAAAAGTACTATAAGGTTAGAATTTCAGAGATTAAAAAATTTGGAGATGCCCTAGGGGAAAACAAGGCATCATTTGTAACTCGAAATGAATGATCGGGTTAAAATAATTAACAACTATCTGGTTATCCAACTTGCCATGAATTTTACGTTAGCAAATATTTATTGTAGTAATGATATTTTAAAGCACCGTTCCAACAATAAACTAGTGATTAAAAGTACTTTATTTGTTGTTTTGGTACCTTAATGACATAGCCTCTTTCTACATTGCAATTCAAAAAAGCCTATAACGTACGCTTCTCTCATTATCATCTATTCTTCTACGTGAAACACAAAAGGCTAAAGAACTAAAGGGAAAAAAATTCGCTATTATATGGGCTAGTCTTTATTTTTGAGCTCTTTTTTTTTTCTATGTTGATAAAAGCTCTATTACTTAAAATTAGAAACTAGCAAAGTATAAAAGCTAGCTCTAGAATATTCGGCTAGATGTTTTATTACCTCAAGGCTCCATGTGGTTCCTCGAAAATAGGTGTAATGAAAGAAAATGAATGAATATATGATTTACATATGGAAATAAAACTTTAATAATCAAGCTCACTTTGATTTTCAGAAAAAGCAATTATACTTAGTTTGTTAATTTCTTTATTTACATCATTCTTAAAAACTTAAAGTACAATTTCTATATATATAGAGAGAGTTTATAATTCTCTGCAATTTCTTGGGCCAAACTTACATTTAATCGCGATATAATGTTAACTTGACTTAGGACCCGTTTGCTTTGCCCAACTAAACCTAATTAGATTAATAGTTGTAGATATAATTTAATTTTCTTGGCATAGTAATTAGTTGGATTAGTCATACGTGGCATCTTATTTGGGGTATTATTAGTTGGGCACCCCCCTCCCCAACTAATAATACCCCAAATAAGATTAAATCCTAAAGACCTAAATACCTCTTACTTTTTTGCTTTTCAACCAACCTTTGTCGGCTACCTAATTACACAGTAAAACTCACCTTATCTTTTTTTGGATTATATTTTAATAAATCAAATATTGGAAACGTTTCGAAAATGTTTAGACGTTTCGAAATTGTTCATAAATGGTTCGTGAACAATACCAAAGAATAAGAATTAAACTAAATTTCATCATCATTTTTTTTTGGTAAAATAATTTCATCATCATTTTAAAAAGAAAACATCAAGTTATGTAATTTTCTTCTATAATACACTCAACATTATAGTAAAAAATTGTTAATGTTTCATACGTAATTTTTTTAGAGAATTAACCATGCTCAATCAAGAAAGGCTCGTATTGAATCCGATTGTCTCCTTCTCATTAGTTCGATTATCGATCCCTCGACGACTATTCTATGGACAATCTCTCCTACTGTGATTGCTATTCGAAAGTTGTGGAATCTCTAGCTAGCCCAAGTGGAGATTCAAGTTTATTTCTCTAAATTTTAATTTTGCAACCCATAATCTTGCTCGATGAGTATTTTTGTCTAATTGGTCCAAACATTGTGATGGTCATAACCTCTCTTTATCTTGCTTTTGTGATGGAGGTTTTTCATTGACCAACTATTGTAATGATTTTCGTATTAATATATTATTTGTGATTATCAAAAAAAAAAAAAAACTACATTGGTGTTTTATATATTATATTACTCAAAAGAAACGTTCTTATTAAATAGATGACATAGTGTATTAAAGTTAAGCTCTGACAAGCATATATTGTGCAAAAGTTTTATAGAAATTATATAAGAGCATTTACAAATTACAACCATTGGTAATTAGGAAGAGCATTTACATGGAAGAAAGTTAATCTGATACGCATTTATAGAAAATTAAAGTGATTTCGAAAATACATAGGCATTTTGTTTCGGCTATCCCACAAACCGAAATAATTAGACCATTTCATAAGAAAATGATCGGATTTTTGACCCATGGTTCAAGCAAAGTCAAGGCTGATGTTTCACAACCATCGATGAAACGTTGCCAAATTTTATTATTTTGGGAGAAACGAAGCATATATAATCACAAGGATCGGTCGAAACTTTGTAAAACCGATTTATCGTTAAGACATTTTGTTTCTCCAATCACTAAAATCAAACATTTCGGTGGTTTACCGAAATGGATCGAACAACGGCATACATGCAACAAATTCAAAATCATGTTTCTTTATGACATTATATCAAACACTTGATCTACACAAAAAATTGCTATAAAAAGTCAACATACACATCAAAAACTCATTTAAAGGTTTAATAGAAGAGTGTTTTCGAATCAAATCTTGTGTTACCTTCAAAGCCCGCAAGAAAGACGACGTCGGCGAGAAGTGAAGGTGTCGGGCTCGGCAGAAGCGGCGGCGACCATGTCAGCGGCGTGAGATGCGTTCATACGAGTCATCCATTGTTGAGTAGGAGTTTTCATTGTTGATGCTATGTGATTTTATAGTTTTGGTATAAGGATGGTGGAAGAGAAACAAAAATGGTTATAGAGAAATGGGTAAGATTTCAAAAAATACAATAAGGTCAAAAATGTCATTTAACACAAATAAGTGGTAAGATTAAAAAAATTGGGCCAATTAGTCCAAGCAAACATGGTATTATTTGTTTTTATTGGGCTTTATTTATGGTACGTATTAGGCAAACTATGCAACATACTAATTATACACAAGTATATTAGTAATGGTAAATTAATAGTCATTGGACTATTAATTTTTAAAGCAACGAGACCTTAGTATATCTTAAAACATAGTACATTTTTTTGATATAAATAAACTATATTTGAAACAAAGAACATAATGATTTAATGAACTTTTCCACCATTTTATGTCCGGAAAAGACAAGGTTTGAGACCCGCAAAAATATTTAAGTTTCTTATAAAATATCAATTACAAGAATATAAGAAAATGATTTGAAAAGAGATTTTATAAATCTTATCTAATCTGTGCTACTAAACGCTGAAAACAAAAATTACAAAATTACAAGTTAATCGAGTTTTTAAATTGGAAAAAACCATTTGCATATAATAATCAGCAGAAGAAATAAATGCGTGGATAATGAAGGATGGCCCAATGTTTCCCTTGATTAAATTTTGTAGTTCTATTTAGGTGGTGTTTGCAAACTTTTAAAAAAAGCTATAATCAACTTTTTATTTGAATAAGTGATTTTGGGGTGTTTGCAAATCAAGCTTTTTCGGTTATACAATTTTTTTTAAGTTAAAAAACTCCACAATCTTAAAGCTGGTGGGGGGTGCTTCTAACTTTTGAACTTCTACTTTTCTACTAAAATTTGCAAACAACACCTTAGTGGGCCACATATTTCAAATCTGGGCTTATAAAAAGGCTTTTTCAACGAGCACGTGACTATGCGCTCGCCGCTCGGCTTTAAATATCTCAAAATCCGACCGTTGGATTATATTTCTCTTCCTCTCTCTCTCTCTACTCTTTCTTCTTCGCTATCACCAAATCCTCAAATATCCACTGCTACTGCTACTGCAATTATTCTCGTACAATATTTATTATAATAATAGTTATCAATATTATTATTAGCATTACTGTTATTCCTTTGCTGCAATCTGTGCTATGGCGAAACGAAAATCAACGAGCAATTTGTCTGACCGTGAGAAGAATTGGAATAAAGTATTCAATGCACTGCTACAGCTGTCGCAGAATCTTAACAAAGACAGGGAGCTTCTTGAAGAAAAAATCAGATCTCTTAACAAGGTTATTTATCAGGTAATCACTAATTTCATTTTTAAAAATTAGGGTTTTTGTTTTCCTGAACTGTGGATAATTGGGGGTTTCGTTTTTCTTCTTTGGCTACAGATGAGAATGGAGCAGAAAGTGGAGTCGACGAAAGTCAAACTATTGTTGGGTTTGCAGGAGAGAGATGCTGCTGTTTACAAGAGTAGATATGGTTTGTTCTTCTTTTTTTTTTTTTGGCGGATTTTTTTTTATTTTTTGTTTTTAAGTTTTGATATCTGTTAATGCAGAGAATGTTAAAGACGAATTGGGTGACTTTAGAGAAGGCTTTAATTATCTCGTTGAGCAAAACTCGGAAAATAAAGTATGTTGTGCTATTTGTTTTGTATGTATTATTGTTTTTCCAGTTATAATGGAACTCTGTTTTGAATGATTTTTTTCGTTTAATTTTCATTCAGGAGGATGGTAGTAGTAAAGTAGCAGGTTCCAGCAAGAAGTCGCTTCGAGACGAAGTGAAGAGGCTGAAAACTGAACTCCAGAAATGTAAGTCGGATAAGCAGGCCGAGATTTCTGCTCTGTTGGATCAGAAGAGTTTTGTTTGGAACCAGTATAAGAAATTGGAGGATGACTCTACCCGACAATTGAAGAAGAAACGCGATGAAGTCGAGCACGCTAACGAAAAGATAACGGTGCTCGTAAACAGAGCAGAGGAGTTGCAATTGTCAAACGAGAAGTTGAAGGTCGAGTTAGCTAATACAGAATCCGATTCACTTCGAAAGGGTCAGGAAATCTCCAAACTTATGAAGGAAATAGAACTCTTAAAGTCTAGATCAGAGTCTGAGACGCCCGTGCTGAAAAGGTGTACAGCAGGAGCGGGTGCATCTCGCAGGGACAGAACCTTAAGCGGAAGCGGTGTAACAGTTAAGAAAGAATCAGGTCCTTCAAAAGGCTCTGAGAAGGTTAGTGTTATTAAATAGTTACTCGCGTTCTGTTAGTCTCCTTTTGTTACTTTGACTTACAATCTTAGGTGTCTACTGTTGCTTCCACGTTGAAATGACATATTGGATTTTTGCATTGTTTGTAATAATATGTGTGGACGTGGAAGTTATATTTTGAATGGTGATCTGGGAAGCAGTGCATTACGGAATATTGTTCTGTCGGATGATAAGATATGGGTTTATTCACGTTTTTTTTTTTGTTGTAAAACCCAAAATTTTGATGGACACGTTTTCCGGAAAGATGGATTAGAAGCATTTCAGCCTAGCTCTTATGACGACGTAGCTTAGTAACTATCTTTCTAAGAGATCTTCATATTTGCACTACATTATCTGGAATTCAAAGAGAGTTTTTGTGAGAAGTTTTGAGTGTGACGTGTCTCAAGTACTAAGTAGCACAAGTAGGATCTCACGAATTCAGATTATTTATGCACGTTGGAGGTGACCAGTTCAGACATAGGGCTTCCTCACTGTCGAGCATGAGAAATACTTGTGTTTTTCATTTTTTTTACAGCTCTATGAACAATAATGTCGGATATTTGTTTAACTGCACTTTACTCCTTGTGTCTAAATAATGTATAAGGTCCTGTAGTTCGTCGCGTAAGGTGGTCCTGTAGGTGAAAAAGGTGCATAATGTTCTTATATTTCCAATATCAAGAAAAACTAGATATTGTAGTAACATTGATGATCTTCCAATTTCCATGTGTTTAAGTTCTCATTGTGGTACTCAGTTAAATCTACTTTTGAATATTTCGGTATATTTGTGTGATTGTTTTCGTGGATAAGTGTTATTTGACTTGCATACTGTATTTTCGCTAACATGAAGCATTGGAAGTTCTAATAAATTTTTGTTTTGGCATCTGCAGATGGCTCTTGTGAAGCCAAGTGCTCATAAATCAACTGGAGGAAAGGCTCCAAGGAAACAACTCGGTTCCAAGGTATTAATGCGTTCTGATAAGTGGAGAGAGTGGAATGTCACTTAAACCCTAGACCATTCCTTCATTTGTACATTGGGCATAACTAGTATAATCTTATTCTGAAAAATTTCAAGCAAGATTTTTTGGTGATTATACTATCCTCCTATATTGACACTGTGTGATTATCATCTTATCATTTCAAGCTAATAGATAATGATTATAACAGTGCCTTGATAAGATTGTGCAAAGCATTGGATTCCTCGTAAAACTCGTACTGTTTCTTCATGCAGGGAAGCAGCAGCAGTTCAAAGAGAACGGCAAGTGAGGTTATTACAATCCCAGATGATACTCCGAAGTTGTTCACATCCTCCTTCAAAGTGCCTAAATTGAAGTCTTCCTCGTCTCCCAAGTCCCAAGTAGTTTGAGAAGCCTTGGTAGCATGTCAACCTTGTTATTTGGTTTTCGGAATCTATCGAGTGTATTTTGTTTCATTTTGGTGGTATTCATCTAAAGTGCATTAATGTTGTATGTATCATTATTCTAGAAAATGTAAACGTTTTTGTGTATAAAATTGGCTCGGAGGTCGTAGTGTTTTGTGTGAATTTGAATGCCAGTTGAAATATTTGTCAAAAACAGTACAGACTAAAAATAAATAATAATTTATGCTAGACAACGCAAGCTTATTGATACACCCAAGAAAAGAGAAGAAGACAAGGGCATTTCTAATAAGTTTTGTGCCTTGGAAAATACCCTATTAAGGTCTATTAAGGTCTTTATCATTGGCAAGTGGTGGCTCATTTTCATCCATTGACCGTTAGCCAACTGTTAAATGTGATGACAAATTATAAGACTTTTATAACAAAATTATATTTGAAGTTTCCAATTCATTTTAATAACTTGTATATAATCTAATGATCTTAATTATTGTTTAAATAATAAAAGTAAATATTATTTAAAATGCATGCAGTTTTATTTAAATCATTTTTTATTTTCGTAAAACCTCAAGGAAGGAGTCGATGCAAAGTACCACTAGATGTATATCAGTCATTTTCTTCTTATGACAGTGTTCTAAAAGTGCATATATATATATATAACTAGGGCTGGTTTGGTTGGCCCTTTAATGGCTTATTAAGGCCTCCCAGTTCCGATTGAACAGTGATAAGCCCAGCTTTGGTTACAAAGATTCAAACCGGGTTATCCATATTCAATATGAATAACTCGGGACTCAATCATGTTTTGAAACGAAGGTGACGGGGTGTTTTTTAAAAACTGACTTCTACAGTAATTTTTGATTTGTGTGTGCAATCTTCTAATTACCCCTTATCACGAATGTGTCTATTAACTGGAGGGCAAAATCCAAAAAGCAGCAGACATCACAATTCCTCTTTCCACATTCCCCACTTAGCTGTAAACCCTTGATTGCGCGATCCTTTTCCATACAATTCACCGTCACCTCGTTAAGAACATGTAATTTCAATTTCACTTACTTTGTCAGTTATGATCGTGACCCATTAATTCCTTTGATTTCAAAATTGAAATTGCATGCCCTAATGTTGTATCGATTTTTACATCCGTCAGGTGGTGGTGAATAAGATTCTGATAATTTGTTGGTCATTCGCAAGTTTCGTTTACGGTACGGTCCGACGGTTAATTCATGGTACAATACGTTTGTTGCTGGACATTGTGGCCGATTCTAATACTTTCTTTTTTCCTATTTGTAATGTAGCTCTAAAATTGATCGTGTTTAGCTTCCTCTTCGTTACTCCCCAATTTCAGATGCTCGTTATCTTGAGATTTTTTTTTATTGGGTGAAACTATATATGAATACCCATTTTTTAATTTCTTTAACCTGACTTTAATCACTGCATGTAAGTACTTGGTGGGTAATGATTCTCTCATGGATAAATAAGCTATATATTTGCGAGTGATCTGCGGCCTGAAACTTGTTGGATCAAACTTTTGCAGGTATGGCCCCCGAGTAACAACTAAGTTTTCATGTTTATAACAATAATTATATATAGTTATTAATTCCATTGAAAATGTGTTTGCAGTATTATGAAGAAGAAACTTAAGGCCAATGTCACTTTTGCAAATACACAGTTTTGGTCTTTTGGATATTGAAATGATATGCGGTGCAGATTGCTACATGTGTTATATATTTTTGTACTCATATATAAGTTGTACATCATGTTGGGTGTATGTGCGTATAGATTGGTTGCCAATGGTTTTTGTCTATTTAAAATGACTTCATTGTTACATGCTGAGACCGTAGTATTAGCGCTGTCTTCGTGTCTGTGATTAATACCGAATGTAAAGCTTGTTCCATTTGAGATTGTTATTTTATAATGCGACTGATTTTATAGGTCTTGTGATAATTGAATGTGAAATCGATTTGTTGTGGTGGTTGTATGATTCTGTTTAATTATTATTTAACAGGCACATACCTTAACGGTTAATAATATTTAATCTATCGTATGATGGATTTGACAGCACGTGCCACGATCATTGCTTCTGCTCAATTAGTTTTGTTATGGCTTAGATTAAAATTGTTGTTAATTACTTGCTTGATTGCGAAGAGACGTATCAATAACAGAAACAAACGTAAAAGATGGTATTCTTATAGCATGCTTGGTAGGCTACCAAAACAAGTAGAACATATGAGAGATTTGGTACACATTAATGATAAGGACTGCGTGGACATCCTACATATCGATAAGAATAGCTTCCACAAGTCGTGTTATCTCCTAGAACATAGCGGTGGCTTGACTAGTTTTAAATACGTTAACGTCCAAGAGACGACTGCTGTTTTTTTGCAAACCTTAGCTCATCACGATAAGAACCGTGTTGTCCATTTTAACTTTAAAAGATCTGGGCAAACAGTAAGTCATTATTTTTATAAGACACTGGATGCTTTGTTCAAGATCTCAGACCATCTCTTGGTAACCCCCACACCAGAAAGCTCAGATTTTACTGACGAAAGGTGGAAACCTTTTCCGATAAGAATTTAATTTTGTGAAACAATCCACTATGGCTTTCCTTATAAATTAGGATACTAATGTACTTACGTTGATTGAATACGTAATAGGGGTGTCTAAGTGAACTAGACGATACGCATATTGCAGTTCGAGCCCCTCTAATCAATAAAGAACGTTACCGTACACGCAAGGGTTTTGTTTCAACAAATGTTCTAGGTGTTGGTGACATTAATAAAAAATTTATTTATATCCTTGCGTGATGGGAAAGCTCTGTAGCTGACAGTATGGCTCTCATGGAGGCTGTAGTGAGGCCAGGACTCAAAGTCCCTGCTGGTAAGTAGAATTCAATATTATAGTTGAAATTACATTAAAAAATTGGTACAACAAATGTGACTAATTAATATAAATTGATTTTGGCAGGTAACTACTACCTTTGTGACCTAGGTTATATGAATGACGATGGTTTTTTAGCTCCGTTCAAGGGTAGGATGTACCACTTAAATGAGTGGAGTACTGGTAGGAACCGACCAGTTGACCGCGATGAATTCTTCAACATGAAGCATAGCAAAGCACGTAACGTAATAGAGTGTGCTTTTGGGATGTTGAAGATTAGATGGCCACTACTGGATCATCCTACCCATTTTTCTATCAAGTCAAAGTGTAATATTGTATTGGCGTGCGCATTGTTACATAACTTCATTCGATTACACATGGAAGTCGATCCCCTAGAGGCTAGTGGTGTAGAACTTGTGCTTGGGCCACATGATGAAACATAGTACATTGACACGGTTGTCCACACAAATGCTTAACATTCTAAACGTAATAATATGACCGGGGATATGTTTAACAATTGGCGCTTGCGACGCCAGACAAACTAGCTTGTAGCTTCATAACTAAGTACTTATCTGTAATTTGGATCAGAGTGCTTGATTTTATCTAGTTTCCCCCATAACTTTGTTATTGTACTTTTGAAATTGTTCTCTTACTGAAGTTTCTATTGATGTCTCACCGTAAATGTCCTTCTCGAAATGCTATTGCGCTGTTACCACCTTATTACATTACAAGACCTTAGTAGCAATGTATTATCCTAAGTTGTTAAATGCTTCTTCATAAACATTCCATTCCAGTTTGTATCACCATAAATAAACACCTCTGTACTATACTTAATTCATACTACTATTCATGAACAATGTGTTGTGTTTGATCTTTAAATGTTTCATAAAACATTATTGTATATCATATTATCTCCCCGTTGGTTAAAATAAATGATGACCATAACAGTTAATCAAGAGTACTTTGGTTATTTAGTTTTACTGTCTGAATGGTCTGCCTTCAATACAAAAATACTTTCAGTTAAGGTAGAGTACATAAATATATATTAGTTTGTTCAAGTATCTGTATTTGAACCACACTTTTCTTTATTTCAGTGGTTTACATTATAATACAGATCAGATGTTATAAATTCAAATTTTATGTAGAGTGGTACCCATGAATATATTTGTTTTTGATTGTAATCCTATGTTACTAACATGGTTATCTCCCAGGATGGAGCACACTGCCACTAGCAAGAAACCCAAAAACAAAAAATCAACAGGCAATTCTAGTCGCAAATATTGGAGTAAAATTGAGGAGGAGGCTTTAATAGAAGCCGTTAAAGAGCTTATTATAGAGGACGGCAGTCCGAAAATGGATGGAAACCTGGATTTAATAATAAGGTTGCATATCGAATTAAGAATAGGGTCCCCAACAGTGATGTACAAGGGGACCCCCATGTTATTTCCAAAATAACGGCATGGCTCAGGGACTACGATGCTTTATCTTGGCTTTTTGGTCGTACTGGAAGTAACTATAATGCCTTGGACCCTCTATCGCATACATTACCATTGTTGGCACAGAAATATGGGAAGCTGGAGTTAATGTACAAGCTTTAAATAAATAGCACTTGTCATCATGATTATATATATATATATATTAACTTTGTCTAAACTTTTGTCGTTAATAAGGTTAATCCTGAAATGGATAAAATGAAGACAAAGCCTTTTCCTTACTATGATGTGTGGGATGTGATGTTTGGTTCTCAAAAAGCACAGATGATCATGCCGTTGACTTCAATGCTGCTAAAGAACGAGTGAATAATTCTCGGCCATCAAACAACAACCCCATGATTAATGAACCTACAATTGGAGTTGAGGACCTTACCTCAGAAGGGGCGGATGAGTCATCTGCCACCCCTCTTTCAGAAGGTGGTGGTCCGTGGAAGCCTTCTGGTATAAAAAAAGGAAGGCACGCTCTACCATTGCTGAGGACGAATTGTTGTTGAAAGTGATGACCTCGCTATAGAAGACAAACGTTGCTATATCTGAACTATCGGGTGCAATTCGTTCACTGAAAGAGGTCAACCCACATGTCACTCAAATATTTTCGGCCCTACAAGATCTGCCTGATTTCACCATGACCACCAGGATCCGCGGTGCAAAGAAGATAGTTTCGTCACAAACTCATGTTGCCCTTTTCTTTAGTTTGGACTCAGAAGGGCGGTGCGAATTTGTGATGAGTATTCTGTCCGAGTAGAACTCAACTACTACTACAACAAACTTGTGACCAAACATATAGTTACCACCCTACTAATTGCTAATATCCAATACACTTTGGTTGGGCGATGTTGCACTGCTGATTTTGATATAAGGTGGGTTTTTTCTTGCCAATAGACCATTTAGTTGATTTCTTATCAGAGTTACTACTGGAACAAGTACTTGTGGTAATGTTTTGTAATCTTGTCTATGTCAGGAGGTGTTGAAACAATTGGTTATTCATTAGTTTTGTAATATTTCCAAAGATGATGATGTTCCGCTCTTTGGAAATACTTAACTAGTGTGATTTTGTAATATTTAAAATGGTAATGTCTGTAACGACCAATATGTATTTGTAACAATGGATGGATGTGTGTCCATCCCTATGTGTACTTGGTGTTGTATTCGTGCGCTTTGTGCTTATTAAGACTTGTTATTTGCGTGCATGTATGAGGACGAGTATTGATATTATGCACTATGTAGAGTTTTGGTTTTCTTTCTTGGAATTTGTAAATCACTAGCGTGATGATAAAAAAAGAAAGCGATAACCATTAATTGGTAATAATACGGTGAATCACAGTACAACTTTACTTCTTTAATATTACCAAACTTTATTAAACAGGAAAAAACTAACCAATCAACGATATAACACAATCTTTACCTAATATTATAGGTGGCAATTTCAACCCACAACCCATCAACTTAAATGGGTTGTGGGTTGACCCATTTAATAAATGGGTTATATGGGTCAACCCATATAACCCATTATTTTAAATGGATAACCCACGGGTTATCCGTGGATATCCATTTAATCCGTTAATATTTTTTTTTAAAAAAACACATATTAAATTTAAAGAGATAAAAAAACACACTATACCTAAAACACATACTACGACTAAAATTTACTAAAATAAATATACGATACACGTAAAACGCCATTTTTCTATTTTCAGCGGGATTTTTTTGTCAACGAAGCCCGTTTTCGACAAGTGATATCACTTTCTCGAGAGGGAACGAGCATCACTTTATGCCAAGGTGATTTTCGGCAAATTCCAACGTTTGGAGGGTGAAAATGCCATTTTTCTAGTTTCAACGGGATTTTTTTATCAACGAAACCCGTTTTTGACAAGTGATACAACTTTTTCAAGTGGAAACGGTCATCTGAGCATAACGTAAAGACTAAAAGTCTTTACGCCAACGTGATTTTCGTCAAATTTCAACGTTTAGAGGGTGAAAAACGCTATTTTTTATTTTCAACAGGATTTTTGTTTGTAATTTTTAGGCGAAATATGTGTTTTTAGGTGGAGTGAGGGTTTTCTCTTGATTTTTTGACAAAATATGTGTTTCTAGGTGTAACGGGTTTTGTTTTGTGATTTTTCGACGAATTATGTGTTTTTAGGAGTAGCGGGTGTTTTTTTGTGATTTTTCGACGAATTATATATTTATCAGTGTAGCGGGTGTTTTTTCGTGATTTTTCGACGAATTATGTGTTTTCAGGTGTACCGGGTATTTTTTGGGATTTTTCGACGAATTTTGTGTTTTTAGGTGTAGCAGGTGTTTTTTGTGATTTTTCGACGAATTTTGCGTTTTTAGGTATAAGGGTCGTTTTTTCCTGATTTTAAACAAAATGTGTGTTTTTAGGTGTATCGGGTGTTTTTTCGAAATTTGTAGACACAATGTATGTTTTTAGGTGCAACGGGTGTTTTTTCATAATTTTTAGATGTAAATGTGTTTTTTTATATATTAATATTAATCGGGTTGGTAATGGGTTGATTAGATTTACCCAAACCATTTAGCACCCAACTCATATAACCCGCATAATAAAGGGGTTGCAAAGAACCCAACCCACTAAATATCCAACCCATTAAACTCCAACCCACCCATTTGCCACGTCTACCTAATATAATACACTGCAACTTACTAAAAACGCATATATTGACATGCACACTTCATTAAACGGATCCGAATCAAAACTAGAAGACTGGCGACAAGCCTTATGGTCTTTCTGATGAAGGATGCTCAAGAATTTTGGGCATGTTTTTGTTGAAAACTACATGCCGTGCCTATTCCTGAAACACAAAACTATTTAATCTGCAATTAGATCAACGGACACAATCCAAGGAGCACACAAACAACTAATAATAAATAAACTTACTAATACATAAAAAACATTACTTAGGTGGTGTTTGATATTAACCCCTCAAACGCCATAAAGCATTGTATATCTTCTTGTATTCCTTATCGCGAATGCGGGCGACAAATGGAATGTTGCTAATTGGAAATGAGTTTGGAATAACAAATAATCCATCGTCTCTAGTAGGGAAAATGAAGATTCGCATGTTATTAATTAGACTGGCCATTACTTGGTTGTTGATGATGTGGTTGATTACCAGAAAATAATCCAATGATCATTAGCAAATCTATGTATTAATTAAGGAAGTTCAAATGGTATAGTTATATACCGAGCATGCACAAATATTAGCCAAAAAAAATTGCAGACAAGACAATTTAGACGAAAAATAAATTACTGTAAGTTCATTTACAGATCATGTTCCGCAATAAAATATTTAGCAAAACATACAACATACAACATTCGGTAGTATAATCAGCGCCACGAGACAATGTGGTAGAAGTGCATGACTAGAAAAAGTCTTGGAAACAATATATATTATAGCCGCAGTACATATGAAGCAAGAGATGTGGCAACGGTTAATCGTCTGCTTTTCGGAATAATACGGATAATATAACTCACAAATAATATATTTTAGATATAGAGTTTATAAATCATGATGGAAATATATTTTCGATATATCGAGTTCAATTAACACAAGGAATTAGTAACCTAATAATAAAATTTTGCGTAACTATATCAGTATGCTAAAGACAGCAAACTTAATAATAAAATTTGTCGGAGTAATATATTCACATTCAGCAAAAAACGCTCTGAAGCAGTTATTTAATTTAACCACCTTAACCGCCATTTTTTTGAATTAACCGCTATAACGGCTATGGACAGCGACTCTTCAGAAATGGAGGAGAGTACGGTTCCACCACCGCCACCACCTCCTCCGCCGGACATTGCTACGCCACCAGTGTTTGTCTTCTCATCCACTGTGCCAAATGTGGAAGGAGCAAGGAATCATAAACGGTCTCGAGTGTCGCAATCTGGGGACATTCTTGTGCAAGATCAGTCAGTTATCAAGCATGACAAACCGTCTCCGAACGTTAGTAAAGCTTCATACGCTGATATTGTGTCTCACAATACTAAGCAGCAGGATGTCAAGATTGACACTCAACACTTTGATGAGGAACGGTCCCTCATTCATGTTTCTGAAGCCACTGACACAATTCCGTTTAAGCAGATTCATATTACTCCTGAACTACGTGACCGCATGCAAAAGCAGTGGGAGAATGCTATTATTATTAAGATTGGTGGAAAGCCATGGTACTACACGGCTCTATACACTAAACTTGATATCATGTGGAAGTTGCATAGTGGATTTGATTTAGTTGATCTGGGCCATGGTGCTTACATCCTTAAAGGCTTATCTCATGAAAAGAGGGAGATGATTTTGTCTGAAGGTCCCTGGCTTCTTGCGGGCAGTTTCATGACAATTCGTAAATGGTATCCCAATTTCAAAGCCGATTCAGATGAGATTAAAAGTACTATCTCTTGGGTTCGAGTTCTTAATCTCCCTATTGAATATCTAAGAGTTTCAATGATACAATCACTGGCCACTTGTATAGGAGATCCTATCAAAATTGATAGCAACACTTACAATGCATCAAGAGGCAATTTTGCAAGGTTTTGTGTCCAACTCCACACTGATAAACCGCTGGAAAGAGGTCTGTGGATTGAAGGGAAAGTTTACCAGATAGTATATGAAAACATCTCCACATTGTGCTATACATCTGGTAAAATTGGTCATCTAAAACCTAGCTGCCCAGTTAAGTCCTCTTCAATGAGGTCTATGGAGACTGATGAGAGTGGAATCACTGCTGATAACAGTAATGTAATCGATAAGAAAGCTAACTGGTTAACTGACAAAGCTAGGGATCATGAATATGGCATTTGGATGCTGGTGAACAGGAAGAAAAGAGAACCTAAAGGTACAAAAGAGGGAATTGTGGAGAAACCTCCCCCACAACCTCGAATTCCTAACATGATTGGTAAAGATAAAGGCAAAGAAAGTTTAAACAAGGCTGGAAGTCACATTAGTGTGATGAGTAAGGGAGGACAGTCAAAGAGGATTCTGCCTGCCTCTCTTAATCCTTCAATGCGACAGGGAGCAGTTACTTTGGCACGAAAAGCGGTTACTCAAGTCAAGAGGAGACCAAAAGTCACACCACTTAGTGCCAAGGGAGGAACCGTTTCAAAAGAAAATCTTAACTCTTTTGATATTCTGTCACCTCTCTCACAATCTGATCCTGCGGATAATAGTAGTAATCTCAATATTCTGGTTCATAATCCCATCTTCAATGGCTCATGCAATGGAGGAAGCAGACTGGATTCATCCTTGGGCATTCCACACATTCCATCAACCGTTCCAGGCCCCAACATTGATTACAAACATAGGAGTTCTGGACAGAGTGGTATTGGTCACTGCTATTCCACCAACCAACTGGGAACTTCAAGTGAACTGGCACAGGAGGGAGCACTTGGATCTAGATCACCTGTGGTGGATGAGAATGGAACTCACAACATGGGAGTAGAGCAGACAAAGGCTTATAGTCCTGGAGTGCCTGAGACAGATCATGTCTCAATGGAACAGTGTTTCCATTGAGAATCCTATTCTGCCCTCTCATATTTTCAGTCCAAGAATGAAGGTGGTTTCTTGGAACTGTCAAGGGGCTGGAGATGAAGACTTTCATCGAAATTTTAGAGACTTAGTAAGATCTCATCATCCTACAGTAGTCTTTATTTTTGAAACCAGAGCTTCTGCAGATCAGGCATGGAATATTGTGCCGTTTCTTGGTTATAATAACTACCAAATTGCTCCATCAGTTGGTATGATTGGTGGAGTTTGGATGCTTTGGAATGACTTTGAAGTAGAGGTTGAAATAACTGATGTTGATGATCAGTCTATTAGTGCTATTATCAAACCTAGCATGATGGATCATTGGAGGGTTACAGGTGTGTATGCCCAGCCACGCAAGAGAGCTAAGGTGAGAGTCTTTGAATCACTTGCTAGACAGGCTCACAATAATCCCATGCCTTGGCTGGTCACATGGGATTTTAATGAGATTAGTTATTCTCATGAGAAGAGGGGTGGAAGAACTAGGTCTTTAAATAGGCTTCAGTTCTTCAGAAAATTCATAGAGGACTGTCAACTGCATGATCTTGGTTATACAGGTCCTAAGTATACTTGGACTAACAAGAGGGCTAATGGAGCTTTAATTCAAGCCATATTAGACAGGGCTATGGCTAATCAAGCTTGGATGGATCTTTTCCCAGAGAGTGTTGTGGAACATTTGCCTAGAACCTACTCTGATCATCACCCTATTGCTACTTGGTGTCTAGGAAAAGGAAGGATGACTGGTGCCAGACCTTTTCGATTTGAGGAAATGTGGTTCTCACATCCTGAATGTCAGCAACTTATTCAAAACATATGGAAGGAGAAGAGTTATTTATTGGATGCTATAGAGGAGGTCCCCAGAGCTCTTAAGCCTTGGAATGAAGCCAGGTTTGGAAATATTTTCAACAGGAAAAGGAAACTGAGAGCTAGACTTGGTGGTATCCAAAGGGCCCTTACTTTACATTCTTCTTCCTTCTTAGTTCAACTTGAATCAGACCTTTTGAAAGAGTACAGTACAGTGCTGCAACAAGAAGAAGTTTTCTGGCTCCAGAAGTCCAGAATAAAATGGATCAAGGAGGGAGAAAGGAATACTAAATTCTTCCATAGAACTACACTGGTGAGGAGGAAAAGAAACTCTATCCAGAAACTCAAAATTGAAGGCATGTGGGAGAGTGACTCTAATACTCTGCAGCAACATGCAAGTGTATATTTTAGCAAGCTGTTTTCAGGAGACAATGTACATAATAGCAGCAACCAAGACATCTATCCTCAGCTGTCCAAGTTCCAGTCTCAGTTAGATGTTGAAGATATCTCTTCTCTTGGTGCCATGATTAACAGAAAGGAGATAAAAGAAGCTCTATTCTCCATGCATCCACTCAAGGCTCCTGGTCCTGATGGCTTAAATGCAAGTTTTTACCAGAAAAGCTGGGAGTGGATAGAGGAATCAGTTTGTAGTTTTGTGGAGAATGCTTTTCTCATCAGGAGATTTGACAAGCAGATTTGTGAAGCATTCATCTGCCTGATACCTAAAATTCAGGCTCCAGAAACTATCTCCCAGTTTAGACCTACAACTTTATGCAATGTCATCTACAAGTTGATAACTAAATGCATCACAACAAGGCTGCGCAATATAATGCCCAAGCTCATTGCTCCTACTCAGTCCAGCTTCATAAGAGGTAGAAGTACACAGGATAATATTGTGGTTCTTCAGGAGGTTCTTCATTCATTAAGAACTAAGAAGAAACAGAAAGTTGGCTGTATGGTGATGAAGCTTGACCTGGAGAAAGCCTATGACAAGGTCAGCTGGAATTATTTAGAGGAAACTCTCCATGCTTTTGGATTTTCATCTCCTCTGGTTGAGCTCATTATGTACTGTGTGAGGAGTGCCTCAACTAAAATTCTCTGGAATGGATCACCTCTTGAGGCATTTGACCATAAGTGTGGTCTGAGGCAAGGGGATCCTTTATCACCCTATTTATTTGTGTTATGCATTGAAAGACTCTCCTATATGATTCAAGAGGCAGTGGAGGATGGTTGCTGGAGTCCTGTCATTCCATGCAGAGGAGGTCCTCTTCTTTCCCACCTCTTCTTTGCAGATGACCTCATTTTAATGGGGAAAGCCACCTATGGTACAACACATTCTATTAGAAAAGTCATTGAACAATTCTGTCAGTGCTCAGGACTCAAGTTAAGCTATCAGAAGTCCAAAGTCTTTTTTTCAAAAACTCATGGAGCTTCTACCAAGATACAAATCAGTGATATCCTTGGATTTGGACAAACCACTAACCTAGGAAAATATTTGGGAGTTCAGCTTTGTCATGGAAGAACTACAAGGGCTGACTATGCTTCTTCATTTGATAGACTTCTGGCAAGGTTTGATACTTGGAAGGGCTGACTTCTCTCTATGGCAGGTAGGGAAACTCTTATTTGTTCAGTCTCCTCAGCCATGCCTGTCTACAATATGCAATCCTCCTATCTTCCAGAATATATATGTGATAAATTGGATAGACTGAACAGAGATTATCTGTGGTCCAATGATCTGACACAAAGGAAGATACATTTGGTGAATTGGCAGAAAGTGCTGAAGGCTAAGAAAGAAGGTGGACTTGGGATCAGATGCACCAGAACAGTTAATGAATCACTGCTAGCTAAGATGGCTTGGAAAATTCTGATCAAAGAGGACTCTCTATGGTTCAGACTTGTGAAAACTAAATATCTGAAACAAGATTTTATCTCTTCTTATGCTTCTAAAATCTCAGATAGTCCAACATGGAAGGGCATCATTAAATGTTTCAACCTGATGAGACCACACCTGAGATGGAAAATTGGTAGAGGAACATCTATTTCATTTTGGTATGATAACTGGAGAGGAAGTGGCAGTTTGGATATGGATAATGTTTCTATTCACCCTACTGAGAAGCACCTGCTGCTGAGTGAAGTTCTTAGCTTTGATGGAGACTGGAGATGGGATTCTCTCTTATCTGATATCTCTCAGGATCTTAAGGCAGATATTGAAGCTAGAAATTTCTCTCTGACTGATCAGAAGGATGCAGTAATGTGGGAGGGTACTTCTAATGGCAAGTTCTCTTGCCAATCAACCTACAAACTTTTTCAATAAAGACATGCTAGAACTGAAAGGAATCCTATTCATATTGCTTGGATATGGAAGATAGATGTTAGTTTCAAGCTTCAACATTTCCTGTGGTTGCTCACTCAGGAGAGACTGGCCACTAATGCTATGCGGTTCAGGAGACATGCCTCCCTCACTGCAATGTGTTCACTCTGTGCTTACCAAGAAGAATCAGGGCTACATCTTCTGAGGTACTGCCCTGTTGCTAGAGAGCTTTGGACTCTAATCATTCACAATGAGGATCTGGCTCTTTTCGATTCCCTCAGTGATGAGCAGTGGCTGAAGGACAACTTGGTGAGACTTAAACTTAGGAATGTTCACATACCATATGCTGACTGGAAATGGATATTTATGGCCACCATTTGGACATGCTGGAAATATAGAAATGCTAGAGTTTTTCATAACTCAGAAGTGACTGTACAAGGCCATTTGTTTCAGATCAAACAATGGAGTTTTCAACTTTATGCGGGCAGAAGGAAAGCTGCTCTGAACAATCCATCGTCTACTTGGATCAAACCAGACATCGATCACTTCAAGCTGAATGTGGATAGAGGGCTAAACACTGAGTTCAACTCAGGTTCTGCAGCAGGTTTACTTAGGGACCCCAGTGGCACTTGGTGCTGGGGTTTTGCTCTCGGCCTCCAGTCGCCTACTGTCGATGAAGTAGAGCTGCATGCGCTTCACAGAGGTTTACAGCTCGCTTGGGACAGGAGAATCCATAACCTGGACGTTGAATTGGACTCCATGCAGGTTGTCCGCATGGTTTTGGGAGAACTGCAGCCTGTAGATCACCTTCATACCTTGGTGGACGAATGTAAAAAGCTCTTGCGTATGCCATGGCAATGCTCGATCAAATGGATTCCTCGTGAAGCCAACAAAGTAGCCGATGCTCTTACTAGACTTGCTAGTGTTAGTTTTGGAGAGGAAATCTTTTGGGAGTCTCCTCCTCCTTCTTGTATTGCTTACCTATTAGCTAAGGACACTATGTAATTGATGTTGTTTCTCCTTTTTCATAAAAAAAAATAATAATAAAATTTTGCAATTAATGTAACGAATGCTCCCAACGATGACATAGGTTAATGTGAGTCGAAATTGGGATGTGTAACTCAAATCATACAAAGTTGAAACACCAGAATTCAATGACAAATAAACAAGAAAAGCTATAAATTTAGATCTAATTTACGTACCTGGTGAACACCGGCCAAAGATCGGAGCTTCTGGAAATATTAAACGCTGTTGCTCGCGAAATTGCCCTACAAAAAATTTGGGGAAATTTTTTGAAAGAAACTTGCAAAAATCAGAAACAAGTCGTAATGGGAATGCTATTGGAAAGGAGAGTTTTGATGGTTTATTTTAATGGTACAATTGACATTTCAACCAAACAAGTATGAGACATACAACAAAACAGGACAACCAAAGTTGTGGATGAAGTTCGCCGTAGATGTTAATATGACTCGGTTTTTTTACAACCAAAGCTAATACTAACACAAATAATATGGATCTTATTAGATTTCTTGTTGAGTATGACTCAATCCCAACCTAGTAACAAAACGAGCCCCTATACTTTTCTAATGTTAAGGAAAATCATGTAAGCACGAGTCTAGGTGGATTTCTAGATCAAAAAACCAGGTAGCGGCAGCAATGCAAAAACATCGAGCAAATCAGATGGAGGTATTAGCTTTTGGACTATACCGCCCTCATTTACTTTCTACTCTAGAGTTGGATGTAGTCTAAAGGGCATTTGTTTTTCTTCTTGTTTACAAAAAAAAAAGTAATTTCTTGTCAAAACATTTAATCTCCTCACGAATCATAATGGCTCAGTTCTCTTTGCTACGGCTAACTCTTCCCTTACAACCGATGACAGGCAGAAGTAAGACCCATTCTGGAATCATGCAAAGAACTTGCTGAATTTGTTTTTTGTAAAAGCCATTCTGGAATCAAATTGCCTTCCTGGTATTGAGATGATCAATGATTCGACTAACTCGACGAATTGGGCTTCCAAATCTTTCATCGACGAAATCAGAATATTTTAGGCTTGTTTGCGCAAATGGATGTTTAAACTCACTCATACAGAATATAACATTTCAGCCCATTACTTCACAAAATAGGCCTTGTTTTGTAATTGGCATGGAACTATACCCAGTCACTTAATTAATAATTCTAACTCTTGTTTCTTAATTCTAACTCTTGTTTGAGTGATGGAGTTTCCCCATCATAGACTATCTTTAGCATTTATTAAATCTCTAATTTTATCAAAAAATATCTAATCTCCTCACGTCACTTTAAAGTTCAAACATGTGAAAACTAAGATTATCCTGTTCCAGAATTAGACATGAAACCATTTCTACTTTTATCAATTTCATTCAAGTTGATACGTATTTGCAGTTTTTTTTTTTATTATATGTACATTATAATCTTTATTTAAGGCCTACATTTCAGGTGTAACTTTGTTTGCTGCAATTAGATTTTTTTTTTTGGTTAAGTGTATTCAGTGTCACTTTGAAAATATTAAGCAGAACAATAATTAATACATTTTTATGTTGAATGTAATGTGTTACCTGTGACTACTTTCCAAATTTAGGTGCTTCAAATATTTACGATTTTTTTTACAAATAGTACAAAAGCCACGCACATTTATGTTGATGTGATATGCTTTGAACAAACAAAATTTTGAACTCATAAATTGATAAGCTAAAATAAGAAGAACAAACCAAGTTGTGAAATGAAAAAAAGAAAAGAACGATGAGAAGTTACAGTGACCTTCCGAGTTTGCTCATTTCTATTACTCTTTACTCGTAAGTTTGTACAAATTTGATTTTTGCTTTCATTTGTCAATTACCTTTAAGGCTTAGTTCGTTTGCTAAGAAAATGGGGGAAAGAAAATAAAATGAGAGATTTTTTTTTCTCTAACTATTTGGCAATTTAAAAATTTTCGGCAAAAGAAAGGAAATCTTTGAAAAAGATAGAAAAATACATTCAAATCAGTATAAGTCTACAAGCATCTTTGATCATAATAGTAATTTTCCCAGGAAAAAATGGGGATACAACCAAACACATGAAAAACAAGATTTTTTTATTTATTTTCCATAATAAACTTTCAGGAAAAATCTTATTCTCTCATTTTCCTTCATTTTCCATCATTTCCCCCCATTTTCTGAGGAACCAAACTGAGCCTTACTTCTTAAATACAAATCTCACAAAGGTAATCCCGACCGATCAAAATGATGCTACATTACCAACTACACAGTGAAGTAGTAGTGTTGAACTACAAAAAATAATTGAAAGAATTGAACTTCAACTTTTGGACGAAAATACTTGCAGTGCATACAGAATTATTAAAGGTTGCGAGGTACTTTGATTACAAAAATGGCATGCATTGTCCATTATGGGTTATTGATTGTGAACGAGGAGGACATTATCGAGACAGAGTCAACATTCTCAATGAGCACAGTGAACATAGCACACATACTCATCTTTTATATTAAATTCAGGGTAAAGTACAAGATGACGACTTTTGAAAACTTGTTATGAGAAACAACTCATATAATGATGAAACTTGTATGGATATGTCTCGACATCCCTCTGCTCGACATTTCCCAAATCAAGAAAAAGTATGTAGTAATGATATGATCAAATCAAGAATAGCACCACACTAGATTCTTATTTCCCTTATGACGAAGAAATCCAAATTTGTAGGTTGTGGCATGAAATATATATGACATGAAGGTAAAGATAAGTACTGAGACATTGTGAGGAAGTGCTAAAGTTAGTGTCTTATTCGAAAAACTGGTAAGGGTGGCTTTATGTTTGATACTCAACAAGATAAAGAAGGTCATCCGACTCACTTGTTTTATGCACCTCTCTTTTTCATTAATTAAGTTAGCTACAAATTATTCAGCTGTGTTTGTACTGGACTACACAACTAAGACAAATCGGTACTATATGTCATTGCTTGAAATTATTGGGATTACAAATTTGAACACTTCATTTTGTTCCTGCTTTGTCTTTCTGGAAAATGAAAGGCAAGAGGACTACACTTGGGCTTTGAAGAAATTCTAAAAAAGAATTGGTCCCCGCACAAATTTTGAGTTATTACAACTAAGATTCCATTATTCAAGGAGTTTCTCACTAGAGTGTCCCTTTTTGCACCAAAAGAACTAAACAAACAAATTGATATGGCCAAGTAAGCTAATATGAACTTAACATGTACTAGCCATCAGGGAGCAACTATGGGTTTTCCTTGTGTGCATACAAGGATGGCGGCCACCCCTCCCCCCAAACCTCACATACACCCACTTATATATATATATATATATCATGTACATGTATATTTAATATTTATAGCATATATATTACTAAAAAGAAAAAAAGGAAGAAAAAGTGAAAAAGTGGCAGGGATATTTGTACACTTCCATCCGGCACCATCAAGTTTTCGCTGGGGATAATGTGACTAGTAATTTCCTTGAAACTACTAGCACTACGGCTGCTAAAGGTAAAAAGAAACAGGCTCCCAAACGAATTACGAAAGCTAACAAGGTAAAGTCATCAGAGTTGAACAAATTCCAAACACTTGCGGATCTGAATGTTGTACTTTGGAATTGTTAAGGGGCAGTTAATCCCAATTTCAAAGTTAATTCTTGAGATTTAGTGAGAATTCATTCGCCAGATATTGTGTTTCTTCTTGAAACCAGAGTGGGGAGTGAATGGGCGTATGAAATTGCGCCGCACTTGGGGTACAAATATTTCTATATTGCACTGACAAACGACACGAGTGGAGGTATTTGGATGATATGGAACTCTGAGAATATTGCGGTAGATATCATGGAGGTTGAGGATCAGGGGATTCACGAGAAAGTGGGACCAAAGAACCAAGACAAGTGGATGGTCTCAAGGATATATGCAAGACCGTATAATGATGATAAGAAGAGAATATTCAACAAATTGAGACGATGGGAAAACATATGGAAATTCAGTGGTTAATTCAATGGGACTGCAATGAAATAAATCAGAATCATGAAAAGAAACGAGGGAGGGGTAACACAACTAACAGATGCTTGGCTTTCCAGAGATGGATACATGCGTGGGGAGTTCACGCCCTCGACTTTCATGGGAGAAAATTCACGTGGAGAAACAAGGAAAAGGGAATGGCTATCATCAAGGAAAGATTAGACAGAGCACTCGCGAACACAAGATGGATGGAGGAATTTTTAAAAAATGGAGTTCTTCACCTCCCGCACACGCATGGGGATCATCACCCTATTCTAACGAGTTGCTTGGGCTTGGAGGGGTAGAGAAAGGTTTCGAGACCATTCTGTTCGAAGCTATGTGGTTGTCACATCCATAATGCGAACAATTCTCAAACCTCTATGGAACAACAATACTGAAATCATGGAGGCTCTCGAACGAGTCCAATATGTTATTGTACCATGTAACGTTGAGCGTTTTGGCAACATAATTATAAAGAAAAGGAAACTTATTCAGCGCATTGAAGGTATTCAAAAGTCTCTAGCGCATAAACCGAGTCATTTCCTAGAAAATTTGGAGTTGGAGCTTATTGGGGAGTATAACACAGTAGAAACGAGAAGCTTTTTTGGAAGCAAAAATCAATGGTGAATTGGCTAGCAGAGGGCGACAATAATACGAATTTCTTCCACAAGTCGACAATTGCTCGAAGGAAGAAAAACCGTATTTTAAAGATGCAAACTTACGATGTATGGGTGACGGATCAGCCGACTATGAAGGATAATGTGACTAGTTTTTTCTGCAGGGTCTTCATGAATAAAGAAGGTGTGTATTGCTATAATTATTTGTTTCCGCAGCTAAATCTTTTATCCTATTGTTATGATGAAAAAAATTAAAAATAATCTGTTATCATATAAAAATGTACAGCTAGGTTCCTATACCACTACAAGGGAAAACCCCTTTACCGTTGGCACAAAAACCGACGGTAAAGGGGCATTTGCCGACGGAAATAGGCTTTTCTGTCGGCAAAAACCGTCGGAAAAACCCGACGGAAAAAAGCTCGTCACTAAAGCTTTTTTCCGTCGAATTTTTATCGACGGACAGACTCTTTTCCATCGGCAATAAGCCGACGAAAAAGCCGCTTTAAATCGACGGAAAAGCCTCTCTTTTCCGTCGGCTTAAAGCCGTCGGAAAAAGCCCTAAACCTTAAGCCGACGGTAAAGGGTTCTCTTTTCCGTTGGACTTTAGCCGACGGAAAAATGGGGAAAACCCCTTTACCGTCGGCTTAAAGCCGACCCTTTACAGTCGGCTTAAAGCCCGGTAAAGGGTTTAAAAATATTAAAAAAATAAAAAAAATGCTTTAAAAAATTGATTTAAAAGAAAAACGATTCAAAACAATTGATTTAAAAGAAAATGTTTTAAAATAATTGATTTACGATTTTTTGGCGATTTATTTAAAATAAATCGATTTTAAATAATCATTTTATAATTTTTTGGCGATTTTTTGTAAAAAAAAATGATTTTAAATAAAATTTTTATGTTTATTTAGCGATTTTATTTAAAAAAAATCGATTTAAATAATAACATGCACATTTTCGAGTGATTTTTTATTTCGTATTTAAAATAAAATCTTGATAATATAAGTTTTTTATAGTTATTATTAGTTAGATAATGAATAAACATAAGTAGAAATAAAATAATAAAACAAATAATAAACTCTAATTATAATTTAGTGTATATGGAAAAAATTTTGTTAGTTATTAAGGATATTTTGGAGAGAAAGTTGATAATTTTTGGAGAATGGTAAGAATGAATGAATTTAGTGGGTAAAATAAGGGGTATTTATAGTGATTTTGGAGAAGAGGGGTAAAATAAGGGGTTGCCACGTCACCGATCCGTGTGAAAATTGACACGGATCGGTGACGTGGCACGATCCGTGTTAAAATCATACGGATCGATGACATGGCAACCCCTCCTCCCCCGATGGCTATATATAGTGCGGGCGAGTTATATCTCAATTCACAATTCATTTGGTTTCAAATAAGGTTCGTATATACATACTTTCATTTTTATGTAATAATATTTTTTAGTACGTTAATTATGTTTATCTAGTTTATCTTTTTTTTTTTTTTTTTTTGCAATTTAGAGAAATAGTACGAGGCAGCTTGGAGACCGGTGCCATAGATCGAAGGAGCAGTTCCAGAAATTTTTAACGTTCTACAAGAGGTACGTGTATAGTTTCGACCTCTTATATTTTGTTCTAGTTGTACGATTATAAATATTATTCGTGTCCCCTAATTGTAGCAACGTCGTTGTGCTAATCGTTATAATTTAAAATATTTATAGACAATATATAATGAATCCAAACGAAGATAGAGATTGGATGTATGATCGTTTAAGTGATACGGGTCGAGTGAATGAAACGTTTGGCAATGGTGTATACCAGTTTTTGGCGTTTGCGTTAGATCAAGAGTCTTATCTAGACGGTGATCGAAATCCTAGATGTCCATGTAGAAAATGCAGCAATAGGAAATACTTGGACCCTGGCGAAGTGGCAGCTCACCTTTATCGATGGGGTTTTGTAGAAGGGTACCGTTTATGGATATTCCATGGGGAAAATTTTGTCGCACATAATAGCCAAGGGGCGTCATCGTCGAGGCACGAAGTTAGAAACGACCCCGAAGTTGTTCAGGACGAGATTCTATTCGAAAATCTAGTTGGCGATACTTTTCGGGCACAATTCGAAGTTAACGGTGAGGAGCCAAACGCCCCACTATAACTAGCACGTCTAGGAGCATTTTGAGTATAACATTGATCGTACCACGACAATGGTGGTTGATATTCCGTGGTCCACAACGGGACAGTTTCTGGCTGCGGGTCGGGTTGACGCTGTTTCTGGCCCCACGAACCAGTAGGTGGAATGACTTGTTCCCACGACGAAGGTGCACCCTGATCGTGTTGTTAGTCCCACGACATAGGTGTACCCTGATTGTAAGAATCATAGCCTTGGCTCGACTGGTGGTAAGAATGAAAGCCTTGATTCCCCGGACTGGTTTGACCCTGTTGTGTTTGGTTCTGATTCCAAAACTGGCTGGGATTGTTGTTGGGAAGGTTGTTATATTGAGGATACCTGTTAAAATTACGTTGTGACTCCTCTCTTTCCCGCCTCCTCTTCTACTCATCATGATGGATTTTTTGCTCCAGGGCCGCTATGCGATTCTCCTGTTGAGTCTGTTGTTCCTGGTACTGTGAATGAACATTTTGGATGGCTTGGTGAATTCTTCTCTCCTCGCCAGGGTTAGGATTCTTTGCCGACGTCCTCCCTGAATCTGACATCTTGTTGTGCTTAGGCTTGCCACGTTGCCTCCCGTGTTGACCGTTGAGATCTGCCTTTGCCGAGACCTCTTTATCACAATCAAAGGGAAAGCGTTCTTCGACCTCATATTTATCATAGAGTCCTTGCGTGTAACGCATCTACAGTTTTTAAAGTAAATCAATAAGCAATATACATATTTCCCAAAAATAATATACAACGTTGTAATAACTTACATGATATGCTTGTGCGCTCGGTGGGTTCCATCTGATTATTTTTTCATCGGGAGTCCTCATTGTGTGGTCGACCACCCACTGTAGGTCGTAGCGGTAGGGGGTCTCGCTTTCGCGCTATAACAACATTAGTTTCAAAGCAATATTAATTAATGATAAAGGTAACATAATAAAGTATATTCATAACGAAAGCAAATCGTAACGTATCGTACCGACTATAGGCTTCTTTGTTGTATGCTGATAGATCCACCGTGTTGTGTGGCTAACGAACCCTTGTCGTCTGCACTCTTTGTTTTCAGGGCCTCTCGATTTTCTTTTGCCTTTTTCGCGAGTTCTATCGTCTTATCCTGTTGCCAGTGATTAACGAAAAATTGTTCTTTACCTATAGGTAGCCAAGACTTCTTGTACCATGATGGCTTCTTGTCACGTTGCTTGTACGTCTTTTTTACATCATAGATGGAGTTTCTATAGATGCCTTGTGCCACCCGGTCGAATGCCTCATGAACCATATGCGTTAATTCATCCGAGTATTGGAATACCCTCTTCAAATTATAATATCACATAAGTGTAAGGGGAAAAACAATAATATACAAAAATATTAACATAAGCTAAAAAATGTTACCCCAAAATGGTTCAGAAATTTTTGTTTCTAATCGTTGGATAAATCGGAGTAATAGATAGCTGGTTCTTCCACATGATGCCTTATTATGAAGCCGATTGTATGAGTAATCTCTTCCGCATTAGTATGATATCTTTTACCGTAGGATAAAGATGGATCGAAAACATAGTCTTCGGTAACGCCAGTTAGGGGCCTCTTAGGCTCATCATCAGTCGCATCTCGGCCCTTTCCCCGTCCCCTAACATCAACCGGCGTAGTAGAACCACTTGCTGAGCCACCAGAAACCGGGGAGCCTTGCGACGACAAACCTCCCCCGTCGTTGTCATCTGGAACTTCGTCTATCAGGGCGAGCGGAAATGTCGGAGCTCCAGGAGTCATTGACGGTGGCGGGACCGAGACTTGGTCACGAACTCGGCCAGGAGGCGGGGCCCGGTTTCAGGTTCTAGTGGGCCCCTATGTAAGTCCGTCGGCAAAGGGGGCCGATTACGGGTAGGCCCCTGTTGCTATTCAGCGGGGACAACCGGAGTCTCCCTTGTTGGTAGCATTGTATCCTCTATCGGCTGCGTAACCTCGATAGGATCTGAGGTTGCTACATCTCGATGAGCTTTATGGCCCATAATAGTTGTACTGATGACCTTAATGCTTTTGAACAAGTTTGTATTCGAAATATATTTTTGAGGTTTTTTGGATTTGGATTTGACGAGTTTTCCTTTACCTTTGTCGGTAACGTTACGATTATTTTCGTTATTCATAACGGAAATAAACGAATTCTGCAGACGAAAAAAAAAATTTATCGAATATGAAAGAAAGGAGAGGATTGTTATCGAGAGTGAGAGTCGAAGAGTTGGATACTAAAAATGAGAAGAGAAGCTCGTTATTTATAAAGTTTTTCTGTTCTTTTTTTTTTTTGTTTTTTTTTCACACTGTCAACAATACTGTTGACCGGGCCCCATGGGCTTTACCGTCGGCTTAAAGATAATTATATTTTTTTTTGTTTTTTTAATCAAAAAACATTGCCGACATAATTTTTTTTAATGCTAAATATCTTGCCGACATTATTTTTTATTAATTTCTTTTTTAAAAAACGGAGCAAAGACTATTATTTTTTTTTAAAATGTAAAAATATGGCCGACATGATTTTTTTTTAATTAAAACTTTGTTTTTTTTTTTAAATAAGGGCCATTACCGATTTACCGTCGAGTTTGTGCCCGCGAAAAAAATTGGGCCTTTACCGTCGGCCCAAATTGCCGGGCCCGATGAAAAAGGCCCAATTTGTTGTAGTGTACAATATTGTCACATTAGTTAGTACATTACATATAAGTCAGCATTGAAGAAATCCTACCATTCTACTTGTCAATTATATTTCTACCGCAAGTTGGTTATTCTAGTTGAATGTTAGCTGACAAATTTTTTTTTTGTGCTGGAAACTACTTCTGAAATGATAGACACTTTACATGAGATGGACAGGGACAACGTACAAAAGACATGCATCTGACGATCTTTTAAGTTGTAAGAATATTCAACTTCTTATTATTAATTATTAATTAATATATTTAGGTATGAGATATTTAAAGTAATTAGCATTTTTTTAATTAATATTGTAATTGGCGTTTGCATACTTACACACACGTGTATATATACAATCAATATATTAGGTACTTCATACGTAATGTAATTACTGTTTTCTTGAATTAATATTGTAACTAGTGGTTATACACACAAACACACACACACACACACACACACACACACACACACACACACACACACACACATATATATATATATATATATATATATATTATAGGAGAGTACCGCATGAAAACTGGATATAGGAGAGTAACGCACGACCCATTAATTAATTAGCTAGACAGGAATAATTCTATCTTCCACCTAACGAATTTGGAGTGTAACACTGAAATTCTAAATACTAGGATTATAATTGTGTGACCCTAGTAAGATCTGTCTTTAATATTTATAAATTTAACGCATGAGAAGTGTAGGTGTTTGGTACGCAAATCTTGAGATGATAATATCTAACCGTAAAAAGTAAGAAAGAAAAGAAGCGCAATGAAGCAAAATGGGGACCTGTTCGAACTTTGAAGTGTAAAAGTAATCTACGTAACGTATGACAAACGAGGTTTAGTAAATGTGGTTGGAAACTTATGGTGAAATGGTTGATTTCTGACCTTTCATCCAGTTCATTCTTTTGGTTTTGCCGGAACTAATTTTCCCTCGACGAACATAGGTACACATATACAGTAATGTACAAAAATAGTAAAAAACAACTCTAAAGAACACGATTTTAACTTAAAAAACTATTATAATAAATAAAACGGCATATATAAATAAATACTACAACATAGAAATATTTCATATGCATACTACGGATTTGTTCCTTAATTATTTTCAGTAATTAATAAATATCTTTAACTGTGTCACATATTTTTATGATAAGTACTAGCACTTGACACAAGCACTTTGTGTAGTGTAATAGTATTTCTAAACTATATTAAACTTCACTAATATTATCTTAACAAATAGGTGGTACTAGCACTACAATAAAAACACGCATTAGCGACCGCAATTTTTGTCACTAATGACTCCTATGCAGTCGCTAATGACCAGTGATGATTACTGGATTATCACATCTGCTCTCGTCGCTAATGACCTTAGTGATCGTCGGGCAGTCAAAATGCAGTTAGTAACCGCCCAACGCTCGCTAATCATCAGTGACTGTCCAACATTTGCTAATGACTTTATTAGTCTTAGCGACTGCCAAACAGTCACTATTGATCAGACCACGTGTAGTGAGTGTTAGGTTGTCACTATTGGGTCGCAATTCATTACTCACCGCCTGACCATCACCAATAGTCATGTCTTATTTAGTAACTGCTATGCGGTCATTTTTCAAAAAGAGAAGCATTGTTATTACAATGACTATTCAAAAAATAAACTTGAAGCCATGGGCTTAGTTTTCTAAATGAGAAGCATTGTTATTACTTTTTGTTCTTCATATTGAGCATTGGTTTTTCTTTTTTCTTTTATGAATGACTGATGCATGACGTGTGTGTTTAGTTTTTTGATGTATGTATAATAAGCTATGCATACGTGGTCTCACGTGCACAGTTAAGTAATAATAAAATAGAAAGTAAATTACGCCTCAAGTATCGAATCCCAAGAGAATGGATGGTTAATATCTAAAATCAACTTGAATGCAATACGTGAATAATAAGAATGATTGTGAAGGTAACTACAAAACTAATACTAACTACTAAACTCATATAGAAGATGAAATTTAATTGATTGATTTAGTTGTAACGCGTATGGGAAGAAAGTGTATCTAGGAGTCGGAGTTCATTATCAACGGATGCGGGTACTTCTTAGAAAAGTATCAATGTTTGTATGTTATGCTTCTTTCTATTGAGTTCTTATTCTATTCTTGATTTTTCGTGATTAATTATACTGACTTTCATAATACCTAAAGAATCGTCTAATCCCTTGATTACCTGGATTGTAGATCGAATGATCCTCCGAGAATTCACCGTGTCCAGGATCCATACAAACTTAAAGAACTATAGTTGGTAGTTAATCTAAACACGTCATAGGACGCTAGTGACAAAGATCTAGAGGTTTGTTTGTACGAACTACTATGCACGAGTTACGTTAATAATCACTTATACATAATTATGAAACTACATGATAGTCTAACATCAATACTTTGACTTCTCAAAAATCTGCACGTGTTAATCCTATCACGTAGCATATAAGAACAAACAAGATCCAACAAAACTCATATTCGTAAAAGTAATCAAAACATAGACTCATGTGTTTTTAGAACTACGGACGCGTTTTAGCGCAGGTCGCACTCGGTCAAGAGCGCCGATCGCTATTTCATGGTACATGCTTGAGTTGTGCTCCATTTTGCGCGCTGGTAGGGATTGGTTCTGTCTTCCAAGAGCGAGTCATGCTTGCATGATGTTCTGCTTTGTTAGACTTCATTGTTTGGGATATAACGTTTTTTTCTGGATGTCAGAATTGAGATCCATTTTTTACGTTGGAAACTATACGTCCGTGGATTTGTAATGCTATATGGCGAGACTTGTAATTTGTCGGCCACTCATGTCACCATGTTTGGCAACAATGGATTCATTCTGCTTCTCCTCATTGTGTAACTTTTGGCGTTTTAGCCCTAACTCATTTGCTCCTTGCCCGAATCACCAGTCGTTTCATCCATTGGACTCTTCTATTTGATTGTACTTTATAAGATTTTGTACACCCCTTCTCATTTATCTCGTTGTTCCACTTATATGGGTTATTTTTACCAACAGAATCTTAAAACCTGATATACATAGGAAAAAAAACTTAAATCAACTAATTTACTCAAGGATTTTGCAAGTTATCTTGTGATATTAAGGTCTAAGAATGAGTATTTTAGCCATTCATTATTTACAAATGCAGCCGCAATGTTTTTTTGGAATGTAAACATTGAGTTTTGATGACTCCTAATGGGTTTGAGCATTATTAAAATTTAGATCTTCTTTTATTTTCCTCTAAAATGTCTTATTAAGAGAGATGGACAGAGTATGTATAAACATAAGCGAAGATCATTCGTCAGGTGATGTGGGATAGAGAATCCAAGGTGCCTCCCACTGTAGGTTGAAATAAAGACCACGCTATAACACATGTGTTAGATAGCTGACAGGACCCACATCCACTTGGGTAGGGTCTGATGCCATATTAGGATTTAGATCCCCTCGCACTTTCTCATAAAAGGCTTAGTAAAAGGGGGAGAGATGGAGTATGTATAAACAAAAGCCAAGGTCATTCCCCAAGTGATGTAGGAAAGAGATTTCAAGAAGCATGCCTTGTGTTTTTTTTTCTCGTTTTATCGAATGATAAAATAAGTTAAAAGCATATTCTATGGTGGACCTATGATATAACATGTACGACAACCATCGTGTCGTGGAGAGATCAATGGTCTATAACACAACCATATTGTAACAGTCTTCATGAAAAATTGTGTCTTAACACAACGTACCACAACTGATTGTGGTCCGTTCCTGACAAAGGCCTAATACTTATTAAGGATCCTACATAGTTTGTGGTCTTTCCTTTTATTCATTTTGAATAACATAAATACTCTTATTGTATACTATAACCTTTGACATGAGTACAATTACTTATCACACAATTGCAATTTTCTATATGGTTTTAGTTTAAGCTAGAGTAAGTCTCTCATATTCTCCTATTTCCCAACTCTAGCCATTACTGCCGTTTATCACTAACTCTCATTGCCAGTGATCCTCCTGATATGAGTAGTGCCTCCAACGTTATCCCATCTCAAACCCTATTTTCTTTATCTTTGTCGCTGATTATTCCTATCACAAAAATCACTCACATCAAAATAACCCTCACCTCATGGAACTGCCGGTCATGGCACGCTTATATCCTAACATTACTCAACGATTTTTGCCTCACTAAATGTATTGATCCTGAGTTTTTGGCTCCACCTCCAAAATATGATGAGTTTGATAATTGGTATCTCCAAGATCAACTTCTACTCTCGGAATTAATTGCATCCCTTGAGGATGAGGTAATTCCTATGGTCTTTGCATCCCCGATTAGCCCTCAATGTAGGGACTACTCACGACCACGCTTTAGTGAGCCAATCGCATGCTTGAGTTATGCAGCTGAAGCTTGATCTCACACATGCCACGCTCGGTTCTCATATAGTCATTGAGTTTTTGTGGGGTATTGTACAAAAAGTTAATGAATTGCGTCTCACTAAAATCGTACCTCCAGTGAAGATGTCATGTTGTGAGTTCTCGATGGTCTTGGCCTTGGCTATCTTGAAATCTCATCGTTCATTCGTGCTTGTCAAAAATCTATTTTTTGCCGATATTCATTACATGCTTGTGGCTCAATAATCTAATCTTAAACGCCTTGAAAGTCGATCTACAACTCTCGTTGGGACAACCAACAACGTCTAAAATTAGCAATCCTCCACCCAGCATGGTAAATCCGATCATGGGGCAACTCTTCTGGTGGCAGTGGCTCCTATAATCACGTTAAACGATCTCGTGGTCGAGGTTATGGTCAGCGCAACAACCGTTGTTATTGCTATCAAAACCTAGGTCATGTGTCGTACCTACTTCTTGAGTACTTCGGTCTGGTGGTTGTCTAGCAATTATGACTGCTCCTGATCACACTTCACCGTTTATCCTCAATTTTTACCAAGCGCAAGTTTACATGTAGCACTTCCTCGTATGTAGCTCTCCTATTGGTTATTGGCTTATAGATTCGGGTTCCTCTCACAACCTTGCTACTGAAGTAAGTCAAAACTTTGTTTCACTCTGAGTACAAGCGCATAGATGAGGTTACACTTGCTAATGGTTATGGTATGGAAATAACTCAAACTAGCACCTCAATGTTACCATTTTCATCTCATAATTCCATTGTTCCTAAAGTTTTATACCATCCTGGCCACCAAAACTCACTTTCCGTCACAACATTACTAGAGCTAACAATGTATCCCTTGAATTTTTCCTTCTTACGTTGTTGTGAAGGATAATGTTATTGGGGTGCAAGTGGCTTGAGACATGTGCTGTAATGGCGTTACTATATCTGAATTCCTTCCCATTCTCTATGGTCTCGTGCAAACTTTGTCTCTATACGTGTTTGTGGCTCTTTTGCTTCTGGCATGCTCGCTTCGATCATCCGTCTTTTATGACTAGTAATTATGCTATTTCCATATTTAATTTAGTAGTGTACTCTTGTGTCCTTGTCTTGTCTAAACACTGTACGTTGTGAGCTGTAAGAGATTATTATGCACTTTCAAAGTCTCTTCACTCTGAGTACAATTGCACAGATGAGGTTACACTTGCTAATGGTTCTGGTATGGAAATAACTCAAACTAACACCTCCATATTACCGTTTTCATTTTATAATTTCATTATTTCTAAAGTTATACCATCTCGGCTTTATTGTTCGTCGATCATTTTTTTAAATATTATTGGTTTCTTAAAAGCAAATTCCGTTCACCATTCAAAATGTCTATAGTAAAAATGGAGAGGGGGAGGGGGAGGGGGGGGGGGGGGGGGGGGGGAGAATTCTTGCCTCATGCTCTTTCTTTGATACTCACAGTTCCTCACACCCTTGAAACTGTTGTAATAATATTGTCTGTGAACATCCTTATTGTCATACTCTTGAAACTGGGCAAGCGCTACACCATTTTCCTCGGCTTCATCATGTCTCAAGTTCCCTAGTCCTCAAGTCAACTACCTAATCTTCCTAACACCCTTTGATGTGCCTTTGTTTTGGCCGCGCCATTGCCTCCACTAGTTCTGCCCACGCCACGCCTTTCGACCTCAACTCTTACAACACCACTTCCTCTTCTTGTACTACTCATTTGTCCCCCACAATATGGTGATTCTACATCAATGTTTCCCATTGTGCCTTCATCTGTTGTCCAACAGATGCATGGTATGCGTAGTCGGGCCAAAAAAGATAGTCTTAAGCCAAAACTGTTCACTACTTCTACGAAACATCCTCATCTTGATGCTACGGAACCTTCTTTTGGCTCTCAACCTCTTAGTTCTTCCCATTAACATTATGTCATGTCTGCTGAGTCACTGCCTTAATTAATTCTGGCACTTGGGATCTGGCTCCTTCTTCTCTTGATCATAATGTTATTGGTTGCAAATGGGTATTTTGGGTGAAGCACAAAGTAGACGGACCTATTGACAAGTTTAAGGTCCATCTTGTGGTGAAAGTGTTTTCATCAAAGTCAATAGGTCGACTGTAATGAAACATTCAGTCTCAGTGATCAGGGTGGTTACTATTCAGAATGTTCTCTCCATTGCTCTCTTTCACTCATGACCCCTTCAAAAATTGGACATCAGCGACCTACAACTTATATTGATAGTAAAACACCTCGCCATACATTTTGTTTGAGGAAGTAATTATATGGTTTACGATAAGCACCTCGACCTTGGTATCATGCCCTCAGTTCAAACTATCTTGACCGAAGCGTTAGATACCCCTTGGCTAACACTTTCCTATTTATTTATCATCATGGTTCGGTCATCCTTTATGTTTTGATCTACGTTGATGATATGGTACTAACAGGTTCTTGTGCAACCATTCTTTCTCAGGCCACTGATCACCTTAATCATTGTTTTGTTGTCAAAGACCTTGGTGTGTTGTCATATATTTCAGGTGTTGAGGTTCCTTCTTGCGAAGAAGAACTCTTTCTCTCTCAACATAAGTATTGTCTAGTTATTGTGTGACCATCATCTTGATGGTGCCTAATCCTTCTCCATGCTTCCGAGATCCTACTGAATTTAGGTAAGCCATTGGTGGTCTTTAGTATCTTGTCTTAACTCGACTTGATATTGCCTTCACTATGAGTCGCCTTGCCTAGTCTATGAAATCTCTGACTAATCAAGAGAGGTGTGTTGTTAAACGTTTATTTCGATACTCAAAAGGAACTATTCCTCATGCTCATATACTTCATAAACCATAGGATCTCTCAATTACTGCCTAATGGGACTCAAACTTTGGGGGCAACCTTTTTGATGGAAAGTCGACTTTGGCGCATGTGGTTTATTTGGGTCAAAGTTCGACCTCTTGGCTCCCTAAGAAGCAAACATGTGTTGCTCGCTCATCTACCGAGGTCGAGTATCGTGCCTTTGACACGATGGTTGCTGAGATTTGTTGGACCAAACTTCTTTTCACAATATTTGCCTTCACAGTCTTTTGGTTTCACGCCTTTTGTGTGATAATATTAATGCCACCTCCTTTGCTCTGGATTTGGTTCTTCATTCTCAATTGAAGCACATTACTTTAGATCTTCATTTTTTTTGTGATCTCGCTTAGAAAGGAATGCTATTCGTTTCTCATGTGAACGCATTTGATCAGTATGCAAATATATTAACCAAGTCCCTTCCTTGGACTTAGCTTCGTTCCAAAATCGATGTTTTGATGTTGCCGACGGAACATCGATTTTGCGGGGGTATATTAAGGATCCCATATAGTTTAAGAGTCTTCTCTTTTATCCTTGTAAATAATATAAATATTCCTATTGTATATAGTGACACTTGAGATAAATACACTTATTTTCACACGATAACAATCTTCTTTAGTACCTTATCGAAAAACCTTGCATGGAATTTCTTGAGAATTTTTATTTTGTGATATTATATATATATAATATTATATATAGGTATATTATACACACGCACCATGCTCTGAATATTCAAATAAAATTTTCTTGAAAATATGTAAAAATATAATGGAGTTAATTACTTGTAAACAGGTTTTCAAATCACACCAAGATTTCAATATGATGTCCAGAATAGCACGTACTCTGCGTAGTGCACCACTACGGAAAGAATCGCTTTGATCGAGCAATTAATATTGCAATGCTGAGAACTCTTTCCCATTTAATTTGGTATAATCTTCTGTGGATTACACGATAGAATTAAAGTATAAACTCAGCCTAAATTGCACTAAACTATACTAATCTATTACAAAAGTAGAATAGCTTTGTCGGAGCACCATTTAGCACGAAAAAAATAACCAAACTTGAAAAAAAACCTCCAATAGCCTTGAAAGTGGGTCTCTCAATATTGTCTTGTCTCAAAGTAGGAGAGTATCAAAACGGGTCAGTATCGAAGTAACGAACAATCGAACCGGGTCTGACTGGAGTCAAGCTGATTTCGATACTACTAACTCGAAAGTTCTTCTGTATCGAAGAGACAATCTCGAATTGAGTCTCGCAGAAGCCTTAGATACAAGAGCGAGTAGTAGCTACAATATTAATGATGTACGTATTTCTCGAGATTTGAGATATTTATAGACCTCGGATTGCGGACCCCTTCTTTGGATTTTATGGGATAATATCGAAATAGCAAGAGTATCGAAATCTTACTTTGATATTGGTGTTACAGTGTCTCGAAATATACTTTTGAGACAATACTTCTTGGGATTTTAACCGGGAAGGTCGTCCTAGACTTTTATTTTACGTTAGCCTATTTCGCCCACACCATATAGTCCTCCCATTTGAGAGCCATTCTTGTTAAAGAGCGGGTGCAGGGTGCCCAATTAATATATGTGGCTGTTTAAGGAATTTTGCAATGTTGTGAATGTCCTTGACTTCAAAATATGCCCCTCGTTTATGAGTCGTGGTCGCAAGGATAGGGTGCCAAATAAAATTTCCCGACCCTAAAATATTCCCCCCATTTGAAAGTCGTGATCGCAAGGATGGGTTGCCAAATAAAATTTATTGACTTCGAAATATGCCCCCCAATTGGGAGCCGTGATTGAAAGGATTGATTACCTAATAAAATTTATTTTCATCGAAATATGCCTCTCATTTGGGAGCCATGATCACAAGGGTCGATGTCCAAATAAAATTTATTGGTTTCAAAATATGGCCACTATTTTGGAGTCATGATCGCAATAATCCGGTGCCAAATAAAAATTTATGGCTTCAAAATATACTCCACATTTGTTTTCATAAATTAAATTAAAATAAATAATCAATTTAACTGGTTTTTAAAACCTTGTGTCGAAATAATTTGTTCAATATTCTCTGTTGTATCGAAAAAATATTTTGATGGTTATTTCAAGATTAAGGAAGTTAATGACATGGCGGATGGGTCGACGGGCTGAGAGAGTTTATTTGCAATCTTTGGCAAATTGCTGTCTAATTTTCTCTTATACTGAAACTTTCCAGTCTCGAAAGTTTAGTGTCATGAAAACTAGGTAAGTCGAATAAACGTTACGTCATTGTTGTTACATCTTGTCTCATTATAGCGTAAATTTAGTGTCGTTAGTTTTGTTTCTTTTCATTTTTATTTTGTAACGAAAATGTTAGACCAACAAATGGCTGATGTGGGCGAGGTTAGAAGTGGCTCGAGTTGTAGGTCAAGTGGTTCAGGGTCAGAGTCTAATAGCAGTGAGTCACAAAACACGCGGCGCAAAGATGCGTCGACCTCACGGGAAGGTGATGCAAATGATGCGATGTCCTAAGACAGTTTCGACCTTGCAATAGAGGGAGAAGACGGTAATGTACCTGGCATGAATCAAGCAGATAATCAGGCACGGAGTGAGACTGAGGTAAGTAAAGACAAAGATGGGGTAGAAATTCCTTATATCGATCAAGTCTCTGCTTTGCCCAAGGATCCAGATTTTTACCGTAGAGAGTTTCCTATCAATGCCAATTATGAGATTTCCTACTGAGATGACAGGATGCATACTACACCCCGTGGTTATCTTATTATTTTCGTTGGGCAACTAGTATATAGGTTGCGGTTTCTTATTCTCGAGCCAACTCAGACTATTATTCCAAGCATCGAATATTTGCCTAGTCAGCTTACTCCGAACACTATAGAGGCTATTATCGTCTTCGTCCTTGTTATGAAAAGAATGAACGCCCCCTTGGGTCGGCCAAATTCTGGGCCTTTTTTTTTGAAGTTCTTCAAAAAGGAAAAGGACTCTTCCATATAAAGGACGTGAAGAGTTATAATCTCGTGTTGCAAGATGAGTTTGATATGACAATAGTGGTGAAAGAGGGGATGTTGAAGGTTGGGGGTCTGTCTCTCGATCCCTACACGAGAAATGAGACTATTGGTATAGATATAGCTCCTTAGTGATGTCGACCCATATTTATACGTTTGGTTTGCTAACTCCAAACTATTTTTGTCCTGTAGAATCTTTGATTAAGAGTCGTTATGTGCTAAATCAGACTGATGTCGCACATGCACAAGGCTGAGCACCGAATTCTCCTCAACAGAAGAAGACTCGAAGAAGAAACGGTATGCAGAGCTCTCAGGCTCAGAATGCAGTTGTGCCCCTGACCGAGGTAGTGGCAAAGAGCCAAGGACTAAAGAAGTGCTAGAGCATAGAGATCGTCGTTCCCCAGCCCATAGGGATGAAGGGATATCTGAGGGGTTTGAGGCTTCTGCTCCTAAGAATGTGGTCGAGGTGGATGATGAAGTCAGAGTTGGGCTGCTTGCTGGATTAAAGAGGAGACGCGCTGAGGTGTCAAGGCCCTAGGGTTTTGAAGTTGGCCTCCAAGACAATCCCGTTGTTGCTTCTAGGGCAGTCAGAGTCATGCATGGTCCCGCCAGCACGTGTGGAACTAGTGCTATTTTTTTTCAGCGGTGGGGGATATTTTGGACCTTAGAGGGCCAAAGGGTTGAGCGTTCAATTTGCGGGGTTCAGTCTTTCAGAGAACGAGGAGTTGGATTCTCATCGTAGATTGTTCCCTATTATGGCTGCTCGACCTCATTAGCCAATCGTGGGAGAGAGGAGTTAGAGCGGCTTGCGCTCTTTATGTTGAATGTTATAAGGCAATCTTTAGTGTTTAGTATCTCCTTATCATATTATAAGTTGTTTAGGTGATCTTTTTTTTCAATCTCCCAAATTAGGTATCGTTATTGATATGATGGGGCAGAGCTTGAACAGGGTTAACGTAGAACTAGAAGAAGATATTGCACTCGTGTGGGCTGAGTTTCCTGATATTGACCCATAGACGATCATAGCTACTAATGATGAGAGGGATAAGGATCGAGAACCCGAAAAAATTGCCCAGAATGATGAGTAGAAAAATAAAGATGAGGTCAGCAAACTCAAGGATGAGCAAGCAGGATTTGAGGAAAAGATGAAATAGATGGAAAGACAGCTGGCCGAGGTGAAGCAGAGTGCACGGGTGGCAGAGGCTCAAGGCTAAATTTGTGGTGTCATCAAGGTAACAAATATGTCAAGAGTTTTTTTTTTCTTAGTATCTCCAATAATTTATCCTTGTTTTGTTGAATGAAGCCTCCTACCGCTACGCAAAAACTGTCCATCGCCTATGAGTTTGTGCAGAGGGCATCTTTCAGCAGCTATGTACATCAAAGGGCATTGAGGATTCCAAGAAGGCACATGTGACCACTGTCTGGCAGTTCCATCAGTTGGGTTATTTGAGAGGTGGGTTCAACGGAAGGCAGTTGAATTTAGAATTACGCTAGAAGCATGAAGCGAATCGAGGACTTTGACCGCGAAGAGGACAATGCAGGTCCCAAAGAGTTTGCAACCTTGTTGCAAAATTTTGGTCTCGTTATGATTGGCATGTCTCTGACGCCGGTCGTTCACCTTGTTTCTCTAACTATGGAGAAGAAGATGATGACCTAGCTACCATTGACAACTTTGGCCGCAGTGTTGACATAGCCCCTCCATGAAGGGTTATGGAATTTGTTTATTATGCGCAACGAACCGTGTTTGCTTTGGCGTTGTGTTTCCTTTTATTTATTCTGTATGACAATTTCCTTTTAATTTGTGCATATTGAAGTCTTTCCATTCCCTGTGGCATTTGAGTTTTCACATGTTAGGGATACTGATGATGCAAGTTTCTTTTGTTAAAATGTGATGCTTACCCTCGTTAATTTCTATATTGCGTCTCCCTCTTACATCGAGAACATTTTTTATGAGGATTACAGGTTCACATCCCACCGGGTTGAATGTCCCTCCCGTGTTTTGGATTGTCAGCTATCAAAGTAGGTTAGATATCATTTTCGATGAGATTTCAGGTTAGCACTTACCCACATAGGGTTGGGTGTTTATCTTTCTGTATTCGTGCTTGGGGAAGTGGTTCATTTGTGAGATTTTAAGTTTGCATTAGTTAAGTCGGGTGGCCATCTCATTTTTTTGCGAGACTTATGGTTTGCATCTGACGATGTTGTGTCAGATGTTCGTCTCTCGTCTTTGTGAAATTTCATTCGTCCATGTTAGGTCAGATGTCCATTTTTTGCCTTGAGAGATTTCATGTTTGCATCTGACAATATTAGGCCATGTGTCTATCTCTGGTCTGGCACAATTTTAGGATTGCATCTAACCATATTATGTTAGATGTCAATCTCTTGTCTTCTGAGATTTTAGGCTTGCATCTGACCATGATAGGTGAGATGTCCATCTCTTATCTTGTGAGATTTCAAGTATGCATCTAATAGGTCAGATGTCCATCTCTTTTTTGCATCTGACAATGTTAGGTTTTCTGTCCATCTCTTATCTTGCACGATTTCAGGTTTGCATCTGTCCATATTAGGTTCGATGTATATCTCTTGTCTTATGAGATTTCAAGCTTGGATCTGACCATGTTGGGTCAGATGTCCATCTCTTGTATTGTGAGATTTCAGGTTTACATCTGACCATATTAGGTTAGATGTCCATCTCTTATCTTGTGAGATTTCATGTTTGCATTTGACCATATTATGCAAGGTTTCCATCTCTTTGGCTCTGCAACAGTTGAGTTAGATGTAATTTAGGACCCATATTAAGTCATAAAAAGTTACATGAATAAAGATATATAAGGTTGACCTCGGGTCGTGCCCAAGTTTCCTACGTTTCTCGCCATCGAAGGCAGGACTTAAGGCGTCATAGTTCCCATTCTAGGTTTTATATGCCAGCCAACTAAAGGGGAAATTTAGAGAAATCAAAGCATAGTTAACTGTTCAAAAGCGAATAAATTTACAAAGCATCGGTGCGACCAATACAACATCTTCAGCTCTTTTAGTGCCATTGCTGTGGGAGATGCCTCGTTTTGTTGGTGCAGTGGCTTAAGGGATGCCACGTAGCAGGACCACGCTTCACGATGGTTCCCTATCACCTCCCTTGCTCCTCCTCCCGTCGAATTTTGGTGATAAGTGGAAACTACAACCCTAAATTGGTTAAGAGCAAGGTGACCTAGTATGGTGTTGTAAGGAAATGGTTTATCTACCACCAAGTAATTGATGTTCAAGGTGTTTCTCTTGGGATACACTCTGAGGGAAGTTGGCGATTTGACTGAACCCTAGGGTAACATTTCTACTCCGCAAAGCCATGCAGCGGGGTGCCCACATGTTTTTCCTAATCTTACCTAGTGCCATTTGTTCCAAAGTTCTTGTGAAGATGAAGTTGGTTGAGCTTTCATTGTCTACCAACACCTTCATTATGCCGTAGTTAGCTATATCAATTGTCACAACTAGGGGAAATCTAGTTACTAACTTGAATGGCTTGAGGGGAGAGGTCGAGGAGATCTGACTTGGTAAATTTTATATCTTCCGCTGTCATTCTTTTATATGCAGAAGTTTTGTTAAACCTACATACATGTTGCCGTTGATTTCTCTAATTACCCTCTTCCATCCTTTCACGGAATTCTATCCCACCCATCCCCACGAGATCATGTGAATAATTCCCTTCATGGGTTGGTTTTCTATCAGCTGCACGTTGTCATAAGAATGTGGAGCCACAATCGCCTTTTGTTTGTTCTTACATGGGTATCAAGATCTAGATCGATCCCCCAGTGCTCCATCAATCTCATCCTTTTGATCTCTTACATATTCAACTATCTTACCTTATCTAATCAGTCAGCCAATTTCTTCCTTCACATACTTACATTCCTCTGTATTATGGTTGTACTAGCGATGATAATTGTAATTTCTTAGAGAACCTCGTGGCATGGGAGCCATTCATCCTTCTACTCTCATTATTCAACCTTTATTATTTGCCATGCCAAACAGTGTCATGATGTTAGTATTGAGCGGAGTATAGCGCCTAGGTGATGAGTTCCTATACCTATCACTTTTGCCTATGTTACAGCTCCGATCCTATTTCACTCTACTTCTGTGAGTGTTTGTTTTTCTTTCAGCAACGTTGAGGAAAATTGGCCGTTCTGGGTCACGTGAAACACCATATTTGCTACAATCTCTCCCCTTGGGTCGTCGCTCTTTTGAAGCTCCAAATTGAACCTCTTCATAAAGTCCTTTAATGATTCCTTCTCTCCTTGCTTCATATGAGTACATATAGTTGTGGTCCATAACTATCCTCTTTTGACTTGAGAACTAACTTTCAACCTTCCCTGTCATATCCTTGTAGCTTGTTATGGTTCCTGGAGGGATTCTAAAAAACAATCGAGAGCAAGCCCTGTAATGTCGTGGAAAAGATGCGTGCTTGTACATTGTCGGTAAAGCCAAAAAGTGACAGAGAATTCCATCCAGGTAGAATATATGCTATATCAGGCCATGTTTCCCATCGTAGGTTTTCAATTGTTTTATCTTTCCCCACGATCAAGGATCTCTATTTTGATCTCAACACATAACGGTGTGGCCCTACGCGGTTAGCCAACAATCGCCACTTGGTGTTGTACATTCTCATTCTCATTATTTAAACATTCCAAACTTCTTGCTATCTCATTGAGGTCTGCCCTGAAGCCGTTCACTTGGTCCACACGACTACCCTATTGCCTGGCGCGTCCACGATATTTGTGAGACTCTACTTCCTCTAACAGGGAACGTGTCCTAGCCAAGTCTGGGGAACACATATTTCTGTCCTCATTATGATTACGCCCGTCCATAGAAACCTGAGCGTGTAGAACTGGTGTAGTCGCGACTTGAAGAATTGAGAGAGTGGCGGTAACAGCAGTTTGGACCATACCCATACCCAGACTCATCAAGCCATGTGTAAGAGTCATAAACGGTGCTGCAGATGTGTATGGGATGGCTTGTTGTTGACTCTCCATTTTTAGCTCAGGTTGGACCCACGCTTCCGATCGTGGTGCTTAAACTGAAGGCAGCTAGGGCACACGTGCCTTGGCCTTAGGAATCGGGACATGTCCAACTAGTCGATGCATGTCATCTTTGGAGCTTGTTGCTGCTTTATTTTGGGACCGAGTGACCCTAAACATCTTTACTTGCACGTTTGTGCTTGTGGTGTTCACACAGACGAAGCCAATAATTAAGTATAATTTTGTCTAGTTTACACGGAATAGAACTATAGTACAAATTAGGTCTAAATTACACCAAACTATGCTAATCTATTACAAAAGTAGAATATCTTTGTCCTGAACACCTTTTAGCCTGGAGAATAGCAAAACTAAACAAAAACCTCCAATAGTCTCAAAATTGGGTCTCTCTATACTGTCCTGTCTTGAAGGGGAGTATCGAAACAGGTTAGTATGGAACTAATTAACAGTCAAACTGAGTCTGATTCGAATCAACCTGATCTCGATACTACTGAATCGAGAGTTGGGTGACTCAAAAGTTCTCGTGTATCGTATTGACAGTCTCGAAAGACACCCTTGATACAAGAGTGGGTAGTAGCTACAACTTTAATAACGTATGTGTTTCTTGGGATTTGGGTAGTTAGAGACCTCGAATTGCGAGCCCTTTTCAAAATTTATGGGGTAATACAGAAATAACAAGAGTATTGAAATATTGTCTCAATATATAATTTCGAGACACTTCTTGCTAGGCCTTTAATTGTGGATGTGAGTCAAAACTTGTTTCTTTGCCAAACAATTTAGCCCACACCATCATTGATGCCATTTTGCCCCAGGATTCGTGTATACTAATGATCGGAATAAGACATAAGGAGAATCTGAGTTGATCTGTTTTTTTTTGTTTTTTTAATTCATAAGTTGATTTGTGTAAGATCTTAAGTGTTTCTTATTAGATTAGACAGAGTAATAATAGATACAAGTCTTGACAAGTAAGTAAGTAAAACAGAGACACATGAAATTTTATAGTGGTTCGTGTTTGAACAAACCTAATTCATTTGGCTTTCACAACTCAACTCTTTTTTCCTATAGTACATGACTAACTCACTCCTGTTTTAATTTGTACTTATAATCTAGACTCCATCTAATTAATTTCCTAACACCTGACGTGATACCTTACTAAAGTACCTCACTGGAATCTAGAAATCTTCAAGTTCACACGAAGTTTCTTCGCTTTGAAATTTCTTAAAAACTATGAAAGTGTTTTGACTCTCAAACAAATAAAATGACAATAGACACGTGCTCTAATCTCTTGTCTTCAAATGTTTTCGAGTCCACTGCTTTTATAGAGTGTATAGATCTCTCTACGAAAGACAACTTGTTGCACCAGATTCACTGATCCTTGGGATGGCTTGCAAACCTCCATAATTCATCCGATTTGATCCATATTTATCGTGACCAATCAAGATATTGTTAAATAGGGAAACAGATTCACTTCTAGAATCTCACCAACCCTCTTAACTTTAATAACCTGATACGACAAGATCATGAATAACACGGAAAATGTGTAAATATTACGCTAAAACATAATAAATATTATATTAATTACACGAAGAATAATCCAACCGTATTCGGTTATAACAATCTTCCCCTTTGATTTTGTCATGACAACAACCTTTATTTCCTGCAAAATCGAGTTAGTCAATAAAAATAAACTAAGTTGCCTTAACACAACCAAAAACAGTAACTACTTGCAACATCCGTGTAACATTAACATAGCATAAAGGCAGCTCCACCTAACTTCCATGTCTCTCTCTTGGTGTCAACCAAATGATAAATACTCATGCTTTCATCATCCTTCTCCTCCTTAGTGTTATAACCAAATCAAAGGGCTGAAAAGCGATTGTCGAGTCGCATTAGGGTTCTGAGGCACCCTCTTCATCTTCTTGCTTTTCGTACTAAAGACATGCTTGCACAAAACGGTCACAGTTTTGAGACAAAAGTGCAAAAGAAGAGTAATTCAAAAATCATCCAACCGTCAAAGCATGGGAAGGGAACCAAATTGTGGCAAAAAAACATGTTCAATCTTGTCCAATCCCAACAATTCACTTGCCTTACACACTTGATATGATATCACTTCGAAATGGTGTAGTGAGAAGTGGAGTAGATTCTAAAAGAAAACGAGGGGACATGATTAACCAACTGACTTTTCATATAAATGCTGACGCAACAGAGCACGAAAAATACTTCCTCCAGAAAAAATTTATTTGCCAAAAAAAGAAAAGAAAAAAATATCCACGCATGTGGCTTTCTATCACTTCGCCATTGTGTCTCTTTTGTAGCAATAAGAAAGTCTCAATTAGCCACGGTTAAGAAAAAGACAAAATAGAAGGAAATCTCTACGTGGGGGTTAATAACTTCCTCATATCCAAACAAATACTTAGTGAACATTTCTTGTCAAAAAGCAAGGCAATACATACTTATGGCTAGCCCCTTGACTCATTATTGATGGTGTCGTATCTCTAAATCTCCGAAAGACAATACACTAAAAGCGCCAAATATTAAAAGGAAAAAATGAAATAAATAAATTATATGTTGCAGTTTTAAGTTTTTTATAGGTATAATGTTATATTTGATTATGCAGATTAAACATGAATTTACGGTGCTTGACAGGGCGATTCCGGCCAGAAATTTAGTTTTGATATAGGCTAACGAATTGAATACAATTTATCTTGTAAAAATAATGGTTTAAGGGATAAAAATAAAAGTTAGTATTAAAACACATCAACAATATGAAAAATACACAAGATTGATTTTTTAGAAAAATAAAAACAAGTTAGGTATAGCATAGAAAAGTGATCATATAAATAGTAAAACAACTTGTAGATGGATTTATACCTGATCTGCGACGACTAGATCAGTGGAGAAGGAAATAGGATGACTCAGGCAATTTTTCAGTTGCGTCTGCTTATACAATTCTTAGTAAGGAAAACACTCGAAGATTTCAACATTCGCTTGGCTTGTTTTACAAAATAGAATTGCAATAAAAGAGAACCTCATTAAAAGAAGGGTCGTCAAGCTGGATAGAAACAGCTACAAATGTTATTTGTGTGGATTTGAAGCAAAATCCGTTGATTATTTATTTTGTAGGTGTCACTTTTCTTTTCATAGTTGGATGCAAATATACATATGGTTCAAAATTCAATCAATGATGCAAAATAACTTGAAGGACCACCTTTTGCCACATTTAAATGGCAGAGCAGATTGGAAGCTCATCTGGTACTTTGTCGTCTCAGAGATTTGGCTATTGAAAAATAAAGTGGATTTCAACGGGAGCCTGGTCGACATCGAAAATATGGTCGAAACTATTAAAGGCAAATGGGTGTGATTTAAGATTGGCCCAATACATTATTATTGGGCCGGCCCATAAGCGCATTGAATTGGGTGAATTTGATGCGCGCATTGAATTGGGTGAATTTGATGCGCGCATCGAATAAGTATGATTCGATGCGCCTTTCTATATTGGCCTGTGGGCTCCACGAGACGGCTGCTATAAATAGCCCGTCCCCTTGTATTCCGTGCACATTTTGGAAAGACAACCACTTCAGCACAGTCAGCATCGAATCACTATTCATTCGATACGCATCGGATCGAGCATCCCTCATTCGATACGTGATTAAGCAGTGTTCCTCCATTCGACACGCCAAAGTACGCATCGAATTCGACACCTAATGCACGTATCGAATTCGACACCATCCAGAACAACTTTGAATTAGTGTTAATTGTTCTGCATCGAACAAAGGCATTCGACACGTCAGCATCGAATACCGACTATTCGGCACGCTACATAAATATTGTAATTAGTTTATTCTACCTAATAAGCTTGTAATAAGTGTTCCGGACCAAACTAGTCCGTTAATAAAGTTGGATAGCATTGTTTTGGTTATTTATATCTCATTTTGTACTCTTTTACTCTGTTCTATTACCGTGACGAAATAAGACCAAAATATTGGCGCCGTCTGTGGGAACACTAAGTTTATTAGTTTATTAGGCAGAATGTCTAGAATTACCAGATCCCAAAGTAAAGCTCTAGAGGGAAATATGAGAGAAGTAGGACAAAATACACCTGAACAAATGATGCAAGATATTGCGGGACCATCAGCAGTACCCGCAGCAGTACCAACCCTAGTGAGGAGGGAGAATCAAGGACCTCAAGGTGTGGAGGTACCCGCGACTGAAGCAGGTGCAACTGGAGCAACAGAAACGAGTGCTTCGATTCCAGATAATATGAAGAATGAATTATTGGCAATGGTAAAAGCCGCTTTGGCCGAAGTACTGACTCCAGCACCACCCGTTTTGATACCATCTCCTGTTGAACATCCAGAAGCCTTAAGGGAACAATGTTCTGTTGCTCGAATGTCGAAGGGAAAGGAGAAGGAAAAATCCCAGCAAGATGATAGAAGAAGTAGACATGCTTCGGAGGGAACAAAAAGTAGGGGAAAATCCGCCCGGGATGATCAAGGAATGAAATTAGTGTCGATCGAGGTACAATCAGGAAGACATCTTGAGAGAAAAGAAAGGGAAAATGAGGCAGAACGCGTTGCTGAACGGAGAAGAAGAGAAGATAGGAGACGACCAGAGAGTCGTGATTCCAGAAGGGAACATAATGAGGAAGAATACCAAAGAGAGGAATTACGAAGAAGGAAGGATAGAGATGACAATAGACACTCAGACAGTCATGATTTAAGAGCCAAGCATGATAGAATGGCAAGAGACATTGAAAGATTGGAGAAAGGGAAAGCAACAGCTGAGACTCAAATTATACGGGAGGACAATACTAATAACCACAGTCCATTTTGTCGAGAAATAGAGTTAGAGATCTTGGGACAAGGGGAAAAGATCCCAGAACTGAAAACATACAATGGAAAATCTGATCCCCAAGATCATCTTTTCCAATTGGATAGGAAACTATCCCTCTACGGTTTTAAGGACAATATGCAAGCCAGGATATTTGCAACAACTCTATCAGGAGTAGCTGTGGATTGGTTTAATCGAATTCCTCCAGGACAGATCAAAAGCTACAGCCAATTGAGGAAAATGTTTGAAGATCAATTCTCTAGTCAGTCTAGACTGGTTCTGGATCACTCCCATCTTTATACAATGAAACAAGAAACCAATGAAAGTCTAAAGGACTTTATTAAACATTTCAATATGGAGCTATTGAGGATTGATAGCCCAACACAAGAGATGATTGTGAGCATACTTTTCCGAGCAACCACCAATACAATGTTCGGTGGGGACCTACTTAGACGTAAGCCAACCACCATTGAAGAAATTATCAAAATTGCACAAGAGGTGGTTCATTATGAGGAAATGATGGCGACTGAACTACCCGTTGTTGCAACGGTGAAAGGTAGAGAAAGAGGTAGAGAAGATCACAACCGTAATACCTACAACAACAGGAACAAGAACTACAAAAGGGAGTGTTCGCCTAGACGGTACACGCTGTTAAATGCTCATATCATGAAAGTCTTCAATGCAGCAAAAAGGAAAGGATGGTTGAAGGATCCTAAACCGATAAGGGAATCCAAGGCAACAATGTATTCAAGTCAATTTTGCAAGTATCATAATCAGAAGGGTCATGATACTGAAGAATGTATAAATTTGAAGGATGAAATTGAACGCCTAGTAAAGGATGGCAAACTCGTGGAGTATGTCAAGAAAGTGCAAGAACAAGAGAGAAATTTCAACCGCAAGAGAACTCTGTCTCCCAGAAAAGGAATGATTAATATGATACCGGGAGGACCAGGAGGAGCGGATTCCACCAACGGTCGCAGAAAGATCACAAGACTGGTGGAGTCGGATAATTTTGTCAATATGGCCAATATACTGAGAATTGAGGAGATGCCACATGAAGAAATCACTTTCTCCACAGCAGACTTAAGGAAGCTGAGCGCGCATGCTATACAAATGTCCAATTTAAATTGCCCTTTGGTAATAACGGTGGATATAGCTAATTATGGGGTCACCAAGATGTTAGTGGACCATGGAAGCTCAGTAAATGTGTTGTTTAGTTCTACGTTGGCTAAAATGGGATTGAATAATCAGACATTAGAACCAGTGAGAACATCTCTTCACGGATTTGGTGGTCCAGCGATAGTTCCACTCGGAATGATTAAACTCCCCACATCATTGGGAACAGCGCCGCAGAGAAAGACACTACTGGAGAACTATGTGATCTTTGACATGCATTTCGCATATAACTGAATCATAGGAAGACCAGCACTAAATGCTTTCCGAGCTTTACCGTAGACTTATCATCAGATGGTGAAATTTCCTACCTCAAGTGGTACAGGTGAAGTCATAGCGGACCATATTGAAGGTTGGAAGTGTTACGTAACTTCGCTCCGGACAAGGCCACAACAGGAAGAAGATGCAGCAAGGGCATTGGCCCCTAGGCAAATGGAGCATATTGACTAGAAGATTCTGCTTTAATTAACAAGAGTCCTTAGTATTTTGAATATTTTGAACAATTTATATTCGTTCTCTCTGCTATGACATGCATGAGGGACAAACATGTATGAACTTAAAACAGGTACACCAAAACATGAACTTGGAGGACAACGCGGGAAGTCAGAGCAATTAAACAATGACTCAAGCTCCGAATTGTTCACATAATCTGATTTGGTTAATCCAAGGAAACAAATTGTAATTAATTGTTTACATGAATCCTATCTAACCTGCACCATAAAATGTATGCATGACAGAAAATCCCTAAAGGAGTCAGAAGAACGGAAACTCTGTCCAAAGTGGCACGAGATACCGAATAGAGGCAGAGGCAACAAAGGGGATGGAAACTCTGTCCAAAGTGGCACGAGGTACCAAAAAAAAGCCAGAGGCAACAAAGGGGACGGAAACTCTGTCCAAAGTGGCACGAGATACCGAAAATCCCTACAACAACCAGAAGAACGGAAACTCTGTCCAAAGTGGCACGAGGTACCGAAGAAAAAGCCAGAGGCAACAAAAGGGGACGAAAACTCTGTCCAAAGTGGCACGAGATACCGAAAATCCCTAAGGCAACTAGAAGAACGAAAACTCTGTCCAAAGTGGCACGAGATATTGAAATTCTCGGAAAGAGAATCCAGAAGCAAAGATACTCTATCCAGTGTGATACGAGATATCACAATTTCCAAAGAATACTAGGCATGGACGAAGACTCTATTTGAATATCACAAGATATTCAAAATACTGCAAAGAAAGAGGACAAACGAATTATTCTTTTTGAGATGGCAACTATTAGCACATTTGTTTGCCAACACAAGCAAGGCACCGACACTACATATAATGCTGTAAGTGTCCATTAAAACTCACAATTAAAGAAAAGTGAACGAAACTCTCAGGAGACGAGTGACAACGATTAAACAATGTCCAAATAGACAAGCAAAACTTTTTCTTAAATGAAATAATAATATGCAGCATACTTATAGTAGATGAAAAATAAAGAACCGACATGTTGTCAAAATAAAGTAAAAAACCCAAATAGGATATTGAAATAAAAGGCAACAAATATGACCACAATAAATAAATAAGTAACTAGAGACAAGAATTCAAAAATGTAATTCTGCTAAGCATAAAGTGTTCAAACGCATAAGCGCCACACATAAATTAAATTAAAAATAAAAATGGTTCAATAACAGGGAAAGATAAAATAGCATTAGGGCTGCAATTTCAGATATCCTCTTCATCCTCAGATGAGGGATACAGTTCAGGCATCGGAGGCGGTGGTGATAATCCCCGGAGAATGAGATCTTCATTCTCAAGCAACGAGGTGAACACATCGGGTTTGGCAGGCTCAGAAGTTGTACGAGGCGGCAGAATTTCTCGATTTGGTCCTAAAGACAGGCTCAACCATTCTGGTTTAAAACCGCCACGGACATACTGCGTTGCGTAAAATTGATGCACAGTCAGAACTTGAGCATTCCGAGCTTCGAGATCACCTCGACGAGTGCAGATTTCTCGAAAAGTGTCACTTCAAAGAAACTCTTCGGCTATCTCCACTTTTTGATTAGGAGAAACCTACAAGAGGGTGAAAATATTAATATGATAACAAGAAGTTGAGATGTGAAACAACATTAAAATGGATATATCCTACCTCGCCTAGGCCGCGCACATAACCATTGAGGTCGGCATTATGGGCTTCTTCTCTAGCTTTACCCACTTCCATTTGGAGTTCGGTAATTTGCTTGCCCAGCTCTTCTTTGAGCTTATCAGCCTCCTCCCGTGCTTGGTTAGCTGCCTCCCTGTCAGCGTGCGCCTTTGCAGCATGGTCTTTGGTCATTTGCAAGGCCTTCTCCTTCTCATCGAGGACAATTTTTAGGGCAGCATTGTTACCACCACTGGCTGACTCCCGAATATCCATTAGCAAAGAAAACATGGTATCCACAAAACTGCCCGCCTAACAATTAATGAGCAATCAGATTAACATTTATAAATTCAGTTCAAAAGAAATTAACTCAGTCAAAAGAGATAATTATCGCTGTCAGCAGATGAAGCGTGTTTCGCTCCACCTTTTTCCTCTCTTCGGCAGAGACGTGGAGAGGAACAACAAGAGCAGGTAGCAGTGCCCTCAGATGGTCAATGGCTTCGGCCTTTGAGATTTCGTACGCAGTGCCTCGAGCACGAGGGCCTTGGCTAGGCCTAATTCCTGCACTTGGCCCAGCTACGTTGGCAAGAGCGTTGGAAGCACTCGGCCTGCTTGTTTGGCCAACCGGTGGAGCAGCTCCTCCGGCTTGCGACCGAGTTTGAGGCATTTTTCTTTTCTTGCGTTGGATGCCGACCTCATCATTGTCGCCTGTTCCAGCTGCCATATTTTCAGAGGCTTCAGCACCGCATTGAACATTCTCAGGGTTATCCCCCAACATATCCTCGAAAGGATCAACTGTTGAATCAGCAGCAGCAGCAGAGGAACCGACAATGTTCTTTTTGCCCTTACTCTTTCTCTTTGGGGGGGGGGGAAGAATTTCGGGAACAGTGTTGGTCTGGGAGCTCGCCAAATCTACATCAACAGCTCGATTCATCCTTGCGTGACGGCCCATGAAATACTTGGCTGCAAGAAAAATAAATCATTAGAATATTTAACAAACATAAATCAAAAATATCAAAAGAGTTGCGCAATTATACCAAGGGTCATCCTCCCATTATATTTCACTGGGGACAAACCAGCTAACGAGATGACTCAATTTTCAACAAGTTTTTTAACATCGAATTGATGTTCTCGAACTAAGTTCAGGATAAACACGCAATCCCATAAAGTTATGGCAACGCCACCAGGAATCATTACCCTTGCCCCAGTATACCATTCACGACAATATCGCCCAAACTCGCCTTCATAACTCTCTTCGATGTAGAAATATCTTCTTTTCCAATCTTTTCCATATTCGGTGGCCCCACCATTCAAGAACTTCCGATTCGTTTGTGCTTTGATATGATAAAGTCCTTCTTCACGCCTCGCAATCTCAAATAAAGCGAAAACTCATTAGGACTTTGTGGTTGGCGCAACGCCTTCATAACTATGATAAAGCCAATCAAATTCCCATAAGAGTTTGGCGTGAGTTGCGCGGGCACTAGATTATCATCCTCAAAATCCATCTTAGCTAAAAAAGAATTGGAAAGCGCAGACCATTGAGCAGTTGACCAACAAATACAGTCATATAACCGGGCGGTGGGATATGCATCCGATCATTTGGGCCCGGGGGGACGATTTTATACTTATCAGGTATATCAAATTTTTTGCGAAGCCCCTTACGACTATGTTCGAAACGAGAGATATATTGATCGTAGGCCATTCCTGGGACCTCGACATGATCATCGAACTCCCTATTAATATAATCTACGTCCTCTTCACCCTCGCTTGGAGCGCGGTTATCCTGATAGGATGACGCGGACAAGTCATCACAGTCCACTTCAGGCGCTGGTTCAATATTTGCAACGGGGATGTTATCCGCGGGTGAACCAATCGTTTCTATATCTATTAATTCGTATTCATTTACTTCGACTGTGCTCGGGCCCGCGGGAGCATTCGAAGGGTTCCCCATATTAATGGAACTGGAGCTAGAGCAAGTACTCGACTCACTGCAAGAAGTGGATTTACTGCTCACCATCTTTGACGAGAATGAACTGAAATAAATAAAAAACGGAGGCTGACCAAGGACGAACACGTCACTCTACACTCTCGCATATCACTCAAACATACTTAAAGAGGAATTTAGTAAAGAAATAATCATGCAAAATAAAAGCAAAATTTTTTACCTTGATCGAATTTCCGGTAGAAATAGCTTTTGCTTGGTTTAATATATCCTAAGCAAAAGAGAAACAAGTTAGAAATGCCCGTGCAAACGTTTAAAAAGGAAAAAGCAACAACTTTAGTTAATATAAGTATCGCATCGAACCATCACAATTCGATGCGGACCGCATCGAATCGATGATCGTTCGATGCGGACCGCATCGAATGACGCCAATTCGATGCGTCTCACCTGAGAAGCTGAGTGCATGGGCAGCGGAATGAGCTCCCCACGGCAGAATTCCCCTTATATTGGGAGCGCGAGGCCCACCATGCCCAGTTCAGCTACCGCATCGAATAACCGCATCGAACAATCAGAGCTCGATGCGATTTATTTCACGCATCGAATCGATGCTGTTCGATGCGGTTTATTTCACGCATCGAATCGATGCTGTTCGAGGCGTTTAGTTAATGTTCATAGAATTACCGTGAACCGCTCCGAACTAACATATGATTAGGAATATCCAAAATCAGTACAAATATTTAATAATGTATCTAAAACTTTAAAGGGTGTACGACAAAGACCGTGCAGAGCAGTCCTAAATATATTCTTTAAAGTTTGGAAGACGATCTCCACGTTGATATCGTCTCCCAAAGTGGGGGGACTATATAATGGGTGTGATTTAAGAATGACCCAATACATTGTTATTGGACCGGCCCATAAGCGCATCGAATTGGGTGAATTCAATGCGCGCATCGAATCTACAGGCTAATACAAAGTTATTGGGCGGCCCACAAGCGCATCGAATAGGGTGAATTCGATGCGCGCATCGAAAAAGTATGATTCGATGCGCCTTTCTATATTGGCATGTGGGCTCCACGAGACGATTGCTATAAATAGCCCGTCCCCTTGTATTCCGTACACGTTTTGGGAAGACAACCACTTCAGCACAGTCAGCATCGAACCACTATTCATTCGATACGCATCGGATCGAACAACCCTCATTCGATACGTGATTAAACAGTGTTCCTCCATTCGACACGCCAAAGTACGCATCGAATTCGACACTTAATGCACGCATCGAATTCGACACCATCCTGAACAACTTTGAATCAGTGTCAATTGTTCCGCATCGAACAAAGGCATTCGTCAGCATCGAATACCGACGATTCGACACGCTACATAAATATTGTAATTAGTTTATTCTACCTAATAAGCTTGTAATAATTGTTCCGGACCAAGCTAGTCCGTTAATAAAGTTGGATAGCATTATTTTGGTTATTTATATCTCGTTTTGTACTCTTTTACTGTGTTCTATTACCGTGACGAAATAAAACTAAAATAAAGGCAAAACATGAAGTTCGATCAAAACAAGGAGAAAGGACTTCTTGTTTTCCTTTGTGATTGGTTTTAACTTGTCTTTTATCTTCCTTCCATTGTAAAACGAGTATTTCATGTACTTCTTTTAATACCTTAATAAAATGATATTTTTTTGACGATCCGAAAAAAAAAAAACATTGAAAACACAACATGAAAAATATATGATATTGGCTGCGCATCGCAATTTGTGTTAGTTATATGGGAACTAAACTTTTGAAACTACTTTGAAGTTTATTGGCTGTTTTTTTTCTTTTATTTTCCGCAACAATATTTATTCTTTATCATTATTTTAATTAGAAATTAATGGTCGCGCGTGTTGTTGATTTTAACCGTCTTGATAATAAAGAGGACGAAACTTTTGTAGATTGAATTTTGTTGCTAGAAATTTTGATAGCACATAGAAGCTTTCACATTCATGCATAATGCATGCACCGCCAACATTCTCCCACATGAAGATTTGATTAGAGACTAATCGTATGATCTTCACACGGCTCTTTCTATCCTGCCCCTCACGTTGCTTACATTTCCATCAGACAACACAAGGACCGACACTGAACAAACTTATTAGCATTAACACTCTTCGTCATAAAGTCAGCTATGTTATCTTTCGTGTGAATCTTCTACACATCCACTGGATGCAATGCACTCTGATTATCACAGAATATAGAAATCCCCTCTAGTAGTTGTGCCTGAGTTCCTCCATAAATATTTTCAACCAAATAGCCTCTTTACTACCATGCGTAGCTGCCACGTACTCAACCTCCGTTGATGATGTCGCAACATGACTGTAACTTTGAAACCCAACTTACTTCCCCCTGCCCCAACAAGAGTAAACACGTATTTTGCCATGGATTTTCTTTTGTCAAGATCACCCGCGTAATCAGAATCATCATAGCCCTTGATTGTAAAACTCAATTCTCCCTAACATAATTCAACATCCGAGGTTCCCTTCTCAGAACCCTCTTCACTGTACTCCAATGCTCTTTACCAGGATCCGGCTTGTATCGACTAACCACTCCCACTGCATGTACAATGTCTGGTCTAGTATATATCATAGCAACCATTAGAATTCCCACTGTTGATGCATCTCTCTCCTCTCTTCTTCACTGCTATGACACATACTTGAGGATAACTTGAAATTAATAGGAAAATTGGTAGATATTATATTACAATTTTGCATGTTTAACTGCCGCAAAATCTTCACTGGGTAGTTCCTTTGAAAAGCCAAATCTCCATATTATTTCTGTCTCGGTGCATTTGCATCTCTAGAATCTTGTTTGCTGGTCCTAAGTCCTTCATTTGAAACTCCCTAGCTAGTTCAGCCTTCAATTCTTCAATATGAGCTTCGTTGGGGCCTGAAACCAACATGTTGTCAACATACAACAACAAAATAACAAAGTCATCACCAAATCTCTTGAAATATGCACAAGGATCTGATTGAGTCTGTTGTATCCAAGGCTCACGATGAATCAAATATTTTGTACCAACACCTCGGCGCCTGTTTGAGACCATACAAAGATTTGGTCAACTTGCAAACCAAGTTCTCTTTTTCTTCTTCTATAAATCCTTCCGGTTGGAGCATATAAATATCTTCTTTAAGATCACCATGAACAAAAGCTGTCTTGACATCTAACTGTTCAAGATGTAAATCAAATGTAGCTCACATAGCCAGAACCACCCGCACATTTGTCAATTGGACCACCGGGGAAAATATTTCGTTGAAATCAATCCCCTCCTAATGAGCATATCCTTTCACCACCAATCGCGCATGATACCTCTGCACTTGATCATCAGTGTTACGTTTGATTTTGTACATGGGTTTCCTCCCTTGTGGTAGAGACACAAGTTCCGATGTCCTATTCTTATGGAGTGCTTCAATTTCTTCCTGCGTTGCTGCTGTCCACTAAGCTGCATCTGAACTACTCATTGCTTCCTGGAGAGTTGATGGCTCTCCGTCTTCAGTTAAAAGACATTATGTAACATTATTCTCCATTAAATAGTCTGAATGCCAGCCTGGTGGCGTGACACGTGTCGACCGACGTATCCCCGACGTATGTCCTCAGGTTCATGCTCTGGTTCAACAGGACCGTCCTACTCAGCAGCCTTATCGACTACCACTGTCGTAGTTTCTGGGTCTTTCCTTGTACTGCTATAATTTCCTTTCTTATCTTTTGTGAAGATAACATCCCTGCTTACAACGATCTTGTGGGCAGTGGGGTCCCACAAGCGATACCCCTTCACTTCTTTAGCATACCCTAAGAACAAACACTTCCTGGATTTTGGTTTAAGATTTGTTTTCTCTTGAGTATGGAGCATAATATAAGCGGAACTCCCAAATAAATGGAGATTAGAATAATCAATTGGTTTACCTGTCTACACCTCCATCAGTGTTTTCAACTTTAGTGTTGTTCACGGAGACCGGTTCACCACATAAAAGGCGGTATTGACTGCTTTCGCCCAGATCGACGTTTCTAGTCATGCAGCCTTGCAACATGGGTCTTGTTTTATCCAACAAGGTCCTATTCGTTTGCTCTACCACTCCATTCTGTTGGAGAGTGTACGTCGTAGCAAATTGCCTCTTAATCCCAGCCTCTTGACAAAAGTCTTCAAACTCCTTGCTAGTATATTCTCCTCCATTATCCGATCTCAGGCACCAATATTTTTTCCATATCCAAGTTCCACCAGCGCTTTGCGTCTCTTGAACACCGACAACAGTCAGCCTTACTCTTTATCATGTACACCGAACATCTCCTGGAATAATCATCTCTAAAAGACACAAAGTACTAAGGATAAAACTGGTGCTTGCCACATGTCAGAGTGAATCAATTCTAGAATGACTTTACTTCTAGAATCTGAACTACAAAACTTTATACGATGCTGCTTTCCAGCAACACAATGCTCACAAAAAAGTAAAGATATCTTTGTCAGGCCCAAAAGTAGTTTCTTCTCTACATAACCTTCATGCATTGTTCAAAAATATGCCCGAGTCTCTAATTCCAAATCATTGATGATTTCTCAGTCGACTCAGATGAAACTACTGACGCTTCTCCCACTTGTAGAGTCTTCCCTTGTAGCATGTATAAGTTTCTGGAAATCTTGTCTGCTTTCATTACTACAAGCGCGCCCCTTTTAACTTTCATGATCTTACATTGCGACCCAATATCACAGCCAAGATCAGCCAGTTGTTCATAAGACAATAAATCCTTATGTAATCCCTCCACGTTTCTAACGTCTCAGATGGTCCGAACAATCCCGTCATGCATCTCTAGCTTGCCCGTACCAATGGCAACAATTTTCAAAGGATAATTATTATAGCTATACACTGATCCCTTATCGATCGGTGTATACTCATGAAACCACTCCCTCCGGGGAGTTATATGAAAATTGGCTCATATATCAATAAGACATATATCATCGAAGCCATGCATACCTCGAATAGTTGTTGCTGCTGCAAAGCATAATACATCACCATCATCTGAAATGCTAGCAACGTTCTCTCTTGCCACAATGCCAACAACTGCTCTTGGTCCTTGACTTGGATCTACCATGTTTCTTACTCCCACTTGCACCGCCCTCCGTCGTTCTCCCTCTTGTCACCGACAAGGAACCTGCTTGTTGCGAACTTGCCTCCTTGTATTCTCTGTTCTTGCGCCAACTTTTTTCTTCCAGAACAGCGGCTGCAACTTCTTTGAAGACCAAATAATCAGTGAGGACATTATTTTTTAAGTTAATGACAAGTTGGTCATATGAATCGGGCTGACTTTGCGGCAGAATTTCAGCACGTTCAACCACTTTTATTTTTTAACTCAACGACGTCAATTGAGAAAATAGGGTATTTAAAACATTGAGGTGCTCAGTTATCGGGGTAGATTTCGCCATCCTCAATGTGTACAATTTCCATTTTAGGATTTTTTTGTGTAAAGACTTCGTCTCATACAGCTTGTTGAGATGGTCCCATATCTCCTTAGTTGTCCTCTTCTCCTTGACGCTAGATATCGCCCCATCACTTAAGTCAAGATGAATATTTGCGATAGCGTTGCCTTCCATCTCGTTCCACTTCGTATCATCTGTGAACTCCACCGGCTTGTCGCCGGTCACTGCATGACACCCATCTTTTCGCAAGATGGCTTTAGTCTTCAGCTTCAACAGAGAGAAATTACTCCAGTTGAATCTCAAACTTTGCCGTCATTTCTTCTATCACGTACCACCGTCACTGAAAATAATTTTGGTATGAGAACCACAGATATCACCGAGACCCTGGATATGAACCGAGGCTCTGATACCACTTATTATAAAGTGGATTCCCAGATAGAGCGTAAAACACGACATTATAATTTAAAGACGTAAATATAAATTACTCACAAACTTTACGTGAAAATTTCCAAATTACTTTAGGGTGAAAAACCACGGGCAAGATAGAAGAACTTCAATATAAGTTGTAAAATAATAAATTACAACTCTCAGACTTTTATCGTAGTAAAAAATTATACAAATTTTATGTTTTTACCTCACACTTACAACACTCTTAAGCACTCTTTATAAAACTAATTATGTATTAATGTTATAAGAGAAAAAAGATTTGTTTTGGGATGATTTTGAATGCCGGATTAAGCTTTCCTTTTATATGCCAATGGAAGGAGACCATTTCATAGCCAAACTGTGTCTTCATCAATTCTTGAATATGGCAATTGGATGACACAAATATTTCTTAATTCTTTGCCAACAAAGGCACATGAAAGCTTTCATATTCATCCATGATGCATGCACCGCCAACATAACCACACTTGAGTTTTCCCAAAATTCGCCTGCAGTTCTTAAAATTATGACCGCAATATTCCGGATTCTTAGTCCCATTTGTTTATACGACAAATATTCATGTATAACATAATTCTTTCAACAATAATTTCTTTAAAAAATGTGAAACGAGAAGGTTTTTTTTTTTGTTGACGCGAAAACAGTTATACCTACACAAACTAACAAACTGTCAACTTACGAGCTATCCCTTTAAAGTAATGAACTATAAAATTAGAAATTAAATGAACTATAGCATTTAATGAACTGAAAATTAGAATCTATAATATCATATGTTGTACGTACTAGCTAGTCGTTTATATATTTGGAGGTTGAAAGTATAGTACAAGGAAGGTTAGGTGCCACCACGGTTGATATAGAGCTACTCTTCACACCCCACGCACCCCTCCACAATTTCGCTATATAAATTCCGCCAAACACATCAATTTCAAAATATTACCACTTAATTTACAAACTCAAAAGAAAAAAGAAATTAAATTAAATAAAATGGCTCCAATTCCAACCACCCTTTTTTCCGTAGCACAGGAAAACCCCCTCCTCAAAACATTCATTAGAGACGAAGATGAGAGGCCTAAGGTTGCGTATAATCAATTTAGCAATGAGATTCCGGTGATATCGCTATCCGGAATAGATGATGGCAGGAGGACAGAGATATGCCGTGAAATAGCGGTGGCGTGTGAAGAATGGGGTATTTTTCAGGTGGTTGATCACGGTATTGATCTGAAGATTGTTAATGAAATGACAGAGATGGCACGAGATTTTTTCGCTTTGCCTGCAGAGGAGAAGCTTCGGTTCGACATGTCAGGAGGTAAAAAGGGTGGTTTCATAGTCTCTAGCCATCTTCAGGTAATTTTGCATGCTTGATTCTTATTTAAATTTGAAAAAAAAAAACTCATGCCATAAATATATAGGTAGATTAGAAATATTTTCATTTTGATTATATGTGAAGTAGCAAAGTTCGCAAAGTTCAAGGCCTTGCATTTAACGGTAAAGAATGCAGCCTTGCATGATTATTAACCATCCGCTACTTCCGTGCTCCGAACATGCAGTTGGTTCGAATAAGCACACTATGAAAATCATATTATAGCGTTTTACTGAAAATATGTCTATTTTTTTTAATTAATTTATTAAGTTAATCTCATCATTTGAATTTTAGTAAAAATCACTTCAAAGGAATTCAATGATTAAATAAACAAACTGATATCATAGAACAACATTGCCCTCTGCGTATATGTCGCGTGAATTACTTAAAACACGTAAGGAAAGTACCGTGTAGATTGAAGATTAAAGATTTAATAAGCTCTTTTACTTATCACGTTAATTAGGAAAAAAGTTATCGTCATCCATTTAATGCAATTCTATTATTGCGACTTATTACGTTTTAGTTTAATTATATAATTGGCAGAATCTCCTAGCATCATAGGCTGTTGGTAAATTGGACCTTTTTAATCATGCTTATTTAATATAATTAAGTAAAATACGAATAGCTGAAAATGTTTTAACTTAAAAGCAAGACAATTTAAAAAGTAATGAATTATTTTTCACGCATGTAGAAACTGAGAAGATTATGATAAGTCAGATTGTAAGAGCAAAAACAGAAGCATGCCCGAAGAATGAGATTGTTTTAGTCAGTTCTTATATATAAAAAAAGACACTTGGTTACAGGGGTTCATGGCCGATCTTTTGCTATTTAATAATTAAACAATTATTAATTAAAATAACATAATTAAGCTACAAATTATCAATTAGAATAAATCTATTTGATATTTACATGATTAACCAGTGTAGGATTCTTAATCTCGTATACATTGATTTGTCACTTAATATAAGAAGCAAATTAGCATTTGAGAATGTTCGATACAACGTAATGGATTGTGGAGAAAATTAAACTTACAACATGGGAGTGGCTTAAAAAGTTTAGAAGTGATTTCAGCTTTCTTTTGTAAATTGGTTTATGAATTCTTTTTTGTGTGTTGGGTCTCCTTGTTAGCGTATCTCTCTGTGTATTGTTTTGACAAAATATTCCCCATACTCTGTTAGCTTTAATAAAATTTTTATTGCTTATAAAAAAAAACGTATACATTGATGTTTTAATGACGAGTGTTGACCGGTAACCCTTTGCGACATTTATCCAATACACATGTTTAATCTTTTCTCCCCACACAGTAATTTACATTTCTTTAATTTGAGTTTTTATTATTATTTATTATCTGATCGTTTTTAATGTTTTGACTCTTAACTTCGTAAGATGCATCACATGTATAATAATGTATTACGCTCATTCAAATCGTTAGCGTCTATGCAAAATTCAGGATGAGGGAACAGTGTGAATTGTGAATCAAATTAATAGAACTAAGAAATATGTAAGTAAGTCATAAAAAAAAATGACTTTTGATTATGCAACTCAAAATCAAACTATTAGTATTGTAATATGCTCGATTTTTCTTTTTCTGCATAAGCAAAAACAGGTGATTGGTTAAGTATAATTTTGTTGTGTTTGGAAACTCATCATTAACCTAAGAAGAGTTGAGCATGGGTAAACTGTGGCATGTGATTAGTTAGTTATAACTAAATTGCGTTTCGGAAAAAAACTGGCATCTGGTTAGTTATGTATTCCTGTAATTAAATTTAGTTTGAAATAAGTGGTTTGCCCGTTATCAAATATATTGTTGAATAAGTTAGGTGAAGCCATGACATGAGCAGCGAAGAATGACAAATGTCATGCCTACCTAACTCTCTATAAATTAATGTAACATGGTCAAAATATCAAAAAACATGATTGTAGAATGGTCAAAGTCTAATATCTTAGTGTATCAAATAGTGTGTAACGTGGACATACTTCATCTCTCGTTAATATCAACGCATACAATATTTTCCAAATTCAGGGTGAAGTTGTACAAAATTGGCGCGAGATGGTGACATATTTCTCGTACCCAATTAAGGGTCGTGACTACTCTAGGTGGCCCGATAAGCCATCGGGTTGGCGGGCAGCAACGGAGACATATAGCGATGAGTTGATGAAACTGAACTCAAAATTATTGGAGGTTTTTTCTGAGGCAATGGAACTTGAAAAGGATGCACTGTCTAATGCTTGTTTGGATTTTGATCAAAAAGTAGTGGTGAATTTCTACCCTAAATGCCCGCAACCCGATCTCACTCTCGGATTGAAACGGCATACGGATCCGGGTACGATTACTTTGTTGCTTCAGGATCAGGTGGGTGGGCTCCAAGTGACCCGAGATGGTGGGAAGACTTGGATCACTGTTCAGCCAGTGGAGGGGGCGTTCGTGGTCAACCTTGGTGATCACGGCCATGTAAGTTATCGACTATTTGAAATTTGTGTTACTACATCATTTACTATCTTCCACATTATTTTTGAATTTGCATAACTTATATATTACATAGGTATATAACTTTCTAATTTTCCTTACAGTCATAATGTTCAATAGCTGTGACATTTATTATTAGAATGTAACACAATCTAATTTTGAGCAGTATTTGAGCAATGGGAGGTTCAAAAATGCAGACCACCAAGCAGTTGTGAACTCAAAATGCAGCAGATTATCAATCGCGGCTTTTCAAAATCCTGCACCAGAGGCCATAGTTTATCCACTGAAAATCCGTGAAGGAGAAAAATCCATAATGGAAGAGCCAATCACTTTCACAGAAATGTACAAGAGAAAAATGGGCAAGGATCTTGAACTTGCAAGGCTCAAGAAATTAGCAAATGAGAAAAAACTACAAGAAGAGGAGCTTGAAAAATCAAATATTGAAGTCAAAATAATATCTAGCAAAGGTATTGAAGAAATTATAGCTTGATTGGTGACAAGGGGAAACAAAGAATATAGCTTGAGTGGGGAAGATATCATATATAGCTTGATTTGCATCATTGAGTGAAACGATTATTTATTTGATTGACGTCGATGAAGAAAATGAAGAGCTTGATTGCGTAAGATATTATATATAGCTCGATTTGCATTATATTTGATTGACGTCGATGAGAAAATGAAAATCATTTCGAAATTATCATATATTATAATTAATTAGAAATTATTTAATTCATATGGTGTGCTTCTTCTTCATTTAATTTGATATGTATTTTTTTTGTGTTAATCACGTGCATATATAATCATGTGTGGTTATATAATTTGTAGTATTAAAAATGTGCAAGTTTATATGTCGTAGTCCCTAGCTACTTTCTACCCGAAGCAATGTGTCATTCTTTGTCTCACTCTCACCTATATAAACTTATGTTGGGATAAGAGATTTGAAATGGCTCATTTTTAGGTAAGGGATTGGGATTGGGGTCGAGGAACGAGATTGGCAGATGTTAGTACAAGTTACACCACCATACAAAATTTGTTGTGACATGCGGGGCTTTGTCTTCAATAATATAAGTAACGATGGCCAGTGACGTATCCGACTTAGTGCGGGGGGAAGAAGTACCCTTTTTTTTTATAAGAAAGATTACCAAGAAATTAAAAAATATGTAAAATCAGAAAGAATCTGAGGATAGAAACTATTATCTTGACCCAGAGTGTTTCACGAACAATGTTAGATCTTTAGTTGTTGAGTATTGTCTTGTTTTTGCAAAGTGTGTGAATTGTCGAGTTAAGCCTAGGTTTATATTTAAGGAGAGAATTATTGTCTGCTTTGTTGAGTTCGATCAATTCGAGAGTGAGGAGCTTGAAAAAAGAGTCAAAACATGAGTTGGCTTTTCAAGTATATTTGAATTGTGAGAAACATCTTTGTTAAAACCCTTGTGGTTATTTTGCCTACGGCTCGAAAGATTATATTAAATATATTATCTACTTAAATTTGGTATTCGTTTTATTTTCGTTGCAATATATTATGTGATCGCTGTTAAAGTAACATTGGCTCTGTAGTTTTAGTTTAACATCAAGTTTACAACGTATTAATCCCGATCCACAGTTTCAAAATCGTATAAATCTGTTGGAAATAATTGAACCCGATCATTATTGTATTTATTTAATAAATACTAAATTATGTTGTTAAAATTGAATTATATCAATATCTTTTATCATTTGCTTGAAGAGTAGATTAGTTTTCACATTGTAGAAACGTACAATGTGTAGCGTGGGTTAGTCTTATAAAGCTTTTATACAATATTTAACAAATCTAATTATCTTGGACCCTGAGTAATCTCAATGTTAGAATAACTTCAGGAAAAAAACTTTCTAACATTCCAGTTTTGAATCTTTTGAATCTCGCACTCCTTCTTGAATAACAATTCATCTGTTAGTGATCTAACTAAGGAAAAACTCCTTCTTTAATTCAGAGGTTATATTGGATGTTTCATTGTTGCACTCGAACTCCACTTCCTTCCTTCTTCTCAAGTCGTGTGCGGTTGACTTCTTCAACCCTTTGGTTAAGGAAATTTCTCTAAATGGAACTTGAACGATCGACCTATGTTAAGTTTGGTTCCTGGATAATAATCAAAGATAACTACAACTGTCGAACTTGATTAGTTAGTAAATAAAGGCAAAACAATAATTCAAATATTCAAAACTAGAATGTTAGAAAGTTTTTGTTCCTGTTGTTATCCTAACATTGAGATCACAATGTTATTCTAACATCGGCAGAACACTTTGCACTTTCAGATTTAAATCGTAATTATGACAAGCTTGAGTATAAGCAATATTAGGCGTTGTAGATCCCATCTAGTAGTGAACTATATAGATCTTTGACAATTAGAAGACATTACGTAGCTTGCCACTATGACTAATACCAAAATTATAGGTTGTCGAAAATTTATCTAGTTAGCTGATCCCATAATGTGGCCTACTTTCAATTCTAGTCACAAAAAAAAGTATATCAATCTCTTACTGTGCATTATGTCAAATTTATATCTTTCAGGATTGGTACCGGTATGAGGTGAAAATTGGTCTGGATTTGACCAAGACTTGCACGTGGTTTCGAAGTTTGAGAATTTTTATCAAAATCGGCCTACTAATGTGACATGCTTATAATTTGAGTCCCCCAATAAAATAAATGTAGTCGTCAACCCCTTAGTGTGCAATCCTTACAACTGAAATAAATTGAGCCTTTCTTTTTGATCTCGCTCTACGCACGTGAAAAGCCTCATCTATTTCTTGTTTTTTAATATTTATTAAATAACTAGAACATAGGTTGTTGCACCATAAATAATCCGAATCGGTCAGAGTTCAGGTACTCCAACAACACAACTTTTCTTAGGGACGAAAGAAACGGCGTCGAAGAGATTCTTATACCCGCAGATTCATCTTGATGCTCTTGTTGTTTCAGATCAGCAATGCTTATGGAAACAAATTATTGTAGTTATCTGCCTGGTTTTAGCTCTCAATTAATTTATGAGAGAGTTAAAACAATAATATATCATTATGGTATGGAATAATGATAGGGACATCCTCTCGTGTTTGAGTAATTACCCATACACCCTTGATATAAAAAAAAAACAAAATGGTTAAAAGAAACTTTTTATGTGTAAAGAATTGTGCAAAGCAAAGTGCATGGATAGGTTACTATAACTCTTAAATATGCTTTGTTTTCAGAGTACTTTTGATTTATTTTCATTTATTCTACAAAATAAATGAGAGCATGAATGTACATTCAACAACATTTATTAATTCTCAAACGAAACTCGGCCACATGACGTATGCGTTTAATATGGGACCACAATTTGATTTTTTTTTATTTAGGGAACGTGAATTTTATACATGCCACGTTATCGGACAAATTTTAGTAACACGTCCAACTCCGGTCAAGTTCGTCTGATTGAAGTGTCTGAAGACGAAAATTAAACATATTGAACATTCAGACACTGAAATTAGAGAAAATAATTATCAGGGTTCTAAAATTAGAAAGGACGAATTATTAAATTTGCCCCTTCACATTTTTTTAAAAGTTAATATGCCCATTTTTTTTGGGCCTTGAATAAATACCCCATATGTTATAATTTTTTTAACAAAAATGCCCTCGGCCCGAATAAGTGCCGATGACATTTTTAGTAGACATTTTAAAAGATATGGGGCATAAAAACAAGACCCGAAAGTAAAAGGGCATATTAACTTGTTAAAAAAAGTTAAGGGGCAGAAATAATAATTAGTCCAATTCGAAACAAGTCAGGTTTTATGAACCGATTTAGATAAATTCAAGTAGGTTGCCCTTGCGCAAAGAGTTTTGGTAACTCTTGCTTTTTATTGAGCTCATAACATGATGAAAACATAATATATAACATGGAAAGGTACCTTAAGCCTACCACAATGGTTTGCTTTCCATAAATTTAGTACTTTGAGGCCTTGTAACGTTTGTGAATAGGAGCTGGTTAAGCTGCTATGATTAGTTTTCCCTATTGAAAGGACCGAAAATACTATAAGGGCTTTTACTCTACCCTCAAGTGATATGATGCTTGTTTGCTAGTAGTACCTAAATCATCTCCATAGCAAGACGTGAGAGCAAACTTGTTGATGCTTTTCTGACTATTGGAGGGTAGAGGTTGCAAACATTGACATAATTAAGTTTGAAAAGATAATTTTAGTTGACGTTGCAGCTAATTCAAGGAGGTGTTTTGGACCTTCGTCTGGTCAGGAGGCCATCATCTGATCATGCATTTCAACATTGATTGAATAAAGCTTTGAACGACATCAATTGAGTTAACAGCTTAGCAGCAATGATCTTAAATCATGCTGAAAACAAAAACTTTCCATATAAGGAGAGATTTTTCAAATTCTTTTGTAACTAACACAACTACCTTCCAAAAGAGGAAAGTTTCACTTTGTTGCAGTTTGTTATACGCTCCCATGCCCTTTTCAATTACAGTTCCACTCTCATTTCACTTGTATATAAAGTGCACAACACACACCTCATAATTCATTATGTTGATCCACCAAAACATAAATTTGTAATCATTCAAATTTGATAATCAAGTTTCTTTTCTTCTTCTTTATTTTCTTATTTGTATGTTGATGTTGATCAGCTTTCATGGTATCATTCACCTCGTTTTTCAATCTAATTTCTGCAGCATCATAATATGCTGATCGTGTATTGTAATCTCGATCAGATTACTTCGCATTTATCACATTTACAATCATCTTCTCCCACATGTTTTTCCAATTTCAATAACTGTTCTTCATCAGTTCTTTAGCTGATTCTCCACTGTCATTGATTGATCTATTTCGATTAAAATCACAGTTTCTATTTCGTCAGAAACTGTGAACAACAATCCTACAACTGCTGCAATTGCAGATTATGTGTCACCCATGAAGAATCCATCTGAGGATTCAAGATCAGTCTACTTTCTTGGAAGCCATGATTTCACAAGTGCTTCAATAGTTGGAGGAAAGTTCGATGGAGAAAACTATATTGCTTGGACAAAAGGGATTGAAATGGCCTGAAATGTCAAAAACAAGATGGCATTCATTAATGGTTCCCTATCAATGCCAGATGACAGTGATCCAGTTATCAAAACCTGTTGGGTCAAAACCAACAATCTGGTACTCTGTAACTACTGATATACACAATAGTTTACTCTCTTATAAAAATGCCATTGATGTATAGAATGAGTTGAGGACAAGGCATGGGAGAAGGGATGGTTCAAGGCTGTTTGAACTTCCAAAATCCTTGGCTACTATGTCATAAGGGTCTGTGTCGATAATTAATTCTATAACATGTTTAAGAGAACTTGGGATGAGTTTGTAACTCAAAGACTAGTGGTTTCTTGTTCTTGTGGAAAGTGTGTTTGTCATGTTAATCAGAACATGGCTGCACAACAACAGTCAGACTGCGTTCTTAGTTTCTTACATAGCCGGAATGAACGATTCTCATCAAATAGAAGTCAATATTACTCATGTAACCCCTGCCCTCTCTGTCAAAAGTGTATTCTATACTATTGCAAGAAGAGTACCAATGCTCTTTGCACTCTACAAGTCCAATTTCATATCTTTTAGCCATGTTTACAAGGGTCAGACTCCAACAGGGGCCTCAAGAGAGGTTTCAGTCATCAACTCAATCCAACACTCAAGAAAAAGATTCACTAAGAGTCCCTCACGTGATATGTGAATCTGAATATTTTGAGAAAAATGCACTTCATATTAATATACCTCTGTAGCAACGCCTACTGGAATCATTACATTTGTTACCTTAATAAAAGACATAAACTTAAACAGCTCTTTAACTCTGCAAAATGTTCTATATGTTCCAGATTTTACTTATAACTTGATATATGTACCTAAGTTAACTAAATCTTCCAATGTCTCTTTAACATTCTCACATTCTGATGGTGTTCTGCAGGACACAATAACTCTGAAGATGATTTGTTTTGCTAAAGTCTCACATGGTCTCTATATCTTAGATATTGGTCAGTTTAAATGTACTACTACAGTGTTCACAATGTTTTTTTCGATTCCTTATTATGGCACTCTAGATTAGGCCATCCATCTGATAAGAACATATTAAGTATACATGTTATTTCTACTATTGATTGTAAACATCATGACAATTGTAATACTTGTCATTTAGCAAAGCAAAAGAAACTACCATTCAACAACAATCCTATGTCTCTGTTACTCCTTTTCAACTTATACATTGTGATGTTGGGGGCCTTTTGCTATCACATCTCATGATGGTTATAGATTCTTTCAAACAATAGTAGATGACTACACAATGGATTTATTTTTTAAAACACTAGTCTGAGCCTCTGAGGTTAAGAATTGTCTGCTTCAGTTTTACAAACTAATTGAAAATCAGTTTGCCAATAAAATTAAAACCTTAAGATCAGTCAATGGGACTGAATTCTTGTTACTTGGTTTCTATAGTAATTATGATATAGTGCATCAAACTTCATGTGTTGAAACACCACAATAAAATGGAATAGTAGAGAGAAAACGCCAACATCTCTTATCAGTAGCTAGAGCCCTTAGATTTCAAACAAACATGCCTATAACATACTAGACTAACGGTGTAGCTACTGCAGCTTTTTGGATAAACATATTGCCTTCTCCTACTATACAAAATATGACACCTTTTGAAAGACTTTTTAATAGACTACCAGACTACACAATACTGAGAAACTTTGGTTGTCTCTGCTATGCCAGCACATTAACATCTCACATAAACAAGTTTGATGCAAGAGCTGTTAAGTGTATTTTTCTTGGTTATCCTAAAAGAACAAAAAGGTTATCTCAAGACATTCATTTCCAGGAATGTCGTATTTTATGAAACTCAATCCTTTCTGCACTCAGACAGCTACTACTGTGCAAACTAACCATGACACAAATACAAAAATATGCACAAATCCCTTCATATCTTTGTAGGAGAACTCTGAACCAGCTGCACTCATTCCTGATTCAGGAGCACAAGTGCCACCTACACAAGTCATCCAGACAAAGATTCCTCAATCACATGACAATACATTACAAAATGAAACCTCTGAACAAGCTCCTCCTGTTCCAAGGGACACCACTCTTCTATCTTGTTTTACATAATTCAACTTTACCTACATGGAAGTCTAACAAAAAACACTACACCACCTGCATATCTAAAGTCCAATTATTTTATTGCCAAGCAAACTTCACTCAAACCAGATATCCTATAGAACAGTACTTATCTACTGACATGTTAGGAAATAATCACAAGGCTTTTTGTTGCTTCAATAAGTTGCACAACTAAACGTAAGACATATACTCAAGCAAATAAATCAATTGAATGGCAAGAAGCGATGAAAACAGAACTCACAGCTTTAGAAAAGATAAAGACCTGGATCCTGTAACATTACATACTTATAGCCATTATTTCACTAGTTTTAATTAAATCTTCCTAATTAACTATAATAAAAAAGCACTTTTAAATTTAATCAATAGAGAGTCTAAAATTATAGCTTATTTGCTTTTTTACAAACGAGAAGTATATGTATGCACAATATTTATATGGGTGCATATGTGTATTATAAATTAATTGGGTCTTAGTGGGATCTACTGACCTACATAATTTTATAATGAGCCCAGCCCAAACTAATAGGAATTTACGGCCCTATATGACATCAACATATAGCAACAAGGGTTTAAGGTTTTGCAACGCTAATCACATTTCCTTGAGACATAAGGAACGACCGTTGACCGCCTTAGTACTATAGCTGATGTGGTAAATTGTTTCTCTCATGTTGTGTTTCATTTGTTGTTGTTCATATTCAATTCTTGAATAAATTAAACTATAATCACCAAGTGATGCATAGGATGGTGCTCTCGGTTTTTCCATAGACCTTATGTTAATTTAATATTGCTTCCTTCCTTCACTTTACACAAAGTATATATAGGATATAGTATTATTTAGATGTAGTGGCCTACAACTTTCCTATTACTTGTACGGAATTAGAAAAGGTCGGAATGATGCGTTAAAGTAAGGGTTAGAGATTATTTAATTAAGAAACTACTAGCTATGATCATGGTTAAATTTTGTATTTACATGCTTTAGGGGCTGTTTGGTTCATAGTATGTTTTTATACGTGGTTATACTATTTGGCTACTATTGGTGTTTTAATTTTATCTCACTTTTTAGTAACCGTGTTTGGTTCGATTGCTATCACGTGACATTATCTTAGCACACTTTTTATAAACGCGTTTGGTTTGTCTGTCATCCGGATTTTAAAGTTTTTATGCCTGCATTTTTCCCATTATAACCCTGATAGATCCGTTAGAAGTACTCAGAACAATTGACCCACTTTTTCTTCCCCAAATTACTGATATGAGAAACCCTAATCACCAGAGAGCAGCTATCGAACACTAATTCCGCCTCAGTATCTCCTACCACCACCACCACGACGGCCGAAGTTCGCCGGCAGCGCAATGTTGGCAGCAGCCTGATCCACTCTAAGAACAACCCCCGGTAAGTCTTTCATCCCGAGCGACTTGAGCAAGTCAACGGTCTCCCGGTCAACCTCAATGTTGTCGATTTTAATGGCGGATTCGTCGGGGACAAAGTCCATGCGGCGCTCGCGCTCTTCTTCTTGGAGCTTGAGGGAGATGCCGCGGACGGGTCCCTTCTGGATCCGCTTCATCAAATGGGTGGAGAATCCGGCGATCTTGTTGCGGAGGCGCTTCGAAGGGATGATGGCGACCTCTTCCAGAATCTTCTTGTTGGTGTGGAAATCGAGCGTCATTTTCGAATAGTAACGCTCGATGACCTGGCGGGAAGATTTCTTCACCGTCTTTGTACGGATGCGACCCATTTTTTGCGGTGGAGCTTTCTCTGGTTGAGTGTCTGCGTGTGTGTGCAAAAACTAATTAAACCAGGTAATGAAAAACAAAACACTTCTGGAAGAAGAAGAAGAAAGAAATTCGGACAATACCCACAAAAATGGTTCGAAGAATACGATGAAATGAAGTCTGAGCTAAGGGTTTTGGTGGGAGAAATGAAGGGTAGTTGCTGGAACTTTCAGCTAAAAAGCAAGGGCAAAATGGTAGTTTCATTCGTCCAGCTGAGAGCAAAAAACAGATATAAAATAATATCAAGGGGGGTAGTGATTAATTTAGCCCAGAAAGTCAGCTAATAGGTGGGCCTCAGCTCTTATTTTAACATGCCCGTTTTTTTTAACATGCAAACCAAACACGTTTTTAAGTTATTAAACCTCCTCATCTCATCTTATCACAGCAACCAAACAGTATACTAGACTTTGTGAGATATTAAATGACACATTAAAAGGGTCAAACCTAAGGTCAGTATACTAGTCATAATCAGTAGTAGGCCTAAAGTTATGATTTGTATAGCAGTCAGTATTATATCATACCTTAATTAAAGTTTAGAATCAAAATTTGATGTCACACACTACTGCATGTCTAAGGTTATACGGTCTATGTTAGTGTAATTTGATGACTTAATGTCTAAGGTTAATGGAAACTTGCAAATAATTATAGTTAATTGGGTTTTCATGCGACATGATTTTAGGAACACCTACAATTACAAACTTAATACGAGTAGTGTTCATTCGTAATGGTGTTGACTTATTAGGTGATTACAACTAGACGTCGTCGCAAATTTGCTCTCTCGCTCTTTGTAATCGTGCTTGAGGTGAGTGTTCCTAAACTGTATTATTTTCAAAACTGGAAGGAATGCGTTCATGTATATCTATACCTATATATATGTATTCATGGATCTCTGCATATTAAACTATCATTTCTTCAAAGAAAATTAACGTAAATTGGGTATTCGAACCGTTTATTTTTTCAAAGCAAGTTTTTGGATAAATTGGGTATTCGAATTGTTCAGTATATTGGTTATTTGAAAAGATTGAGATTGATATGATGAATGGTGTCCCGTTGGTTTACCTGGTCTCGATCGAATATGTAGTTGGATCCAACTTGGCGTGTGAGTGCAGGGGTACCACCGGGCGGCAGCGGGCTTGCCGGTATGGGTCGTTGTCCACATTGGCCCATTCCCTCTCAGACATAGCAGGAGGTTGTTGTGTCTTTGTTGGATACACTATTTCCGTATGTTCCATGGCATACGTTATTGATTCCAATGTCGCTCCTTGGACGGGGAGATAAGGACTGTTATGAGGTGATAAGGTTGACTGGCATCGGCAAAAACGTGGACACCGATCATCAAATGTGAATCTGTTCTCTTGGTAAAGGGCTTTTGTTCAATCACGAATGCTTTTATTTCATGATTTTATTGCATGCCATTTGTATGCTTTAAAGTTCCTTTATTAAACTATTTCAAAAGAAAGATAATATAAGAAAATGCAACACTCGCATACACACATGAACATTCACTGAGATTCTTGTCTCATAAATTATCTTTTATTTTCTTCCAGCTTTAGGTCATGGTCCATGTGCACCAGCTGAAGAGACAGTCGATGGAGATTAAGGAGTCTGCCACTAGGTGTATGTATGTATAGTCGAGCTAGCAGTTACCATTTTAGGGTTCTAGGAACCTTGTGTATATTACTGTTTGTTTTCCTAACCGTTGTTTCAGGTTGTGTGATTCTCAGACTAGTGTTTCTGTATTTTAAATATCGATTTGATGGCTATAAATGTTTACTATTATAAGAATGTCTTGTACTTTTGAGTAGTTTCGTGTTATTATGAGTCATATGAACCTTAGTTATGTTTGTGCGTTACAGATCCTCACTGACTCATCTGCTAAACAACACTACATAGGTTGTACATGGGTGTTTAAGATTAAACATAAAGCTGACGGCACCATAGAAGTTATAAAGTAAGGTTAGTAGCTAAGGGCTACACACAAGAGGAATGCATTAATTATTTTGTCACATTCTCACTTGTAGCTAAACTAACTAATGTCAGAGTTTTACACTCTCTTGCATCCTCCAATCACTGGTTTCTACATCAATTAGATATCAATATAGCTTTTTTCCATGGAGACCTAGATTAGCAGATTTATATAACACCTCCACCAGGTTATTGCAAACCTAGTTTTTCTTCATAAAAAGAGTTTATATAGCTTAAAACAAGCCTTTGGGAAATGGCATATCAAGTTAACTACATGCTTACTTGCTTTTGGTTATAAACAATGTATTGCAGATGTAACCCTATTCACCAAACAATCTAATGGTTCCTGTTTTGCATTGTGCGTATATGTGGATGACATTATACTAACTGCCAATGACATGACATAACTTAACAACATCTAGAGACACCTTGATGACATATTTACAATTAAGGATCTTGGCACTTTGAAATATATCATTGACATTGAAGTTGCAAGGAACAAACAATGTATATCTCTCTGTGAAAGAAAATATGCACTTGACATTTTGAATGAAACAGGTTAGGCTGCAAACCAAGCAACACTCTTTGGACTCTTCAACCATACTCAAATGTGATGACTCTCAACCTATTGAAGATCCTTCCATCTACAAGCATCTAGTAGGCAGAATGCTCTATTTAACCTTCACCTGAGTAGATTTCAGTTACAACATCCAGTGTCTAACACAACATTTGTACAAACCTACTGCTTCTAACTTCGCAGTTGCACACAAAGTTCTCAGATACTTGAAAAACTTGTCCAGGAACGGAACTGTTCTATCCTACAACTTCAGAATCTCACTTAAAGAGCTTTTGTGACAGTTATTGGGCAGCATGCTCTAAAACTAGAAAGAGTATGACATGATATGCAGTGCAGTCTATTTTGGTAACTCATTGATCTCTTAGAAAGCTAAGAAGCAAGCTATAGTCAGTAGGAGTTCAACAGAAGCTGAATACAGAGCTATTGAATCAACAACTTATGAGGTTCTATGGCTAATTCAAATGCTGACAGAACTTGGCATATCACAAATAAAGACACCTCTTCTCTACACAGACAATATGAGTGCGCAATGTATTGCTCTGAACCGAGTCCACCATAAATGGACAAAACACATTGCAATAGACTCCCATTTTGTTATAGCAAATGTCAATCAAGGAATCATCAAAAGCATTCACATCACCAATGAACATTAAGTTGCAGACATTTTGACCAAGCCACAGTCTCTCTAACCACTCAAGAACATGATGTCCAGGATAGGCATCACTGATATTCGTGCCACTCTCGGAGGAGGGGAAGAGGGTCTTACATCATCATGAAAACAAGAACTTTCCATATAAAGAAAGATTTTCCGATTCTATTGTAACTAACACAACTACCTTCCAAAAGAGAAAAAAATTCACTCAAAGTGAAACTGTGCAGTTTGTTACACGCTCCCCTTCCCCTTCTAGTAATAGTCCGATTCTCATTTCACTTGTATATAAAGGGCACAACACACACCTCATAATTAATTATGTTGATCCACCAAAACTCATATTTGTAATCATTCAAAGTTGATAATAAAGTTTATTTTCTACTTCTTTATTTTCTTGTTTTCTCTTGATGTTGACCAGCTTTCAAATACCTTCACTCTCAACTACGATTATCTTCCCAACTCATTTCTAGTAAAGATCATTTGCCATCTTTTTTCCATAGTAGCCCAACCATGCAGCTCTATAGTGTGTATATCTAGCGCCCGCCATTATTCTTTAAAAAAAAAACATGTAAATATGCTTATGTTTTGCTATGTCGTTGTTGTATGTGTTGTAACACAATATTTTTTTATCGCTGAAATTAAAAGACAAGACTATAAATTACAAATTCAATATGGATTTTCTTGATACAACGTTTGGTGCAATTTATATTTAATCCTCCGATTCAATTTAACAAGAACAAGGGTTTCGAAACTTGAAGCTTGAGGTAGAAATCTTCTATTTTCTTTACCAGAATCATTTGGACTTAGAATTTTTTTAATTTGAGGGCTCTTTGGCTTGATCTCGAATCAAAAAGTTGAAACTTTGCTAAGAACCTGTTCATGCTTGAACACTTTGAATATGATGAACATCAAGCTTCCTTTCAGAAGATTTGGTCTCAAAAGCAATTATTCGAAGGCCTTATGGCTTGTTTTCTAATCAAAATGGCTTTTTCCTCAGTCTTCGCGACGAACAACTTGACTCTTGAAATGAACGGCTTGAAGATGAACAACTCGGTGGGGAGAATTTGCAGACCTTCTTTGCTCCAATGCATGCATGAGAATTATGCCTTTCTCTTCTTCAACATGCACTACAACAGATTGGGCCTTTACCGTCGGGCCCGTTAATTTGGGCCGACGGTAAAGACCCTATTTTTACCGTCGGGCCCAATCCCGACGGTAAAGGGTTTTACCGTCGGCTTTGGGCCGACGGTAAAAATAGGCTGGCTTTACCGTCGGCCCAAATCCGACGGTAAAGCCCATTACCGTCGGGTTTGGGCCGACGGTAATGGCCCGGTTTATTAAAATAAAATAAAAAAAAAGGCTGGCTTTACCGTCGGCCCAAACCCGACGGTAATGCCCATTACCGTCGGGTTTGGGCCGACGGTAATGGCCCATTTTATTAAAAAAATAAAAAAAATTAAAAAATGATTTTGGGCAGTCTTTTCTTTAAAAAAAAAAAAAAAAAAAATTTAAAAAATGATGTCGACGGATATTTTTAATAAATAAATCTAAAAAATAATAAAAAAATAGATCTTTACCGACGGCTTAAAGCCGTCAGTAAAGATCATTACCGACGGCTTAAAGCCGTCGGTAAAGATCTATACCGTCGGCTTAGAGCCGACGGTATAGATCTGATCCGTGTGATTTGATCACACGGATCAGATCACGCCACTTCAGCGATCCGTGTGATAATTCACACGGATCGCTGACGTGGCACGCCCCACCCCCTTTTTTTTTGGTTTTTTTAATTTAACCCTTCTCCTCCTAAATATCTATAAGTACCCCTTATTCTACCTACTTAATTCATTCATTCTTCCCATTCTCCAAAAACTATCTACTTTCTCTCCCAAAAATTTTAATAACTAACAAAAATTTATCCATATTCACTAACTTATAATTAGAGTTTATTATTTGTTTTATTATTTTATTTCTACTTATGTTTTATTCATTATCTAACTAATAATAACTATAAAAACCTTATATTATCAAGATTTTATTTTAAATACGAAATTTTATTTATTATAATAAATAATTTAAAAAAATTGCTCGAAAATGTGAATGTTATTATTTAAATCGATTTCTTTTAAATTAAATCGCCAAATAAACATAAAAAATTTATTTAAAATCGTTTCTTTACAAAAAAATCGCCAACAAATTATAAAATAATTATTTAAAATCGATTTCTTTTAAATCAATTGTTTTAAATCATTTTTTTAAATCGTTTTTTTAATTTTTTTAATATTTTTAAACCCTTACCGTCGGCTTTAAGCCGACGGTAAAGGGTTTTTCTGACGGCTTAAAGGCCCTTTACCGACGGTTTTTGAGCCGTCGGTAAAGCTTCTTTCTCTTGTAGTGATGGCCTATATATATAGTTGATGAGTGAATCTCAATCATAATCTCCTTATTAGACGAACGATTATGATTGAGTCATACGATTCTTGATTTAGCAGACTTTACGTGATTGAATCTTCTTTCAATCTCTTGAGACTTGTGTGGAAAATTCTTTTTATGTCTTAAGATCCACTGAACGGCTATTATTTTCTCTCAAGATTTGATAAATATATTTATTTTAATCTTACAAATATCAGGATTAAATAAAATATGCATGTTTTATGTTTCTTGGTTTACCAGACTTGTCATTATTTGGTCTAATTGAATCATTAATTTAACTCCAATAAATAAATAAGAAATCAATTAATTTATTCATCATATGTACTAACATCAATAAATTTAATTATTTTACTTTGAAAATGTATATGCTATAAATCACTTTCCCTACTTTTTTCTTTTGTCTCTACTCTTTTCTTTAAGTGAAATATTTAGATTATTACATACATAATTATATTTATAAGTGAAATCATATTACCTGTTTGAAAAAAAAAATCCTAAATTGTTCAATAGTTGATTCTTCTATTTATAATTTTAGGGAGTGTTTGAATCAATTTTAGTAAAACACATGTATTTTACGTCATAGTATGATTGCATGCCGCAACTTATGCAATATACGTCTTATGCTCTTAAATAATATATAATGTTTTATGTGCACTAAACATGTGTGATCCGTGTACATTTGAATTCTGTTTCGGTGCTTATTGATAGACGGGCGCGTTATATAGTATTTATAAATGAGATTGGAGATTTTTCTTAAGCATATATCAATTATATGCAACATTCATGTTATCGTTTTTAATTTAGTTACAAGATTTAATTATTTAAATATTTAGTTATACAAATTACCACACACATGCAAATATATATGTTATAATATAAAAGTGTATACATATTAACATATTCATTATATAAAAGTGTATACATATTAACATATTCATTAATTACAATGATCTTCCAGTATGCATAATTGGAGCCATTCAAAACTGGAATCATGTTGGCATTAGGATTGAAACTGTCCATGGTGTTGTATCACCTCCAAACCACCAGTGTAGTCGGTGTTTGACTCTTATACCAATTGAAGTTTTTGGATTGTGAATTGACACAACAACTTTGAGAGTTAAGCTGGAATTGCCTTAACTCTATTTTGATCTTCTTGATAATAATAATGTGCAGCGGAAGTAAGAACACAAGAAGATATAATTTTAAGAAGTTTTCAATATTATTAAAAACTTCAGAGCCTTAGGCCAAATAACCATAAAGGTTTTATCAAAAACGTTCCTCACAACAATTCACTCACGCTCTTTGTTGATCGGACTCAACGAACCAGACAAGTACGAACTACTTAACTTCTATGAACTAGACTTAAATAGTTGATACAAAAATTTCGCAAAAACAAGACGAAGACAATACAAAGAATGATTAATCTCTCAGATTATTTAGCACTATTGTATTGTCTACATCTTGATGAACTTCACATCTTTTATAGATTTCTTGAGTCTTGCACGCCAAGATGTGTTGTTCACAGTTTTGGTAACTCTTTTTGTCCTTGTTGAAATTTGCCTTCTTTGTGAACTTCATATCTTTCCTGAATATGTGTTTCCTTCATTACTGATTTACCAAGGTAACACATCTTCTTCAATTCGGAGAATCCTAGAAAGAATCCCGTTGCAGAGAACAACTAGCTTGTTTCCTTCTTTTGAAACTGTGTGGAGTTGACTTATTCAACTTAGCTTGATTATGGAAACTTCAAGTAAGGAATCTTCCATAGCTCATCATTATGATTAAGATACCTTCCTGGACATAATCAAAAACCACTAAAGCCGTGGAACTAGGTTAATATGTGAATAAAGGTAAAACTTAAATTTGGCAACTAAATAACAGTTTTCGCACAAACTCTCCGCTTTCAATGTTGACCCAACATCGTATAACATTGCATCGTCTAACACTGATTCCAGAAAGCCCTGCACTTTCAATGTATATTCATTATCTAAAAATATTAGTTTCACTACAAGATTCCCGGGTCATTTTCCCACCACAAAATCCCGACCGGATTTCGGTTGGGAGCATTCTCGATCGATATTCGGTCGGGACGACTTTTCCCGACCGGTATTCGGTCGGGATTTTTAAAAAACCAATTCCCCACCGATTTTCGGTCGGAAAAATGTATTTCCAACTGCAATTATTCCCGATCGAATTGCGGTCGAGAAAAATCTGGGCGGGAAATTTCCCGCCTAGATGTAGCGCTAATCTCGGCCAAGCTAGGCCGAGCAGCTGGGCCGAGACTTCCCGACCGAATTTCGATCGGGAATGACACCAATTTCGATCGGGAATTTCTATAAATATCTCCCTCCTCCTCTTCATTTTCACACTCAATTTTTCTCTTTCTCCGCATATTATTGCCAACCGCCTCCCCCTCATTCGCGACCGATTTTCCGTCGCCATTCTGATCCGGTATGTTTTTTCGCTTTTTCTTGTTTTTTATATTTTATTTAATGTTTTAATATTTTTTATTTATGTTATTTTTAATGTTTTAATATTAATTGTTAGATATTGTAGAAATTGTTAGGATTTAATTAGGAAATGCCTTTAGGAATTGTTCGGGTTTGGGAAAATATTATATTTTTATGCCTTTAGGAATTGTTAGGCTTTAGGAAATGTTATACTTTTATGATTTTGGTAATTGTTTATGCCTTTAGGAATTGTTAGGCTTTGGGAAAATGTCAGATTTTTATGCCTTTAGGAATTGTTAGGCTTTAAGAAATGTTATAGTTTAGTAATTATTTATGAGTTTAGGAAAACTATATATGATCTTTATATGTGTTAATTTATTTATTAGGACGTTAATTATGGAGGTATTTATGTTATATTTACTGTTTTAATATTAATTATTTATGTTATATTTAATGTTTTAATATTAATTGTTAGATATTGTAGAAATTGTTAGGATTTAATTAGGAAATACCTTTAGGAATTGTTAGGCTTTGGGAAATGTTAGATGTTTATGCCTTTAGGAATTGTTAGGCTTTAGGAAATGTTATACCTTTATTATTTTAGTAATTATTTATGCCTTTGGGAATTGTTATGCTTTAGGAAATGTTATAGTTTAGTAATTATTTATGACTTTAGGAAAAACCTATATAACTTAGTATTGATTAAATTTAGGTCATCTCTATAATTAGAAAAATTCTAACTTAGATGCTTTTACTTAGTCCGTAGCACTCCTCTTCGACGACATCTCGTTCCGTGATAGCGATCGTGGCCAGCCCTCGAAGAGAGGGCGTAATGGTCCATCGAGCACTCCATCGAGTACTCCACCTACTGGTCCACCGAGGATAGGTCCTCGTCTACGGATCATTCATTCTGGCGGTGCACCACCCGATCCTGTCGATGCACCTGATACGGATCTTGGCGAGTCCCCTGCTTCTTCACATCCACATAGGCGTATCGGACCTAGCGGCGGTACTCCACCAGATCTAGTTGTACCATTTCGACTAGATGATGATAAACGTAGCATCGACGCCATCGTCATCATCTAGGCCATCGTCATCATTGAGGCCACCGTCATCATCGAGGCCTACGACACCTAGGCCACGCTCTACTGAGTCTACACCGGCGGGTCCTAGTACGTCTTCCTCTACAGACGATGCCGGTGCAGGACCATCTTCAGCGACGCAGCAGAGACCGGCCGAGGCAAGTTCTGGCTGACCGTAGAGCCCGTCGTAGGGTCGAGCTGGATTCACATGGCGTATTTGTTGATGGGAGCAAGATAGCGTCGGCGATTACCTCGATTATTAGGGGGTTTATGAAGACGTGTATTCCTTCATACACCGAGGTCGATCCAGTAGTCCAGGGACAAATGTGGGCTAAGTTTAAAGTGAGATTTTGAAAGTTTACTAAGTATATATACATAGTAAGATTGTTATATAACGAAACCTTAATTAAAAACCTTATTTAATTGTAGAGCATATACTACATTGATCCGGCTGACATGCTTCGGGCACATTCCGCATACGAGATGAAGGCTAAGAAGTGTTACAAGGAAATCATGTACAATGCAAAAAAGAACTATTACGACAGGAAGGATGATCCGAAGTGGGCGACGCGTCCGAAGAACAGTTGGATGAGCGACAAGTTAGAGAGGATGTTCGTGACGCATTGGGAGTCGGCTGACCATGCGAAGATATCAGAGTCAGGCCAGAAGAACAGGCAAGGAGGAGAGGCACCAGACCTTGATCGTCCTGCACGAGCTACTCATGCTAGTGGGTCCCAGAGCTACACGTTGATTCGACGTAGGATGGTATGTCTTATTAAATTGAGTTTCTATACGAATAATATTATAATTTAAATAGCTAAATTAACAAATGTATATCAATATGCAGGCTGCTTCGAGACCTCCAGGGGCCCCTGAGCCTTAGCACGATGAGGCATATCGTTCTCAGCACACACATGTGCCCAGTGGTCTGCCAGAGGGAGCTCCAAGTATAGGGCTATCTACGTAAATATTTAACTTGTAAAGCATTCTTTGATTACTATATTAACATATGTCTTCCTTAATTATGTACTAACGATTCTGATAAAATGAACAGGAGGACTACATAGGCCGTATGATCGAGAGGTACGAGGCGTATGCCCCAAATCTAACCGATCGTAGCCTATCCACAATTGCCCTCATCTTTGCTCCTGTCTACCTTCAAATGGGCGCTTCAAGTACCTCCCTACCCTTGTAGAAATCCTTCTTGTTGTACCTCCATTTATGACCATTTGGTAGAAACCGACGATGACAACCGAACCACGAGGCTTTTCCACCATGCTTAAGTGTAAAAGAATCTGTCTCACCCATGCAATAAGGATACGCCAGCTTACCACGCGTGTTCCACTGGGACAACATTCCATAAGCAGAAAACTCGCTAATAGTCCACATTAGGGTCGCTCGCATTTGGAAGTTTTCCTTTCATGAGCTGTCATATGTCCACAAACCATTACTCCACAAATCATTCAACTCATCAATCAACGCTCTCAGCAAAAGATCCAAGTTCTTTCCTGGACTCTTTGGACTGGGTATAATAAGGCTCAGAAAAATGAACTCCGGTCGCATGCATAAATTCGGTGGAAGGTTATAAAGGGTAACAAACACGGGCCAACAAGAGTAGTTCTTCCCAGATTGCCCAAACGGTGTGAACCCATCAGTACATAGGCCGAGTCAGACATTTCTAGGCTCTGCTGCAAAGTTCGGATACGTGCGATCAAAATCTCTCCACGGCTCGCCTGCAGCTGGGTGAATCATTCTATCAGTTGATTCCCGACACTTCAAATGCCAAGTCATATGTCTCGAAGTGCCTACAGTATAAAACAACCTCTATAATTGAGGGCCTAGGGGGAAGTACCACAATTTCTTCCTTGCGACCCTGGACTTTCTACCAGCCTCATACCTATCGAGCTTGCATATCGGACACGATGTGAGATCCTTGTTGGCATTATCGCCATAGTACAAGAAAAAAATATTCCAACATACGTCGATCTTTTCGTACCCTAAACCAAAACCCGCGAGCATCTTATTCATGTATGGAACCGTATTCGGTAGCATTTCCTTAATCTCTGGATCCATAATATCTTTAGACAAACTTAAGAAATTTTCGCAAGCGACATTAGCTACTTTGTGCATCATCTTGGTAGTTAAGAACTCGGCAAACCACTGGAGCACAGTCTTCAACTTCTTAATGTTCATTTTTATGTCTCCCATCTGCATCAATCTGTAGAACTCCTTTGCCTCGGGACTTGGATCTTCGTTACGCACCTCTCCCTCAACAAATCGACCCCCATATGCATCCACAACCAATTCTCTAAAGGAAGTATCGGCATGAACCGGACTATCAACGTGAATACTAGCAGACGGTGACTCAGGTACATATGATGTAGACACCTCGCTCGCCTTCTCTCCATGCAACACCCATATCCAATATTGATACACAAAACCCCACTTATGAAGATGATCCCGTACTACGTTTCGATCAAAAAACTTTAAATTGATAAATCTCTGGCACGGGCACCTAATACGATATCTTAGATCTACGTAATCTCTCTGTTGTGATGCATATTGTATGAATTCACGAAGCCCAACCACATAATGTTGATTCAAATAACCAGTGTAACTATCTATCCTATCGTACATCCAAGATCTATCGGGACGATAATCCATTTATAATCTAAGAAAATTTCAAATAACTTGTTACAATTAATTTCACTAATCAATATATTTATCATTTATATAAAAAATTTAAAACACGAGTACATAGAAGCCAAGGCAATTAATACTTGTTGTAGCGTAGAAAATACTTAGACCAAGTATTGTTTGCAAACACACGGCCCTCGTTGCCTTTATCGCAATATCTAAAACAAAGAAACATGAAAAAAAAAAGTTAATAAATATGATCTTAATTGAGGAAAACTAACAAAAAATTGTTATAACAAGACAAAATCGTGGGTACCTTAGCAAGTGATGAATGTTGAAATGATTTCTCAAGTGGAATAGGATGGGTATTTATAGGGGGGCTGACAATATTTCCGACCGAAATTCGGTCGGGAATAACAACGGTAACTGTTATTTCCGACCAAAATTCGGTCGGGAATAAAGGTGACCGTTGTTATTCACGATCGAAATTCGGCCGAGAATAACAGTTACCGTTGTTATTCTCGATCGAATTTCAGTCGGGAATATTAGGGTTTAGGGTTTAGGGGTATTGGCGACCGATTTGCGGTAGGGAATAATATTCATATTCTTAATTTCACAATTTCGCTCTCCATTTTAGATAAACCGTTGATTTAATGATCAAGTACATCAATATTAGTTATATATTACTAAAAATTGAAAAACAAATTAAATTTTGTTGCATGTTGATGAATCTTTTGAAGCGTCGATTCATATTGTCACTTATAAATAGATTGGTATATGTAGTTGCTAATAATGTAACTACTTACGATTATGTTAAACATATGTTAATATATATATATATATATATATCACAATTAGCCTCCCTATACTATAGTACGATTATGTTAAACATATGTTAATATTAGTGGCTAATAATGTAACTACTTATTCCCGACCGATTTTCGGTCGAGAATAATATTTAAACTTATTTCCGACCGAAAATTGATCGGTACTGGACGCGTTTCTGGGCAGTAAAGTATTGCCGACCGAAATTCGGTGGGCAATTTTTTAAAATTTGGCGGGTTGGCAAAATTTTGAACTTTCCCGACCGATTTTCGGTCGGGAACACTCGAAAAAATTGGCGGGATTCGGTGGGAAATTCAAATTTGCCGGAAATTCAATTTTTTTTAACTTTTTCTATAAATACATTTCATTATTCTCTTCATTTTTTCATCTCCAAACACTTTTTTCATCTTCAAACACTTTATCAAACACTTTTTTTCTTTCAACTTCGAAATTATTATTTTTACTTCTTCCTTCAACTTTTAAATAATCAAACACTTATTTAATTTTTTTGTGTTTTAGATTGAGCAATGAATCAAAATTTTAATTGCCCATCTAAAACACAAAAAAAGCTAAATAATGTTTTAAAATATTTCAAAATAGTAAAAAAAATAATATTCTGGTAATTATTACCAGATTTTTTATTTATTATGATGAGTTTTATTCTCGACCGAAAATCGATTGGGAATAATATAAATATTATCCCCGACCGAAGAGCGGTCAGTAATAGTATGAATATTATTCCCGACTGATTTTCGATCGAGAATAATATGTACACAATTCTCGATCGGACTACGGTTGGGAATACACGTAAATATTCCCGACCGGGATTCGGTCGGGAATTCCGAAAAGTATTCCTCGACCGATTTTCGGTCGGGAAATAAATCAAGAAATTTTCGACCGGAAATCGGTCGGAAATTTTGAAAAAACTTCCCGGCCGAAAACCGACCGGGATATATTTTCCCGACCAATGTCCGGTCGAGAATATTCCCGACCGATATTTAGTCGGCCTAGCCGGTCAAAAAGTTTTCGACCAGAATTCGGTCGGGAATGCTTGTCGGGAAAAGACTTGACCGACCGAACTTCGGTCGGGAAAGTATTTCCGACCGAAGCAATGCCGACCGGCCTTTCCCGACCAAAAATCGGTCGAGAATAGTTCATTCCCGACCGACATTGCGGTCGGGAATGACCCAAAAATTTTGTAGTGTTTGGGGCTTTGCGCATAATACAAATGCCATATAAGCTGCATGTTTATAATTAGTTATTTTTCATCCCTTTCGTCAAAGAAAAATTAATTATGTATCACTATCTTCTAATAATATCTAAATAATATTACTCAAAAATAGTAATAATTATTATTAATTAAAATATGTTAAACCAATATATATTAATTACACTGATTTGATGTTTTTCAAACTTCGAAACCAAAATGAACCAAACCAATAGATGAAAATACATCCAAACGGCCCCAATTCTCTCTCTTCAATTCTCTCCCTCACACACTAATTTGGGAAAAAACAATGCTCTCATGGCCTCTCTCACACACACACACCAACATGAGAAGAAATTTGTGCAATTTTTTATAGCTCCATCGAGATGAAAACCATCATTTTCAGGTAAATATAAGTAATCTTTATCATCTCCGTCGTTGGTTTTTTAGCACGAAGTTTTAGAACTGAGTCTCAAATTATTTCTTGGATTTGTTCTCTTTGAGTAATTTTTTTGAAACAAAAGATAATGCAAGTGTGTTATAAAATTAAATTTGTAGGAAAGATTGAACAAATTCAATTGAAGAGAAGAAATGAAGATGTATATATGAAGTATGAACCCATAAGCTGGTGTCGTCTGAGGGGGAAGAGGCATGGTACAACAACTGTTTTTTTTTTGGGTGTTTTTGTTGGGCATTTTATGTTTTTTCTTTCTTGTCCTTTCCGATGCATATTTTATATTTTGATTAGGCACAATAAATCTCAACTCGGCAAATGTTTTAAGCAATGATTAGCTAATAGAAGATATATTAGTGGCAGCAAATTTATACTTCTTGAAAATATACAAAGTACACGTCACATGGTCTGATAATTCATATAGGTGAATACTTTAGTTCAAGAAAAACTTTGATTTTCAAAATAAATTCATCGTGACATTGTTTTTTTTTTTTTTGTTAGGTTAAAAGGTTGCTTTTATTTCCACTCCATCAAATGTTTCATACAACCAAAACAGAAAAACCGCTATGCTATGCTTTCTCAATATGCGAAGTGACTACGCTATAAAGCAAAGGAACTAAACTAAGAGCTGCTTTAGCTAACTCGTGCGCCTCAACGTTATTATCTCTATTAATCCAACTAAAAATCCAATGTCGCCACCCTTGCCATGAGCTAACCATATCCTCAATCACGTTCGCATGATTCCCCACCACGGCCATTGAGAACCAAACATCGTGAAACACATTGAGACAGTTGCTTTCCACTAACACATTCTCCCAACTCCGTTCCTTGATCAATCGCACTCCTGTCCGAAGCGCTACCGCCTCCGCCACTCGTGGTTGCATGCAACCAACAAACCGTTCTTGAAAACAGAACACCACCTCGCCTAAGTTATTCCGAGCCATCACCCCAATACCTTTAGCGACTCCCCTCATATTTAATGTTGTATCGACAAGCACAATGAACCACGAATTTCCAGCAAACCCTAGCCCCGCGTACGGTCCTTCAACGACCAAATTTTTGCGTGTCCATTCATGACTCGATTGCCAAAACTCCGTGTATAGCCGTATACACTCCACCACTTGCATCGGCTGCATCCCCGCCTCCCCCGCTATGACTTGATTCCAATTCCACCAAAGCGCCCAACAAGTAACCATGATTCACTCCAATCTCTCCACCCCCGTTCTCGCAAATACCCGACGTAGCGAAGCTTCCCCATCTTCCCATGATTGTATTAGCTCGGTATCCCTACCGAAAAGGAGAGCCCAAAATCGCCTAGCCACATGACACGTAGTAAGAAAATGTCGGAGATCCTCCTCCCCGCCCAAGCACACCGGACAGCCCACGTTCACCTCTATATGCCATCGTGCTAATGATAATTGCGTCGGCAAAATTTTGTGACAAAGCCTCCAAGTAAATAGATTATTTTTTGTTGGATATCTCGGCTTCTACATAAAATTCTAATTACGAGACACCCCGCTTCCCCCCGCAACTCCAGCCTCATTCTTATGCAAGCCCCGTGTCACGATTAGATGATACACACTTTTGACTGTGAAGACTCCGGAGCTAGAATAATGCCAAACTCTTATCCGTATGATTACCGTCCCCAAACGCGATAGAAAGGATGACCGTCGCATCCTCCTCCCTAAAAAATCGCACTAATCAAAGAAATATTCCACGCTCCTGTGTCCTCATCTTAAATTCCCGACACCCGATAATTGAGGTACTCCTCCACACGAGGTGTGATGACTCGAAAAGAATGTTCGCTCGGGATTGATGCATCACCCCATATACTCACGTCGTTACCATCGCTAATGGGCCACCTTAACCCTGCCTTAACTATGGCTATGCTTGCATGAATGCTGCGCCACAAAAAGGAGGGAGACTCACCAATTTTCGCCTCTAAAATTGAGGAAGTCGAGTAGTACTTCGCCTTGAACATGCGCGTAGTCAAACTTTCCGGAAATTCAAACATGCACCACGCTTGCTTTGCCAAAAGTGCCAAATTAAATGCTTGCAAGTTGCAAAAACCCAATCCGCTATCTCTTTTGCTTCGAGTCATCTTATGCCATGCCATCCAATGAATCCTATCATCCGTTGCACTCCCCCACCAATAGTTGCTAGTCATTGCCTTAATTTATTTAATTAATGTTTCCCGCAAACAAAAATAACTCATAGAAAACGTTGGAATGGCTTGAAGCACTGCCTTAATCAAAACTTCCTTCCCCGCGCTTGACAACCGCTTCTCTTTATAACCCTTAATTCGTTCCCATATTCCGTCTCAGATATAAGCAAATATCTCCTTCTTTGTTCTCCCACCACTGCTGGTAAGCCCAAGTACTTTTCTTGTTTATCCACAATTTTCCTCCCAAAACTCCCCTATCTCCTGTTCAAGAGCCCCTTCCGTATTTCGACTAAAGATCAGCACCAATTTGTTATAATTGATTTGCTGCCCTGATGCATGTTCGTATCCCTATAGAATCTCTTTCAAGGCCGCTGCTGCTTCCTTCGTCGCCTCACAAAAAACCAACGTATCATTGGCAAACAAAAGGTGCGAGACCACGGGGGCTGACGTGCAATGCGAACTCCACGGACAACCCCTTTCTCCTGAGCATCCCGTAGCATGGCTGAAAATGCCTCAGACACAAAAAGAAAAAGAATATGAGAGAGTGGATCGACTTGGCACATCTCTCTTTCCGGAGTAAGGTGACCAAACTCTTGCCCGTTAATCAAGAAAGAATACGAAACCTAGCGAACACACAACATAACAAGAGTAACAAATTTATCTGAGAAACCTAACCTACGCATAACCTGTTCCAGGAAGGACCACTCGACTCGATCATATACTTTGCTCATATCCAGCTTCAGAGTCAAATGCCCCTTCTTCCCTGTTCTATTCGTCTTAAGATAATAATTAATCTCAAAAGCAACAAGGATGTTATCAATGATTAAACGCCCAGGAATAAACATGGATTGTGAATCCGAAATAATAAAATGAAGGATCAATTTTAACCTATTAGTAATAGCCTTAGATGCAATTTCGACACACACATTTCTTAAACCGATAGGTCTAAACTGGTGTAAGAACTCAGGTTGTTCGCACTTAGGAATTATGATAATATTAGTAAAATTAACCCCCGCTGGAAGGATATTATGATTAAGAAAATCAAGACTGAAACGAATCACGTCGGACCTCATTCGCCTCGTAAGGCTGCGATAGTTGTTGATTCATCTCATCCGTGACCCGAGCATGCATGACATGAAGTACCCCTCTCATATCCTTGTCGATCGGCTACGTTGATTGAAAGATAGACGCAAAGTTTTCGTGAATGACCTATTCAACGTCATGCGGCTTCTCGTGCCAACCTCCAGCTCTGTCTCAATGCCCCTAATTTCATTATTTTCCTCCTATCCGACGCACGACTCTACGCAACCAATGAACATTTCCCCGCTGTTTCCAATACACCTTTTCTTGATCTAGAATTTTCTCAAGCTCGTTTTTCAAAGTCCGCTCCCGTTCCTTCATTTCCTCAGTAATCGGCCCCTTCCTTAAATCAACAATTTCCTGTTTGAGCTTCCCCAACCTTTTTGTAGAAACCACCCCTCCAATCGTATTCGAACTCGACAATGCACCACTACACGCCGTAAGCTTCACAGCTAAGGCCAGACCTACAGCCCGCTCCCACTGATCTTTAATTAGTGTCGCGCAATTCGCTTTCTGAACCCATGCCCCTTCAAACCTAAATCGTTTCTGTTGTCGCCATCGAATCCCCACATGCATAGATGATGAACACGTTATTATAAGTGCCAAGTGATAATAGTAAAGCGTATCAATCTGTTGCACCGTCACCCCATAGAAAATAGAGCCCGAACTCGAGCTTGCGCACGCTCGATTAATCTGTTCCCACACCGTGTGCGGTTGAGGCCACCTACTACACCATGTAAGGTCGAACCCACTGAATCCCAAATCCTCTAGAATCGAGTCAAGAAGAGCTTTTCAGAAATTTCTCATCTGCCAGATTGCTCGCCAATGCCCCCTCCCCCCATTTTCTCCCTACTTTCAAGAACAGTTTCGTTGAAGCCTGACTGAGGCGTTGCAACAACTGCCACGTGACATGTCGTTTCGCAACCTGTGGCTCCCCGTAAAACCCCGTAAACTGCCATTCATCCTGAAGAGTTGGAGAGAAGACCATCGCATCAATATAATTTGCTAAAAAGCTTACTAACCTAACGTCAACTTCCTTTTTCCATAGTAACGCTAACCCACCGGATTGGCCAAGAGCAGCCACTGCCACACCATTCAAATTCAAGCTATCCCTAATTACCTCTAACTTTCTCTAAGAGCATCTAGTATCAATAAGGAAATTTAGAGAGGGGTTGTGCAGGAGCACCGTGCTCTGCAATTCCTAAACTGTCGAAGGGTTCCTTAAACCCTGACAGTTCTATGATAGGGGATTCATTGGTCTTAGCAGGACTGCACTGCAGTCTTCACCATTGCATCATTGTGGTTACCCTCTGTTGAGATCTGTTTCGTTCCCTCCTAAGTCTCGTGAGGATTCGTCGACTTTCGCTTCCTTGTTCTGCTGGCCATGTCCATAGTTTCTACTATGTCAAGTGATAATGGTGTTTCTTTCCTCTGAATGCGAACCTTACGGATCCCCGATCCTTTTCCCTGACCTAACTAAACTTCAGCATTCTCTGAATCAGTGTCTCCAAGTAGCTGTTGCTCCTCTACTTCCAGTTCCTTACCCGAATCCTGCTTTTCACTCTCAATCACTGCTACTTTCGGTTGTACACAAACTAGTTCACGCTCGGAATTTGCAGCCCTATCCTCCCTCTCATCACCCCCTCTTGTCGTTCGATAACTGGATGACTACGTTCTGATACCAAATTCTGAATTAAATGCGAATCTTGATGATTTCGATCCCCCTCATGAGCCGTATTCTGTCTCGTCGGTGCCGCCCTCAGATATTAATCCCTCTAACGCACCTCCTTGCCCAAACCTACGACTTAATGTGCTACTTTGTCCGTACCTTTAATTCCCACCTGACCGCGGATTTGATTCCTGTAACCATGGACCATAAGGAAGGTCCAACATATCTTTGATATCCCCCTATGGATCATATTATTTCGGACACTCTTTCATAATATGCCTGATCATTCGACAAAGGTAGCCGAAGTTTGACAGCCATTCATATGTAAATCGAATCAACATTTCAGTCCCGTGTGTACTTCAGAACTTCATGCAGCGGAGTAGCGATTTTCGTACGTCCAGTCAAACCCTAATGCGCATCGTATCACCCCATGGGATTCTTTGGCATCAAGCTCCTCAAAAAATCATAGTTTATCCCTAATGAGCTCTGCAATCTCTAAAGTGTGACGAGAAATCGGAATATCATGCTAGCGGACATGGAAGCTACAGTAGTCTAGGTTCAACTAAAGAGGGTTCTCTTCCGCTGCAATCTACGTTAACACATGAACGTGGTTAATGAACGGCCACGGGCACCATTCGAGAGCCCGTTGTTTGTCTACACGGTCAAAGAATTTGAAGAGGAACCGATCCCTTTCCCCAACGAGTTGAATCTCAAGTCTTTTTTCGGCATGGATAAGGGTTTTTAACGTTGCATGGAACGCATTGAAATTTAAACCCTTTGACGTAATCAGACGACCTACTAGGAGCAATTCCATCGCCGAATGTGAAGTGTTCCAAACCGATTCCAAGATAGTAATCCCCCCAAGTTCCTCCTCTGCCAGGCTAAGTTTGTCATAGAAGACATGAGAGAGGTACACGATTTGTCGAGTCAGCCATCGCATGGAATCAACGAAGCAACTCTACAAACAAACCATACCAGGCAAAACAAGATAAAACCAAAAAAATTAAACGAAAAAGAAAACAAAGGAAAGAAACAGCGCAAAAATCTCATGTGAAAGACGAAAAGAACGCGCAAACCCTAACAAACCCTAGCCCTCGAGAGATTACACAAAGTCTGAACACGAAGAGAGAGACAATCCGAGAGCAGACTACTCTGATCGCCGGTGATGGCCAGCCACGATGAGTCGACGAGGGCCTTACCGGTCAGACACGCAACCGCTCACAAGAGGACCTAACTCTCACGTACGCGGAGACAACTTTTTTTAGTTGAATACCCAATTGAGATCCATCCATCATGACATTGTTTATCTTAACAAAATAAAGTGATAAAACATATCAGAAATTGCAAAAGCATAATAATCCTATTGAGGCTTAGTTAAAGGAATTGCAAAAAAGATAATAAATAAAATAATCTAACAGATGCTCAGTTAGAGTTAGAGCAGAATGTGTATATTAAACAAAATACTCTTTTCAAAATCTTTAAACAAAACTTTTTGAAAATAAAAAAAAAAAATCTTTCAAATCTAAAAATTCAAGAAAAAAAATCTTATCACACCCATGATAAACATTTGATATCTAAAGAAAAATGAATATCCTTAAATAAGTCTCCAAGTGATAATTGATGAGGACATTTTAGGAAGGCCCATAATAGTATTCTGGGCTGGCCCAGTCAGAGAAGGCCCAAAATATTCAATATCGAATGATGGCCGTCCGACCTATGGTAGATCAAACCAGGACTGAAAGTGCAGGTTTTCTGAAATCAATGTTAGATGATACAATGTTAGAAAATGTTGAGTTAACATTGATGATAACATTGAAAGCCGAGAGTCTGTGCGAAAACTGTCATTTAGTTACCAAAATTAAGTTTTGCCTTTATTCACATATTAACCAAGTTCCACGGTTTTAGTTGTTTATGTTTATGTCCAGGAAGGTATCTTTATCATAAGGAAGAGCTATGGAAGATTCCTTACTTGAAGTTTCCATAATTCAAGCTAAGTTGAATAGTCAACTCACACGGTTTCAAAAGAAGGAAACAAGCTAGCTGTTCACTGCGACGCGATTCTTTCCAGGATTCTGTGAATTGAAGAAGATGTGTTACCTTGTTAATTTGGTAACAATGGAAACACATATTCAGGAAAGATATTGAGTTTACAAAGAAGACAATCTTCAACAAGGAAACAACAATAGTTACCAAAATTGTGAACAACACATCTTGGCATTCAAGACTCAAGAAATCTATAAAAGATGTGAAGTTCATCAAGATGAAGAAAATACAATCGTGCTAAACAATTTGAGAGATTAATCATTCGTTGTATTGTCTGCATCTTACTTTTGCGAAGTTTTTGTATCAAGTATTTACGTCTAGTTCATAGAGGTTAAGTAGTTCTTACTTGTCTGCTTCGTTGAGTCCGATCAACAAAGAGCGTGAGTGAATTGTTGTGAGGAACGTTTTTGATAAAACATTTATGGTTATTTGGCCTAAGGCTCGGAATTTTTTAATAATATTGAAAACTTCTTCAAATTATATCTTCTTGTGTTCTTTATTTCTGCTGCATACTACTCTTGTCAAGAAAATCAAAATAGGGTTAAGGCAACGCCAGCTGAACTCTCAAAGTTGTTGTGTCAATCCACGATCTACTCAATTCAATTTCAAAAGAGAGTTAAGGCAACAATTTCAAGGACCATTCGATCTACTCAATTCAATTTACACATGGGACCACGGGGCGGGTTCTATAAATATCCCGTTCCCAACATTTTCAGACAGATTCAACACTCAATACACATTCACATCAATCGAATTCACTAATTCGATACTCACTCGATTTGACACCCGTCCAGTTCAATCTTCCGTTCGATTCGATGTTGAACCCGATTAAATTCAGGACTTGATCGAACCGCTCCTATTCGAGATTCACCAGCATCGAACAAGCAGCGTTTGAGACTCCTCTGATTTGATTTATAGCTGCACCAAAACTCTGCAATTCGAGATACGTGGATCGAACGTCCTCCATTCGATCCATCTGTTTCTTTGTCTTAGAAGATTATCTAGAGTAATTTCTTACTTATAATATACGGTAGGTGTTCCAGACCAAGATAGTCAGTACCTTGTCCTAGATTAGCATTACTTTGGCATAGTCAGGCCCATTGTAAAAGTAACTGGTGTATTGTAACTCGGACGAAATAAGACCAAAATATCGGTGCCGTGTTTGGGAACACATTTAAATTGCGTTTAGATATAAGTTGCTAAAATGACGAAGAGACAACGGGTTCCGCCATGCAGACTAGTCAAAGCAATAAAAAAACCCGAACGAGTAAATATGAGAATGGAAAAAGACCAGAACCTCAAAAGCAAGGTTGGGAGAAAGCCGAAGTCAACTAGTTAAGCTGTTGCAAGTATGCAAAATGGAGCAACTCGGGGAGTTCAAAATAGTTTAGCTATTGAGGGAAAGTGCAGAAAAAATCATAAAAATTAGAGCAGTTTTGGATCCTGAGATAGAGGCTGCATTGGTAGATTGTCTCAGACGTAACTCAGACATTTTTGCCTAGACTGATTTTGATTTGCATGGGATAGATTCTAGAATCATAGTACACCGGCTAAATGTCGATAAGAATGGGAAATCGGTGAGGCAGAAGAAACATAATTTTAGCAAAGAAAAGAATGGAGCGGCCAAAAGAATTACAAGAGCTGTTAGCGGCCCAACATATTTACACGTTGAGATTCTCAGAATGTCTGAGCACCGTCGTATTGGTTTTCAAGAAGGAGGAAACCTTGAGGATATGTGTGGATTACACTGATCTGAACAAGCACCGCCCAAGAGACCCGTTTCCCTTACCCATAACAGATTTGTTAGTCGATTCGACATCGGGATGCGCAATACTAAGTATGATGGATGCCAAAAGCGATTTTCACTAGATCTTCATGGTTGGGGATGATCATCACAAAATGGCATTTGTAACGGACACATGAGTATATTGTTATAGGGTGATACCATTCGGTCTAAACAACACTGGAGCAACCTTCCAAAGACTCGTCGCGAAGATGTTTTATCATCAAATTGGGAAATCCGTGGAAGTGTACATTGACGATATGCTTGTCAAAAGTCTAAAGGCGGAAGAACATGTACGTCATTTAGATTAAGTATTTGCTATCATGAGAGCTTATGAAGTGAAGCTGAACTTGAAAAAATGCACATTTGGAGTGACTGTGGGGAAATTTCTGGGATATGTGGTGAACGGAAGAGAAATAGAGGCCAACCAGGATAAAATCAGGGCAGTGAAACATTTGCCCTCAACAAGAGCGTTGAAAGACGTGCAATCTTTGGTTGGCCGCTTGACAGCATTGGGTAGATTTATATCAACTTCAGCAGAAAAGAATCTGCCATTTTTCAAGGTTATGAGAAAAAGCAAGGATTTTACCTAGGCACCAGAGTGTGAGGAGGCCTTCCAGCAGATGAAGAGATATTTGGTGAGTCCACCACTTTTGACCAAACCAGAAGAAAATAAGATGTTGTATTTGTACTTGGTCGTGTCTTCCCACGCCATCAATACAGTTTTAGTGATAGAAAAGAGATTTCAACAATTACCCATCCACTATGTGAGCAGAGTTCTGCAAGGCGTGAAAATTAATTATTTGGAGATAGAGTGGTTTACTCAAGCAATCGTAGCCACGACCCGAAAGTTAAGGCCCTATTTATAGTCTCACCCAATCATAATTGTTACAGATAAGTCATTAAAGAAAGTGCTGGAGAGACCCGAGACCTCTGGTAGATTGGTCAAATGGGCAATCGAACTCAATGATTCGGTTTAGAATTTAAGCCCTAAACTTCCATCAAAGTGCAAGCATTGGCAGATTTCATGGCTGAGACTCTGGGCAACAGTGTGGCAGGATCCTCGAATTACATTTATTCAATATCTGACCAAGAAGGAACCAGTAGGGTTACTGCCACATGGATTTTGCATACCGATGGTTCAGCCACGAGCCACGCGAGAGGAGTTGCAATCCATCTATCAACTCCATACCGCCGGGAGTTCGAATTTGCCATTAGTCTGAATTACATGGTGTCCAACAATGAAGCTGAATATGAAGTTGTAATAGCCGAGGTAAACCTGACGTTAACACTCAACATAGAACATTTGGATGTGTTCACCGACTCTCTACTGGTGGCAAACCATTTTCTGGGTAATTACGAGACGAGAGAGGAGACGATCAAATTGTATGCTTAAAAAGTTAAAAATGTTGGCAGCATGCTTCAGTTTTTTCAATATATCTCAGATTTCGCGGGATGAATACAACAAGGCCGACGCATTGTCTAAGTTTACCAGTTCCTCAGAATTCCTTGTTAAGAAATGAGTCACATTATTGGCAACTGACAGGCCATCGATCGGGATATCAAAATATAACGGCACTACGACAAAAGTGGAATTCATAATGTCAATCAAAGAGGATCCATCATGGAAGGACGAGATCATGACTTATTAGGTGAATGGAATATTACATACAGACCCGAACGCGCGTCGCATGATGCATTATAAGGCTTACAGGTTCACAATTTGCAATGGCGAATTGTAAAAATGGTTGTTTGAAGGTCCATTGCTCTGTTGCCTGACTCCAACTCAGACCGATTACGTTATGAAAGAAATCCACGCTGGGTGTTGTGGAAATCATTCTGGGGGAATAGCACTGGCCCAACGAATTCTGCGTCAAGGTTACTATTAGCCAACCTTACTCAAGGATGCCACAACTTTCTCGCAGTGCTGTGATAGTTGTCAACACCACGCTCGCTTCATTTATAGGTCGGCGCAACCACTACAGCCTCTCGAGTTAGCGTGTCCATTTGACCAGTGGGGAATTGACATTGTCGGATCTCTACCAGTGAACAAGGGCCAAAAAAGATTTCTGGTAGTGGCTGTGGAGTATTATACCAAGTGGGTTGAAGTTGAGGCCATGTCGGCCATTACAGAGAAGAACATGATCGAATTCATATGGAAGAACATCATCTGCCACTTCAGAATTCCCAGATATATGATATGCGACAATGGCCGACAGTTTATTGGAAAGGAAATCAAATCATGGTTCTTGGAGTTTTGGATCTCTCACAATATGACCTCAGTCTTTCACCCGCAGTCGAACGGACATGTGGAATCCGCCAATAAGACGCTGAAAGATTATCTCAAAAGAAGATTGAGAGACACCGGGAAAATCTGGACAAATGAGTTTCAGGGAATACTGTGGGCTTATGGAACGGCTCCCAAGACATCGACAGGGGAAACCCCGTTCATTCTTGTTTGTGGGACTCGGGCGGTTCTCCCGGCTGAAATAGGAATGCCAACGCGCAGAATTCATGATTATGATTCAGAGCAGTTGGCCAATTGCACCAAATGGATCTAGATATGATAGGCACTACGAGGGAAGATGCTTATCAACGTATTGTGGCACTTAAAGCAACAATGGCCAAAAGTTACAACAAAAGAGTCCAATTAAGAAATTTTGAAGTGGGAGAGTTGATTCTGAAGTGCATAGCGGCGAAACAGTATATCGGAAAGTTAGAACCAAAATGGGAAGGACCATATAATGCGATACAAGCTACTTCACGAGGCTACTATTACCTTGAAACTATGCAAGGCCGCAAGCCAAATCTCCCATGGAACGTGCAACATCTGAGACGCTATTATGCATAAGCACTAAAATAAATCGCGGTCGGATGTTAACAAACTATATGAACTGCAAATGCTTGAGTCCCACACACAACATCAGGGAAACGTGGGAACCTCAGTAAGAAATTAAAAATATATCCTTCTTTCTCTCAACTGACACTGCAGGTGAAGTCACTATGAAATGACACCGCAATTAAAAAGAAAAAGCACGAGGACCAAGCAAAACACCAAAATCAATTTGAAAATTCGGTCCCAAGAGGTCAAATGCCAAATGGCCAACCGCATAGACTGCGAAAAGCATCATGCAGGATGCAAGGTTGGCCCTAAGTGGTTGAATGCCAATCCAACAACTTACTCCGCATAGACCGCGAAAAGAGTCATGTTGGATGCACGTTTAGCCTCAAGTAGTCGAACGCCTATCAAACAACTTACTCCGTGTGGACCGCGAAAAGCATAATACCGGATGCACGTTTGGCCCAAGTGGTCGAACGCTGATCAAACAACTTACTCTGCATAGACCGCGAAAAGCGTCATGCCAGATGTGCGTTCGACACTAAGTGGTCAAATGCCAATCAAACGACCTACGCCGCATAGAGCGCAAAAAGTGTCATACCGGATGCACAATTGGTTCAAGAGTCGAAATGCGACCCTTCTGCCTCAAGACGCAAGACGCGGTTTGCTGGGGCCACAATCAAGCCAAAGGTTTCAAATCAAAGCGCGATATCTTGCGTGATGAACACAAAAAGAGCTTTGACGAAAGAGGAACAACAGAAATTTAACGAGATAACTACTATCGATTCAATCAAAGAAATAAGGCAGAGTCACGGTCAAATAATTCGACAAAACTATACATTAAAATATGAGTCAAATAAATCTATTATATTTAGCCACAAATTCGGCTTCATAAGAACGCCGTTACAGAAGTGACATGATCAGAAACGAAGAACAAAAATGGCCTAATATCATCAAAAATGTATGCTCAGATATACACTACTCTCTCGATGATTGGGGGGACTCCGAACGCAAAACAAGACCAAGGGACTGTGCATAATTCGCACAAGTTTTGTGAATTTGGTCCTCGATCAGCACGAGCTTATCTGATTGCTCTCATCCCTCCGGTAATCTAACCTCCACCTTTTCAGATACACCGCCAAAATGCCGCCCTAGCTGGAAAGCGTTGGGAGAGATTAGATTATGCTCATCAATAGACTGGCCGATAACCTCGACATGCGATGAAGTAGCATCAACGCCACAAAGTGGATTTACTTCAATTGGCGGCTTTGGATTAAAATTCCAATTTCTGGTCACGAATAAAGGACCTTGTTTCTTCTGTGGCATAACATCTGGAGGACCACGAGGAACAAAAATTCCGCCAGTCTCAGCAACAAGCTCCAACGCCTTCTCTACCTGAGATTCTTTTTCTATCACAGGAGACGGATTCATTTCTTCGTCACTATTGCTAAAAGCAGCATGAATGGCGTCCATCACTCCGATGGGATAAATTGGAGTTGCATTCACAATGCCAATATCTGTAGTTTCTTGCCTTGTTGGCGACACGGGATTAGTCATAGCCGCAATAGGCACATAATTATCGCGTCATTCTTCCCGCCGAAACAAAGCGTCACAAACCCTCGGGGCAGAAAACTCCTATGCATCTTCATCATCAACACTGGGAGTCTCCATTTGAGAACCACGGCTAACATCAAGCATATCTTTGCGGAAGCCCCTTTTCATGAATCTAAGATAGTCAGCCTAGTTGACTCCCAGTTCTATACCATATTTCACGTCGACAGGCGTTATCGCAATTCGAGCCAACGATAAACACCGCTATTAATAAAAGATCTAGCCACCTCGCACCGGTAATCCTCTGACTCCAAATATCGCACCTTGTCACCTAAACCCACGATCGCAGTATCAGCCTCCTCATACAGTGCCTTGAGAGAATCATTCTCCCGTTTAAAGAAGACATTTTCAATTTTCAGAGCAGCAATTCTGGTACGAAGTGTCGACACGCTATCCTTGGCCCTTTTAGAATTAACGCCAGCTTCAAGGATGTCCTTAATAGCTTTAGCACTTTCCTTGGTAGCATTCCGAGCACGTGTGATCGCAGCGGACGACTATTATCACTATTATGCACATTCGCGTTCAATTTGTCAACCACGACATTATGTTAGTCCTGGAATTCAATCAGACCACTATAATCTTGACACATTCGGTACGTTACAATTCCGGTAGCGACAAAGAATAAACGCCTGAAGCGCGCCAAATCAAGATAACCCAATATATTCACTACGACACCGCGGTCAATCTGAGGCCACATTAACGCTAGCTTCAAGGACGTCCTTAATAGCTTTAGCACTGTCCTTGCTAGCATTCCGAGCACGTGTGATCGCAGCGGATGACTATTATCACTACTATGCACATTCGCGTTCAATTTGTCAACCATGACATAATGTTAGTCCTGGACTTCAATCAGACCACTATAATCTTGACACATTCAGTACGTTACAATTCCGGTAGCTACAAAGAATAAACGCTCCAAACGCGCCAAATCAAGATAACCCAATCTATGCACTACGACACCGCGGTCAATCTGAGGCCACATTAACGCCAGCTTCAAGGATGTCCTTAATAGCTTTAGCACTATCCTTGCTAGCATTCCAAGCACGTGTGATCGCAGCGGACCACTATTATCACTACTATGCACACTCGCATTCAATTTGTCAACCACGACATTATGTTAGTCCTGGACTTCAATCAGACCACTATAATCCTGACACATTCGGTACATTACAATTCCGGTAGCGGCAAAGAAAAATGCCCGAAGCGCGCCAAATCAAGATAACCTAATCTATTCACTACGGCATCGCGGTCAATCTAAGGCCACATTCCTTTAAAGATCTCAATTACTTGCTCATCCCGCAATCGATATCCTATCAACTTAATATTCAGTGATTCTGAATTCTCGTATTCAAGAATTCATAATCAACTATGCTGCCAGGCTGTGTTGGCCTAGGATTCCCAGATAATCGAGGTTGTTTTCGTGAAGGTTGTGGGATCTCTCAGGCCTTAGCGGCAGCTTGTGGCTCCACAGCACGCCGTTTAGCAGCGGCGTACCAATTTTTGCCTCCTACGCTGGAGGGGCCCTCGACAGGTAACCTAGGCCCCCGCCTAAAATTCGGATTCTCGACGTCGAATCGTGCTAGATTAGCAGCAATTATGTCGTCAACAACATCAACCTCTTCCATCATTCTGATTCGGGAGCTTGTTCTGACCTTAACCCGTCCTCCGGAGGCAATTGGATTCATGAATAACCTTCGCGAGACGAAGGCTTTATGCCTCTTGAAACTGCTCACTAAGGGAACTCGAGTGCCCGCGCTTACTCCTCCTAGCCTGACAGTAGAGTGATATGACGATGCCGGAACGGTATGTCCAGCACCCCAACTATCAGATAAGCTCCCGGGAGGCCTCATAGTAGGTCGACTTCTTGCGACAAATTCTGCAGACTATGTGGCAGGGGCAATGTTATCCACTGACAGGCCTACATTCGTGGCTCTAGACCTATTGGCATTCGCTTGAGGCGCATGCATGTTCTCGGGTGAAATAGCTGGCTTATTGCGGTATTTCCGACGAGACCTTTTTCGTCGGTCTTTTTCGACGTTTAAGGCCGTCGAAAATGCCCTTTTCTGACAAAAAAATGTCCTTATCCGATGGTTTTCGTGCCGTCGGAAAAGGCTGTTTCTCTTGTAACGCCTACAGCTAATGGATAATAATAATATAACAAAACAGATATTTACTACCGGTTGCGCCTAAACATATTTTTCGTCCCATAGAAATTTGTTCACATGAATTATTAATTTACATAATCACTTTATTAAAATAAAAATTCAAACTAATTCTACTCAGGTTGGGACCATTAAAAATATAAGCGTAAACATAGTCTTGAATTGGTACGCATGTTTTCCTAGCCTATACGTTCCTAGTAGAAAGATATAATTATTTGGCAATTAAAATCATAAACATCACGCATAATTTAGAAAAATAAATAGTCAGTAAAAGAATGAAAATACCTTCCAAACTTCAATACGCAATCAACAGATAAAACCAATGTAACAACAACAAGAACTTTATTAATTAAATGAAATTGGATCAGCTTCTCTTGCTTTGCTATGTGAAAGTAGTACAGTTCATAGACATATATAGATATTGTATATCTTTTGTATATCTTGTATAATTTTTTGATTATATCTTTTCTTAGTTGTAGTAATTCACTTACTTAAGTACTCTTGTATTTATATTCACAATATTAATGGAGACGAATTCTAAAAAATGCCCGCTAACTTTTGCCTTTAGTCCTAAATGCCCTTTTTTTTCAAACATGCTGAAAATTCGGACATTTTATCTGACGTGGCATCCGAATCAAAGAGGCGCACTGCTGAATCAAAAAGTCGCGTTTTAAAATTCGGACATTTTTGGTAGAATTTTAAAAGATACATGCCATTTTTAGCATTATATTTCAGACAAAAAATGTTTTTTTGTGCTTGTTTTTCATTTCAGGCATTTTTAGTAGAAATTTTAAAAGATACAGGGCATTTTTAGCATGTTTTGAAACAACGGGCATTTAGAATTAAAAGCAAAAATCATCGGGCATTTTTGATAATTCGTCCTATTAATGGAATTACTTATCACTTCCAAATTACTCTCTTATATGGTATCAAGAGTCTAAAATATCTCACACGAGACTCTTTCCTTATAACGATCCTATGGCCGACCCTAATGACGCTAACGTCGACGCTCACTCGTCCTTTAGTGACTCTCAAGTCACTCAATTGGCGGCGCCCACTTGAGCTGATCCACTCGTCCCAATCAGCATCCATAACCAGATTTCGCTTCAATTGGACGGTAGCAACTATGCTACATGGCGCGCTCAAATGCTCCATCTCATCCACGATTTTGGCCTTTTTGGCTATGTCGACGGTACCACGTTGTGCCCTCCCAATGGCTGTAAGACAAAACCTACTGTCCGTCACGTTCACAGGACAAGGCATGACTCTCTCATCATCCCCGCCTTGTTCAACTCCATCACAAGATCACTTCAAACTCTCATCTCCGGTGGTGAGACCTCCGCGGCTGCGTGGGCGACTTTACAACGAATGTATGCAAATTGTTCACGCTCACGCATCTTGCAATTGAAGGACAATCTCAATACCATGAAGTTTGGATCACGATCAGTTGCTGAATTTGCTCAAGCCGTCAAAGCAAAAGCCGATGAACTTGTTCAAGCCGTCATAGACCATCCGCTTCATGATGATGACATCACACTCTACGACTTGAACGGATTCGGTCCTGCCTACCGCGAGTTTGCTGGCCCTATTTCGGCTCGTCAAAATCCAATTCGCTTCACACATCTCCATGATCTCCTACTTGCTCAGGAGGCTTTTATTCGCAGGGGCAAAGCCAAGTCCACCCCGTTGGTTGCTACTGTGAATTTTGGCACACCACAAGGCCGCCAATATTCCAATCGGGCTCGCAATCCGATAGTCAGCCCTCGTACCGTGGATCGAACAACAACCGAGGGCACAACCACAATAATCGCAGCCCTCATTCCTGATCCGAGAACTCACGTCGTGCGCCTCCACCTCAGCATCGCACGGGTAAGTCCCCGTCCCACGCAGCGGTCATTTGCCAACTTTGTAGCCTTTCGGGTCATGCTGCTCGTACCTGCCGATTGTTCAATTCCCCTACAAGGAATATGGCCTCTTCGCCGACCTCGTCGAATGCGACAAATGATAAGTGGTTTGTTGATTCTGGAGCATCACAAAATCTTACTTCTGACCTCAAGAATCTCTCCATCCATTCTGAATATGACGGCCCTGAAGAGGTCGCCATTGCCGATGGCACAGGTTTGACTATTTCGCATGTTGCTTCATCCATTGTTAATTGTTCATCTCGCCCTTTTGTTCTTGACAACGTTCTGTGTGTTTCTGCATCACGCCGGAATCTTTTATCTGTCTATCAGTTTACTAAAGCAAATAATGTGACTATCGAGTTTTTTGCTTCTCACTTTGTAGTTAAGGGTCGCAATTTGGGGGATAGATTGCTTACAAGACCTTGCATTGGAAGAGTCTATCAGTTACAGCTGCCTCCCATATCACGGCCACCTATTCATGATTTTGTTCGGAAACGAACGAATAAAGAGTGTTGGCATGATCGTTTGGGTCATCCTTCCACTCGAATTAGTTCTTTTATTCTACGCAAGTTTAATTTGCCACGTGATGATACTTCTGTTTTGAACACACACTGTGAACCTTGTCTTTTGAATAAGAGCAAACAATTACCGTTTACTACTACTTCTCTTGTCTCTACAAGTGTTTTGCATTATGTGTATGGCGATGTTTGGGGTCCTATGCCTGGTACATCACTGAATGGTTTTATATATTACTTGCTATTGGTGGATTACTCAAAATATTGTTGGCTATATCCGATGGCAGTTAAATCTCATGTTGCAAAAATATTTACCGTTTTCCGTTCACTTGTTGAAAAACAGTTTGGGGTTGTTTTACGCAATCTTTACACAGATAATGGAGGCGAATTCTATGCACTGCGTCCCTATCTTACAACTCACGGCATTAGATTTCTAACTATTGCACCTCACACTACTCAACAAAACGGAACTATAGAACGTCGTCATTTACAAGTCATGTCTTTGGGTCGCACGTTTCTCTCTCGTGCACGGCTCTCTCCCGAATTTCAGGAGTTCTCCTTTGTTGCGGCTGTTTACTTGAGCAATAGACTTCCAACACCAGTTCTTCAGGGTGAATCCCAATTCTCTATCTTGAAAGGCGTTCGCCTAACTATCTCTGCCTACGTGTCTTTAGGTGTCTCTGTTTTCCTCATCTTCGACATTATGTGAAAGGCAAGCTTGATCCATCATCTCGTCGTTGCATTTTTATTGGGTACTCTACTTCTCAAGCTGCTTATAAATGTCTCCATATTATTTCTGGCCACGTGTTTATTTCACACCATTTCGGTTTGTTGAGGATACTTTTATGGGTTACTCTATAGGCTCGGTCTCTCCCTCTTCCTCTTCGCCACTCGCGGTTCGTCTTTCGAATATTCAACCCATAGTTTTTCCTTCGCCTATTTTAGTCTCGGCCCCGTGTCTGGCCCAACCTTGTGAACTACCGAGCCCATCATCTAGCGCACCACCGTCTCTCGTTCTTGCGCATGCACCCACTATAGTCGTCGATCCACCAGCACCCATGATTTTTGGATCGCACTAATCATATGGTAACACGCTCCCGCAACAATGTCTATAAGCCGAAGAAAGCTTTATTGGCTTCCATGCATCCCCTTCCAAGTCTTACTGCACCAATGTCCGCGAGTCAGGCGATGAGCGGTCCCAATTGGCGTGCCGCCATGGATGAGGAATATACGGCTCTCTTAACGCATGGAACATGGTCTCTAGTTGATCCCCTACCTAATAGGAACATCATTGGTTCTAAATGGGTGTTTCGAATTAAAAGACGTCCTGATGGTTCTACTAAAAAGTATAAGGCATGGTTGGTCGCGGAAGGCTTTCATCAACGACCGGGAGTTGACTTTAAAGAAACAGTCAGCCCTGTTGTAAAGCCTATCACCATTTCCACGGTTCTTGCTCTAGCCATCTCACATGGCTGGTCTCTTCGTCAATTAGATGTGAGCAATGCCTTTTTCCATGGTAACCTTACGGAAACAGTATTTATGGCTGAACTACCTGGGTTTGCTGATCCGTCTCACCGCACCGTGTTTGTCATCTCAACTAGTCCATTTACGGCCTCAAGAAAACCCATCGGGCTTGGTACTTAGCACTAAGTTCGGCCATCTTGTCATTTGGTTTCGTTCAAACCAAACTGGATGTCTCGCTCTTTGTCTACTCACGTGCCAAGGTTACTTGCTTTATCATTATTGAAGTCGATGATATAATTGTCACGGGAAATTGTAATGCTCTTCTCTCGCCACTTATCTCTCGGCTTAGTACTCACTTTACCGTTAAGGATAAGGAGGAATTAACGTATTTTCTTGGGATTGAAGTTATTCGTTGTAGCAAGGGTCTCTTCTTATCTCAACATAAATACATTGCGGATATTTTGTCAAGGCACAAAATGTACGGTGCAAAATCTTTGGCAACACCTATGACGTCAAACCCACCAGTTAACTCATCACAATATGCCGTGGATCCGACTCTTTATCGCCAAATTATTGGCGCGCTTCAGTAATTAGCATTTACACGCCTGGATATCGACTTTGCGGTGAACCGTCTTGCGCAACGGATGGCAAATCCCACAGAAACCAATTGGGCGGCCCTCAAGCGGATTTTGCGCTACCTTAAAGGAACGATTTCGCATGGTCTTCTCCTTCTTCGTTCCACATCCAACACTCTCACGACATACTCCGATGCGGATTGGGCGGGCAACTCGCTGAGTGGCACCTCCACCTCGGCCTACGTTGTATTCCTTGGCTCAAATCCTATCTCTTGGACGTCAAGAAAGCAACATGCTGTCTCGCGCTCGTCAACTGAAGCCGAATACCGCGCATTGGCCAATGCAGCGACTGAAACTCGGTGGATTCAACATCTCTTCGGTGAAATTGGGTTCTCGCTTCAGCCCACGTCGACTATTCGATGTGATAACATGGGCGCAATCCAAAGTTCAATTCCATTTTTTTGGGCCTTATTATTGCACTATACATTTGTTTTTTCGCTTGGTTTTACCGTGTGTCTTTTGTAATTTAGACATAGCTCCTTTTCATTCTATTGTATTCTTTCTCTTTACTTTAATAAATAATAATATATATCAACTCCTTTTTTTTTTTTACAAGTTAGTTCAATGGTCACATTCAAAAGAGGCTTCTCGACACAAAGCGCAAAGAACTTGATCATCATTGACGACAAGAACCGATCAACCAAGTGAGATACAATTTTGAGGGTGGGCACTTTGGTCGAAGGAAATTATGCGACTCGATGGCCAATCTTAACGAATACCGATCAATTGGAAGACTGGACTGAAGAGTATTCACAACCCTCAAGTAGATCTTCAAAGTTGTTGGTGCTTCGTGCAACGCATCATCAACCATCACAGGACTACACACTTCTCCCTATTTTGGGACAATGCATTATGCAATACGATGCCATGTCGAAGACACTCTTCATACACTACAAGAAAAACCCCATTTCCCAACCGGACAACGGCGAAAGGAATATGGTCGTCGTTGCTCAAAGGCGACCGTATTCCAATCGATGTTAATGACCCAATCGGAATCCGGTCGCCCCTAATCGAGCGGGAAAATTTCCCGGCCGGTTTAGAATCGCATCAGCGACCAGAATTCGATCGCCTTTGAGGGAGGTACCGGAATTCCGTCGGCAATTTTGATTTTGTAAGTTTTCTTTTTAATCTATGTTTTATATATATTTTTTTAATAGTAATTTTATTGTTATATTATTAGTTTAGCATTCAAATAATATTTATGCCCTTAAGAATGGTTAGATATTGTAGAATAGTTATTTTTGCCTTTAGGTAATTATTGTTAGATACTATAGAATAGTTATTTATGCTTTTAGGTAATTAATGTTAGATTATGTAACATAGTTAGATTTAGAACATTGTTTATGGTTTTGATTAGGAAATGATTATGTTTTTAAAGAATTAGTTTATAAATTAAAAATTATGATGCTTCTATGAAACTCCTATATATAACCTAGAAAGGATGTTTCTTTTAGTAATCTCTCTTTGTTGAATCGATGCAAGTTTAATATCTATAATATAATTCATATAACTTAGATTTGCAATGTTTAATGTCTTAGAATAATTTTTTTTGATATTGTCTTTATATATATATATATATGTTTATAAGTTACTTTAATTAGTATGAGTGAAAGTTATTATGTATGCCTTTAGGAATTTATGTTAGATCTCTTAGAACTGCTAGTATTTATAACACCGTATGAGCCTTTAGAAAATTTATATAACTTATTAATGATTAAATTCTAGGTAATCTCCATATTCAGAAATAATCTAACTTAGAATATTCAGAACAACCGGGAAAAAATCGAAACTAGTCCTTTATTGTGTCCTAGTTACAGTTTTCGTCCTTTATTGTGTCATTGTTTTATTTTGGTCCTTTATTGTGTATATCATTACAATTTTGGTCCTTAGGAAGAAGCCAGAGTCGAAAATATCACGTGGGAACACTTGTCGGCCAAAATAAAAACTTTTTTAATTCCCACATGCAAATTCACAAGTGGAAACGCTGGTTTCAATTTGTTTTAATTTTTATTTATTTAAAATTCTGACCCGGCCAACCCGATTTGCCCGGGTTATCCGAATTGGACGGCTCAAAATTTTAAATAAAAATATTAAAATTGTTGTTCCAACATGCGAATATGCTTCTGGAAAATTCAAATAAAATTGAATTTAGGGCAGCACTTGCTCGTACATGACATTTTCGGCTGAGATTTCATCTGAAGGACCAAAATCGTACTAAAACACACAATAAAGGACCAAAATAAAACAAGGACACAATAAAGGACTAAAACTGTAATTAGGACACAATAAAGGACCAATTTCGATTTTTTCCCCAGAACAACCCCTCAAACGAGTCTTGATATTAGTAACACTCCCTAACTTACACCCCGCACTTGTATATAAATATACTACGAAAGAATTACGAGAGAACACTAAACACTACATTTTGAGGTGTATTTTACAATAGCGTAACATATGCTATTTATAGGCACAAATGGGGAGGCATCCAGATCCTCCCCATCAATATTCATCACCACCTCTTTAATAGAAGTGGTTGGCAGTTGGCAGTCGATGGGAAGCTTCCTTGAAGCTTCCCACCATCAACATATGGGAATATTATTAATGACCTTGCTCTTTTCTGTACCCCTTCTCTTGATCTTGTTTAAACGTTATTTAATTAATGACATCAGACGCCTCCCTCCAGGCCCAAGTACACTTCAAGTACTAGCAAACATTTCACTATTTATAAATAAACCTCACATTGCACTAACAAACATGTCGAAAATCTACAGTTCTCTCTTCTCGTTCCGGCTCGGGCACAGCTCGTGGTCGTCGCGTCGTCGATATGGCCAAAGAAATCCACAAAACCAATAGCCGAGTCCTCTCCGGAAGGTACTTGCCGTCGGTTTTTTACAGCATTCCTGGCACGAATCACGCATCTTTGGTTATGGCTAAAGAATGCGACGACACGTGGAAACTTCTCAGGAGCATTGGTCAAAATTCGATATTTTCCACCAAGGCGATCGAGTCGGCCTCCGTGTAAGAAAAGCAAAAGTAATGGAGATGGTGAAGTACCTAAGGACTAGGAAACAAGGACTTGCATGTCATGTCGCCGTGGATATCGAACACCTGGTTTTCGCGGTTTTTATGAACATCATTGCTAATGTTATGAGTACGAGAGACTTGTTTACCGCGGGAGGAGGGGATGAAAATGACAAATAGGTTAAGGATATTCTGGACGAGATAATTGAGAAGTGTACAAAACTTGGTTTTGAAGGATTTATTTCCGGTATTAAGAGGGGTGGATTTTTGGAGTAGAGGAAGGGCTATGTATATCTATGAAAAGATACAACTTACTTGGGTAGATATCATTAAAGAAACAAGGGCTGGGAAAAAAAAAATATTCGGCTGATGATGAACAAGATTTGATTCACGTTTTGGAAGAAAACAAATTTCCGGATGATCAGATCAGCATTGTGTTGACGGTACGGACATTTACGCATATTTTTTGTTCCTTTAACTGTTTGCTTTTCCGATTTTATTCACATATATATATATATATATATATATATATATTGCTTAATTAGAATTGTTTGCTATAGAGATATACTTGTCTATTTCTAATTAAACAGCTTTTTTATGCACCTTCCATGTAACATTTACGCAGGAAGTACTAATTGCCGGTTCCGATTCCAGCGCCCTAGCAACAGTGTGGTTGATGACGGAACTAATCAAAAACCAACAAGTACTACTCAAAGTTCGCAAAGAAATTGATCGGGCATTCCGAGGGAACACAGTGGACGAGTCAGTTATCTGAATGCCAATATTTCCAGGCCTGGATAAAAGAATCCCTAGGGCTCCACGTTCACTACAACAAATTCAAACATTAGCAATGGCCATTGGCAACGGGCGTGGTTGCCAATGACCGTTTTGCCATTGGCTATGGAAGAATCCGTAGCCAATGGCTTTCTTTTTACTAAAAAAAAAAAAAAATGCATTTTACAAGGGCAACGGACACTGTCCGTTGCCAATAGCCAAGGGCAACGGCCCTTGGCAGTAGCCCTTGGTTTAGGCGCCAGAATTTGGAGCCTAAACCAAGGGCTACGGCCAAGCCGTAGCCCTTGGCTCTTGGCAACGGACAGTGTCCGTTGCTCTAGTCCAAGGGCAACGGAATCTATCTTCTAAATTTAGCCTTATATCTCTTTCTCTTTTCCAAATTGTAGTGTTTTTGTTATGGCCGATAAAAACCCCGCCCCCCGAAAAAATGCTAAAGGAAATTTTACGATTAGTCTACAAAATATAACACGAATTGGTAGTCCCTTCGTGGAAGGAGTGCCCCCACCAAAGAGCGCAACAATGTTGCCGAGCAAGAGCCCACTCATATTCCATATGAAACAACGACGACCGATCGAAGGCTCTTAACGAATTTTCCGCCAATTGTCCCCGCGTCGAGGGCCCTTTCTTTCACTCCTCCAACTAGGCGCATAGCTCACAGGTTGATGGATGTGCAACCGGAAGCCAACGACGAAAACGAAGACGAAAATGATGATGAAGATGATGATGAAAATGATGATGAAGATCAAGAGATGACGTCGCCATCTTTGTTGAGACATCGCCCGTCTCCAAGTTCCCAACGTTCAAGTGCAGGTAGTACGTCTCGTCGTGGTAGTCGTGGTTGACGAAAGGTGACCCGCCGCAGTCGGACGTCATGAAACAAAAAAAGATCGCGGTTAATGAGTTTGGAGAATGGAAGAGTGGAAAAAACCGAATCAACAGCACAATTAGCGCCATTATCAAGAGGTGTTATCGGACTATGGCAGAGAATTTTAGCCAAGTCACTGACGAAGATAAATTTGCTATGGAAAAAAGGTTTAGGGTAAGCAAGTACTTAATACCTTATTTAAATTTATTGATTTTCAACTATGGTATATAATGTTATATTATTAATTTATTTTAATGAGTCATTTATATTTTACAAGGCAACGTACACGTGGGATGCAGATGATGAGGACATGATATTTGATAGATTCAGAATATATGCGACTACCCTGTTTTCTGGCAATGTGTCTCGGGCCAAGAAGTTATACTACGCAAGGTGTAATGATCCTGCTTACGAAGGGTGGCCTTTTTCTTGGATGTCTGATGCCTTGATGCGGGAATACATACCGTTTTGGGAGCTAAGTACCACAAAGGCAATCTCTGAAAAGGCATCAAAGAACAGAAAGGCAAACAAGAGCACCACCGACAGCAACTCTGTGAGTTCAACATACACCGGTGGAAGCCTTAGTGTCGAGGAGCATTCACAGAGACACGTACGTTATTTACAAATTATTAATTTTGAAGTGAATTAATTTAGTCATATATTATAGAATATTATTAATTTGTATTTCAAAATATCGTTGTAGAACAAGTATTTCGATAGGCAATTGAAATGCCATGAGTCGTACATGTGGACTCGGGTAAAAAAAGGTCCACGGGGCGAACCGTTGGACCAATGGGTGAACAATGAGAACAAGGCGTATTGGGTAAGTGTATCGTTAAATAAAAGTAATTTGTGTTGTATATGTCATTTTATATACTAAATATTTTTATTGAAAAATTGTGTAGGAGAGATATTGCGCCATACTTACAAGAGAATATGGGCTTAATGAAGCCACATGGCCAGCAGATTCGATTCCAGAGTTTGTCGCAGAAGCAAATGAAAATGTCAAGAAGGGGAGGTACAAAGGACTGTCCGGCGGTGCAAATGCTGTAGCACGTGGCATTTCTTTGTGGAAAGTGTCACAGGGGGAGCAAGTAAGGGCCTCTAGGAAGGATAGAAAAACGAACGAGAAGCTTGCCGCACATGAAAAAATGTTACTAGAGACACAAGAATTAGTGCGTGCCTCAAATATGCGGATAGCGGAGTTGGAGAGAAAATTATTGGAGCGTGACAACAATACAGGAACTAGTCAAGGCCAGACTGGTGGTCAGACCGTGACAAATTGGGCCAATGTTTGTAGTTTTCTCAACTTTCCTCTTCCTGGGGACCCTAACTATCTCGCCAGAAACGTACCTCCCGATATCAACTTTCGCCAGAACTACGATGATGGAACCAGCCCGAGTCGTTAGTTTGAAGGATATTTAATATTATATTAGATAATATTTACTAATATGTTTAGTTTGGATTTCATGAACTTTCCTCGGCATTTAAGAACTTATTATTTGTTTGTTTTTCTTATTATTAATTTTAATATTCGTGTTTCTATTTTTATTTATTAGTTTACTTTTACAAATTAAGTTATATGGTTGCTTGAACATTCATTCGTTATTATACAACCAAATAAACACAAATACATAAGAGTTATTTTAAATTCATTACAATTTTCCAACGTAAAAAAACATTCATGGTAACTAGGACAAAGTAGGTTCCTCAAATAACTCCAACTCATCGTCTGCTAGTTGACCCCGGGGGCCAAACGAACTCGAATCCACAAATTCGTTGGGCCCATGCGACTCATCATCTTGGAAAATTTCCGGCATTTGATTGGTCGTGCCATGTTCTTCTTGTGGCAGTGAGGATGTGTCAACTGCATGCCGAGCACGAATAGGGTGGACTGCCCACCACTGTGTTCTTCTATCCTTCACATTTTGGGAAGGATATGGAGTGTAGTACACCTGTAGTGGTTGGTTTGCATATTTAAATGGTTCATTTGTTGCTAGCAGTTTTCTTGGGTTAATGTCAACCAAGTTGTAAGTCGGATGAACTCTAACACCATGATAGACATCAAACCACAAACATTTGAACATAATAATTGACTGCCCCTGCGTGCCTCCCCAATAGAATACCTCAATTATTTCCTTGATAATGCCGTAGTAGTTCATCTCAGACGCTCCTTCTACGCCCTCCTTTACATACACGCCTCTGCAGTTAGTTTTTCGGCTACCACTATGTGAATCCATATGGAACCTGAAGCCATTCACTTTGCAGCCTCCGTACACATTTACCATTGCCACTGGACCATTGACTAGAACATTGAGGCGTGGGTCGACCTCATAATGTCCTGACCCGACTGTTTGTTTGAACCACTGTACAAACTCTGTATTTCGTTTGCACTATGTCTGTTCTGCACTAAGGTTCTGACAACACGTGTCTTCAAACAACCTATCCACAAACAGAGAAATAAACATTGTATAAGTAATGAGAATTTAATTAAAGAAATATCAACAAATGTAAGAAACTATAAGTAATTTAAACTTCTCACTTGACCCAGCCGTCAACATCCGGGCAGTTTAAGAGCGTATACAACTCTACAAGTTTAAATTCATCGGCAGTAAGACATCGCTCGCCTGTATCAATAAGTAAAGGTTCTCCTTTCTTGTGGAAAATGGATAGGTGTCCTGAGAAATCACCATAAACTCTAGCTTCATTCCTACTCAGTCGATTGTATCATGTTTCTACATTTTTTCCAAAATAGTGAGAACACATATTGGTGATTTCCGACGTTATAAAGGCATTTGCTATTGAACCCTCAACACGAATAAAATAAAATTAATGATGAATCACTAACCAAATTAATGTATATCTCAAACATCTAATATATACATTGCATATCATAAATTTTTACCTCTCAAAGGGGTACATCCAACGATATTGGACTAAGCCACCAACCTTGGCTTCATATGGGAGGTGTATCGCCAAGTGCTCCATAGAATCAAAAAACCCAGGTGGAAAGATCTTCTCCAACTTGCACATGGTCACCACGATAGATTTCTCTAGCGACTCCATCTATGTCCTATGAATCTCGATTCCACACAGGATGCGGAAAAAGATGCTTACCTCTACAAGTGGACCCCACATTGGATTAGGAATAAAATTCCAAAACGCAACAGGTATCATCAACCTTCGCATAAAGACATGACATTCATGACTCTTCATCCCTGTTAGCTTCAACTGCTGCATATGTACACAATTAGATATGTTGGACGCGTACCCATCCGGAAAATCCAACTTAGCTAACCACTCCAACACCTTTGTCTTTTGTTCCTTACTAAGACAATACTTGGCCTTCGGTTTGTACACCTTGGTTCCCTCACCAGGGATCAAAAATAACTCACTCCTATATGTTTCCAACTCCAAGTCTTTCCTTGCATTCAAGTTATCTTTAGTTTTGTCGGAATCATCCATCACTATGTTCTTGATATTCTCAAAGAATTTTTTCTCACAGTGCATCACGCCCAAGTTATGTCGTATAAGGTTCGTGGACCAATAAGGTAACTCCCAAAAGATATTCCTACGGCATCAATTATGTGTTCGGCCAAATCCTGGAATCTTATGTGTTGTTGCTCCAAAAGGCACCTCTGGCAAATCAGCAACAATAGCTGCCATGTCTTCTCCTGACTTTCTATATGGAGGCTTATCTGTTTCATCTATATTCTTTCTGAAATCTCTTCTACTATAGCGGTATTCGTGATTTTCAGGCAGAAAACGACGGTGGCAATCAAAGAACGTTTGTTTTTTTCCCATGCGTCAACGTAAATGTCTTTGTGTTCTCCATGCAATAAGGACCAGACAACCTCCCATGTGTGCTCCACTGAGACAACATCCCGTAAGGTGGAAAATCGCTAATAGTCCACATCACAGCTGCATGCATTTGGAAATTTTGCTGACGAAAGCTGTCGTACGTTGGTATTCCCACCTCCCACAATGCTTTCAACTCATCTATTAATGGTCTTAGAAATACATCAATGTTTTTTCCAGGACCTTTGGGACCCGATATGATCAAACTCAAGAAGATATACTCTTGTCGCATGCAGAGATCTGGAGGAAGGTTATAAGGAGTTACAAATACAGGCCAACACCAGTATTGAGACGAAGACATTCCAAAAGGAGTGAATCCGTGAGTGTAAAGACCTAAACGAACGTTACGTGGCTCTGATGCAAATTGAGTGTGAGTCCTATCAAAATGTTTCACACTTCTCCTGACGCTGGATGAATTATTGTGTCATTGGACTCCCTACAGTTCAAATGCCACGTCATGTGCTCTAAGATGGAGCGTATCATGAAGACCCTCTGTAGGCGGGGACCAAAAGGAAAGTACCATAATTTCTTTTTCGAAACTAGTTGCTTTCTATCGGGCTCAAATATATCCTTCCCGCAAACAATACACTTTGTGTATTCAGCACTCACGTACTCTCCGTAGAGCAAGAAACAATTATCTTCACACACATCGATTGTTTTGTAATGAAGCCCTAAAGTACCCATCATTTTCTCCAACTTGTACATTGTAGCAGGCAATAGGTGTTCATCTTCAGGAGCTATTGCATCGCGAGTTAACTGTAAGTACTTATTTGCTGCGACTGTAGACACGTTATGCTCAATCTTATATGTTAGAAACTCAGCCATCCACTGCAACAGTGACTTATCTTTGTCTTTATGCAACCTCATCTCAGCGAGTTTCAACAGTTTATGAAATTATGTTGCATTACAGCTCAACTCTTCATTATAATTGGCCTCAGGAAACTCCCTGCATAGGCATCCTCAACTAGATTCCTCATCGAACCTACGTTAACGTCCCCAACTCCATAGTCGTCATTTCCTACGTTTTGACTTGACGACCCTCCTACAAAATTCGCCGTACTTGTAGTGTAATTCTCACCGTGAGCTACCCACACATGGTACTGCTCTACAAACCCCCACCTACAAATGTGAACGACCACATCTTCTTCGGGCAAGAACTTTCTATTGTCGCAATTTATACATGGACACCTAGGATTATTATAACGGTCTAACAAACTTATTTGATCTAAAGCAAACTTTACAAATTGTTGAACCCCATAAACAAATCTTTGAGTCAAATGGCCATTTTCAGTTAAGCGATCGTACATCCAACTTATATATCCGTGTGAATACATTACTTATCTAGCCAATTAATAAATGTACATATATTAATTAATGCAGTTCGTACAACTTAAACTAAAAGCAGTATTAGTGTAAGTACTTACCTCTTGAAGTAATGGCCTTTAATATTTAGTACGTAACAATATTGCATCACCAATAATCACCGATAAACAAAAGCTAGCGATCCAAGGTTATTTGAATATGTGCATCCACTTGATTTGCAAAAGAAAATGAGAAATGGTTAGCAAAAAAATATTAACAAACTATTATTCGAAAATATAAACGAAAACAAATACAATAGAACAATTTAAGGTACCTTTGAAGAGAAACGATGGATTGTGTTGTATTTCGAACAATACCAAAATTCATAATATTTATAGAGAATCAGATTTTCTTGGCTACGGATACTCCCATAGCCAATACATTGGCTACGGAAGTTTCCGTAGCCAATAGTTATTGGCCACGGGTGTCTTTCGTAGCCAATACATTGGCTACGGAAGTTTCCGTAGCCAATAGTTATTGGCTACGGGTGCCTTCCGTAGCCAATAGATTTTATTTAAAAAATAAATAAATAGTTATAAATTTAACATTGGCTACGGAATCTTCCATAGCCAATAAATATTAGCTACGGAATCTCCCTTATTGGCTACGGATTGTTCCGTAGCAAAAAATACTATCCTATTCTATAAATACCCCAACCATTACAATCATATATTCATCCCCAACCATTACAATCATATATTCAGTCTCATCATCCAATTCTTTCTCCAACAACTCTTCCTCAATTCATCAATTCTAATTTTAAATAATGATAATTTATAGAATTACAATAATAATCTAATTAATTTGTTTAGTAATTAAGATCATAATTAATTTAGTAATCTAATTTATTTGTTTAATAATTCTACAACTAAAAACGGTCATAATGAAGATTTTTTGTTAATTACAATAAATTAAATTTATTTAATTAATAGAAATAAAATACATTAATTTAATTAATTGAAATAAAATACATTAATTTATTTAATTGAAAAAAAAATTTTATTTAATTTGGATCTGATTGTAATTTTTTATTTGATTAAAGAAATCGAAATTTGGATTTTTTTTGTAATTTTAAATATTATTGGCAACGGAATTTAACTCGGTGCCAATAATAGCTATTTGCAACTATTGGCAACGGAAAATGGGTTACTGGCTACGGAATCTTCCGTAGCCAATAACCCATTTTCTTGTAGTGGTTTCCAGGGCCATTAGCCGTTCCCCATCTAGCAATGGAGACGTGCAAAGTTAACAACTACGTAATCCCGAAAGACACCATGATACTGATCAACTCCAGGGTAATTCAAATGGACCCCAACAACTGGAATGACGTGCTTAGCCTCAAACCAGAGAGTTTCCTCAACTCGAAGGTTGATTTCAAGGGTTCTAATTTTGAGTTTATACCATTCAGCGCGGGGCGAAGAATGTGTCCAGGATTGAACTTTGGGGTGAGAAGTGTACAATTAATGGTGGCGTCTCTGGCGCACTATTTTGATTGGAGCCTTCCAAATGGAGAAGAACCGAGTCGACTCAACACGGATGGTAAGTGATGGGGGTATTTTTGGAATGGCACAATACTAATATTGGGCTGGCCCAAGAAGCAAGCGCAACTGAAATTCGATGCTGAACGAGCATCACACGGACAGGGTTCGATCTAACGAATGGATTGAACCATCCCAGTTCGATGTACTTTTCCCAACAGCCAGTGGGGCCCACATGATGGAGGTTATAAATACCCGGTCCCCAGACATTCTCAGCACGCATTCTAACTATCATCGATTCAATCAACATCAAAAAGTCAGCATTCGATCGAATCCCCCGAGTTCGATCGAAGTCCCAGCGTTCGATACGCTAGGCTCAATCGAAGTAGGCCGATTCGATACTCAGCAAATCAACTCACCATTGCATCGAAGGAGCCTAGTTTGATACTCTTATAGATTGAAGGGCCTCAGTTCGATATTCGACCATCAAGCAGATACTGTATCGAACGTACTCGATTCGATACAGGATAGATCAGACTCCAACTGTTCGATACACTTCCGGTATATAGTAATTTTATTTATTAAGTCTAGTCAACTTGTAATAGGTATTTCGGACCAAGCTAGTCCAAATTCTATTTAATTAGCATTATTTTGGCAATTGATCAACAACAACAAGTCTGACTGTCCCATGAGCCGTGGGACCTTCAACATTACCCGCTGAGGTGCCGACACCCGCGAGGCAAAAAATGCCAAGAAAGCAAGTAGAGAGTATACCTACGCCAAATGCAGGCGTAACTGGAGCGAAAACAACCACAGCCTCGCTCCCGAACAATATGAGAGATGCAATAATAGACATGGTCAAATTCGTACTAGCTGAGTGTCTGGCCCCCGTGCCACCGATGCAAGCATCATCACTGATGGGACGCGCTGAGGTAATAAGGGAACAAGCTTCTACCATCATACGTTCGAGAAAAACAAACAAGGAAAAGTCTCATCGGGTTGGCAGGAGAGACAAACTGGACTCAATTGAGGTCCAAAATAAGGAAAATCCACATAGGGAACACCGCAAAGACAAACCAAAGTCGGTAGAGGTGCAGTCTAGGAGGCACTATGACGAGAGAAGAAGAGAAAGAGAGGAAAGTCGGAACGATGAACCAAGAAGACAAGAGGAATAATGAGCCCAGACAGATGAATGATTCAAAGGCAACAAGGTTTTCAAGCGACTTTTGTAAATACCACAATCAGAAGAGCTAAGAAACCGAGGATTGTAAGGATCTCAATGACGAGATCGAACGACTAGTGAAGGATGGAAAACTAGTGGAGTTTGTAAAAAAGATGAAAGAGCATGACGCTGAAAGGGATAGATTGCTATCGCCGAGAAAAGACAAGCATAAGATAGTCGATCATCCGCACCGGTTGGACTGTCATGAAACTGGAAACAGCAACGTCAGTAGAGGAATGATAAATATGATAACAGGTGGTCGAGTAGGAGCGGATTCCACGAACGGCAAAAAAAAGATTTCGAGGCTCGTTGAATCGGACAGGTTCATCGGCTTCACTGACATTTTAAGGATCGAGGAAATACCGCATGAAGAAATCACTTTCTCAACAGCGGATATGCGCAAGCTGAGCCCCAGGCCATTCAGACAGCAAACTTGGATTCCCCGTGGTGATAACAGTGGACATAGCCAACTTTGGTGTAACTAAATGCTGGTAGACCATGGCAGCTCAGTTAATGTGCTATTCAACTCCACTTTACAAAAAATGGGGCTGAATGGTGAAATTTTGGAATCGGTCAGAACCTCACTTCATGGATTCGGAGGCCAGGAGATAGTGCCTCGTGGATTGATTATGCTCACTAGCTCATTGGGAACCGCGCTTCAAATGAGAACACTATTGGCAAGTTATGTGGTTGTTGATATGCCGTTCTCTTACAACGACATCATAGGAAGGCCAGCGCTGAATGCATTCTGAGCTTTGTCGCCAACTTACCACCAGATGGTAAAATTCCCCACCTCTACCGGAACCAGTGAAGTAATTGCAGCCCACATTGAAAGCTGGAAATGTTATGTGGCAGAGCTAGAAGCCGTAGAAGCACTAGCCCACATGGAAATGGAGCACATTGACTAAAGTGCCCCAGTTTAATTTTTGTAAGTCTTTGGTTTCCCAAATATTTTTAACAACTTTAATTCGTCCCCTCTATCCTAACAAGCATGAGGGGCAGGTCTATACTAACTTAAAACACAGACACCGAAGACTTGAGCCACGAAGGCCCCCTCAATGGGGATAGGGGAGCGGATCTTGAATCAAAACCCTCTCATATTCTTCTTATATGAATTCGTTTCCACAAGAAACGCTTTGCTTTATCAATTATATTGTCATCTAACTATGCCGAGGCATGCATAATCTCAATTTTATTTAGGACCTAAAATAGGTTCACTCCAAAGATGAAGAGGGACGGAGACTCTGCCCAAAGTGGCACGAGATACTGTAAATCCAAAAGAGATGAAAGAAGGGACGTAGACTCTGCCCAAAGTGGCATGAGATGCCGTAAATTTGGAAGAAGTGGAAAGGGACAGAGACTCTGCCCAAAGTCGCACGAGATACTTCAATTCCCACAAAATGAAAAGAACTGTGACTTTGTCTAAAGTGGCACGTGATACTGCAATTCCTGCAAAATGAAAAGGAACGGAGACTCTGTCAAAAGTGGCATAAGATACCGCAATTCCAGCAAAATGAAAAAGAACGGAGACTCTGTCCAAAGTGGCACGAGATACCGCAATTCCCGAAAAATAAAAAGGGACGGAGACTCTATCCAAAGTGGCACGAGATACCGCAATTCCTACAAAAAGAAAAGGGACGGAGACTATGTCCAAAGCGACACGAGATACAGCCAATCCCGAAAATGAAAAGAGATGAGACTCTGTCCAAAGCGGCACGAGATACCGCCAATCCCATAAATGAAAAAAGATGCAGACTCTGTCCAAAGCGGCACGAGATACCGCCGATCCCAAAAATGAAAAGAGTCGGGCACACCATACAAAATGCCGCGAGATACCGCAATCTCGAAAAATGAAAAACAGAACAACTGTTATATTAGTAGTAATAAAATGCTAATCCTACGTCGCAAAAGATGCATATACCTTCATAAATACGAAAGGAAGCTCTAGTTGTCAAAATAAGGTAAAACGCAACAATAATGATTGAAAGAAAAGGCAATGAATACGAGCCAATGACCAAATCATATCAATGAAAAATAATACAGATAACGTGCGATTTACGAAGTAATTATTCAAATTGTTCAAAACATTAAAAAGGCGACGTAGCACCAGAAAACAAAGTGAAAATTGTTCATTATAAATAAAAGACTGAAGCACTCAGGCATCGGCATCATCGTCATCTTCGGAGGAAGAATAGACGGGCGGCATCGGAGGCGGTGAAGAAATTCCACGATAAACGAGGTTGTCGCTCTCGAGAAGCACATCGAACTCATTCGGAGTATCCGGGTGATCATTCACAGCGGGCGACAGAATCTCTCTATTAGGCCGAAATGAAATATCGAGCAAAGTAGGGTCGAAGCGCCCACGAACATATTTGGAGCTGTAGAGATGCTGCACCGTGAGCACCTGAGATTTTTGGGCCTCTCGGGCACCCCTCCGAGCACTTATCCCTCGATATGTATTGCTCCGAAGGAACTCCTCAATAATTTCAACCCGTTGTTACGCAGAAGGAACCTGTACAATGTTAAAAAAATTAGCTAGGAATAATAAAAGAATAAACACTTCCACTCAAGTAAATTAGTATACCTCGTTGAGGCCACGAGCATATCCTATCTACTCGTCCCGATCATACTTTTCTTTCTCGGCTGCCAGTTCCTTCTCGAGTACAACAACTTGTTTCGCCAGCTCACCTTTGTTGGACGAAAGATTGCTGACCTGCATTTGAAGCTGATTGACGGCCTCCTGAGCAAGCCTCGCTGCTTCTCTATCTCTAGAAGCTCGAGCAGCGTACTCCTTCAACAGAGTCATTGCCATGAAAGTCAACTCTGGCCTGCTGTTGTGCATGAGCTTGGACTAACCCATCAAACATGGCATCTATGATCCCGCCACCATGAAAAGAAAACATCACGGCGTTAAAAGGATGTTATGCATGAAATACATATGTTATACAATGCTGCCGAAATATAAAATATTACCACGCTTAATAGATGAAGAGCGCTCCATTCAGCCATCTTCCTCTCCTCGGCCGAAACGGGATGAGGAACTACAAGATTTGGAATGAGGAGTTTCAAGGCACTGATCGCCTCTTCCTCTGAAATCACAGACTCCCCCACGCTGGCCCGTGAGAAATGACTTGGCCCCGCTCTAGTGCTTGTTTCCTCCACATTAGCACAACCACCAGCAGTCGTCGGTCCTGTGGTACACGACGCTGGGGGGATAACACCCCCGGTTTGGGAACGAGTCTGATGGACCCTCCTCCCCTTAGCCTGAGCCGCACCTTCGGCATTGAGGCATTGTTCAGCTGCAGCTTCATCAAAACCCCATGCATGGCCGACATCATCAGGAGGGGGAGTAGTCGCGCGACCTCAACGAGAGCCGACGCCGATCCCTTGGCTGTTGTTTTCTTACTCTTACTATTTTTCTTCCTTGGAGGTGGAATCGGCGGAACAACGGTTGTCTAAGAACCTTCGTTCTCAGCAGTAAGAGCCCGATTGATACGGGCGTGGCGGTCCATGTTAAATTCGCCTGGAAAGAAAAACACATATTAGTATCATCAGAACAGTGGAAACGTAACATAAGACTGAGTAAGAAATGCATAATCTATACCAAGCGTAAACCTCCCATTATAGGAAACTGGAGATAATCCAGCCAAAGACAACACACGATTATCGACCAGTTTCTTAACATTAAACTGGTGATCGTGAATTAAATTAGGGACAAAATCACAGTCCCATAGAAGGTGGGCGTACTCCAGGCAGTATTGCAACCCCAGCACCTCCAAACCAGTTACGGCGAATGCCGCAAACTCTCCCTCATAGCTCTTCTGAACGTATAAATAATGTTTCTTCCAACTCTTCCCATATTTAGTGGCCCCACCACTCAAAAACTTGCAGAGCCTCAGAGCCTTCACATGGTAGAACCCTACCTCCCTCTTACAAACTTCGAAAAGGGCCCAAAACTGATCGGGACCCTGAGGTTCGCCTAAAGCCTTCACCAGGATGATAAAATCGATAATTTTCCAGAACGAGTTCGGTGTCAGCTGACTCGGCACAATCCCAATCGACCTCAATATAAATTTAACCTCAACTGGTATTTTGAGGTGGCCATGCAGGGGTGAATCAATGCGCTCAACCATATCGAGAATGACTAACTTATACCTATTGGCTATATTAAACATTTCCTGCAAGGACGAACGGCTATGCTGCAACTGCGACACATATGTATTATAAGTTGTTCCTGGAATTTCCACATATTCATCAATCTCCCTATTGATGGCTTCTATATCTTCATCTACTTCACTGGAGGCACGGTTATCTCAGATGATGATGATTGCAGATTATCGTCCCCACCTTGTGAGGATGCCTGATCATTGTTATCACCTAGATGATCACCCCTAGGCGAATCGACAATATTAATGTTGATAAGCTCATTTTCATCATCGCGGGGTATACTCGAACCCGCGGGAGCGCTTGCAGGGCCCACCAAAAAGTTGACTAAATCGGAGCTTGAGCCGCTACTAGACTCATTCTCTGAGGTCGATTCACATTTCACCATCTTGATCGACACAAACTGAAATAAAATAATAGAAAAAACGGCTGAATATGCGCGAATCGTCACTCTCGGAATTTACAACATCTACTCGACATATTCAAATAAACATTCAAAAAAGCACAAATAGCGTGACTCGCGAAGTAAACGCATAATCGTTTACCTTGGTTGCAGTTAGATGAACAAAAATTATTAAATGAAATCAAGATGTGAAACCTACTCATTCAGCAAAAAAGCAGGAAAATATTTTCTAAGGCATTCGATCGAACGATTATCGTTCGATACATCCAACTTTGAACAAGAACCGTTCGATGCAGGCAATATCAAACCACTTCCGTTCTATGCTACTTACGTTCGAGCGTGAGTTCAGTAGAAGGCAAATGAGCTTCCCCAGCACCCTTCCACTTTATATAGGCGTTGCGCAGGCCTATCAGGCCCATGAAGCCCATTGAGCAGAGCATCGAATCGTCACGGTTCGATAAGCATTTCAGCAAAGAACGGGCTTGGTTCGATCGACCAGCAAAAATATGCTATATCCGCATCGAACCACCCACGTTCGATGCCGACCAAGATCGAATAGAAACCATTCGATCGACGCCCATCGACATTAATAAAAAGGCTCAGGAACAATACACTTAAATGTGTAACTTTCGGATCGCGCCTCCCAATCGAGGGCATAATTTTCAACATTATCCAAATAATAATCATCAGCATACAAATAAAAAATATAGTTTATAAGTTTGGAACCCGCCCTCTGATCGATACCGTCTCCCAAACTAGGGGAACTATATGATGGCGGTATTTTATGAACGGCCCAATACTAATATTGGGCTGGCCCAATACTAATATTGGGTTGGCTCAAGAAGCAAGCCTAACTGAAATAGTGCATCGAACATTTGAAATTCGATGTTGAACGAGCATTGAACGGACATGGTTCGATCTAATGAATGGATCGAACCATCACAGTTCGATGCACTTTCCCCAATAGCCAGTGGGGCCCACGGGATAAAGGTTATAAATACCCCGTCCCCTGACATTCTCAGCACACATTCCAACTCTCATCGATTCAATCAGCATCGAACAGTCAGCATTTCACCGAATCCTCCGAGTTCGATCGAAGTCTCAGCGTTCGATACACTACGCTCAATCAAAGCAAGCCGATTCGATACTAAGCAAATCAGCTCACCATTGATCCAAGGACCCTAGTTCGATACTCTTATAGATCGAAGAGCCTCGGTTCCATATTGGACCATCAAGCAGATACCGTATCGAACGTACCCGATTCGATACAGGATAGATCGGACTCCAATTGTTTGATACACTTTTTGTACTTAGTAATTTTATTTTTTAAGTCTAGTCAACTGGTAATAGGTGTTGTGGACCAAGCTAGTCCTAATTCTATTTGATTAACATTATTTTGGCAATTGTTCAGCTCATTGTAACCTTTTACGGTGTTTTGTTACTCAAACGAAATAAGGCCAAAATAGTAATTTCATACCAGTTTAACTAAGGAGAAGCCATTCCTTTTGATTCTGAGGTTTTTGGAGAAATATGTTGTTGCCGAAACTTGTTGCGACTGAATATGGGGAGATTCTCTGCCGCTTGTGGTTCGATTTCAATTTCGTTTGTGCTTTAACTAAATCGAAATTATGATCTTTAATTTGTAAACTTCTATGTAGTATATAATATGTGTGTGTGCTGTGTCTGTATCAAGGGAATATGACATTTCGATGCTTAGCTAAGATAAGTTGTACTTACTTGTCGATCATGGTCTATATTGCCTACGCGTAAGAAATAATTTAGACGTGTGATAAAATAATTCGAAATCTGTCTACTTTTTACATACGGGAAAAATATGTTGTGGCGGAAACTTGTTGCAACTGATCGAAGAAAGGGAGATTCTCTGCCACAGGTGGTTCGATTTCATTTTCGTTTGTGCTTTAACTAAATCGAAGTTATGATCTTTGTAAACTTCTATGTAATATATAATATGTTTTAACAATGGATTTGTAATGTTTGAATATCGAATTAATCGAAGGTATAATCAGGTTGTAACACCTTACCTGAATTTCGGACAGGGGCTTAGTATCGTAGGCTCCACGATGGTATGAAGAATATTAACGCGAAAAGAGAGAAAACTCAGTGTATTTGGTTGTTTTATTTATTTTTGCTTACCCTCATTTGTTGTGGGATTTACATATTTATAGGGGTACATGGGAATGCAGGTGTCTTGACGCATGGGGATGTATTGACATGTGGTTTTGTTTAGTAGCTGACTAATCTCTTCTAATGTCGAAAACAGGTACCCTAGAAACCACATGTCTGAATGTCAAGTTCTGCTACGTGGAGCATTTCTATCCATGTTTTATTACTATCTTGTGCATCTATTCTTAGGTGTCGTGAGCAATACCAACGCAAGCACTTCGTCTGTAGAGTGTCTTTCAGATGGAAACTACGAGAATATCGTTGGTCACCCTAGAGTATCATGGGACCATCTAAAGTCTATAGTACCTCGCATGGACCTTGTATTCTGAGAGTTTTTGTGACACGAAGACTTTCCTATGATGGTGTGCTTTTGATACACGTTTGAGACATCTAAGCTTGTGGGGTATCTAAGGCTTTGCCCTTGTCCTAAGGGTACAATTCTCCCAATGCCCCAGTTAAGAGATGGTTAACACCAGTCCCCCCATGTATTCGTTAGAATCAAAAGCAATTCTTAGGTTGGGTATCAGATCATGTGGCAAGTTGTAGAGTGATACGTTATTTGGGAGGGAAAATGTGTAACGGCTCCTAATTTCTTAGGAGTCGTGCACATTTACTGCAGGTGGTAGCGGGTAATTAACTTCCACCCCCAATAACATGTGCATTAACTCCCTCATACTCATATTAATCTCTTTAGGGTTATATAACCCATTCTGTCGCCATATTTATTACTCCCACATATCCCTTTGCATCCCTTCTCCTTGCAATTCTTCTTGCAACACATCGCTTTTCAACTGCCAAATGCTCTCAAGGTCCTTCTTATTGCATCTTCTGATCCCTAACTCCACCGTTGTGGCTCTTCTTGACAACATCGATGCACTTTCACTTGTCGTGGATCCGCTAGTCATCTCCGGAGCTGCTGAACCGTGTTCCTATAAGAGAGGCTCAATTGCGGTGGCAGGTGACGAGAATGGTGGTCGTCCATAGTGGAAAAGGACCAAGAATGCGAAAGACAAGGTTGATGTCCTTCGAAAAACGCAACAGGTGGATATTACCGCTAGCTCTCCCACGGATGAAGAGGTTCATAATTGTTTTTCTCAATTTTGGTGATTCTGGGCGCGGCGTGCAAAATGTTATGCCAGATGAAAAGCATATGGGTAACAACCCTTCTAAGAGATATTTTACGGTGTATTTCACGTAGGCGAAGGCGGGATTACGATTTTTCGTCCTACCCTCCTTCTATGAGTCTTTCAATGTGTCCAAGGTGTGCCCTAGTCCGCTTACACCTAACACCTTCGTGATCTTGGCAGTGTTCGTATTTTGGTGCCTCTTGAAGGGCTTGGAATGTAAGGTGGCTAGGTTTTTCTCCATCTTCGATATATCGGTATCGCTTGTGGGGTTACCTTTTTATTTCTTTCATCATCGCGATACCAACAAGAGAATATTGGATGGCCCGATTAACTCTCATTGTATCTAGAAGAGGAAGTTTGTCTTCAGTGTCCCCCAAGGCATAGGTAGTTTTCCCCATACCTGGGGTGTGCCCCAGGCTCCTCGATACGAAATGGAGGCAGACTTAGTGTTTTCTCCTATGCTGAATGTTGGGGCTCTCCCTGAGTCCTTACGCTTCAAATTGTTGTATCCGGTATTATGTCTACAATACATTGCCTTTTTAGACAAAGTGGGCGAGGATGGAAATAAGAAACTGTTATAGGTCGCCCCTACCATGGTCCCCAACTGGGGTAATGATATTTCTTAATGTCTTTGCCATATCTTATTCTGCTCTCTTTCTGGCAAATCCTTCCATATTTCGTTCGACTTCCATCAAGAGGACGCTCTAAAGGAATTCGACATCCCTTCTGATTATGATGTTCCTCTTGGCGCTTTACCATCCATGGCTGGCTATCGGGTTTTAATCCAATCGGTATCGGGCACAACCACCTCGATTATGGTATCTCTTCAGGAATTGCCAGGTGCTACCCCCTCTGCACCAGGGGACGATGCTCTTGTGAAGGCTCTTCTTAGGAGGCATGTCTCCTTCACTCTGGCCGACGACACTGCTAGTTTGGAGGCCAACTTGTCTTTCTTATCGTTGTTCGTTGTTAAAGTGTGGAGCCTCCATCGGAGGTGGCCGGATGCACCCTTCCTTCTGTCTCCTCTGGATGCACTGCTAGTTGGGAGGCCGACTTGTCTAGCGCATTCGCCGGGAGTTCTCCCTACTAAGCTCGATTCCCTCATTGAGATTGAAGCTTCGTTTTGGGCAGGGCATCTCAACTGCTCCTAGGCCATTTTGATATATATATATATATATATATATATATATATATATATGTGTGTGTGTGTGTGTGTGTGTGTGTGTGTGTGTGTGTGTGTGTGTGTATTCTGCCATTGGTTTATGATCTCCACATATCTTTTCTCTCTTATTTTGTTGACAGACAAAAGTAAAGCTCATTTGGATAAAGGGAAAGCCCCCATGGTGTTTGGTGATGATGCGTGTCACTCAGGTACATTTTTTCCTCCTTTCTTGGAGTCTTTTCAAGATATTTTTTTAGGGATCCTATTAACGTTCTTATGATGCCAGGCGGAGAAATTATTGTTCTTTAGGTAGTCTCCAAAGGAATGGCTACGGGGAATACTCTGTTACCCCTGCTCGACTTTCTCTCGGAGGATCCTCCCTCGATACCTCTCAACGATGCGCCTGGATCTTTCCGCGATCATCAAGAGAGAATGTCTCTTTTGGTTTAAATGTTGTCCACTCGGCATCCAACATCAGCTTCTGGTGTTGCCACTAACGTTTTAGTGATATTGACAGACTTGTCGGTGACCTCAGCCATTACTCACTGGATAGCTATGCCCTTCTCTCCCCGATTCATTGTACTTAGATCTCTATTTCGCGACATTTGTTTCTGCTGAAGGGGGCTTGATTGCAGTTCTGCGCCAAATCCAACGGAGGTGTATGATGCTCTATGAGTGGTATCGAGACGCCTTTCTGCAACCGATGGATTTCCATAACATAGCGAGTCCCTTGCTCGGGCTTACAGGGATTGGATGGTCCGAATGGAACGTGAGAAGGCGACTTGGTCTGAAAGGGAGGAGAAGCTGAGGGCAGAGTTACAACAGGCCCTCTTGAGGGTAGACACCATCATCGAAGATTTAGCGAGGGATTTTATGGTTCCTGACTGGTTTATCTCTCCCAAGGAGCTGCAGGGCAAGCTTGATGCGGCCGTTGCTTTTAAGAAGGAGAAGTTCTTTTAGCGTTGTAGTGAGGGATTTGAGAGGAATCTTCAGTGTGTCTTAAAGGGCATCTTTTGTGCAGCTTATTTAGATGTGCTAACCAGGCCCAGGATAAGAATTTGTTCATCCCAGGATTCAACCCGCCTCAATTAGATGTCCATCCGATACAGAAGAAGCCATCTACTTTTTTGGAAGCTTATGGGGCCTTTAGGCAATGGACCACTCGTTCTCCCCCCATTCGGGTTCTAATGTTGGAGCAATGGTTCCTCTATCTATCCCAAAGCCACGCATCCCGAGGGAGTTATGTCGTTCAGTGCATAGTTGGTTTTGCTCTCTTTACCTGCTAACCTTTCTTCATCGACTCTGCTATCTTTACCTGCCAGCCTTCCTTCGTTATGCACACGTGCCTAGATTGTCAGCTGCATGTCTCGCTAGTTGGTTAAAAGCGTCGCCGTTCTTTGCTAGTCTCTTAATGTCATATGTTATTTTTACCAATAAATATGTACATTAATTCATCATTATCAACACCGAATCATTGTAGCCCGCAACTTTTCCCAAAGATTTTGAGTTGTTTTTTTCAAAAAAAATCTTGAAGTTGTCTTTAGCTAAAAGGTGTGGGGTTGTCTTTTAGCAGAAAATATGTGATTTGTCCTTTAGCGAAATGACTTCTTCTCGCATTTCACACCCTTCTTCCCTCTCTCCTACTTTCTCCCCATGGAGCCCTCATTCTCTGTATGGCATGAGACATATTATTTTGACGGCCCAGAATGCTTACACTCGCATGGGGATAAGAGGGGAAGGTGGGTTATCAAGGACGTTTCGCAGTTCCCCCACTGATCTCACATACTCCTCATTTATGACCTGATGCTTCTTTGATGGATGCTTTGAGGCTAACTTTTTTACGTAGGGATCCCTATGCTCCTACAGATCGGTTTCCCAATTTCATTTATACTCCTATAAATGTTAGGGTTATGGTCAGAGGAGGTAGGGTGGGTTCTTCCGAGCATTGAGTTTATTGAGTCTATCATCATGTTATTTGCTGAATATCGTTTAAACTATAAGATTTTGACATCATCGTACCACAACCCCATCAAAGGGCCTTTGACCCCCCTTTAGGGTAATGACAGTTTAGTCTGAGCAAGTCTGAAGTGGACTTTGTTCCTTTTTCACCTTTATCCATTCTCTCTTCCGATACTGCAAGTATGTCCCAGTCAACTGAAACCAAACTCATACTGCCATCGAATGGGATACATTCTTTGTTGTAAGCTGTTCGATATCCCGATGACCGCTTATTGTGTGGGCGCCACGTTTATCCTTCGTCCTTACAAGAATGGGATCCCCTTTTTAGTCTCGTGCACCGAGACCATCATCGTCACTTCTCTTATGTGTCTAGCAAAGTGACTTTTTTGGGAGATTGGAAACGCAGTTGTTTCTTTATATAACCATGGGGCACGTCCGCATCTTCGTAGGGCATTCCCTCTTGGTGGGGTTTAGGGTATGTCGTGCCAAATCTGGAGATACCGGTCCTCGAGATGGCCTATTTAACATGCATGGTCCTTTACCCTAGTTGATATGATGTGTGTGCCTTGTTAGAGAGTTCAGAATCGTTGACGATGGCAGCTTTGCAAGAAGAGCCAGATATTTTGGAGCTCCCCCCGCTGCATTTGCACATCAATCCTGAAAATGCAAGTGTTGTTAGAAAGTGTTGGTTCAACATTCTGGTAACTAGTGTTAGCACAACACTGAACTCAACACTGCACTATTAGAATTTCTTAAGTGAAATATTTGATTTTGCCTTTATTCTTAAACTCACCTAGCTCCATAAGTTATAGTTATATGAGATATGTTTCATGATATCGAGGACTGTGAGGATTCTGCGGATTTATGCTTAATGAAATAAGATAAACCGAAGTGATCTGAAGATGATATTAGAAGATCTCTCGAAGATAACATCAAATGATATCTTGGAATTATCCAAAGAAGAAGAGAGCAATCACGAACTCATGTCTATCACGCCAATGAAGAAGGACGATCAAATCCTATAAGAAGGCGTGCTCGGCATCAAGACTAATTAACGAGACTAGAATTAGTTTTGAGAAATTAGAAAAATTCTTGTAATAGTGTTGGCCTTGTTTTTACTGAGTTTTATCTAGCTAAGCTATAAGCTCCATAGCTTATAGATTAGTTAGTGTTAGGATTGAGTTCCTTACTCAGTTGACTTTTGTAAGATTATTAGATTCACATATAGTAATTATTTGGCCGTAAGGCTCGGCAGGTTATATTCATATAACCTGCTTAAAAGTCATTCATTGTCTTTGTTATTCTGCTGCAAAATTACTCTACAACGAGTGTAAAGACAACATAATCGGTATTAGCACAACATTCAGTGTCAACGCAGCATGTGAATCAAAATGGGTACCAATCACGGCCCATACATTTACAAATTCGATATTCAGTAAGTATAATCGATTATTCATGTCTTTACCCTCATAATGTGATATTTCTAACTCGTGTTCTCCTCATGCAGGGGCAAAAATGAATATATATGCAATTGAGCCCTTTGCTCCTAAGTATATGGCACCTATGTCGGACGATACTTTTGATTCTCAGGAAGAAAGAGAGCCGTCACATTATGGGTTTGAACTTGTGCCCCTCCGAAAAATTCTGAGTAGTAGTATGGTTGTGGTGGAGAGTGGCTTACTATCTTGGGTTTTATGAGCTCTTCCAATTGATGGCTCCTTAGAGGAGATTGCTCATGATGTGCCCCTAGGTGGCAACAAGGTGCATGTCACTGCTGAGCCTTCTTTAAGTCTCAACCTATCGGGGCTAACTCCTGAGATAGTACTACTTGAAGGTGCGAATGTCCCAGATTTCACTCTCGTTAATGTGGGTAAGGAGCGTTCTTCTCTACCTTCTAGCACTATGCCACTTCCCCATGGTGAAGGTTTCAACTGGGACTCCCCTCGTGCCAATGTGCTTTCTTAGGCATCACCAGATGCAGAGTTTTACTGCAACTTCTTGAGCAGTTTGCTGAACCAAGCAGATTGCGAGGTATTGGGAACCTTCTCGATGTCAACTCTGCAGGATCTAGCCTGCAAAGATATTTGTGAGGTTTATTCCGCTCCTTCCCTCTTTTGGCGTTCTCTATTTTCACGAGTCGTAGATCCTTAAGTCTGGATTCTCTTCTGTTTGCAGTTGTTCATGTTGTTCGATACTAGCATTTCCCTCAGGGACTACTCTTCATCCAACATTGGATTCTTGTTTCACCATGGGGATGGCTTGGAGAAGGATCTTGTTCAGGCAAATAGGAAGATTTACCAGATGGAGGCCAATGCTGAACTTGGTCGAGGGGTTCTGGAAGGGTTTCTCAAGGAAGAGCAAGATAAGGGATGGAATTTGGAGCGGTGTCTAGTGCTAGATAGAGCTAGGGTGGTATGCTTGGAGAAGCGGATTGAGAATTTGCACGACCAAGTTAAGTATTTTAATGAATTGCCTTTTGCGCTGTCTACGGAGAGGGATGCTGCCAAGTGTAAGCTGATGGAGATGAAGAATGTGCATGAGGTGGTCTTAGTGATGGGTTAGGATCTAGCTGTGATGGACTTGGCGAACCCTTCTATGGTGCGCGAATCGATCTGTGAAGAGCTACGGGATATGGTCTGCATTAAGTATCGTCTTTGCCAGGCTGCGGTTAGATATCTAGCGGGGTTTCCTGTCGACGTGGTGATTCCTAAGTTGGACATTCATTGTACAATTCTAGATACTCAGCAGGCACCGCCATCATCTTTGACCATCTGTTCTCCGAGTGCTGCTGTAGTGCCAACAATTACCTTGGCAAATCCTATCGATCTGACACCGGAGCAACATCGTCAAATAATCGGGGATGGCAAGCGTCCAGCGAGGGAGTCTTAGAGCTATTGATGTATGATGATGGCTCTAGTTGACCATGGGTGTATATAGTTATTACGTGCAGGGTTAAGGCCACCAGAATGTAAATAAACGTGTGTTTTAGTGTAAGATGGGTACTTTCTTTTTGGCTAAGGAAGCTAGTATTTTTTTGTACCTTTGTTTGGTTCACCATTATAAATAAAAAGTATCGTCTTTCACACAACACAACTTATTATTTATGTACATTTGTGGCTTTGCTAATACATTGTGCATAATAATTCCTTAGTTTGTCGCGTTACACGTATTTGGGTATATCTCACCTTCTAGGTTTACCGATTGGTAAGTGGCGGGATCAACGCTCTTTGCTATTTTGTAGGGTCCTTCCCACATGGATTTGAGTTTTCCCACTTTTTCATATTCTTCTACGCATTTAAGCACTATATATCCTACTTGGAAAGTTTTGACTTTTACTTTCGTATTACAATATGCGACCATGTGGGCCTTGTAGCCTTCAGCTCTAATAGCGGCCCAATTTCTTCTTTCTTCTAGCAAGTCCAATGCCAAAGCTGGGTTAGAGATAGCTTACCTCATCGTATTTTTTGACTCTACAGCTTTTCACCACGATCTCCGGTGGTATCATAGCCTCGCTCCTGTAAGTTAGGTTATATGGCGTCTCTCCCGTGGTTGTCCTTTGTGTTATCCGATAGGCCCATAAGACACCAGGGATCTCCTCTACCCATTTTTCCTTATGCTTGTCGAGCTCTGCCTTCATGTTCCTCAACAGTGTTGTCTTCGTTATTTCCACTTGGCCATTGTCCTGGGGGTATCCCACGGAGGCAAACCGATGTTTTATTTCTCAGTGGTCGCATCATAACTCAAGCTTCTGGCAGAGAATTACAGTCTGTTATCGCTACCGAGGTATCGGGGAATGCCGAATCGGCACAAAATGTTCCTCCATAGGAAGTTTATAACCGCTCCCGAAGTTATCTTTGCCATTGGTTCAACTTCAACCTATTTGGTGAAGTAGTCAACCGCAACCAGCAAGAACTTATTCTGCCCTGCATCCAGTATGAGGGATCCCACAACGTCAATACCCCATTTGACAAACGTATTATTCATGACATTAGGTTCCCAGGGTGCTTTTAGTAGAAGTGTTTTTGACCCATGGATCTGATATTGCTGGTACTTCCTCGACCGCTAAAAGACTATTGAACATATGGGAGAATCGAAACGAATTCTATTTTCATTTCTACTAAAAAGGTATTGCAATTCCTCGAGAAGGTTATGTGGTCGTGAACTAATGTGGGCCAGTAATAACCCTGTCGTATTAGCTGGAGGACCATGCTTTCTCCTCCGATATGACTCATGCAAGTTCCTTCGTGAATTTCCCTCATGACCATCTTAGCGTCTGTGGGGTTTAGGCACCGAGTATACGATGTGAGCAGCACCTATGATCTAGTACGCAATTAACGGTGAAGTACCGGGCTATTGCTTGCACCAGGTTCTACTGGATTATTTTGTCAAAGTATTCTTCTAGATTCTTCAGATAAGTTAAGATCTCCCATGTCCAGTCCTCTTCCATGGGGAACGCGATGGAGTCAACCGTCGCGTACTCGGATTTATGAGATTCAGCTGTGAGCAGGAGGGTTACGCATCGAGTGTGTACAACAATTTGGGTGGCAATTTTAGACAGAGTATCAGCTACTTGATTCTCTAACAAAGGTACCTGAATTACCTTACACTCCTCAAACTAATTCTTTCTATGTTGCACTACGTGGACATATTCTCCCATTCTTTCCTCTTTAGCTTAGTACGCACCATTGATTGGTTGCACAATCAGTTGCGAATCGCTATGAATTACTAGTCTTTGGATATCCCCCTCACGGGCAAGCTTCATGCCTATCAATAGAGCTTCGTACTCGGCCTCGTTATTAGACGCGGGATAGTTTATTCTTATGGAAAAACTAAGGATTTTGTCTTCCACTTCGATGTTCTTTAGCATTCCTCATGCTCCCCCGTGCATCCCAACGGCGGATCAATCCACAAACGCATGCTATAGTGGTGTACGTTCCGTGATCTCGGACTCGATCATCTCCACAATGATGTCTGTCAGTACTTTGGCTTTGATAGATGGCCGAGGAGCATAAGAAATGTCATACTCCCGTAACTCCACTACCCATTTTACTAACCATCCCAATATGTCCTGCTTGTTAAGGATAGAGCGTAGGAGGTATCTGGTCAGGATTGTAATATGATGGGAGAGAAAGTAGGATCGCAGCTTTCGGGCCATGGTCACGAGAGCTAATACTAGTTTTTCCAATTACGTATATCTAGCTTCACCCCCTTGTAGCGTTTTGCTGACATAATATATGAGGAGATGTTCCTTTCATTGCTCTCTTACCAGCACAACGCTGATAGCTTCTTCCCCCACGACTATGTAAGCAAATAATTATTCTTCGCGCATTGACTTTACCAACATGAGAGGGCTGACTAAGTATTCTTTGAGATCCAGAAAGGCCTTTTCACATTGTTCATCCCATTGGAAATCCTTGATATACCTCAATATCTTGAAGAAGGGTAATCCTTTTTTTTGCCGATCGGCAGATGAGGCGGCTTGAGAAGGCCATCCTTCTTGTTAGTGTTTGGACGTCCTTAATGGTCTTTGGAGAAGGCATATTAATGATGTGTTTGGCCTTCTCTGTGTTCACTTTAATTCCCTTCTCCATCACCATAAACCCCAGGTGTTGTCAGGAAGTGTTGGTCCAACATTTTAGAAAGTAGTGTTGGCACAACACTGAACTCAACACGGCTCTGTTCAATTTTTTTATGTTAAATAATTTAGTTTCTTTCTTAAACTCACCTAGTTTCACAAGTTGTAGTTATTTGTAATCAATTCAGGTTACCAAGGATCGTGCGGATCTATGCTTGGAGAAAGAGGATAAGCCGAAGATATTTGAATATACTTGAAGACAATATTAGAAGATCTCATGAAGATAACATCAAAGGAGATTTTGGAATTATCCAATGAAGAAGAGAACGATCACCAACTCGTGTCTATCATGCCACATAATAAGGATGATCAAATCCTATAAGAAGTCATGCTCGACATCAAGGCTAATAACAAGACTATAATTAAGTTCTGAGAGATTAGAAGAAACTCGTGTATTATATTGGTCTTGTTTTACTGAGTTTTATCTAGCTAAACTATGACTGATAGATTAGTTAGTGTTAGGATTGGGTTATTTGCTCAGTTGTATTCAGTAAGATCATTAAAGTAACATTTAGTGAATATTTGGCCGTAAGCCTCAGTAGCTTATATTCATATAACCTGTTTAAAATTCATCTCATTGTATTTGTTATTCTGCTGCATTATTACTCTACAATGAGTGTTGGGACGACACCGAATACGATCGGTGTTGGCAAAACATTTAGTGTACACACGGTGTGTAAATAAATTAAAATGGTACTAATCAGAGTCCATACATTTACAGGTATTGCTTCAAACGCGTGAATGGATGGTTTACCGCATATAGCATTATATGTTCTCGATGATGCTTCCACCATCCAAAATTTTATATGCTCGATGCGCCTCAAGGCCCCTTCTCCCCACGATATGGGAAGCATCGTCGTCCCAAGGGTGTGGCTAGACTCTCCAGACAATCCAACAAGGGGAACTTCTATGGGCTACAGCCGTTCTTTCTGCAGTCCCATCGCTAAGTAAGTAGGCATAAATAGAACATCTATCGAGCTGCCAGTGTCGATGAGTCTTCTGGTCCAAAGGAGATAGTAGGGAGTATTGCCATTTTCACAGAGCAGACTTGGAGCCATTGTTTCGTTCTTCTCACCTCCTTGAGGTACCTTTAAATTTTTAGCTGGGGTGATGGCTATGTCTCCTCCCTCTATCATGTTGACTGTTCTTCTAGATAGGGGATTGTCTTCGTACGATTCGGGAGGTGGAGGAAGCTCCTATTTCTAATCTTCTTCCGGGGGTTTCCTTTTGACATCTTCTTCTTCCATTTCTTCTTCTTGAGTTCGTGCCCTATTTCTGGCGTCTGACTTCATGTTTCCTTGGCTACTCCCTTTTAGAAAACTTTTAAGATACCCCAGATCGAGTAACCATTGTATTTTTTTCTCAAGGTGGTGCAATTATCGGTTGTATGCATATAGGATTTATGTTACTTGCAGAACTTCCCTAAATCATTCTTCTTATAAGGTTGCTTGACCAGCAAAGGCCCTAGCAAGTCTTTGTTTCCTCTCCTTACATTCAGCACTTCCGTTGGTGTAATCGTTAGGGCTGGCAACAGGACGGGTTGTAGATGTTTCTTTATAGTGTTCTTGTTATTGTTTCGATGGAAGAAAGCCTTCTCCTCATTTCTCTTTTCCTTGGCCTCATGATCATTGTTCTTAGACTTAGTTTTTGAGCTCTCGGCTTCTTCCACAATAATATAAGTTTCACCTTGTGCATGAGTTCGTTCATATCTCAGATTCGATTGCCAATGAGATATCCGAAAAAGTCCGCTAATTTGAGGCCTTGGGATAGTATGTCGGCGATCATTGAGGGTTCTACATTAGGAACATATAGAGCCTCATTGGAGAAGGGCTTCATATAATCTCGTAGGGATTAATCTTTCCTTTGTTTGATAGTGAACAAATAGCATGCCAATTTTGGGCATCTGTTGTTACATGGAAATTTGTCGAACAAACAAGCTAGCTAATTGATCAAAGTTAGTTATCAAACATGGGGGAATTTGAGAGAACCACACTTGTGCCTCCCTGTTATAGTAGTTCAGAACACTCGGTAGAGCACGAAGTCTGGTGTCGATACTAAATACATACTTGCTAAGTATTGATGAATGTGATCCTGCGGTTGCCGTCCATCTTTTTCTCTAGATTAAAGAGGTAGGTTAGGAGGTTACATGCCCATCGGGAGTAACGGATGTGATATATTAGGGACTAAAGGGGAAGCCTGGTAGACCAACTCATCCTCGGGGGTGATCGTCCTTTTTCACATCTTGCATTTCTCATCTTAGTCACGCTTGAGAGGGAGGGTTCTCCCCTGGATAGTAGGGAGGATCAGCTTTGTACTCCGGTCGCAAGATTCCATTGCGGATTCTGTTTCCACCGTTAGGGTCATAGATAGGGTTCTCGCATCCTCCTTCTCTACCCCTTCGCACTTGCACATGGTGAGAGGATGGGTAATATGGGATTCAGGTCATGTGTGATCCTTGTTCCTATACATTATATTTTCCACAACACGGTTCGATGGGTTGGAGTTCGGTGGATCGCTCGACGGCATGATGCGCACCTCTAAGGGCGGAGTTCATCAGGTCCTCGAAGACTGTCCTAGTCACATTAATGAAGTCGCATGTGTTGGCCGCTGGGGGTGAAATGGCCATATTTTTCGATGCCCATGGGAAAAACATTCCCCCTCCGACGGTGGTTACTACAATTGGTCTATTTCTTGCTCTCTTTTTTTCCGAAATCACTCAAATGTAGTTTTCATTGTGTTTCCAGAAACGGTGACATTTTTTAACACTAGATTTGAAACATTTGAATATGAGAATAATTGAAGGTATAATTGGGACGGAAAGCCCTACCTAAATTCCTGACAAGGGCTTCATTCATAGGCTCCACGATGGTTAGAATAATATTAACACGAAAAGAGAGAAAAGCCTGAGTATTAGGTTGTTTAATTTATTTTCACTTGTCTTTAATTGTGGTGGAATTTCTCTATTTATAGGTGTACATGAGCATGCAAGTGACTTGGTGCATGGGGATGTATTGACAAGTGGTTTTGTTTAGTAGCTAACTAATCTCTTTCGATGTGGACAGCTGGTACCCTAGAAACTACGTGTCTGAATGTCAAGTTCTACTATTAGAGCATTTCTATCCATGTTTTATTACAATGACATGCGATGATACATATTCCTACCCATCCCCGGGTTTAGCAAAATGGATACCCCATAAAAAGAACCTAAGGCCGGAAAAGTGGTACCCCGAGGCCACGATCGACTAACTACCCACTGAGGGTATCTAGTCTGGTTAGAAGATCCAGGAACACCTTACTCATCCTCCCAAGGGTCACTCATATCCCCAGGTACCCGTAAGAACCTAAAGAGCCCCCCTTTGTTTGGTCAAAATGACCCTCCAATATGCTAATCCCGCTACCTGGATCTCACGTGACTCGCAATAAAAGACCCCCGGTTGTCAGCAATAAGTAGTACAAAACAACAAAGGAAAGTGAATACAAGGAAGGTCATACGGGGGAAGATCTCTCATCAACAAGGAAAGTGAGATAACATGGCTCGGATGATCTCCCTACCCCTCGTAGAAAATGCAAATTGAAGGATCACTCGTCAACCACCCAGAGATAACGCAACCCGGAGGGTTTATCACCAGTAGCTCGGAGGCAGCACGACTCAACTTGAAAAGAATGACTACCTCGCCTCATTAGTTCAGGAGCACTGTTGGGGCAGCAGACGGCACACCTCACCGGCCCTCTTCACAGAACGACCATTGGAGCAGAGATAGCCCATCCCTATTGGCTCAAGAAACCCCTCAAGACAATTGGAGCAGATAAGTTATTATCCTATCAGAGAGACCCCGACAAGCTCACTTTATTGGGCAACTCTCACCGACACACCCTCATTGGTGCATAAGACTTAAGAGCATTAGCCAACCCGGTTTCAGGATTTGTGAAAGGAGACTGACGGCAATTGGATGGAAGACCCTAAACTCAACCCTATAAATAGTTACGCACTCAACACCACAAAGAACAAGCGAATACTCACGAAGCTCACTATAAGCAGCTCATTTCTTGTACTAAAAGAGATACTTAAAAATACTCCCCAAAATAGGAAAATTTATCTCCCCCACACGACCCCCCATATTTTTTTCTTAAGCTCGGGATCGGTGTTCTGGATAAACCCCATTTTTTTATCCCCAAATTTCCCCTATTTCTGGGACCTCGTATGATTTTGAATCACTACATAGCGCCATATGTGGGAACGTCAGAAAAGTCAATGATACAAGCTTGATAAAACAACATGGAAAAAAGAAAAGAGAGACATGTACCGTGATATGGTCGTTAGATATAATAGAAATAGAAGAACTACCTTGAAAGAAAGTTATGGTCATGAGCAAAGTCGCCTCGAAGAACCCAGAAATCCTCCCCGATATTGATCTGCTCCGCCGCCTTGGGCGATATCTAACGACTCACACCAGAGCGGAACCTATGCTGCTCTTCCCCATCAACAAATGAGGGGACCGCCATCCTTGCACTCAGAAAGCTCAGTGGATGCTCCCCTGGAAACTTGGACACCAAGATACCCTTTCGGAAGGAGGGAAGCAGCGGGGAACCACTAATTCTCGGCAAAAGACTACTTTGCCGCACCGAAGTTTGCTAACCCCTAAAGGCCCCTTGAGGCACATAGGTAATAACACCAGCGGATAAGGGAACAAAGTTCTTTAAATTTGACTTGCAACCTATCATTTGTCTTGAGCAACCACTGTCAAAATACCACTTTCCTGCTTGGTTAGAATAAACAACGAAGAACACAACATTGCAAAAAATTTTGATCTTAGGTGACTTCAACTTTTCTAACAATGTTCTTCTTTTCTTGCCTCCAAATTTAAATGGAGTGTTTGGGTAACAATGACATCAGGTGTTCTCAAAACATAAGTTTTACTACTGGTAGATTCAATTGTCTAAGTTTTTCGTTTCAAGAACTTTCTTATATATTAGACAAAACAGTTTCTTGTGCCCAAGTTGAGAAAAATATTGACAAATGTTTCAGAAGTTACTTTAGCTTTTACAAAACCAGCTGTCAAAAAACCAGAGATTGAAGTGGAAGAAGTAGGTTTTTCAATGAGTACTAGACCATTTTTACCTTCATTTTCCGTACACAATACCTCATCAAGTTTAGTTCTACATGCGTTCTATTTAGCAGTGGCATGTTCAGCCTTTTCTAGTTTTACCCTTACCTTTTCAATTTCAGCCTCTTTTCTGGTAAGATCTACCTCATATTGATGTAGGAGTTCCTTCGGCAATTTATTTTTACTCATAAATGTCATTTCACTCTTCTTTATCTTGAGGTTCTCCAACAGTAACTTCTGATAAGTAGATTTGAGATCTTCAGTGGTTTCCTCCTAAGTCATTTCTCATTCAAAAATGTATTCTTTATCCATATCTATGGTGCTATAAAAACATTCAATGTCAGGCTCATCATATTAATTTGAAGCACTAGAACTATCACCCGAATTGTATTCATCCCAATTTCCAAACTAAATCTCATAGCCAGTTGTATAGACTAGGTGTTACGAAAGCACCGAGTTCTGGTATTGTTCTAACATTATAATGAATCCTCCTAAGTCCATTGAATCTGTACTATCAACACAATAATGTGGATTTCTTCTTCTTAAGCTTTTGATTCAGCACTTGATCCAGAACTTGTATCATCATCTTCATCCTCTACGCAAACCCATTAAGAACTTTCCTTTTTTGCAAAGGGTGTTAGCACATTCATAAGCAAAATGACCCCAACCCTCACACTCATACCAGTGAAGTTTCTTTGTTTGTTCAACATCATGAGGAGAATGTTTGGTGGCCAAACACCTAGCACCCTTTGGGGGATATATCTTCTTATCTAGAGGTGACTTACTAGGAGATTCATTACTGGATTTACTTTTCAGATTTAATCTAATGAATTTCTTAGTATTGTTACCACAGTTAGCAGAAATTTCTTCCTCCTTCTTAAGTTCATCAAATTCAGATTATGGGCTTGCAACGCAACATAAGACAAGGTTATTTAGACTTTAAATACCATTTCATTGCTCGACATGGGAAAACCTAATAGTTGACTATTTTCCAAAATAACTATCAACACTCTGAGTCTCATTCTGTACTTTGATTATTTTGTACTCGAGTCTCCTTCAGAATGACCTTTTAAGATATCACAGGTTTGTTTAGCAGTAGAATAGTTTTGGATTAACTTAAACGTGTGTTGATGAACACAAGCAAAGCTAACATTAAGTGCTTTTTCATTAAAAGCAAAAAGACTTATCTCAGCAACGGTCCCTTCTGATTCCGGCATGAGCACAACTTCATTGTCAACGGCATGTGTCCTTGTAGGCAAAGTGTATCCGTTGATCACAGTTTGCCATGCTTGAGCATCAATATGACTTGATATGTGTTCTTATCCTGATCTTCCAGAATGCATAGTTGGATCCATCTTGAGATGGGAGCATGTTGTTGTTCGGATTCACATTGTCCACCTCATAGTAACAAAACCAAACACGACTGAAATCGGTGCTTAGCTCTGATGCCAATGGAAAATTTGTCGGTCGGGGCTTGATAGTGTACTCTGAATGTTACAATAACACCAAACCTTATCAATGTTAACTTAACACCAATCTACTTAACTTATGATATTACGCAACACAAAAGTAAAGAACACAAGTAGATAATTTTAAGAAGAATATATAAATACATTCTTCTAAGCCTTAGGCAAAATAATCACTATAAAATTTTACAAAAAGATATGCTCTCACAACTCTCAAGCTCCTCATTCTCGAGTTGCTCAAACAAATAAACAAAGAAAACTTCGATTACTCCTAATTCGTATAGTTTCTAAACTCAAATCACTTAGACTTAATCAACTAAACTTAAACTCTTTGTAAACCAAGACAATATACTCCACAACTATAAGATCTATGCTCTCAAACGTTTTAGCTCTCTTGTCTTGTTCTGTTCCTTGATGTACTTCATGCCTTTATATAGATATATTGATCTTCAGCTGCACGGAATGGACCTGCTTTGTACAGAACACTTAATACACGTTAACTAGCCTAAAATGACTAAAGTAGTCTCGAACGATTGGATTTGCAGACAATCGAATGGGGCTGATTTGATGTAGGGAAAACTCTCGAACTGGGAAACGGTCGAACCGAAGGTGGTTAGATGCTTATAACTCTCGAACGGGTCACTATGATACTTGACAATCGAACTCGAAAGCAAGATAGTCGAACCGTAAAACAGTCAAACAGTCGAGCAGGGCGGTTCGATTGATATGGGTTGGTGAACAGTAATTAATGCACGGCATGATTATCGGTGAACGATGTATATACAGATCTCGGTCTGTGAAACCCGCTCCGCGAATGACAAATATCAATCGAACAACGACGTTCAATTGTCCCGAAAAAAGTCGAATTGACTCAGTTCAACTCTGTTCTTTATGGTCTTTTAGTGAGGCAAGTCGGCCCAGCTCATTTATGGGTCATCTAAAACACCCTACCAGTATGTGTTATTAAAATCTAAATAGCCAATTACTGAAAAATATTCGCAAAACCAATAGATAAAAACGTATTATCGAACGATTGAATACATGGTACAAAAGTATCGTTAATCGGCATGAATTTTGAAGTTGTTGCAATGCAAATGATTGGAATCCAAATGCGATTGCTCACCTTATTCTGGTAATGCTTAAAAAACATAATTATACATTTAGACTTGTTTTTCTTTTTTTCAATGAACACGTAATTATATTTCTTACTACGGGGGTGTTTGCAAGAGCTTATGAATGCTACTTCTTCATAACTTTTACTTAAAGTTACTTAAAGCGGCGTTTGACTTAAAGCAGTGAGTGTTTGCGAATGTGTTTTTAAAAGTTACTTAAAGCAGTTAAAATAGTTTTGTGGTGTTTGCAATAGCTAGTGAAAAGCAGCTTTTGAATATTGATCAAGATGCAATAAGATTTATTTACATATATTTAAAGTATACATAATATTAATGTTTCACTCACACATGCACAATTATGGTTATATTTAAAAATAAAATAATATAATTTCATTAATACGTTTATTACACTAAATTTCACAATTTATTTGATGTAATCATTTATTTTTAGAAAGTATACCTTTATCTGAAAGTTGTTAATATAAATATGTTGTTGTTAAGTAAAAAAAATATTAAGAATTTCTTTGTATTCTTTTTCATTATTACTTTTTCTTTAATTATTTTTTATTATTAATTAAAACACCACAATTTAAGATTATAGAAAATATCACGTAAATAGGGAAAGAGATAAATCATGAGATTTCTTTCTAATTAATTAAGGCTTAAATATGATATTAAGAGAAATTTAATGAATATATAAGTAGAAGTAGTTTATGGAAGCACCTCATGACATTCTTCTGGGCTTCTGCTTATTTCGGCTTTTTTTAAGAGAAGGAGAAGCAAAATCATGAATTGCAAACACTAAATAAATGCTTTCCAGTGACTTAAAGCCCATAAGCTCCTTTTAAAAGCTCTTGCAAACACCCCCTACATGTCTCCCGCAAAAAGATATTTAATTCTTTGAAAATGTTGTAATTGTTTTCGAATCACGTATGGGCTTGCCTAGCCTTTACTTTCGAATCACGGATGAAAACATCTCGGTATGATTAGAAAAGTTCAGTTTGATGAAATATCTTACTATAATAAGGTAGTTATCGCGCGGAGATTACTATTAGTAAAAAAAAAATATGCTCTGGCGATCAAAACTGCGACACAATGGCAACTGAAAGCGACAAAATCGGAGAGTCACTAGGGAACTCTAATCCCGGTGACCTGGTAATCTCAAATCAAGAAGGCGGTTTCACCTTCAGCAGTAAGAGAAGCAGTAAGAGAATCGAGAAGGAAGAGGAAACCCTCAATAACACGAGAGATACAGGATCGCAAAAACGTTCACGTATGTCATACGAATTAAATTATGTGGCCAATGCAATGGATGGAGTCGCGTTGGACGTGGAAACTAACAAACCATGGTCTGGAAACAGGTCCACATATGCAAGCAAAGTCTGCCCCAAGGAGGTGTTCATCGATAGCAGTAAATTCGACATGGACAACAATGAGATTAGAGTTCGCCCACCAACCGCGGAAGATCCATTCCCATCGATCGAGTTCTCGGAAGAGTTTGAGGAGAACATGAATGACCACTGGAATGATTCAATCCTCATTAAGATTTTGGGAAAACCTTAGTTTTATCCTAACTTAGTGAACGACTCTCGATCATGTGAAAGTTCACATCAGATTGTGAAATCGTGGATTTGGGTTTCGAGAGTTATTGCCTCAAAGGGACAAACCCTAGTCAAAGGGAAAGGATACTAACCCAAGGACCCTGGCAAATTGCGAGGAATTTCCTTTCCATCCGTAAATGGAGGTCGGATTTCATAATGATAACATTGATCATGTAATTACGTGGGTGCGGGTCATGCACCCTCCCCTCAAAACTTTCCGAGAAGACGTAAATTACAAGATGGCAAGATACTTGGGAGACCTGGTTAAAATCGACGGGAACACATATTCGGCAGCACGAGGTAAATACGCAAGGTTTTGCGTACAAATCCCATTAAATAAGCCATTGGTGAGGGGGATTCGGATCAGGGGTCGGGTGTATGACGTTATGTACAAATCTGCCGAGTTTATGCTACGTTTGTGGACGTGTTGGGCATATTGCTAAGGAGTGGGCAGCGAAAACGACGACCGATGAAAATACATCGACGAAGATGAATTTTGAGAAGGAGAAATCGGGGAAGGAGAAGTCGGAACCAACCCAATGGCTGGTAGAGAAAGTCAATCAGAGAGAGTTTGGTGATTGGATGATAGTCACACGTAACAAAAATAAGGAGGAATTATTATTTCTGTCCATTATCTTTTTTTCAAACTTAAAATGCTCGTTTTTTCAAAACATGCTAAAAATGCCCTGTATCTTTTAAAATTTCTTCTAAAAATGCCCGAAGTGAAATTTTCGGACAAAAAAACTTACGCGGCTGCCTAGTCAAAGAATCGCGTTGCCTAATCAAAAAGTCGCGCCCGACACCTAGGATTTCACTTCGGGCATTTTTAGTAGAAATTTTAAAAGATACAGGCCATTTTTAGCATGTTTTGAAAAAACGGGCATTTAAGTTTTGGAAAAAAAGATAATGGGCAGAAATAATAATTCGTCGTTTTCAAAACAAATAGTAAGTGTCGGGTGCGACTTTTTAATTAGGCAACGCGATTCTTTGACTAGGCAGCCACGTAGGCTTCTTTGTCCAAAAATTTCACTTCGAGCATTTTTAGTAGAAATTTTAAAAGATACCTGGCATTTTTAGCATGTTTTGTAAAAACGGGCATTTTAAGTTTGAAAAAAAAAAGACAATGGGCAAAAATAATAATTCGTCGTAAAAATAATAGTACGTCAACGAAATCGCAGTACTTGGGTAAGGAGAATACAAAGGGGAAAAATAAGTCAACTATGGAGGCGAACAATCCCACACGCCCTAACTATTTCCACCCGGGAAATGGAGATATGGTCTCACCACAAGTGCTAAATCAAAGAATTATTCCTATTTCAATTATCAAGAGACCTGTTGCACAAGGTAATATTACCTCAAATAAATATGGGAATGCAGGCACTAAAGGAAAGAAAAAATCTACACTCAACAATATTAATTCTTTTGATACTCTTGAGGTTTTGGGTGATCAAGAGGAAGGGTCGGTCCAGAACCAACAAGACCGTATTGTTCAACCGAGGGTAGTCGAGGAAGATGGCAGAGTTTCTAAACCCCAACTGATAAACGGGGAGCTGGTGGTCGCGATAGATCCACGATTTTGGGAACATATAACGATGTGCAGCCGTTTCGATGGTCCCTTGAAAATACACTAATAAATTCGAGGTCAATCGAGGTGATAGAAATATCCCTTCTAATATGGGAATTCGATATAAAGACACGAATTATCGAGAGGTGGAGAACTTACCGATATGTTTGCATAGGATGCATGAGCGAATGGGAACTTTGCCAACAACAAGTGTTCATGATTGAGGCGTTGAAACAACTGATGTTGTTATGCATGGGTTGCGGTATCGAGTACCCCATCGCACTGAACCAACATGCTAGTTTATCTCTGAAGATAGTGACGTGGAATTGTCAAGGGGCCGCAGACAACGATTTCAGGATTAACTGTAGAGAGTTGGTTCGATCACACAGACTCGAGGTGGTCTTTCTTCTCGAAACTCGGGTATCGCAGGAGACGGCATATGAAATAGCCCCGAGACTTGGGTTTTTTTGACTTCTGTATCGCTTCCACGAAGAGAATCGACGGGGGGATTTGGATGATGTGGAAGGCCGAAGAGACCAATGTGGTTTTTAAGATATCGACGACCAAAGGATACACGCGTTGGTAAGCCCAAAAAATCAAGATTTGTGGATGCTTTCCGGTACTTATGTGAAGCCGCACAAAATTGATAAAATACGAGCCTTCGACAAGCTTGAATTGATGGCCCGAAGAATGAGAATACATTGTCTCATACACGGGATTTCAATGAAATATGCTTCGCGCATGAGAAGCAAGGGGGAAGCAAGAATGTGCATACACGATGCCGTGATTTTCTTCAACGAATTCAGTCATGGAATGTGCATGATTTGGGATTTCACGGCCCCAAATTTCCGTGGACGAATAAACAGGAGGGTGAAGCAATAATATATGAACGTATCGATTGTGCTATTGCTAACGAGGCGTGGATGAACAAGTTTCCGAACAACAAAGTGTTTCATCTTCCACAGACTCATGGTGACCACCATCCTGTTCTCACAAACATTGTCGGATGGTATAGGCCGATTGCAAAAAAATCGTTCCGCTTTGAGGCAATGTGGATGCAACACTCGGAATGTGAATGGCTAATCAAACATATTTGGAAGGAGAAAAGAGAACTAATTCAGGCAATTAACCATGTCCCCGAGGTTTTAATCCCATGGAATAAGGATACTTTTGGGAATATCTTTTGGCGGAAAAAATAATTGGTGGGTCGACTGGATTGGATTCAACGAGCGTTGGCAAAGGGCCGAATAATTTCCTATTAAATCTGGAAAAGGAACTCATAGGACAGTAAAACGAAGTCTTAAGGAAAGAGGAAATATATTAGAGACAGAAATCGAGGGTCCAATGGCTTGAGGCGGGGGATCATAACACGGCCTACTTCCCATCGCTCTACATTGGCGCGTCGCAAGCGAAACCGAATCTTCATGTTAACGATTGAGGGCACCTGGGTGGGGGACTAGTCAACGCTAAGTTCACATGCACGAGATTACTTTAAGTCATTGTTCATGGGTGGAGAAACGGCGACACCTGCTCTTCAGAATTCACGGTTTCAGCACGCTCTTTGAGTGGATGACGTAAAATTAATGGGTCATGAGGTATCGGGCAGTGAGTTGAAAAACACCGTGTGGAAAACTCATCCTAATAAGGCTTCGGAGCCCGATGGCATCCAGGGGATGTTTTATCAAATATTTTGGGCGTGGACAAATGAGTCGATGCTTGCGTTTATACATGATGCGTTTCAGGAGGGGTGTTTCGACCCAAGAGTGTGCGAAGCGCAACTATGTCTAATTCCTAACTCGTCCCTCATATCTCAATTTCGACCTATATCTTTGTGTAATATGATATATAAAATTATTACTAAATGCATAACCGTGAGGTTAAGAGATATAATGCCCAAGATAATTGCCCCGACGCAATCCAGTTTCATAAAAAGGCTCAGTACACAGGACAATATATTTTTAATGCAGGAGGTCCTTAATTCTTTGCAGTCAAAGAAAAATAACAAGACGGGCTGCATGATTCTCAAATTTCATTTAGTGAAAGCATATGACAAAATAAGTTGGAAATATCTCGAGGAGACGTTGCATGCTTTTCTTTTTCCGAAGAATATTATAAATCTTATCATGTTTTGTGTGCGTATCGCGGCTACTAAGATTTTGTGGAATAGCAAACCTCTTGAGAGTTTTCAACATGAATGCGGGTTGCGACAAGGGGATCCTCCTTCCCCGTATTTATTTGTCCTATGTGTGAAAAGGCTAGCATATTTGCTTGAGGAAGCCATTGATAACGGGAATTGGGAAGCACCAGGGCCAAGTCGGGGGGTGGGGGGTGTCCAAAATTATCCCACGTCTTTTTCGCTGATGATCTCATTTTAATGGGAAAAGCGACGTGGAAAACAACAAGGGTAATGAAGCGGATTTTGGAGGAATTCTGCAAGTCCTCGTGTCTTAAGTTAAATAAAGGGAAGTCCACGGTTTTCTTCTCGAATAGAGGCGGATTACGGTTGAAGAGGAGTTTATGTGAGCATCTCGGGTTTTCACAAACTGTGAGCATCGGTAAATATCTTGGTGTGCAACTGGTGCACGGTCGTGTTAATTGTGATCACTATAATGAGTTATTTGATAAAGTCTTGACGCGGTATTCTAGTTGGAAGGGAAATAATCTTTCTCTTGCGGAGCGCTCGGTTTTGATCCAATCGATTTCCACTGCCTTGCCGATACACATCATGCAGTTGAGTTGGCTACCAGAAACGGTGTGCGACCGTCTTGACCGTTTAAATCGGGACTTTCTTTAGTCTAACAATCCCGACGTCAAGAGGATTCATCTTGTTGGTTGGGAAAAAGTCATTAGAGGAAAGAAGGAGAATGGGCTCGGGATTAAGAAGGCTCGCACAAATAATGAGGCACTCCTAGCAAAATTCTGTTGGAGGATACTACAAGAGAGACCGAGCCTTTGGTCGGATATGATTGGAGCTAAATACTTGAAGAAGTCGAAGCTATGAAATTATATCTCAAAACTCGGTGACCGCTTGACAAGGAAGGGAATCGTTAGATGCTTCGCATTAATCGCTCATTTCATTCGTTGGAAGATAGGGGACGGGAAGTCGATCTCATTTTGGTTTGATAATTGGCTCGGCGAAATGCGTCTAAGTGAAGTAGTCCCGAGTATTAAGCAAGAAGAACGAAGGCTGGTGTTAGCCGACGTGTTAGATGAGGACGGATCTTCGTTACTAGAACAACTCGAGTCGCAAATACTGGAGGACTGGAAAAAGAAAATCCGCGCGAGGAATATTAATTTGATTGAGGGGGACGATAGAGTTATTTGGAGCGAAATAGCGAACGGGAAGTTCTCATGCCAAAGTACTTACAAGGCATTATTTCGCACGTATATGAATGTTGTAAATCCGAGAAATAAAATCCAATGGGTATGGAGCATTCCAACGAGTCAAAGGATTAAATATTTCTTGTGGTTAGCGTTGCAAAATAAACTTGCAACAAATTAATTGTGAAGGTATCGGAAACTAATGTCTAGCGCTGAATGCGACTTATGTCTAGGAAAAGAGGAGACCGTTATGCATATACTCACGGACTGTCGAGATGCCAAGCATGTATGGAAAGAGTTGGTACCGCGGGAAAAGCTGGAGCAGTTTATGAGCGAGGGAGAAGCCGGGTGGTGGAGTCCGAACCTGCAATGTCCAGAGATTATTAAGTCAAAAATCGGAGAATTCCGTTGGAATATTTTATTTGCCCTTTTGTGTGGGAGCTATGGAAGGCACACAATAATAGAATCGTCAGGGGAAAAGCAGAGATGTACCTTTACCCTTACATTTTCAATCTCAGCCTCTTTTCTCGTAAGATCTACCTCACATTGATGTAGGAGTTCTTTCGGCCATTTATTTTCACTCATGAATGTGATTTCACTCTTCCTTGTCTTGAGGTTCTCCAACAATAACTTCTAATAAGTAGATTTGAGATCTTCAGTGGTTTCCTCCTAAGTCATTTCTTCTTCAAAAAGTATTCTTTATCCGTATCTATAGTGCTATAAAAACATTCATTGTCAGACTCATAATATTCATTTGAAGCACTAGAACTATCACAAGAATTGTATTCATTCCAATTTCCAAACTAAATCTCCTAGCCAGTTGTATAGACTATGTGTTACGAAAACACTGAGTTTTGATGTTGTCCTAACATTCTAATGAATCCTCCTAAGTCCATTGAATCTAAACTATCAACACAATGATGTGGATTTCTTCTTCTTGAGCTTTTGATTCAGCAATTGATCCAGAACTTGTATCATCATCTTCATCCTCTACACAATTAAGAACTTCCCTTTTTGCAAAAGGTGTTAGCCCATTCATAAGCAAGATGACCCCAACCCTTACACTCATAACATTGAAGTTTCTTTGTTTGTTTAACATCATTAGGAGAATGTTTGGTGGCCAAACACCTAGCACCCTCTGGGGATATGTCTTCTTATCTAGAGGTGGCTTACTAGTAGATTCATTATTGTATTTACTTTTCAGATTTAATCTAATGAATTTATTAGTAATGTTACCACAGTTAGCAGAAATTTTTCCTCCTTCTCAAGTTCATCAAATTCAAATTATGAGCTTGCAATGCAACATAAGACAAGGTTATGTAGACTTTATAAATCATTTCATTGTTCGACATGGGAAAACCTAATAGTTGACTATTTTCCAAAATAACTGTCAACACTCTCATTTTCACTCATGAGTACATTTTCAAGAGTTTTCATTAACTTTTTGTGCTTTGATTATTTTATACTGGAGTCTCCTTCACACTGACCTTCTAAGATATCACAAGCTTGTTTAGCAGTAGAATAGTTTTGGATTAACTTAAACGTGTGTTGATCAACACAAGCAAAGCTAACATTAAGAGCTTTTTCAATAAGAGTAAAAAGACTTATCTCAGCAACGGTCCATTCTGATTCCAGCATGAGCACAACTTCATTGTCAACATCATGTGGCCTTGTAGGCAGAGTGTATCCATTGATCACAGTTTGCCATGCTTGCGCATCAATATGACTTGATATGTGTTCTTATCCTAATCTTCCAGAATGCATAGTTGGATCCATCTTGAGCTGGGAGCATGTTGTTTTTCAGATTCACGTTGTCCATCTCATAGTAACAAATCCAAACACGAGTGAAATCGGTGCTTAGCTCTAATGCCAAAGAAAAATTTGTCGATCGGGGCTTGAAAGGGTTCTCTGAATGCTACAATAACACCAAACCTTATAAATGTATCTTAACACCAATCTACTTAACTTATGATATAACGTAGCACAAAAGTAAAGAATACAAGTAGATAATTTTAAGAAGAATATATAAATACATTCTTCTGAGCCTTAGGCAAAATAGTCACTATATAATTTTACAAAAAGATATGCTCTCACAACTCTCAAGCTCCTTATTCTCGAGTTTCTCGAACAAATAAACAAAGTAAGCTTTGATTACTCCCAATTCGTATAGTTTCTTAACTCAAATGACTTAGACTTAATCAACTAAACTTAAACTCTTTGTAAACCAAGACAAAATACTCGACAACTATAAGATTTAAGCTCTCGGATTTTTTAGCTCTTTTGTCATGTTCTTTTCCTTGATGTACTTATTGCCTTTATATAGATATGTTGATCTTCAGCTGCACGGAATGGACCAGCTTTGTCCAGAACACCTAATACACGTTAAGTAGCCTAAATTGACTAAAGTAGTCTCGAACGATCGGATTTGCAGACAATTGAATGGGGCTGATTCGATGCAGGGAAAACTCTCGAACCGGGGAACGGTCGAACTAAAGGTGGTTAGATGCTTATAACTCGATGCAGAGAAAATTCTCGAACCGGGGAACGGTCGAACCGGAGGTGGTTAGATGCTTATAACTCTCGGACGGGTCACTGTGGTACTTGATAATCGCACTCGGAAGAAGGATACTCGAACCGTAAAACAGTCAAACAGTCGAACAAGAGGGTTCGCTTGATATGGGTTGGTGAACAGTAATTAAATCTTGGCGTGATTATTGGGTAACGGGGTATAGATAGATCTTGGTCTGTGAAACCTGCTCCGCAAACGGCCAATATCAATCAAACAAGGACGTTCGATTGTCCCGAAACAGTCCAATTGACTCGGTTCGACTCTCTTCTTTATGGTCTTTTAGCGGGGCAGGCCAACCCAATTCATTTATGGGTCATATCAAACACCCTACCAGTATACATAAAAACGTATTATCGAACTATTGAATACAGGGTACAAAAGTATTATGAATCGACATGAATTTTGAAATTTTTGCAATGCAAATGATTGGAATCAAAATGCGATTGCTCACCTTATTCTGGTAACGCTTATAAAACATAATTATACATTTAGACTATTTTTTTCTTTTTTTATATGAACACGTAATTATATTTCTTACTACATTTCTCCCGCAAAAAGATATTTAATTCTTTGAAAATATTGTAATTTTTTTCGAATCACGTATGGGCTTGCCTAGTCTTTAGACTATATTGTAACTTATTGATTATTGATGAGCATCTAGAGTCTTATCTCTCTTTTTCATTGTAGTTGGATTTTTAGTTTTTACTATATTCTTTTCGGATCGACGAGAATAATAGAAGGGTGTGTGTAGAATAAACTCCTAGGCGCAAAAAGGAGTGAAGCACCGGTTATTAATTCAACTTTATTAATCAACGGGCCTTTATTGAAACTTTTCTGTGGGTGATCGATTCGTCCACCTTTAATAGGATGTAAAAAAAATCCTATATATTTCTAAGATTTTTTGAGGTTTTAGGACTTAATCATATAGAAGCCACGTGTCGTATATATGCGTGGTGCAGTTAAAGTGAAATTTCATTTTATAGATCAGTAATGATTTTTAATAAAATTAACTTATGATGTGAATAACAAAGTCTAGACACGTAAAGTATTTCTTTTAAATGTTTTGAGTACCATTTGAATCAAATGGTACACCGAATGAAATAATTTGAAATTTCATTATAAGTGTACATTGAACGAAATATTTATAAACTCCGAATTTCAAGTTTTATGGTATTTTCTATATTTGAAATATTTAGCACATTCATGTACCACGTGCCCCCTTGGCTACAATAGGCGATCGTAAATTACGTATTTCTTCATATTAAAAATAAATAACATGTATTTCTTTGAATTATGCATACGCGTATTACTCACGAACTGGGATGAAAACATCTCGCTATTTTTAGAAAAGTTCAGTTTGATGAAATATCTTACTATAATAAGGTAGTTATCGTGCTCCGCATATTAGAATAATTCTTTTTATCTCCGGCAATACGTTTCTTAATATACTGGATTGTAATAATGTACTATCAACCCGAATTGATTCTAAAACTTCCATAGTAAGGTTCTACAACTCTACGCGATTACTGATTATCGAAAGATAATCGGGTTTCTAAAATTAACTGTCTTATGTTTAATTGACAAATAACACCCTTTACAATTTTTACTAGTAAATAACCTCTTGTAAGATTAGAAATTAACAAATCATGTTCGAAATTTGAGTTAACTATATAATTCGAACTAATGTTAATCAGCTTTTTCTCATGACTTTTTGTGACCTTTCAGAGCTAGAAAGTAATGTTTTCTAATTTTTTTTAAATCATATATTCAGCGGCATAAGCAATCCTTTGTACACTAACTAAATATAATAAAAACTGAGTTTTGTTAACAATTTCAGTACGTACAGATTAGTTACATGTAGTACGAGATAATATGTTAGTTTTTGTAACATCACTGCCACTGGTGTATTATTTTCTAATTAAAAGAGCACAAGGGTACTTTTGCAATTTACTAAGATTTTTTTCTCTTGCAGACCAAAAAAAAAATAAAAAATTCCATTTGCGTATCGATTCCCTTTGATCGTGGTGATGAATCCGAAAAGGAAGTCAGTTTTCACGATCCATATGAATCCATGTCACTCTGGAACTTATGCTAAAGTACACACACTTACAAATTCTATTCCAATATTCTCATCTCTATACATAGTTGCATACTGCCAATCTGCTACACTATAATATAAGCTTCAAAGCACAAAAAGAAAACTTTGTAAAAAAACAAAAAAAAAAAATAACATGGGATTATTTGTACGAGAAAGAAGGGGTATAAGCTGGACTGACCAAACCTTAAACACAATATCAGCTCCACCTTTGCCATTATTGTTGTTTTTTGGGCTTTTCTTGATGTTAATGTATTTCGCCGCTTATTCGGAGTTCCAAGAAAGAATAGAAAGGAGTAAGATGGGATTGAAATTCGGAACCATGCTACTCCCTTTGGTAGGGGTTCTGATTGTGTACATGTTGATGCTCCGGGCAAGGTGGGCCTTCGGAGCACCGAGGCCGGTGTACAACGCGGAGGAAGGGAGCTTGCCTTGGGGGCTGATAGTGGTGGTGGTGATGCTCCTTGTTATGGTTTATTATCAGTCAACTTTCCAGTCTGCTTGGTTTAGACACCTATAGGTAGACTAGTTGATAAGGATTCTTCTATATATGCTACGTACTTTGCATGCTAGTTTTTGCGTAGAGATTGAGCCGGTTTTTGACTCAAGGATGATTCCGACTTTGCGTGCTCATGTATCATTATATTGTGATGAAAACTCATTCTAGATCTTGGTACGTAATATTGTGTGTTGCACGCTTACACTTATTAATAATTTTGTTCATTACTAGTGAATTTGTCTTTACAAGATGCTGAACGTTAGTTGTTCATGATTTTGCTTCGATATTAACAAAATTAATTAAATGTACTTTCGTTAAATATTAATGAGATGCCTTTTATTATAACATGTCATATATTGGACTTCAAGCTCTATTATCATATTTCGAATCATTCTTGTTTTATAGTACTTTTTTTTCCTTTGTAAGGAAAAACATTATATTGAAGAGCAGAGTACCAGTACTCAAAACTGATCACAAGAGAATTGGACTTAACCAGAAAACAGGAAAACAAAGCATACCAGTGGACACAACAAAACCAAAAACCCCTGTCACGGTCTCGCCTGCCACATCGTTGCAGCTCAAAATCACACAAAATACACACCTTGGCCAAGTTATTAACACGACAACAAACGAGCCAAGAAAACATAGAACTTAGCCAAGAGGCACCCAAGAATATACGGATAATTTTCATTCACCTCCCCTGAGGCTCGTTGTTTTGGCAAATCCCCCAAATGTTTAAAATGTTGGCAAATACCCCCTTCCATCAGTTGACTGTTAGTCAACGGTTAAATGTGATGTCAATTATTTAATTTTATATCCAACATATAAAATTATATATTCCAAATCATCAATTTATTTTAATAATTTGTACATATTCCATTTAATTATTTCCACTTTTTGAATAATAAAATTAAATTTAGTTTATATATAATTTTAATTGTAATAATATCGGTTCACGTAGAAACTTTATACTTATAATAGTTTTTGACAATTTACCTCCTTGTGCTATGCTAAATTGCCAAGTTACCTCTATGTGAAAATAAGTTGACCAAAATATATCAATATGATCTCTAAAGTTAGCATTTTACCTCCTTGTGATGGGAGGTGAAGTCCACTCTCCCATAAATGAGAGTGAGGGTTAGTTTTTATTTATTTATTTATTATTATTTGAAAAAGACATTTATACCACCGTTGTTTCAAGGAAAAATTACATTTTTTCTTTTATTTAAAATTATCAAAAAAGTAAATATAAATCATTATTAAAATTAAATTACAAATCTAAAATATATATGTATATGGCTTGTTTCTTAAACTTCTATTTTTATAAAATATAAAAATATAGTATAATTATATTCAAAATTACCCGTGCTAACTTTTGAGATCATGAGTGTATTCGACCAACTTATTTTTCACAAGGAGGTAGCTCGCCAATTTAGCATAACACATGGAGGTAAATTTTTAAAATATTTACAATTTCAAATTATATATACTTTTAAAATAGCAAAAAGTTCTATTTAAACTTCTATAATAATTGGATAAGATAACAAAAATAGTAAAACTCTTTAGTACATTTTTAGAATTTAACATTTGTTTATCTATTATTAACATATTTATCTCACATAATATCTACTATTAATTTTAAACATATTGTTTACTATGCTTGCTTGTTATTGGTTATATCTTCTTTTCTCTGTGAATGGACTGAAAAAGAAAATATTTCCACTTTTAGAACAACCATTAATAAGATTAGGACAACTTATACACATTTTATGGTATTTTACATTGATCCTTCCCTGTAGTTTTAAGAAAGAAAAAAAAAATAACCTTTTCCTAATTATAGTTCTTAACAAAAAATTCACATATACTATATTATTATTATTTTTGATTATTTAAAATTGTAAAATAAATGAATTACATACAAATTATTAAAATAAATTGAAAACCTCAAACATATTCTAATATTGTTGGGCATTAGAATTACATAATTGCCATCAGATTTAACTTTTTACTAACAGTCAACTAATGGAATGAGGTATTTGCAAAAGTTTTAAACCTAGGGGGGTATTTACCAGTGCATCAAACCTCGGGGCAGGTGAATGAAAAATACCCAAGAATATACACTCCAGTCCTAAATGTATACATAAATTCTTTGCATTGAGCCTTATTCTATCCCCAACTTTGCAATTTGACAAATCAAAGTCATATATCAATATTGATTTCTCTTCTTTTGAACACAGCGTCATTTCTCAACTTCCAAGTTGCCCATGCAATCTAGCACCATACACTTTTGCGTTCCTTCCCGATCCCCTTTTACGTTTCCGATAGCTGCCACTAAAGTACATTGCTTGATATGAGAACTCATATCGTTCGAAAATGCTGTTGATATTCATATTCCGCTCCAATCTCTACATTTGTCCCATACACTCTGAAGAAAATCTGCACTCACAAGAAAAAAATGTTGGATGTTCTCAACTTTCTCTCTACATAAACCACACAGCTCCGTTACGCTTTCTTCCCAATACCATTCCTTTTTAGATTCTCCCTCGTATGATTTTCTTTCAAAAAATAATTTTCATGTGCAAATCTTTATTTTCGAAGCCCCACTGGACTCCGAAATTCTATTTTGTTAATGGTTTCGTCCTTATCAAGACAAATGTGACGCAGCAAGTCAAAATGTTCCTCTAAAATTTTGTGGCCTTTCCGCGCCCATGATAAGCACGTAAATTAGATAATGCAGGGGGCCAAGCACAAGGCTAACCTGGCCTCCAGTCCGAGGTACACCTTGGGCTTGTACTTATTTATTCATATATCTGAGCTAAGATAAATATTTCTCCCAATCTCTGTAATGTGAATAAAATAGTTGGGCGAATGAAACTCAGCCCACTTAGCAAATTTATTATTGCAAAAATATCAGTCCAATTAACTTACTCAAATACTACAAATTATAATAAAAGGACCAAGGTAACGTGCACTGGATTTGGATTTTAAATTGAACAAAGCACGAAATTCTTTTTGCTTTCCCTGTGATCAAGTTATCCGGATGGAAGTTTAAATTAATTAAATACGCGTCCTTATATTTTTGTAGTTTTATGAATGATGACTTACAAATTAACTGTCACATCATAATTATATTCAGAATATTTAGCTGAATCCAATGGTGAGTTATAAACACTAATTCATATTCATATTTTAATATTTGTTAAATTCTTTAGTAGTTGAAGTGAATTATGCATAATCTATAATTTTATATGTATTAACTCTCTTTTTCCTTGTCTGATTGGATAGTAATCTTGGAAATCATTCCCTTAACCATAACACTTTTAGGTTCAACTTTGATAAATATTATATTTTTATTGTTTTGTAATATAATAGGTCGTTTTACTACAGCCTAGGGTAAAAAAACAAATCCTGGGTCCGTCCCTGAGATACCTGGATTGGAAGTCATGTGTGCGGAAGCACCAGCTTCGGTCCTACCATTCATTGTTGTCCGTCTCATCATCAAGGGAGAGGGCATCGGTAGAATTATGTGCAACCTCGTCATCTTTGGATTGGTCATATCGCCACGAACAAATGTTTGCTTCATGTTTTGGTTTTTCATAGTTTTGGCAGTGAACAATTGAAATATTTTGGTGTGTTATTCTATTATTGTGGCGCACTGGACTATTAATTGAAAGGGTGGTGGTTTTTATGACAAGGGAACGTTTTTCTGATTAGTAGAATAGTTTATGGCTTGTTTGTTTGATGTTTTATGCATGTAAAAGGCTCATATAGTCCCTGCATCATCATCATCGGTTATACATGAGTCAAAACTTTGTAATGTTGGTATCACCTCATAATATACAGGGATCGAGTCAAATCATTGAAGCCACCTGAGATTTGTAGGAGCGACCAAGACCACAAAGTAAATAAAGAACTTATTTTTATCATCTACGGGATACCCAATGGAGGAAAGATTATCAAAAACTTTCTTAAACTCTCGAAGATATTCCGAGAGTGGCATATCAGATTTCTTTTTCATGTTATGAAGTTTTTGTTGAAGAGTGAGATGCCGCTCGATCAAAGCTAGGGCATAAGCGTCCATATCTTTTAGAAGGAATCAAGACCAACAACCACGCTATGTGATTTGTCGATCAAGGTGGCCATAATCCAACCACGCATTGTAGATTGCGTTTTAGCTAGATTTGGTGATGGATTTTGGGAGGATTCAAAGTATGTTAGGTGTGTGGGAAGAGCTATGTCATCACCAGTGAGCAACTGAGAACAATTATAGATTGCAGCTTAAAGAAGAACTCGGTCTCTTCAAGGGGAATAATTGTCGAAAGGACAAATTAATACTTTTGCCCTGTAAGTTTACACCGTTAAAAAAAGTGCCCTGTAACTATGAAATCGATAAAACTAACCTACGTTTTGGGTTTTTTTCAATTTTTCTGCCCTGAGCTTGCCACCTCACAAAAAATGCGTCCGTGGCATCCGATATGGCAATTCTAGCACACGCCATGGCTGCCACATGGAATATATTTATTACAAAAATATATTTATATTCAGAATATATATAAAAATATAAAAAAAAATATATTTGTGTATTAAAATATATCAAATATATATAAAAAATAGAAAAATTATAAATATTATTTTTACTACTGAAATTAAAAAAATATATATATATCAAATATATATAAATATATATAAAAAAGGAAAAATAATTTTATTACTGAAATAAAAAAAATAAAAAAAAAACTAAAAAAAAAATGAACCCCCCCCCCACACCACCCCCGACAACCCCCCCCCCCCCCCCCCCCCCCGACCGCCCCAACCCCGCCGCTCCCCCCCACCCCCAAACCCCGCCGCTCCCCCACCACCACCCCGCCGCTGCAATTGCAGCGGTGTCGGCCTCAATCGATGCCGCCACCACTGCAATTGCAGCGAAGGTGGCGTCGATCGACGCCACCACTGCTGCAATTGCAGTGGTGGTGGCGTCGATCGACGCCACCTCCGCTGCAATTGCAGCGGCGGGGGTGTGGGGGGTGGGGTTTGGTGGCGGGGGGGGGGGGGGGGGTTCATTTTTTTTATTTTTATTTTTTACTTTTTTTATTTTGGTAATAATAAATAATATATGTGATTTTTTCATTTTATATATATTTGATATTTGTTTTTAAATTTCAGTAATAATAAATAATATTTATGATTTTTGCCTTTTTATATATATTTATATATATATTTTTAATTTCAGTAATAATATTTATGATTTTCCCTTTTTTCATCTTTATTTATATATATTGGATATATTTTAATACATAAATATATATATATATATATATATATTTTTTTATATATTTATATATATTCTGGATATAAATATATTTTTATTTTAAATATATTCCATGTGGCAGCCACCTAGCATAAAAAATATATTTTTGTTTTAAATATATTGATGTGGCGTGTGCCAAAAAAGCCACATCGGATGCCACATAGGCATTTTTTGTGAGGTGGCAAGCTCAGGGCAAAAACATTGAAAAAAACCCAAAACGTAGGTTAGTTTTATCGATTTCATAGTTACAGGGCACTTTTTTTAACGGTGTAAACTTACAGGGCAGAAGTATTAATTTGTCCTTGTCGAAACTGAGACGAACAGTGATGTAGCTGAATATTCGTTGTGCTGCCATTATTGTAAAAAGTGTTTTAAAGAGGATCAAACTTTTGTTGCGTTAGCTTGATACCATAAAGAAGTGAACGTTTTATATATATTATTGTGATGATAACTACAACTTTACATGTTCTGTTTAGATAGGATTACAGGTTACCATATAAAAAGAAAGATACATATTTACAACAACTTGTAAGAGATTATTACAGTTTTATAGTGATGAGGTAATCTTGGTATTTCATAGGAGAAGCATGATAATTGCTTTACAGATTCTTCATGACATATTTCTTGACTTTTCTTTTGAGTAGAATATTCTCTTTTACATTACATTTGGTAGAAAGAAATAATGAGTGTGCTAGAAATGAAAGCCCATATTTCTCTATTTAACATGCCTTATTAAGTAGAGGGAGAACTTCTCTTTATTAAGTATAATCCAAGACCATACTCAAGCGATGTGGGATATTTTTTCCAACATGTCCCCTTACGTGTGGCCTAGTATCATCTTCGTGGGTAGGTCTGGAGCCCACATACGTCTTAAATTGGCTCTGATACAATGATAGAACAAAGTGATGATATTATGATCTTCATAGAATAATAGTCCATTTCAATATGTTTTGTACGCAGGTAGAACACGATATTAATGGCTATTTTCATGGCTCTAGTGTTGTTTACATGTAGTGGAATAGGTAATTTTTTAGAAAAACCAAGCTCTGCAAATGGACCACGTATCTAAATAATTACAGAGCAAGCAAATAACATATTGCTATAGTCAGACCCAGTAGAGTTTTTATACTCTCGATCCTATTTCTAACTCTTCCAAGACACAAGAGAATTTTTGACAAACAAACACCAACCAAAAATAAAATGATGAATATTCGAGCAGCCAAAACAATCTGCATCACTATATACCATCAAACTAATATGAACATTGATAGGAAAGAATAGGCCACGAGTACAAAAACTTTACAAGAAAAATCGTTTGTTGTGGCGAAATCTTTAGTCACAACATATAGCCATTCTGTCACAACAGGGGTTTTGTGACAAAGATTTTCTTTACAACCATTTGTCACAATAGGCTCGACACAACAAATTTTCCACAATAGATACTGTGACGAATTTGAAGTTTATTACAATCATTAGTGATCTGTTATAACGAAATATAAATTCGCCCTAATAATTAATGCAATTGTGAGGAATGTTTTGCCAGGTAAGCATGTATTTATAATCACATAAGATCTATTACATAAAAATACTTGACAACCCTTGATGACTTTTGACGAAATTTAAATTGTCACAGTAGACACAAACCTGTTAAGTAGCTATAGTGACGAACTATTTTGTCATAGTAATATTTGATTAGCTATAATGACAAATTGTACGAGCTATATTGATAAATTATTTTCATCACTTAATAGTAATTTGGATTTA